>OU015753.1:78239712-78288922 GCA_907169655.1 Acomys percivali
TGTGTGTGTGTGTGTGTGTGTGTGTGTGTGTGTGTGTGTGTGTGTGTCCATAAACAAAACAAAATTATCTCGTGGAAGAGCATCTTTGAAACTGTCTTGACTCTATGATGGTAAAATGGATTGGTGGACTAGGTAGAAAATGAAAAGTCTCTCCCAGATTTGCTACCTTTTCTGCTGATAAATTATTTTTGTTTTTGCTCCTGACTCAGGGTCTTTCTGCTAATTGATAAAATACTGAAGACACACACACACACACACACACACACATACACACACACCACAAAACAAACAAACAGCAACAACAAAAATGCAGGCACTTAGCTTTTCTTAGATTAAGAACTACCTTCAAAGGGTAAGGTCAGGTTTCTAGACTTTCCTTCATGATCAAACTAAGAACTACATACTTAAAAGATAATTGTAATAAAGCTTTAGAAAGAGCAAAATGTAGAAACAGACACTTAAAACTTGGTGTTTTATAATATAGTGTCGATTAGTGTATCAGACAACCAAAGTGTACAGAGTTACAGCCACTCGCTGCTTAAATAAATGTCAGCCATACTAAAAGCTTGTGACACCCTCAGCAGGAAAAAAGTCCTGAATAAGAGAAGCACATATGCTGTGTCTTAAACATAAAGCTTCTGTAGGATGAAGAAAGTAACCACACCAGAGTGAAAGTTTCCATTACCTAATAAAATGTTTTGCAATAATTATTTAAAAATAAATGCAAATTGGTATATATGGGAGCTTAGTAAAGACTTTGGAATAAATAATTTAGCTTAAATGTTTGATCTTGCATTTCAATTTTTTGTCTGCTTATACAGAATGATTAATGCAGTGGAGTTTATTTAGTACAAAGAAAATATTTTTATCCCAAGAGAGTACAGTATTTTACATCACAACATACTCTTTGCTGTCTGTCAGTTTACAGGATAAGCTCAACATAGCAAAGTGGAAGCTAAACATTTAATTTAATCAGCACAGACACATTCGTGTTGGCAAATGACACTAGATGTTTGTATTTAAACATCTAACGTGATTAAATTAACTGGATAATTTAATAAAAATCTAGTTCTACTTATAATGTCAACATAACTTTTAGACACAGTTGTGACCTCCCCTGACTCCCAACTTCTTGGTAGATTTTTATTCCAAAGAGTGAATTGGAGGGTCATAGAAAAAAAAACATAAAATGGCATTTATGCAGTCAGTATTCCTTTCTGAAAATAATCTTGAGATTCAACAATGTTTAACAATCCCTCCAGATTTCTGTTAGCACGTGTGCTTTGAAGACAGGCTCTGGGAATCGCCAGAATAGTCTATCTGCACAGAAATATGTTTACAGGACTGATGAAAACATTTGTTTAAAACAATGAAGATAACTTTGTTCTTTCCAGAACGGTAGTATTCAAAGTTCTTTCTCTTATTTTATTTTATGGTCAAGTGTTTTTAATGTAAAAACATATTTTAATGAGAAATTAGAACAAGATACTTTCCTGTCATTAATTGTATGGAAATGGTTACTTTTTAAAGCCGAATAAGAAAATATGGATATAGGCACTTTGGTGGGAGATAGAATATGTTATGCAGGGTGAGTCAATTAAACCTAATTTGATTGAAAGACAACAACAGATCAAAGAATATATGGAGATTCTTACACTTAGATATGAACCACAGCCATGCAAACCAAGCCTCCGGATAGGAGGCTCTGTAAAGGGTAAGTTATTATCCAACGTGTTCTAAACAGTTTCTCACGATAAATGACACACTTATCAAATGTTATTTCTGTTATTTCTTATTTTTCAGTTCATTTTTAATTTTTTGAAGGTACTTTTGATGACGAATATGTAAATGTATTAAATTTCTCTGTTAGGGCAAATTTTGTCAAAGCTCTGGAAACTGTGCTTAACTAACTCTGCTCTTGACCACTAGATGGCACCAAAGGTTCGTTCACCCTAACAGGCCTGAGGCTGCTATAAGAAAAACCATTTGTTCTTTTTTTTTTTTCCAGAGTGTTTTAACTTTACTTTTGTAACAAAATATTCCTTTTTGTTACAATAAAATATTAACTTATATCTCCTATTTTTTATTTTTTATTATTTTATACTTTTTAATTTTTTAATATATTTTATTAGTTTTTTCATATTACATCTCAATGATTATCCCATCCCTTCTATCCTCCCATTCCTCCCATTCCTCCCTCCTTCCCGCTTTCCCCTTACTCCCCTCCCCTATGACTGTGACTGAGGGGGACCTCCTCTCCCTGTATATGCTCATAGGGTATCAAGTCTCTTCTTGGTAGCCTGCTATCCTTCTTTTGAGTGTCACCAGGCCTCCCTATCCAGGGGACGTGGTCAAATATGAGGCACCAGAGTTCGTGTGAAAGTCAGTCCCCACTCTCCACTCAACTGTGGAGAATGTCCTGTCCATTGGCTAGATCTGGGTAGGAGGTTAATGATGTTATTTCTCAACTTAGTTTCTGTTTCAATGAGCTATCCTTCAGTGAGAGTGGGGTGTTGAAGTCTCCCACTATTAATGTGTGGGGATTGATGTGTGGTTTAAGCTTCGTTAATAGATCTTTTACAAATGCGTGTGCCCTTGTATTGGGAGCATAGGTGTTCAGAATTGTGATATCATCTTGGTTGACTTTACCTTTGATGAGTATGAAGTGTCCTTCCTCACCCCATTTGATTAATTTTGGTTGAAAGTCTATTTTGTTAGTTATTAAAATGACTACGCCTGCTTGCTTCTTGTGACCAAATCTTGCACTAAGTCCCCTCTCCATAGCAATTCTCACCAGTCACCACGCCACTTGCCTCTGCCGGAGGGTTCCCAGCTCCCAACCTCAGCTGCTGCCACTGCCGCTATGGTCTGAGAACATCTGCACTCCTCCCGTGTGCAGGGGTACACGGGTTTTCTGTATTTTGATCTTTTCAAACTGTGGCATGCTCCCGCTGTAGTGGGATGGGAGGCTTAGTGTTCCAGGTTAAGAAATCCGTGCAATTCCCTGAATCATTTACTGGAGCTTCTAAACATGGTGCACGCTGCTTACCGCCATCTTGGAGTCCCCTAATTTTCTTTTATTTTATCCACTTTACATCCCAATTGTATCTCCCTCCCTTGTTGCCTCCCAATCCCACCTTTCCTCCCACAAACCTTCTCTCTCCCTCCCCTAGTCCTCAGAAGGGATGCCTGCCCGCCCTAACATCTCACCTCAGCCTATCAAGTCTCATATGGACTGTCTGCATCCTCTCCCTCTGTGGTCTGGCAAGGCCTCCTAGACAGAGGCAAGTGATCAACAAGTGGGCACCAGAGTCCTTTTCAGAAGTAGCCCCTGTTCCCTATATTATGGGACCCACAAGGAGCAAGAAGTGACAGTCTGAGAGAAAGAGAACTGGAATCAGTTGCGAGAGTTTATCTAGGACAAGCTAGAAATCCAGGACAATGGAAACTCCCAGGAATCTATGAGGGGAACTCAAGCTAAGATTCCTAGCGATAGACAATATGGAACATGAAATAATCACCCCTTGTAAACTGTCAAGGCTTCCAATGAAGAGATGGGGATACCAACCCATCCACAAAACCTTCAACTCCAAATTTTTCCTACCTGTGAGAGATACATAAGAGATACACGGATAAGAAGGATCAGAAAGCAAGGGAACGGAAACCACTGACTAGCCCAACTTTAGTTGGCATGAGAGAAGATGCCACCCCTGACACTATTAATAATATTCACTATACTTGTGGACAGGAGCTAGCATAACTTTCTTCTGAGTGGCTTCACCTAGCAGCCTGTGAAAACAGGTACAGAGGCACACAGCCAAATGTTAGGCAGAGCTCAGGGAAGCTTGTGGAAGAAGGGGAGGAAGGATTGAAATAGCCAGAGAGGTCATGGACACTTCAAGGAAACCTACAAAATCAACTAATCTGGGTGCACACACAAAGGAAATGGCCTTTATCTTTCTCAGATTCTCATTATTGAGCCTCAAATCTTATCAGGCTTTACTCGTTCATTTCTGTGTGTGTGATGCCTCCATACTCACCAAGTCCATTTTTCTGCTTCCTGACCTCCATATACTGCTGTGCCCTGGGGCTCAGTCCTCATCCCTTTTCTCTACCTTTTCCTCTTTCTCTTTGTTCCCACAGTTTGGTTGTATGCTTCATTCTCCTATGTACATTGACCTCCTAAATTTAGACCTCCACTTCTTTTCTGTCCTTTGATGCTCAACTTAGCTTACTACTTGGCATCTCCATCTTTAGCCTTGTCAACATTTTAAGTTTAGAATCAAAAAAGGCAATTTGCAAGTTAAGCAGCAACTTTTACATGTTGTAAATGGTATTGATACATACCCAGTAAGTTAAACACTTGGGTTGATGTATTTTTCTTTCCCTTTCCATACAATTAGTCAACTGTCGTTGACTTTACAAACTGGAGATTTTCCTAAACTCCTTTTCTTCTCTCTAGAAAGATCAAGACCATTTCGTGTGTGTGTGTGTGTGTGTGTGTGTGTGTGTGTGTGTGTGTGTGTCCTCATAGGCACAAGTGGTACATGTGAGTACATGTGAATATGTTAAGTGTCTGCAAATGGAGGCCAGAAATCACTGTCTACCATTCTCTTTAGTTGTTCTCCATCTTAATTTTTTGAGAGAAGGTCTCTCACTGAACTGGAATTCACCAATTCCGGTAGACTGGATGGCCATGACCCTCCCCTGGCACTGACTGGGTTACAGATATGCATTGATACTTGTCTTCAAAAGTATGTAAAGCACATTGCAAATTGAGCCATCTTCCCATTCCCCTTTTTTTCTGTCTTCTTAAAGAATTACAGTGTATAGTCATCATCTGAATTCAAAGGAAAAGACCAACTGTAGGAAAAGTAATGAAAATAATGCAAAACATAGCAATGCTGTTCAGAAGGCTGAAGGGTTAGGATGCTTTGAGAGCCCATTTAAGATAGAATAAGTTCTTAAGTGTGATGTAAAGCCTGTAAGCATGATGGGTTCTCTAGTAATACTGAGGTGCTGTGCAATAAGAAGTGTGATGGTGATACCTGGTCATCAACTTGACTATAGCTGGAATGACCTACAATCTAGAAATAGAGAGCACACCTGTGAGATATATTCTGCAGTTCTCCTAATTTTCACTTTATTCTATAGAGTGAAAGAAACAACAACATGAACTAAAGTGTTTAGTGTTCAAGTAGTAGAGCGGTAAATATCAAAGTCCATTAGGGGTGGGAGGGAAAATGGACTACTTTTAAGTTCCTGGTGAATCCTACACTATTTAGAAACTCATTTGTAATGTGTCAGCATTAACCTTTCAAACATGGAAACATTGATTTTTTTTTTAAAAAATTGGCTAATTTTCAAAAGTATGCATGCAATGATTATTTTAAGTTTCCAATTGGGGTAAAATTATATATTTGGATAGATTTATGTTTTGTAAATAACATCTTCAGTGACCTACAGTTTACAACTACATACACATATGAATATAAATATATATGTACATACACACACACACACACACACACACACACATATATATATATCATTGTGTGTACAGTCTTAGAATGTGTGTGAAAATAAGTATAGAAAACCAGTATATTCAGGATTTAATATACTACTTGGAAGCTGAGAAGGAAGGTAACTGAAAAGTGAAGAGCTTCAAAAACAAGATTATCCTTAGAGGATCAAGATTGCTAGAAGACAGAAAAGAAGCAAAATCACTTCCCTTCTTCTCCCAAATGGCGTTGACAGGAAATTCATTAATTAGGTAATAAATCCCTCAGCTTCTGTGGAAAGCCTGTCCTGTGTCTGAAACTGACTGCATATCAGTCAACTCATTGCAGGTGTCAGTGACTCAACGCCCATGAGGGGAGAAAGGAAAGCCCACAGCACAGAAAGCCAGAGAAAGCTAGCTAGGGGACTTCCTTGAGTTGAGGTGAACAAAGTGTGGCACAAATACATTTTATTTCATCACATACACATTTAGGCTTATTTATACAGCATGTTACCATCCCATATCTTAACATGTGTTGACATGGGAGCAGTAATGCAATAAAAAAAATAAAATGGTTCTTTCATTCTTTCAGTTAATAGTTTTATGTGTATTTTTTATGTCTCATTTCTGTGCTGTGTGCTAAGAATGCAGATGAAAAAGTCAATTACACAGGTCATTAGCTTAGAAGAGAATATACAGAGAGCCATGATGAATAGCCATGAGCACAGTAGGTGACATAAAATGACCGAGGTGTCTTTCTCTGGAAACAATACAGCTTAGGAAAGGGTGAAGGAGCAACAGGAGAGGAGTGAAGGAAAGGATCCTGCTCAGAGAGATTTCCAGATAAGAGAAACTCTAAGTCTTTCTCTTGTCATCACTAAAGAGCACCCTGTGTCTGAGAAGTTGCATATAGTTCTGTCCAGTTTAGGAGAAGGTGGCCTAAGAGGAAAGGAGGGCTGAAGCCCTGTATGCTTGTAAAGGACCTAAAGACTGAAGAAGAGACAACACGAAGAACTGTGTTTAGACGAACTAAATGCCAGGAAAACAGACTGTAGGTGAGAAGTCAGTTCTGCCTTCAAGAAGGAGGGGAACAGACAGCAAGTGAAAGGTGAACAATGGAAGGAGTTTTCGTCCATCACAAATGAGTGGCTACTCAAGCAATAGTGGGAACCCAGTTAGAAAGACTGAAATGAGATGGAAGGCAAGGGCTGGCAGCACATCCGTGTGTACCTGGGGTACATGTGCCCTCCCCACCCCCCCCCCACCCCCAGAGACAGGTAGACAGACAGACAGAGACAGACAGAGAGACTTTTTTTAAAAGAGAGAATGATGCAGAGATGGAAAGGTTAAGGGAAACAAGATAAAATGGTCTTCACTAGCATTGGGGGTTGTTTAATTGGGATTGTGGAGTGTGTCCTGTTATTGTGGAGTATTTACTGCCAGACATTAGTTTTCCTACGGCTGAATTCTTTATCTGAAGCTGAATCCCACATGTCAATTTCAACCCCCGATGTCCTGACTGATATTCCGAAAAATCCCTTCTAGATTTTCCCTCTTAGATAGCTTGCTGATTCCACAACTGTATCTCAGTAGTGAGTGATTCCCGTACTGCAAACTAACTTACATGTTGTTATTTTGTTGCTTTTAGATTACATTTCACTGGTAACTATATAGTAAAGAAGAAAATGTGTGTAGACATCGATGTGTTAGGAGGAGGTGCTGAAGTATGGATCCATGCGTATTGGCATTATCATTTTCAGTAACAAATAAAATAAAAATGAAAACTGAGGGAAATGGGGAAGATTTGAAATAGTTCTGGAAAATAAGCAAAGGAGCTGTAATGGAACAGATGGAGTGTGGCACTAGCATCTTCCAACAAAGGGCATTGACTTCTGTTTTGTTTCATGTTTACTGTGGTCTTGAGGAATGAAACCAGAGACTCAGTCACACCAGGTAAGTCTTTACCTCACAGCTATTCTCTGATACCACTTTGCTTTTCAGGAGAACCTGTTAATGGGTTGTGTTGTTGTTGACAATATTGCTTATGGATCCAGCTACCAGCTGGATCTCAGAGGTGCCTGAGTTTAGCTAGGATCTGTCCTTTGACACATGAGTATGGCCAGACAGAAAAGGCAAGAGTTGTGGGTAGAGACAATAGAAAGTTTTAAGGAACAAAAAAAAAAAAAAAACCTGGTTATCAAAAAACATGGGGTCTTTTTTTGTTATTTTATCTGAGGTTTATTAAATGAGTATGGGGAGAGAAGGGAAGAGAGGGTACCCCAGAAAAAGAGACAAAGACAAAGAAGAAGAGAGTAGAGAGGGGAAGAGAGAGGGCATAGAGAGATAGAGGAGTTTGAGGGAGAGGTGAGGTAGGACTGTCCTTTTATATTGTCATGGGTAGGGCCACACCCCCATGGTGGGTAGTCAATGACATCACAGGTAGAGAATAGAGAAATGGAAGCAGAATCCTAACATTCCTACGTTTTCCTATAATTAAAAAATGAGGGGGGGGGCTGGAGAGATAGCTCAGAGGTTAAGAGCACTGACTGTTCTTCCAGAGGTCATGAGTTCAATTCCCAGCAACCACATGGTGGCTAACAACCATCTCTGATGTGATCTGATTTCCTCTTCTGGTCTGCAGGTGTACATGCAGGCAGAGCACTGTATACATAATACATAAATAAATCTTTTTAAAAATGAGGAACATTGAATTGTTTTTATATAAGGTAAGTTAAAGTATATAAATGTAGGTGAGGGAGAAAAGGGAGAGAAAAAAAGCAAGAGCAACAAAATGTCCAGATTATATGGTGAAGAGGAACAAAAAGCTCTGCCATGAAAGTTTAGGGTAGAGGGCAGGGCGGAGTATGTCAGCCATGTCCTGAAGCAGATAGGGACCTAGCTGTCCTGGAAGAAGAGCTGGTTATCCTGGAGTACACCAATTCAGTCTTTTGAAAATGGATAAGGGGTGAAGTAATCATCTCAACTACTTCCTACTCGCCACCCTACTGTGAGCAAGGGGACTTTTAGGTTGAGTTAAACCAGGGTTATGGGAGTACGCATTAAGTAGAGGCAGTGGGTTCTGCGATGATAGAAGCTGATATAGACTAAGATCCAGCATAGACTTCTCCTTTAGGAGCTGGGACAGGGTCCTCTGAGGTTTGAGGGTGAGACCACAAAGTGTTTGCTGTGTTTGCTTGGCTTTAGTGGGAAGAGGTGTGGGCAGTTACCATGGAGTGTGGATTGATATTTAATGTGTGTTGTGGAAATGTGACCCTCAAGACATGATGTATTTTAGTGCTACTGACATAAATAAAGTGTAAACGTCACCGAGAAAAAAAGAAGATCCAGCATAGAACTGTCCACAGATGAAGATTTTGGCCTATAGGAAGTACCAGATTTGCCATAAAGATGATAGTCAAGGAGGAGTGGAGGAAACGTCAAACAGTTTGACAACTCCAAGGAAATAAGAAACTAATTTGAACAAAAAGTACACAAACTGTTTAGAAGATCTTTAGAGGCACTAATCGAAACTCAATCATAACAGTGTGTTAAGTTTCAACTTGTGATAAGTCTTGGCCCAAGAACTGTCATCCTAATGGAATTACTTACCTAGAATCGAACCACTTATCATAAATTCTACAAAGCAGGCCTGAAGTCAGTGGTGCTTTGTGTTTAGGCAATGGTTATTTGTTATTTTAGTTTTTTTTTCCAGATGATTAAAAAAGAGTTGACAAGGAAATGGTAGTTGATTTTTCTCCCAGATAAAGACAAAAGATCAAAAGTCTCGGAGAAAGAGTGAAGAATGCAATTAATGAACACTGTCTTCACCACCACTCTTTAAGCAACGTTTCATTGCATAGGCATAAAGCTAGTGTTCTCACCTGGGGCTGTGTCACCTGGAATTGCTCCATGCCTTCCTTGGCCTAAAACCTGCCATCACCCTAAGGTCAATGCAGTTTGGGATCTATTATGGGACCAAACATATTTTACAAATATCAAGATCTACACTTAGGAGTTTCCATTGCTTCTCCGACTGTGATCCTATCAGCAACTTCTGGTATAAAAGCCTATTTTATTTCTTCTCCAAAATGGGTCAGAATCGAGAAAAAATAAAGTGTGCTTTCATTCCCAACAAGAAAGTATCACTTATGGTTGGCTCTAAGGGTGTAACAGGCTCCAGGAGTTACAGACAACTGAATCCCACCCACGGAAAGGGGCTATTTAGAAAGCATCTGAATCTAAAATTTTCTTAACTTTATATCCCAGCTTGTGTTCTTGTTCCACTGAGAAGCCACAGATTCTGATAGCTCTTTCCTGAGCAGGTGCAAGCCGGACATGACTCATTCACTATTCACCAAAGTGCTTCCCCAACAGTGAGTGCTGAGGTTTGCTTTGCTCTTTCTTTTCCTCCACTCCTTTGGGAAGCCTCGGAAGTTACCCGTGACTTAGGACATGTGATTGATGTTTGGATATGTTCTTTGCTGAAAGAGATTAATAAAAATAGAGTCATGACTGTGAAAACCCACCCAAAAATCATAGGAAAAAACAAATGAAGATTGGGTAATGTGTGGGATTAAGTTTGAAAATAGTTAAGTATTACTCAGCTTGCTCTACAGAAAGAGTTCCAGCACAGCCAGAGCTACAGAGCTACACAAAGAAACCTGGTCTTACACAGAGAGAGGGGGGGCAGAGAGAGGAGAGAGAGAGAGAGAGAGAGACTGAGACTATTGTTATTGTTTCTGGACACGGTATGAGTGTTGAGGTGCATTGCTAGAGGCACATGTATGGAAGTTAGAGGGTCATAGTACAAGCAGTCCATTATTTTTGCCTGTAAATGGGTTCCAGTGACTGAACTCAAGGCATCAAGAGGTTTGTGCAACAAGTGCCTTTACGAACTAAAGCATCTCAGTAGCCTTCTGTTGTGATTTTTGAGGCATGGTCTCTCTATTCAGCACAGGCTGGCTTTGGCTTGCTGCATCAGTTTCCCAAGTGCTGAGATGCAGGTATGAGCTATCATACCCTCCTTATGTCGCTGTTATTCTTGAACCTGGTGGCAGTCATTTTTTTCCCAGATATTTTATTATGAACATGTTAAGTGTGGGAAAATGTTTTGTAAATTAGTCTGGGAATGTATTCAGTAGGTAGAGTATTTGCCTAGCATGCAGGAGACCCTTTTTGGCTTCCAGTACCACATAAAATTGTAATATTACCTGTGATCTTAGGACTCAGAAGGTAGAGGCAGGGTTCAAGGTCCTTTTCAGTTACTTAACCAGTTTGCGGCCAGCCAGGACTACATGAGAACTTCAAAAAAAAAATGCTTTTGCTAAATCTTTACATTATCAAAACTTACTCTTATATTTTCAAATGAAAAAAACCCCTCTCATCGTTTTTCTTAAGAAGCTGTATATAATACTATTTTGAAGTTTTCCTAAACCCAGAACAAGTAAATGTAAGTGTTATCCTTTTGTTGATCCAGTGTAGATGGAATAAAAAGCATTTATAACTCATGACCATCTCATGGTTTTCCTGCTGTATGTAATTTACTTTATTCATTGTAATAATATAAATGTATACATTAAAAAAGAAACACAATAAAAAATGGGGAAAAGGGCATTTACATGATCTCAGCCTGTAATTCAAGAAACTTAATACCAACAGTCTTTGAGCATTATATGACATATGGCCGGGCAAAGTACATAGGCACCAAAGATGGGCTTCCTGGGGAAAGTTACTGAATAGCTGGGACAAGGCTGAATGGTGGAAAAACCAAAGCCAAAAGGCATGCTGAAATCAGTGAGAAAACTGTCTTTTGTCTTAGTAGAGTGGGCACTTCCTCATCATCACACACTCTCCAGTCAGATTAAACAACCTGCAGGTTATAATGTCTGACACTCTGCCATAACTCAGTGCCTTTGACTGCAGGGCATGCTATTCTAAGATCCTTTCCACCCATTTTCAGCTTTGTGAATTTCCATTATTTCTCCATGATTCACCTGAACAATTTCCATGTGGAAACTCCCTTATTTTTCTTTCTCTTTCAGTAGCTCACTCCATACCCACATTACAACCAATATCCCACTGCTTACTGAAACTGTCTATTGCTGGAATTGTCCTCGTGAAGGCAGGGATTATGGCTTCCTCATCCTTGCGTCCCTACTATCACATACAGTGCCTGGCACTTTAGAAACACAGAAAACAATGTTTGTTTGTGTTTTCATAAAGGCTGTACTTACATCAGTGAGACCAAATGGGTAACAATACTGACAAAGGAATATTATTTGGTGGTGTTATAAATTAAGAAATACGATTTGTTTATCTGTGATCTAAAATAAATGTTTGAGATGCCATCCAACCTGAGAGCATAAGCCACACTGTATGTTTAAAATTGGTAAAAAAATGAATAGGAATTGGGTTTTTTTTTTAAGTGCTGTATTTACATACAATATATTGCAATACTATTTCTTCTCCTTAATTCTTTTCTCTCATTTCTCCTTTCACATATGTGGACTCCTTTTCTCCCAAACAGCCCTTGTAATGTAAAATTTAAAGAATATTCAAAAAGATGAATGGTAGAAAATGAACGAAATGAAGGTCAAATTCTTGAATGAGAAGGTCATGAAAACCAGCTAATAGCAACTTTTCTAATTTAGAAGAGCGAGCTGATGAACGAGTCAAAAATGGCAAGGTAATGGAGAGTGTATCCTTGAAATGTTTGTATCAATAAAGGAACTGGAAAACAGTGAAACACCATGGCTTGATATTGAGACACCATGAGAGAACAATCTTAAGAACAGCTACTGATGTAAGTGAGTGGACAGACTAGTATAAAAAGAAGACTTGAACTGGTTCCAAGAGAAGTGACTAGCAAAAATCAGCATGGTAGGTGACCTTGGCATGCCTGAGAAATAGAAGGGTCCACTTAATCGGGGCAAAATGCTGTTCCTAAAGGTATAATGTTCAGGTTGGTGTTCAAACTTGACTTGAAATATACAAAGGTGTTCATTGCTACAGATCTTCAAAAAATTTAATGAAACCAATGAAAATGGATATTTAACACACAATAAAATCTATGATTTTTTTTTTCTAGAAGACACCAGAACAAGAGCAACAAGAGGCACTCCATACTGATCACATGCAGAAGTACTTCTACTGGAATGTCTAGAAGCAATTAGATGGGCTGACAAGGGGATTCTAGAGCAGGGACAAAAGTGACAGGCATGGATGAAGAGTACACCTATCTGTGTGCTTAAGAACAAATGCTTATAGATTGTTGTCAGGGGATTGATTATGCTGGCTTAATAAATTAGTGGCTGCTTCCTCCGCAGGCTGTTTTTGGCTTTCCTTTTTTTTTTTTTTTTTTTTTTGCCAATGAGCAAAAATTTTTTTTTTGAAATGAAGGCCATGGCATTCCTGTGAGGGAAATGGTTACTGGTAACGAGGTACAGATCACAGTGAAGTGCTAAGTGTGTGATTTTTCAGTATCAATTATGTCATTTCAGTGTACTAAAGATTCATTGTAAAAAGTTAATGAATACAAATGATAACTAGCGTAGACGTTGTGCATCCTTCCATCCCAGACTCACTATGGATTTTTGTGGATTTTTCGGCTGCACATGCGTTTCTCCACAAAACCCTCTATTTGTGTATTCTTTAAGTTTCTAAATGTGATTTTTAAAAATAATGTGTCTTGAACATATTTTTGGCTAAGGCTCTGTATTTCTAATGACTTCATGAAACACATTGGATAATAATATTGTCATTATTTCCCTGCCTACAATGACTTGTCTATTGGAGTAAGTCTTTTCTTATAATGTTCGCATCCTAGCAAAGTCACTATGCTATGTGACCTTGAACATGGATCTGAGGTGCTCACTTCCTCCCCATGACCACGCCCCCCTGCTCTGCCAATTAACGACCCTTTCCTTCTTCTCTGACTCCTGCTTTCCATCCCTTACTTCCTTTCCTTCTATTATTTCACTTTTGGAGTTCTTTTCTCTTTTTCTTTCTTTTCTTCATACAGTATCTTGAATTTTTCCTCTCATTTAGTCAGGAATAACATCCTCTACCTTTTTAAATTTTTTATTTTTTATTAATTTATTATTGTTACATCTCAATTGTTATCCCATCCCTTGTATCCTCTCGTTCTTCCCTCCCTCCCATTTTCCCCTTATTCCCCTCCCCTATGACTGTGACTGAGAGGGATTACCTCCCCCTGTATATGCTCATAGGGTATCAAGTCTCTTCTGTCCTTCCTCTGAGTGCCACTAGGTCTCCCCCTCTAGGGGACATGGTCAAATATGAGGCACCAGAGTACGTGAAAAAGTCATATCCCACTCTCCACTCAACTGTGGAGAACGTCCTGTCCATTGGCTAGATCTGGGTAGGGGTTTAAAGTTTACCGCCTGTATTGTCCTTGGCTGGTGCCATAGTTTGAGCGGGACCCCCTGGGCCCAAGTCTGCCTATCATAATGATCTTCTTGTAGGTTTCTAGGACCCTCTGGATCCATCTATTTCCCCATTCTCCCATGCTTCTCTCATCTAGAGTCCCAATAGGATGTCTTCCCCTCTGTCCCAGTTTCCTGGTAAGTAAAGACTTTCATGGGATGCGCCCCTTGGGCTAGTATGCAGATATAAGTGAGTATATACCATTTGAGTCTTTCTGCTTGTGGGTTAATTCACTCATTATGATCATTTCTAGCTCAATCCGTTTATCCACAAATATCGGGAATTCCTTGTTTTTAATAGCTGAGTAGTATTCCATAGTGTATATGTACCACAGTTTCTTTATCCATTCTTCTACTGAGGGACACTTAGGCTGTTTCCATGTTCTGGCTATTATGAATAAGGCTGCTATGAACATGGTTGAGCAAATTTTCTTGTTGTGTGCTGGAGCATCTTCTGGGTATATTCCAAGGAGTGGAATAGCCGGGTCTTGAGGAAGCCCTATTCCCAGTTTTCTGAGATAGCGCCAGATGGATTTCCAAAGTGGCTGTACTAGTTTGCATTCCCACCAGCAATGAAGGAGTGTTCCTCTCTCTCCACATCCTCTGTTTTTGGCTTTCCTATCTACACTTTTCTATAAATTTTTACACACAAGTTCATCCTTGTGAAATATAACGTTTGGGTAAGTTTTGAATGCCTACCTCTTCTCTAGGATTTTCTGGGCTCTTAAGATATTTGCTGCACTTCCAGCACCTTCTGTTAACATGGGAGATAGGAGTGAAGCTAGGTAACAGTGACATACTCAAAATTGAACAGTTTACAGTACAAGATTCTTTTATAAAAGTACAAACAATTAACATTTGGTGATGTCTTCACGGAAGAAAAATATTTTCTTAACTTATCAAGTGGAAGGGAAAAAGGGGCTGTTCCTATTGCTTGACTGTTTAGAGATCATAGAGCTATGCCCGCACAGATATGGCACAGTGTCACATTCAGAGAGTCCCATGGAGCTCTGAGGGACACACTGGTCACTCTCCTCCCAGTATCCATAGCGGAACTATACCTTCACTCTTTTTATGGACCTTAGAATATGGATGATGTTTAGGTTGGAGAGCATATGTCTTTTAATAAATGGATATATGTTCAATTCGTTCTATATTTTTTAATGTTTTAACTTTTAGTTGTCTTACCACATTCTCTTAAAAGCATCATTTTTAGATACACACACACACACACACACATACACTCACACACAATCTGTGTATCCTTCACTTGGGAATATCAGTGAGTACTGACATTTTTAACTTGTGCAAGTAAAGAGCTAAGAAAGAAATCAGACAACACACAAGCATGAAAATAACAGCAAACAGAATAGGAAGATTGAGCACTGTCAATCAACAGTATAAGTTCTGAGTAGATCTCCCCCACCCCTTCGGAAACTCAGAACTGCTTTCTAAATAGCACAAGCTGCCATTTTCCTTCCCCTGGCTTCATAAAATGTACAAGGCATCGAAATAAACTACCCATTTCCCTTAATTTTCTATAAAACAGCTGGGGAGTAGGTCTTATTATTTAAATTCACACTTGCAGAAAATGTTACTTATATTTGGAATCTACATGTAGTTTACAATCTAATTTTTAAAATGTTTTTATTTTAGAATAACCAGGAAGGTGGAGTGGCATGAAATAACATAGTTAAGGCAGTAGATTAGTACTGTAACTCTTTATTTCTTCAATATTTTCATTATAAACATAGCATTCTAGGATAAATTTCTAAAGTTTCCAAAATTTGGTAGATCTTCCATCATTTAATTTAAATGAAGGTGTTAGGACAGATTTATTACTCAAGAAAAAGCAAGCCCTTTATAACTTGGATTTTAGAAAATGTAACTCACAAAAATTGGATATAAACACCAATCTGGTGGTGGCCAATCCTCTTCCAAGAATGGCTCTCCTTATGGCAAGGCCTTAGGAGTTGGGTCCCTACATGGCAAGGACCTGTGGGATTATTGGTGCGGAATCTGCTGGCATTTCCCGAAGGAATGCCTGGCTCACTATAGCCATGTGTTTGCACTTTTGGCTTCCTCAACGGCAGTTTTTACTTTCGCTTTTTTCTGTGACAGATGTTTCATCAGAATCAGAAGTAGCAAGCTCAGGCTTTCTTCACTCATTTGCCCCCGAGGATCTTGGGAGCCAACAGATTACTACCACTCTTATTAATAGTGATGACGTGATTCAGTCAACTCCAGGGCCTGGTCTGGGTACAGCAGCTAATGTCCAGATGTTCTCTCCCAATGGTAATTTGGTTCTGACAATTTTCTCACCTACCTGCTCCATACAACAGCTAGATGATTATTAAAGGCTAGGAAGGTCTTGGTGGATTGTTGGTTCTAAGACTTAATAGGAACACTAGGTAAGCCAAGCAAGGATGAGAACTGACTTAGTTTTACTAATCTGCCAAGAGCCCTAGGTGTTAAAGGAATTAGGTCTCCTGATTAGGATGTAGAGAGACTCTAGGTGCCAAAATTAAATCAGAATTTCCTGGATATATAGTCTATCACCTCTCTATATAGTAACCACAGCTAATTCCAACTGCGGTCACTTGGTTATATATCAATGTGCTGGTTTAGATATTAACTCGTTGCTGAAGCTGTTTCCTCTTTCTTGATCTAGTTCATGGGTTAGCAAGAAACTGTGGGGATTAAGGATAAGAAAGGGGAACAATACAATGTGCACGTTATTGTTAAGCATACATGAAAAAATGACTGTAAATCCTTTTCAACTGTGAAAAAATAGATGCATAAATAAAAGTGAACTGAGTTGTTTCAGTGCCAAGTGTGTGAACTGCACTTCTTGGTCCAAGTCTTCTTTCACTGATTCCACACATTCGCCCCTTCAGTGTTTGAGACTCCCTAGGTGTGGTTGGACTCCAGCACCAACCAATAATAAATTTATATAAGTATTTTACTTCTTTGGATACCTATTGTGTAATTTTTTCCTGGAGAGATGTAAACAATTGTCCACTCACCTCAGATAAGGCACTGATGTATAACTTAATCAGTTTGTTGAAGTTACTAACAACAGCATGGTGACCCAAATGCATCATTCAAAGCCCACCCTAGTGTGGTTGACAACCCACAAGACACATTCCCCGTACAGCTTACAGACAGCTTGGTGGACGAGTCTCCTGCCCTCAGCAATTGTTGCTTACATACTTTGAGGAACATCTCAAACTCTTAGGAGTTTTAAGAGCCTTGCATGTTTTGTTTAATCCCAAGTGTCATAAACCTCTAATTGTAAAGCTGTTCTCACTGCTCTGGTATTTTCAAGCTCAATCTTTTGATTTAACTAGAATACAGAATCAAGATTCAAATTTGAACTGAAGATCTCTACCATGCCATCACTTGGGGATGGCCATTCAGTGGTACCTCAGGACAAATCATGGCTAACCTGAATACTACTTGCAATTTACCAATGTCTTTAAGTTCAAATGTTCCCATTTTCTATAAAAGCAAAGAACTACATGTACACTTAGACAGATTCTGAGAAAAAGTGAAGCAGAATTTTTATGTAAATATAGAATTCACGTTTCCTACAAGTTAGACACTCTATTTCACACACTCTACATTCTGTTACATGACATTATAGTAGTTGCTGCACCTGACGGTCCTATTTGCATAAAAGATGTTAATAATTAAACTATTCTAAGTTGCAGAGATTTCTTTAAATTTTACTTTTGATTTAAATAGAAATCTGATCCCAATATTGGAACCAAGGAATGGTTCAACAGAAGATATCATTTGAAACTGGGTAACTAACACTGATTCAGTGAAACATATATCAATTTGGCTCATGGCAATAGAAAATTATCACCTACATACAACAGGATCTGAAAAAGTAAAAGTGATGGTAGAACCGAAGTAGGAATATCATACCTTTAATTCTCTATAAATTAGTGCCAAGTTCTATACTGGCTCATAAATGAAACCATTTTCATACATGAAAAACCTTTGTAATATTAGAACTATCATAATATCATGAGATTAATGTTAGTATTGAATTAATTTTGATTAAAATACTTTTATTTAAAATCATAGTATAATTTGGCATGTAGTTCCAATTGTGAATGCAAATTTGGAATATATGCTAAGAATTCTTGTTTTATTAGATTATTTAGACTTTCAGAAAAAGATCTTCAATAATCCTGTATCTGACACAGGGTTAATCCCCCTAATATATAAAGAACTCAAAAAAGTATACACCAACAAACAAAATAAGCCAATTAAGAAATGGGGAACAGAGCCAAATAGAGAATTCTCAACAGAGGAATCTCTAATGGCCAAGCACTTAAGGAAATGCTCAGTGACCTTAGTCATCAAGGAAATGCATTTTCAACAAATGTCATTGGTGTAACTGGATGCCTACGTGTAGAAGAATGTGAATGTTCCATATTTATCACCCTGCATAAACTTAAGTCCAAGTGGATCAAAGACCTTAACATAAAACCATATATGCTAGATTTATTAGAAGAGAAAGTGGGGAATTGCCTTCAACTCACTGGCACAGGAGACAACTTCCTGAACAGAACACCAATAGCTCAACCACTAATAAATGGTCCCTTGAAAAACTGAAAAAGCTTCTGAAAGACAAAGGACACTGTCAATAGAACAAAACAGCAGCCTCCAGAATGGGCAAACATCTTTATTATCCCTACATCCAGCAGAAGGCTAATATAAAAATATATAAAGAACTCAAAAATTATATACTAACAAACCAAAATAATCCAATTTAAAAATATGGTACAGAGCTAAACAAAAAAAAATTTTCAACAGAGGAATCTCTAATGGCCAAGAAACACTTAAATAAATGCTCAATATCCCTAGTCATCAGGGAAGTGCAAATCAAAGTGACTCTGAGATTCCATCTTATACCCATCAGAATGCCTAAGATCAAAATCTCAAGTGGCAGCACAAACTGGAGAGGATACAAAGCAAGGGATGCACTTCTTCATTGCTGATGGGAATACAAACTTGTACAACCACTCTGGAAATCAATCTGGTGGTTTCTCAGAAAACTGGGAGTAGTTCTAACTCAAAACCCAGCTATATGACTCCTGGACATACACCCAAAAGATACTCTACCATACCACAAGGACACTTGCTCAAATATGTTCACAGGAGCTTTATTCATAATGGCCAGAAACTGGAAACAACCTAGATGTCCCTCAACTGAAGAATAAAGAAACTGTGGTGCATTTCCACAACGGAATACTATTCAGCTATTAAAAACAAAGTCATCATGAAATTTGTCATCAAATGGATGGAATTAGAAAAATCATCCTGTGTAAGGTAACCAAGACCCAGAAAGACACACATGGCATGTACTCACTTAGAAGTGGATTTTAGCCATCTAGTACAGGGTAACTGTGCTATAACACATAGACCCAAGGAAGTCGCAAGGGAGGATGCTTGAATCTCACTAAGAAGAAGAAATAAAATAGACATCTGAAGTAGATGGAGGGAAAGGGGATGGGGATCAGATGGGCAGAGAGGGTTGGCGGAGAGCTCTGAGAGAGAATGGAAATCTTTGGTGACACATCTTTGGGACACGGCCTCTGGGAGCCTATGGGGTGACCCTAGCTGAAACTCCTAATCAGCAGTGGGTAAGAAGCCTGAAGTTACTACCTCCTATAGCCAGGTGGGCCTTCCAGTTGAGGGAGGGTGATATTAGCCCACTTATTATATCTTTGATTCAAAATCTGTCTTGTCTACAAGAAGTGTAGAGATTAAGATGGAGCAGAGATTAGGGGAATAGCAAATCAGTGACTGGCCCAATTTGAGATCCACCCCATGGGAGAGAGCCAACCTCTTTCACTATTAGTGATATTCTCCTACGCCTGCTGACAGGAACCCTGCCTAAGTGTCTTCTAAGAAACTCCATCTATCATCTGATGGAAACAGATGCAGAAACCCACAGCCAAACAATAGGCCAAGCTTGGGAAGTTTTTGGAAGAGTGGAAGGAAGGATTGAGGGAGGTTGGGAATTAAGGAGTCCACAGGAAGACCTACAGAGTATATGAACCTGGGCCCAACAACCAACCAGAGAGCATGCATGGGATGGACCTAGATCCCCTATACTTAGGTAGCAGGTGTGCAGTATGGTTATCATGTGGCACCCCTAAAAATGGAAGTAGGGCTGTCTTTGACTCTGTTATCTACCTACCTTTGTATCCCCTTCACCTTGCTAGGCTGCCTTGTCAGGCCTCAGTAGGCGAGGATGTGCTTAGTCTTGCTGCTACCTGAAGTGTGAGGGTGAGTTGGTACCCTTTGGGCCCCCATTAGCAGAGAAGGAGAGAGAGTAATGGTGGAAAGGGGCATAAGAGTGGACTTAAAGGAGAGGAGGGAAAGGGTCAGGATCATTATGTAAAATGATTAAATTTTTTAAAAGTTTTCTCCTTCATTTTATTATAGATAACAATAACACCATCAAATGTGACATTTATAAACTCATTGAATTACAGCAGAAATAATGAGAAATGAATAAATTATGCTTTAAATAAACAAACATCTAAATTATTACTTGAGATTATTTTGAACTAACTTTGGTTCTTCTTTAGGGAAGATATGGTAGGATGAGAAGTTCTGGAGAACAACCCAAGGCCACATTATAAGCAATATGCCAGCCTCATGGTTCTTCAACTCTTAAACCTTTTAAAGTGGAGTCATTCAATTTTAGTAGTAATTTAGGATTTAGTGAGAGTCTGAGACTTGAGGAAAATATCTAGTTTCCTACAAGTTCAATAATACAGTATCACTTCCAACTGAACACAAGCTATTACCAATCTGTGTTATCAAAAATCCAATTTTCATTTCATAAAACCAGCTATGGAAGCACCTACTGCTGCAGTGACTCTTTCTGAACAACTGCAAATTAAATAAACAAATTAATGCCATCTTGAAAACTTGACTTCATTAGAGAAGTTAGCCCAAATATAGAAAATTTTAAATCATCCTACTTACTAAAACTGGCTAATAAGCTTCCTGGCAGTCCAGGGCAGGCGTTTGGTAAAGGAAAACCACAAAAACTAAATGAAACAAATAAAATAAAATGATAAGAGTTGTAATTAACACTCTTAATGCTGGGATAGAATTTAAACATCCATGTTGATGTACTTTAAAAGGATAAGTCCCTGAATTTAATTTTTATTAAATATGTTCTCACATTTAATACATTGTTTTCACATTCATATATACATACAAAAGTTGGGAGTCCTTAGAAACATTGCTTATAATGTAAATATACCTATATATAATACTGTGAATTAAAATATGAATAAAAATTTTATTCCAACCACATTTCTCTATTTTCAATTTTGTTTATTGTTTTCAGTCTTTTAAATCACAGTGGAAATTAACATATGCTTAATTATCCAGTTAGTGCCTATTGTCAACTTCATCCAATGACAAAAGTAAAATCAACTCATTCATACACTCTATGTTCTGTTACCATCCCACCATTCATTGCCTGTATTTATTTTTTTCCTCTTTTAACGGCAACATTGTGATAAGATTGTGAAAAGGTGTAATTAACAGGTTTGTATATATACCATTTCTTCAAGTATTCAGAAAGCAGTACATTGTATGCATTGTACATTAAAAAACTATTGATATTACTTCTATGTATATGAGGATGGCTCCTGGTGGGGGTGTCACAAAATTCTATGTCATAGTGTATGACAAGGATTTACAGCATTCTAGATTTTTCACAACTCTTCTGTGTTAGTGAGTGACATTAAGTAAATATTTCATTTCTCTACTCTCAAGTGTCAAATGTGGTATTTCCAACCACAAATAAATAAAGCACACACTCTGCATGTGTAGTGCAAATGCTCAGTAAACAGTGACATGGAATAAGCTTTCAGTTGTTGTGGTAAGTGGTTCAGCAGGGAGGTCCTGATTTTTTAAAGGCTGTGACTTGTCTCCTGTTCCAAATGAATACTGTCACTGTCCCATATCAGACACAATGACATAAAAGGGTGCTGAGCTGGGCTAATGGAATGAGGAGGGAATAAGAACTCATTTGCACAAGTGGGTGGTACAATTTCTGTCACTTCCGTGTAGCATGTAAAGTCTTATTTGCTGACAAACCGCAAATCCCTGCGGAAAAGCAGGTACCAATCAGAAGAACTGCAAATGTTCTGCTTAGAAGAATTATATTGGCACCTATGTACTATATTGTGTGACCCAGACAATAAAAAAAATTGGAAGGTGGTATTTTAAAGTTAAATTTTTAGAGTGGTGACACATGAATGTTCAAAATGTAAATTATAGAATATTCAACAGTAACATAAACATTTCCACAATGGCCTTGCTTCCAAGTGCCACGTGAGCAATAATCTTCAGTACTTTGAACAAAAAGTAAGAGCTTTGGTGCTTTGACTTAATTACATGTCTTATATGTTACTGACTAAAAGAAGACAGAAAAAATTAGAAAATTCTTCCAGAGAAAAATATTGGTAGGAAAACTTAAGCTAAATGTGAAAATCAGTTCACTCATTTACTTCATTACATGTTTTCCTTCACAAACATCCAAAGTTAGTAAGAAAAGGGCATATACAAAAGAAAAAATAAAAAATCTATAATAAACAAAAATTGTGCCACCCATCTTTTCACTTGTCGCTTTGCATTGAGTTTTGAAGGAAACAGTCTTCGAAGGAAGGATTCTAAAGTTCACATATGCTAAACACTGGCAGAAAAACATTCCTACTCTCTTCCTGAACATGTTGTACTTTCAACAAATACAAGCTAAAACTCAATGATAGAGGAAACACACACACACACACATCTCTTTAAGAGAAAAGACACCATTCTTCACCTATAATACATATATAACATTTAAAACTAAGGTCTGACACAAGCACTTAATTGATTTAAATAATTAAGGCTTCTAAACCATTCAGTGCCAACTTTCTGCATCAGCATTTGAATAAAATACTTGTTTGCATTTAGGGCTGTGCTCTGTACAGACATTTTACCCATGGCATTTCATTAGTGGCCTGATGAGGAAGTGTTAGAATTGTTTGCTGACATTTAGCTTTAGTAGCTGTTAGACTAAGTATAGCAGGACAAACTCAGGGATGAACAGATTTGTTCCCACCACCTGGGCTGTTGGCTCACTTTACCTTCTTTTCATGTTTAATATGACCATTTCCTTTGTATTTGCCATTGAGGATTCCATTTTGGTAATGTCCATTAACTGTGCTATGCTTATTTCCAGACCACAGACTTCTGATTTTTCTATAGATAAATTTTGTCACATAGGACAACATGAAGTAGACCAAGGCAGCACCAAGCAGAAGTACAAAGGCAATGTCCAGTAGGAAATACTGACAGAAAGAGATCTGATGGACAGCAGAGCGCAGGTGATGGGCTCCGTCATGGCGAAGAATGTAGTCTATCCAATAGGTAGTTCGATTGACAGGGTGGCCGGGCTGATCCTTATGAATTTCCGATAACTTCTGAGCCCGCTGCCGATAGCTGCAATGGGGACAAACGTGACATAAGCATGTATTCACAGGTTGTGGACTGAGGGTTATCTCAATTTAGGAATGTGGGGGAATGACTGGCGTTCTTCTCTGAGCACCTAAGTGTGCTCCAGATGCTGGGTTAAATGCTTTGAATACATACAGCGTCTCCATATATTTCAAGCTGTGGAGGGAAAGCAACCCAGAAACATGAAATGATTCCACAGTTGAGAGGCAGGTTTACATTTTCTAACTGGAGTCATTCCCACACCATATCACACACTCTACCCATCAGATGCTCCCAAATTCTGTTTACCTAAGTGTCTCATCAGAAAAGGGACATTTTTAAATTCTACAAAAAAATACAGAGAAAAGCATTGACATTTTTCCTACCAGTTCTTTAAAAACAGTGTCAGTCAGTTAAAGAACTGTTCTAAGTTCTTAGTGCTTAGATAAAAGGAATACGTTCTACTTCAAAAAAAAAAAAAAAAAAAAGTCACAGAAGATATGGCTTTGCAGTGGTGCCTTACCAAGGAAGAAAGACTTAGGAATATAGGAAGATCTGGCATGCTAAAACAGAGTGTGAAGAATCAGAAAGCTAAGAGAACAGATGCATTCCAAGGGTCAATTCTTTCACACGCAGTGTGCAGTGCCAGGAGTGTCTGGCAAGGTGCCGAAGGCTATACTAAACAACGAATTATGTAGCTTTTATCACAGAATCAAACAGCCATTATATCATAGAAATGACTAAGATAGAGGAAGATACTGACAGTATGAGGTACATGTAAAAGACCACACAAGTAGTAAAAAGTGAGAATAGGCTCAACCAAATGGGAGAAAATATAGAGTGAAAGAGCCAGTAGAAATTGGTAATATACTGGATTCAATGTGAGAGTAAGTAAAGGAAAAGTCAGAAGAAATTGCGATGCTTGCAACCTGCAAGACTATGGCAGATCCGGTGAACAGTAAGTTCTTCAAGGTGCCAAGCACTAGCCATAGTGTGGACAGCATGGCATGTGATGATATGAGCATCCAGAGAGCGGGAGGAGCTACATGATAATAGCATCTCATGGAAAGTCTACAGTTCCATATGAATTGACGTGATGTTCCTTTTACGATGTAGCTCTAGCCCTAACTATTTATCCTGTAATGTTCATGGGAGCAAATTAGGGCAATGAATGGAAGAAAATTCGGTCTGAGTTGAGTAGCTAGACAAGATAATCACTTGTAGGAGTTTCTATATCCATGCTATGAGAGGATATAGCTTTTAAAGGCACATTTACTCTGCTATAGCTATTTCCTGTATAACGAGTCCAGTTGAAAATGACTTAAATTTTTCACACAAATATTATGATCTCACCCATATCTTACTTTACATTGTATCATACTTTTCAGCTGATGGCAAAAGAAAATGAAAGATTTCTTCCTACTCTGTTTGATAAAAAATATGTTTATGGAAAAATTTCCTTAAAATAGAAAAATAAAGCAGAAAATTATAGACATTTCCCTTAGAAGAAGATGGTAGGTCTCCATTAATAAAAACCAAACACTAGTAAAGGAAATAGGATTATGATAATAGCATGTGGGCTTTAGGTTTAAAAAGGCAAAACAAACAAACAAACAGCACTGATTTTAAAAATACTTTCTCTAGCAAGATTAGTTACTTGGCTTAAACTAGAATATCTTGAGTATAATGTTAATGGCAAATTTAGCCTTTTAAATAATGACTTCACAATCAGAAGTGGAATATTTCCCATATATTTGAGGTAAATCACTTCAGTTTATATAAAGGCTTTAGGAAATGGCACAATTAATGTATTTATGTATATTTCAAGAGTCTGCAGTTAGGATCTCATAGCAATGTAATGAGTATAGCCTGATTGTTTCTCTAATTCATGCTGGCTCACACCTCGGGGAACACTGCTAAGCTGAGCTGGGAATACAGCTCATGGAAGAGTGCTTGCCTGGCATGTGCAAGCCTCTGGGTTCAATCTCCAGTTCCACAATCAAAACAAACACACAAACTACTTTGCTGAACTACTTCCTATAAATGTTGCTATATAATGAACCAGTGTTAGTATTGCAAACACTTTCCCAAGGACATGCCTCAAAATGTATAAGACTAACAAGGGAAACCGTAGATTAATGGAGTAGTACGGTAGTGCCTGAGCGCAGGCATACTGCTCCAAGTGCCACATTTTGACCAATGTATTGGCTGTTTTAAGGGCCCACAGATGAGGGCCATCTCTAAGCTTACAAAAGGTAGCATAATGAACCATGGATGATTCCAAAATTTTACATGTAAGATTCCTTATTGCTTAAGAAACCATTTTTTCATGTTACATTTCTTATAGCAATGACTCTCAACCCAAGGTCCAGTCATATTACCTAGGTATAGACAGAAATTAGACTAGTCTCTTCAGCCATTTAATACGATTTGAGGCACATGATAAACTAAACACTTCTTTAAATGATGAAAATCACTGCTTTGTTTATAACTACCCAGGCCAGCTGCCCACTGAGCCTCATTTGTGAAGTGGGTTAACTCAGGACACATCAAGAATTAAAAGGCAAAATAAAGATTCTAATTCATCATTCACACAAGCAAATACATCTCAGGAACAGCTAGTGCTGGGGAAGCCAGGCAGGACAAAGAGCTCTGCTTAGGAATCCGATAAGTCTGTCTTTAGTTCGTCTTTGAATAGCTATGTGACTGCAGGCAAATTGCTGACGCTCTCTGACCTTCAAGTGCCTCAATTCTACAGTGGGACAAACAGCTCTGGTCCAGGGCAGCTGCAAGCGTGATGGCTGATCAGCACTGTCAACATGAGTGGATTTAGAATTCCCCAAGAAGCATACTTCTGCGTATGTGTGTGATAAGAGTTCCAGAAGAGAATGAAGTAAGAAAGATGGGAATATGATAGCACTGTCCTATGTCTGGGGACTCAGGCTGAGGAAAAAGAAAGCCAGCACAGTGGGACTATTCTCTACCCTTTGCTTTCCCCTCAAGATGTGAGGCGCACATAACGACAGCTGTGAGGCACTTGTGCCAAAATCAATCCTCCCTCCTCCACATCACATCTTGTCAAGGACTAGGTCACAGAAATGTAGCTAGTACAGTGACTATCAAAGGTAAATAACAGATACAAAACCTGACATGCTAGAGAGATCCCACGATTGTTTCCACCTTAGTTTCTCTGCCTGACAAATCTTGGTAGCAAAAACCTCAGGGTCACAACATGGATGGTTAAATGACAGATGCGTTTAACTTCAAATTTTTAGAAAACACACAGAAGGCCTAACAGTAATATAAGGGATATCTGTCCTTGATGAACTTACAGCTACCAATACACTGTGTAAACAAATATATGCATGTAAGTATATGTATCAGGATAAATTGTATGTATATATACTGTCATCTGCCTTATATGAACTTGAAACTTACCTGGGATTATTGATAACCTTCATCAGTGCATCATACAACTCTTCCTCAGTAACTGTTTTCCATTCTAACAAGATCCCCATGCCTTTTGCCTGTACTCGAGTCATAGTATCATAATGGTCTCCAAAAAGTGGGATTCCCACTACAGGGACACCATGATACATAGTTTCAAAAATACTGTTCAAACCACCATGGCTTAGGAAGGCTCTGATGTTTGGATGACCTAAAGGATAGAAAGAAAATAACTTATATTATTACTCCAGATTTACCCAGAGCCTTTTTCAAGACCAACAGAATATGGTAAGCACACATTTTAGAAAATGAATTTTTAGAGTGGTATATTTCATTGATCCATTCTTTATACCAATTAAAATGTTTGTTACATATATATGTATATGTATACATATATATGTGTGTACATATACATATATATGTGTGTATATATATATACATATATACTGAAAGCTGTTTTTAGGTAACTCAGACATATAACAATCATGAAATATGTGACAACATTATCTCAAGTACAACTGTCACATGACTAGCAACACATACTGTAATTGCTAAAAGTAAATAGAAAATCAGTGAGGGCCTCAGCTGTAAGAAATGCAGCATCATATAATATTTAGCTGTCACTGGAATAGAAAGGTTAGCTTGTCAGATTTTTAATGAGGCATTCCTTCTAGTAAATGGCCTGTATTCATTACAGAGATGAAAAAGTTATGTAAGTGCAAGATAAATAAAAACATGCTTAGGAAATATGTCATTGGCCAGTAAATAATTATAGGATGCAGAAATACAAACCTACTTAATATACTAACCAGGTACAAAACTGTATACAAGCTGCTGTACCAATGAGCTCTCAGTGCATGTGTCTCTCGAAGTGTTGTGTAGATAGTGCCTATCCCTTACCTCAGGCTAACTGAAGGAACAGATGTAAAAGTAGTTTTTGGCAGGAGAACCCCTATTTGAACAAAACCTGTACTACCAAGTCCAGCATGGAAAAATCAAGTAGAGCTAGCATATGAAGAAAAGGGCAACTACATCATGAAGGGAAAAAACAGTGCTTTAGTGCCTCCCTCTTGTCCTGGATGATCTTTGATTATGAAGTCATCACAGCACCTACAGAGGTGATGCTCAGAGTAATATGAAAGTACTAATCTTGGAAAGGTCAGAAAAATGAGACAGGGAGAATCCGGGGGAGCCAGGTTGAAGAGGTCTTCCATACAGACTATTAAACAGCTGCGCTTTGCTGTTGGTCCCACACATAAAGATCAGCTGTTCCCAGACAAAATCATTGCACTGTTGCACTGAGCTAGGTGACAGTCAACATTTCTATGAAGTTTTTCTGCTTTTTACTGCCTTGTATGGACTCTAAAGTCATAATAAAAAAGACAGACAAGAAAAGAAAAAAACATAAGTCTTGGGAAAAGATAATTTTTGTGTTCATTTTTGAGGTTCGGTTTCATTTATTACATTTACAATAAGCTAGGTAGAAAAGTATTATATGTAAAAGTTATTCACCATTTTACAGTGAAAAATTAAACCTGCTAGACTAATGGTAGAGTGATTGCCAATCATCTGAGGTCCTGGGTTCAATCCTCAGTGATTTAACTATTTAACTATTTGATGGTATACAACTATAATTCCAGTACTTGGGAGAGAGAGGCAAGACTTCAAAGCTATATAGTTGAACGCAAGGACAATATGGGTTACATGAGAGCCTGTCTAAAAAAACAAAACAAGAATAATAAATAAAATGTCAGCTTTTAAGATCATTGAAAGTATATTTTAAAATAACTATGCTTTTAAATGATCATTTTAAAATATTTTAAGACTGTTACTAGTATTTTAAGAACAATAATTTTAAAATAAGTTATTTTACTTGATATTTGGTGTTATGTATGCATGAGTGATGGTCAATACTACTCAGGTCAACATCTTTCTTATCATTTCTTTAATACTTATAAGAGATGACACATCATTTAATAAATAAATTTAATGAATAAAAATGTTCATTTTTATTGTCTGTACTCATAAAATAAAATAATTTATATATATATATATATATATATATTTTAAGACAGGGTTTCTCTGTGTAGCCTTGGCTGTCCTGGAGCCGCTTTGTAGACCAGGCTGGCCTTGAACTCACAGTGATCCACCTGCCTCTGCCTCCCGAGTGCTGGGATTATAGGCATGCACCACCACGCCCAGCTTAAATAATTTATATTTAGGCATACTTAAAAGATAAGCATGTAATCAATATTATTTGAATTTTGTGTAGAAGAAAAAAATCACAACAAATGAAAATTTAAAACAAATGCTTCTTTATTGAAACTACCTAGTAGTTTACAAATAATTAAGGCAAATGATCAAATTAAACTCAAATCAACTATTCCCTTATGCTGAGTCTTTCTTTGGTTTCAGATAAGAAAATAACTCAAATTATCTAGGATTTAGCAACATCTATAAATGAATTTAATTCCAGTTTGTGGGTTTTTTGTTTTAATTTTATTGGCTTTTAGCAGTTAACCTAATGAGATATAGCTTCATTTATTGCTATTAACTTATAGAATTTAATGTTTTATGGAGAATTACAATTCAGAGGTTAATTTTTTTTTAAATATTTTTTTTATTTTAATTTAATTTTATTTTTTTAATTAATTTATTCTTGTTACATACAAGGGATGGGATAACCAGAGGTTAATTTTTTATTACAGATTGTAATGGTTGCATTTTACAACAAACGAAACTATGAATCAGTGGTCTGAATTTTAAGAATTGAAGTACTAGATAAGACTGAGTCCACCATAACCCACACACACTTCACCTATCAGTCAAGTGAGTACAGCTACTGACTTACCAAGCAGGTCATTCTGCGGCAACCATTCTATGAGCTTAGTGTTGTTTCCTAGGTTCTTTGGTTTGGTTCCAGAAAACCTAAAACGGACACCAAACAATGGGTCTTTCAGAAATGAGGCCTTACAACATGGGTTAAAATTTTGTAGATTTACAAGTGTTATGTTACGTGATAAATTACTGATATTCTTATGAGTGAAATTTTGGCTTAGTATCAATAAAAATGTTCTCCATAATAAAACATTCTACATATAGATAAGATATAATATTCTCACAAAGTCTATTTTCCATTTATTCTTCTAAGATACATACATAAAACATTTGGGGACCCAAATGAATATTTTCTAAGTTTAATTCCACACAAGTACTCAGAGAGAAGAGAAACAACCACCTCAAGGCTGTCGCTAGTCTCTAACCCAGCGCCAACAATGAAAGGCAGCCGGAAGTATGCTTCCATGCCTTGGCTCCAGAGAGATTGGCAGAGCAAAGCACATAGTTAGGCTGTTTCCTATGTGGTGAATCTCAAATGTGCCTCACAAATATGAGGATGACAGAGTCTGATGCAAACAGACAGAACTGTCCTCAATAAGGCACATGGAGGTTCTGAGTTAAGCCCGATAGAGAAATCTTAATGGAAACAGGGTCGAAAGGGGAAAGTCCTGCTCAGGATAAAATGCCCATTTTCTATCCCAGCCTTACACAATGTTATAAAGCTAAATGCCTAGACAATTCAGAGTATATATAATGGCTTGGGAGACCCTTTTTCCTTATTGTGGAGTTGTGTTCACTAATATATTTCCAGAGTCCCAAAATAGTGGCACATGCAAATAAATGAGTGCTCAATGAAGTACGCAGGTTGGACTCCCTGTTGCTGTGCCTTTGGAAGAATCTGGAATGTACCTCAGAGTCTATCTTAACCATATTAATTAGATGGTAAAGTGCTTAGAGTTTCAGAAGCTGTCTTTCAGATTAAGCATCTGGAAATAATAATGTAGGTGAGATATTATAGGAAGAGTGTAAAGTACACGAATTAATGAAGTGTTTAAATTACTTACTAATCATTATCTAGTTTATTCCAAACTGATTTTAATAAATATACAGACAGGCATGAAATTATGTCTAAATTTTAAAAATAAGAAAAAATGGGCATTTAATCTGAAGGAAACATAAAACTGTGCCCCACACAGTCTCATTCCACATCATATTCTGCATATATCCTATGCAGTTATCTTTATCAATAACAGACCTTTATGAATTGATTATGGATTTCAATGCATTAGAAACAAAATGAAACCTCAAGATTGTCTAATCTAGCCAGTGAATCAATGTGCCCTGGTCTACAAGGGCATGAAGATTAAATAAGAAGATACTGAGATCCAAGTGCAAAACAAAAACCAAGCTGAGTTATCACGCTCTTACCTCCAAATCACTTTTTGTGGCAATCTCCCCAGGGCTCCTGCCAGTTTGATAGCGATGTCTTCTGACAGATACTTGACACCAGCTCCAAAAGACACCAGGACAAAGCCATGTTCCTGAGCACCGTTTACCCACCTCTGCAGATCCTGCAATAGAAACATGGAAGGCAACTTTATGAAGAGCAAATACAGTTCAGTCAGTGCCATCGAAAGTGTACTTTTAAGTCTTTGTATAATTTCCTTAAACAACAATAAAAAAGTAAAAACAGTGTATGTCCCTTTCCTCTTAAAAACTACAAACTGTTTTAAATGGTTTATTTCAGGGGCCAGAGAGATTGTTCAGCCACCAAGGACACTTATCACTCATGTAGAGGACTAGGGTTCAGTTCTCAATGCACACATACACCTGTCCATAATTATAGTTTCTGCGGATATGGCACACTCTTCTGATCTATACCCATGACAGGTACATACAGACGACACATACATATATGTAGGAAAAACACTCAAAGATATGAAATAAATGACATTTAAATTTTCTTCTGACAATGTTCACGGAACTAGGATGGCATTATGTTTTTTTGCCCCTCTCTCTTTCATCAGTGAGTAACAAACTGAAAACTAATAGCTGACAGTGTCGGACCTCAAAAATCGGAACATTCTAATAGTTGATCCATCCATTGTTAGAAAGAAATATGAGAATATGGGGAAAAGATTCAGACTGACCATCAAAACCTTGCAGCTAAACTTCTCAGTGAGTCCTATGAAACTTGTGTTGGGAGTGGTCATTTGTACAAAGTAGTCCCTTACCACTCACTCCTGTCAGCTATACTCTGTAAGCATAAATTTTAGGTTAGTGGTGGGTCATCCAGGTCAATGAATCTTTCTCGAAGATGTGGAGGATGCTTACTTTGTGAATACTAATGAGCCCAGAAGCATCTGAGGACACACAGTGTTTCTTAAGGACAACACTCCTGCCTACTGACTAGTATGCCATTGACAGACATCAAAAACAAGGGTGTGACTCAGTTTTGAGGTACTGTTTGTAGTGCAGAGCCTGCTGTCAATGCCACTACACAGATCTTAACTTTCTGCTCAGTATCAGTGGACTGCTGCCCTGTGTCACTCTAATTTTGCAGTTTCATACCGCTTTCTAGAAGACACTGACCCAGTGCCAAGGAGCACTACAGGGTAAGAATCATGACACAGTGATACTAAAGCTCATCTTGCCTATGTAAAGAGAATAAATGACCTGCATTTTTCTTCATTTAGTGATAACTGTATGATATTTCATTCCTAGAGAAGGAAGTGAAGGAGCACAGTTTATATCCCAAATGAATTAGAGAAGCAAAACACTATAAGGAGGGGTTAGCCAGTGAAGAAAACACCTTTTGATTATTGGGTAGAAACCTGTATTAAACATTTTCTAGGAAACTTGAATATTGTATTAAATAACTTGAACCTATCGTAATTTTAGATTGAAACTAATAATTTATCATTTACTACATTTGACAAGCTTACTTCACATGCTGAAAATTTAAGCATGATATCACTAGATTCTAAGTAAGAACGAGAAGCAAATCTATTCACAATTTAAATTGTATGCACACCGGTAAGGCAAACATTTCTAACACAAGAACAAATGCTGCACGGAGTACATGAAACATGGCTCCCCTCCTCTATTCCTTGCCTTCATGTAATTTACCACCTACCACTCAATTTAGGATCAATACCATTTGCAAAAAGTTTACTCAGAGGCAGGATGCCTTAAAAAAATTATGCCATTTAGGCCAGCTTTGATTTTGTGGCACTTTCAACTTCAGCAAATAGCCATGGAGCACCATGCAGCTACCCAGGATTACCAGGGAGAGCAGGGCAAGACAGTTTTGTACAGCGTTGGCACTGGTAGACACAGGCGTCCAGGTGGCTGACCAAGGGCCTTGGAGGGAAGGCCTGCAGGCGTGTACTTGAAACACCCTAGCATGTAAGTGGATTCCAGGTAATAAACAGCTTTCCAGTTTTTATTCTGCATGATGTAAAATGGAAACAACATATCTAGCTTTATTCCCCCTTTTTGTACCATAACTATTAACCACAGTAAGATTATACTTTTTCAGTCTTTACTAAAAGGCAAGGAATTAGAAAAAGCTGGTTCATCACAGTTACCTACGGGAAAAGTGGTCAGAGTTCAGTAGGTAATGCTGCCCTTGGCTTAGAAAGGACAATGTGGCTTCAAGGTGATACGAAACTAGTAAAAGATACAGGGATAATGTCCAGGGTACAGACGGGGAATGAGTGAACACCTGGCTTGCACTTGATGAAATCCTCCTTTGCCCCGTGTTTCTGTTCTTCACAAGTGCACAGGATATTGAACTGACAGATGCACCATGGGAACACTGAAGAGGCAGTGTTTTGGATTTGGCTCAAAAGACACACAGACCACATATTTGAGCTAGAGGTTATAGCGATATTAACACTGCTAAGCCTACAGCAAAGACTTAAACTGGGATTTCATGAAAAGTATGTCTGTATCTCTAATGGGTTGGGAAACTCTAGCTGTTACCTCTTCTATGTACATGCTGACAATATCTTCCATAATTTAAAAACTCACCAATGATACTGTTCAATAATTCTGTAAAGATTCTTTAAGAAAATTAATTTCAGAATAAACACAATAAAAAACCCATTGCAAACATGAAATGTTATAAAATATTAAAGTATTTAGGAATGTCTTTCCTCCCTCTAAGAAAATACCAAATTAAAAAACAAAAACAACACAAATAAAGGGACTAAAAGTTCATTCATTTGCAGCACAACATCAATGGATAAGATGAAATTAAACTGAAATGTATAAAACATACTTGAAGAAAACACAAAAATTTTTAACAAAGGTAAAATCTGAATAAAGAGAAATAATATACTTCAGTAGTAAATATTAATGTTAGAATAATGCCAATTCTAGAAAAACTAAATTTTGTGTACTGTCAGTACATTTTCCAAGAGAATTGTAAAATAATAAAATGAATATCAAAACTGCAGAAAATAAACTGAGAAGCTGGGGAGCTGTCAGTTGGTAAACTTCTTGCTGTGTAAATACAAAGACATTAAGTTAAGATGCATAGCTGGGCACAGCAGTGCATGTCTATAATCCCAGTATTGGGAAAGTATATATCGATGGGCCCTGGGGATGAGCTGGCTGCTGTCTAGTGAAGTCAACAAAAGACCTTGTCTCAAAAAATAAGCTGAGGCATGATTCGCCTGAGACTGGTATCTATACGCATGCATACACGTGGACACCTAAACACACATGCATCACACAAACACATACTCTTTGAAAAAATGAAAAGACACACACACACACACACACAGACACACACACACACACAGAAACTTCGGAGAAGCACAGGTAGTGTACTTTTCTAGGTAGTAACGAGTCCCAGAGTCTAGAGCAATTATGTCTTGTAATGTTATCAGATGGAGCAGAGCAATGAAGCGAGCTGATGAAGACAGACAAACTGCCCTCAGATGTGAGGTGCGGATTTTCTTCAGAGAATAAAGGAGTTATGAAAGTATACACCTATGGAAAATATGAGGTTCTACACTTCCACAGATCATGAATCACAGAAGGATAAAAAATGTTAAACTGAATTAACAGATGATTTATCTGTAGACATAAAAGAATTCTCCTGTCTTACTCTAGAAGGACCTTCCTGAGTTATGTATATCAACAGTCACAAAAGAAACAGGTAGATTTCATTAGAGATTGAACAGACTGCAGAGAATGGAATCAACAAAGAGTAACAAACAACAAGGAATTTAGAACATATGATAAAGGATTAGTATGAAAACCAAAGAGATGGAGAAGGGTACACTGCCTCCAGAGAATGCTAAACTGTACAAACATTCCAGAAAAAAATGCCTCAACTTACTTCAGAGGAACACGAACCCAAAATGTTTTATATCATCTATAAGCATGCTACTAAATGCTAAGAAATCACATTTTAGTCCACTTAATTTCAAACATTTAAATAAATGATTTTAATGTTCACTTACTAGGTATCACAGTTTTACAACTTTCTATTTCTCTCTCTCTTTTTTTTTTTTTTTTTCAGAAGGAATACAATCTCTTAAGTGTCCTCTGGGTTTTTCAGCAATCCTTTCCCACTGTAAGACTATCAATCAAGTGGTATTCTCTTTCTGTAATTCGTGTATTAACTTTCTGTCAATCTAGAACTTAACAGAATTTAATTTCTAGCCATCTAGATTAGTCCAGCTGGGTTCTATGACCAGTTTTTCCTTTGTTTTGAGGCAGGATCTTGCCATGTAGTTCCCTCTACACTGAAACTAGTCTCATAGCTCTGACTATCCTCAAACTCCCAGCAATCCCCATTCCTTAGCCTCCCAAGTGCATCATCATGCCTGTCTTCATCATTATTTTTAATCATACCATTAGGCAGCTTTCTCAGTACTATGCATTCAATATTTTATCTCCTCAGTGATTCAAACTGTCACCATCTTAGTTACTTTCTAAATTCTACTCTGTTCCACTTAATTGTCATCCTTAAATCTGCTAATTCTGAAATTTATTTATTGTTATTTTATCATATACTTAATGCTTACAGGGTTCGATTTGCCTCATTACATTTTATTTTGCAATTAGGTTTTTTTCCACGTGATATATTTTAATTACTTTTTCAACTCAAAACTTCCACTAACAATGTTACTTCTTGTATGCATTATGCACATAAGCACAGAACACACATTTCATTTCATTCAAGATGCAAATTTAGAAATTTCATCCATTCCTTTATAAAACCCTGCCAGCACAGCACTGTACTTTACCCCACCAGGTGGCATGGCAGACACAGATACTTGTCCTCAAACATCATGATGTCCAAGGCTGACGCTCATTCCTAAGACTTCAAGAGAATCAAAGCCCCAAGGGAATAACTCTCCAATCTTCTAAACGTAAATGAATGCCAATGATCAGGACAGTGAGTCAGATAGTCTACATAAACATAGTAGCACAGATGTCAGATGTTACCCCATTGCACATGGATAAATCATTTCATTTCTGCATAATTTAGTTGTCAGATGTGTGCTCGCTCGCTCCTTCTCCCTCTCCAACTCCCTCCCCCACTCCCTGCCTCTCTGAGCATTTTGAAAAAACATCTCAAAATAAAAGCAATCACGTGGTCTTCTTGCAGCGTTAAATACGTTTCCTTAAGTCTTTTACAGTAAAGAAAACGTAAGGAAAATGTTTATGTTCGACATTTATCATAGTCATATGCTGTATGTTAAAATATCAACATTCCTTGACAGATGTAACATGACTAGATAGTGATTTGTTTTCTCGCTCCCATATTCCCTTCTCTGGATCAATTATATACCAAATGACATGACTTGGGTAGTTGTGTATACTGTCTTCTCACTATTCCACCACTCTGCTAAGTGCTTTTCAGCATGGAGGAGTTCAGTAGCTGGTCTCTGTGATAGGAGACTGGGTAGATAGGAATTAAGGAACACAACAGTGTAATGATTCAAAAGTATAACAATTTCAGTATTTTTAGGTAATACTTCTACATGATGCATGTTGAGAAATTAGGGATAGTATGAATCTAGCTCACTCTTCAACCTTTCAGAGACCATCACTGAATAATTAATGTTCAGCTCTCTATCCAAAACAAAAGTCTTATATTAATTTTAGATCATTTAATCCCCCAGATAATTGCTCCAAACCAATAAAAGATCACAAGTGGATGGTACAGTTCCGCCTCTATCCTCACCAAGGCTTCATTCTGAGAGTATGAGCCTCTTCCAGCCTTAGAAAAGATATTCATGTCTGGTGCCTGGAAACAAACTCTCTAGGTATGTCCTGCTGGCATCCTGGGATCCAAAGCTACATCCCTTTTTCCACCAACAACTGGGAGCAGTGAAAGAGGGCCGGCACAGGCAAAAAAGCAGTAACACTGCATCCTTTGTCAGCCCCATGCATTCTGAGGGAAAGAATGCTTGGACTGTTGAGTGAGTCCTACACAAAGATGGCGATAGAAGACAAGGGGGAGGGTGCTGAGGCCACTTTTGTTGTTCCCAACACCAACATCAATAGGGCTTTTTTCTCTGTTTTACCATGTCTGATATAAAGAATGTTCTGCTTAGGTCAGGTGGGCAGTAAATAATTGAAATATTTATTTTGTAAAACTCAGCAACGAGAATAATAGCAAATATTCTGATACAAAAAATCTTTTAAAAACAACTCCAGGCATTACATGAACTTTAAGTAGTGGCAAAATAGCTAAAGAAGACGACCTCAATGAAAAATACCAATGAAAATATAAAAGTTAGGGCTAGGGAGACAGCATGGGGTAAAGTGTTCGCTGCATAGACATGAGAAACTGGGCTCAGATTCTCAGCACCCTTGCAAGTCAGATGTGCCAGGGCCCAGCTGTGACCCCACACCTTGGGGAAGAAGCTAGGCAAATCTTGACACCCTTGCCAAGATGGAAAGCTCTAAGCTCAGTAAAAGACCCTGTTTCAAAAAATAAAAAGCACTCCATGTCAATCTTGGTCCTCTACACACCAGCACAGGTAAGTACATACATACATATGCACACACATGCACACAAGCATGAACACACACATACACACACATACTACACACACAAACAAACCCATATACAAACAAACACACATACATGAATACATGAAAGAAAAGGGAAAAAAAGAATATTTAAAAGTTACTTCTCAAAATGAATATATACAAACCACCGTTTTCATGTTGGCAAGAGGATTTTATCAAACCTCCAATTCCACAACTTGTTGTGTGATGCTAATTAAGCCTGGACTCCTCACCTCCATAAGTACAGATAATATATCACAGAGCATTGAGATTAAGTGGGATCAAAGTTTAAAAGTACTTTGTCAGCTAAACACACCTTGCTCTTTTTCTTAGCTAAGTTGTGTAATAAGCAATACACAAATTATGGTATAAAAAGACATGCACCCCAAGAAAAGGAAAGATAAAACTGTCCTTCTAAAACAAGGTTTTTTTTTTACATTTTATTACCATATTTTACATTCTTCAACATAAAGCTAGTTATAATACATAAAGAAAAATAGTATAATGTTCTTCATGCAGTATCAAATCAAGTTGTCAAGTTTTCCAAGAGTTCCGATGCTTTCCAATTTTATCCAGGAGTTTAAACAACAACTAACTAAAGAAAGAATAGAGATCAATGTCAAGGTGATTGACAGCCGAGTCTTGTTAACACTGAACATTCGAGAGAATGAAAAAACCCTGAAAGACACATTAGTTCCCACTGAGGTACTGAAGTATCCCTTTTCCTTTCCTGTAGGCTTTTAGTTTTCACCAGCACAGTTACAATTAGCAGTAAGCAAAATCTGAAACCCTCTGAGGAAAGTTACACTTGCAAGGTTCTTCAGACCTTCAGCAATCTGCAGGCAAGCATTTCAGACATCCCAAGGATATGAACACAGCAAGCTGCTGAGCTTCTACGGAGAGTACCCGCCAGTAAACAAAAGAGCAGACATCAAACAATCAGAGAAAAGTGACTAGAAAAGAAAAGAAAAAAAAAAAGAGTCACACAGTATGATTATGTAAATCCTTCTATGGTACAGAAGTAAATGAAGGATCCAGAGATGTAAGAAGACAAGAGATCTGGAAACTAATATGAAATGAGCATGTGTGCAAGAGGGAAGAAGCCAAGACGAACAGCTCTCCAGCCTGAAACACATTCCTTAATCTCCTGTCAGGGTAAGCAGCAAAATTATGCTGTAAAATCATGACCACGTGTATTACTTATAGTCTAAAGCAGAAGGATACAGTGCCTTTATTTGATCTGTAGGCATATTCATTTCATCAAATCTGTATCAGCTGCATTTTATGTGAAAGGGATTACATGCCAGGAATATAAAAGAGCAAGATATAGTTTCCTGCCTGAAAGTTCAAAGTCCAGCTCAGATTCCTGGCCTTCACTAGCAGTGAATCAACACAGCTTTTGCTGTAGTACTCCCTAGGCTGACCGAGTGGACTCCCTGGAAATAAGACATTTTAATTTTCAGAAAGTTCATTTACATTAAATATCTGGGGATATATCTTACTTTCCTCCTGATTTTAAAGTTGTGTTGCCACAGAAATAATTTGATGACAACCAATTCCAGGTTGTAGGCTAAATATTTCTAGAACCCATTAGAAGCACATTTAGACTTAATTAAATTAAATAAAAGTAATAACAGGGCATTGGAAGCCTAAGAACTTAGTAATAAGTATTAAGAATTCTTTTTCTAGTATTATGGCATTGGTATTTGGTGTTTCTAAACTCTAAGCCAGTATAGAGCGAAACCAGAAAGGGCGAACTAGTTTAAAACTAGTCTAACATATAATTACCAAGATAAATCACTCAAATGGCTCTTCCCAGGTCGATGATGACACTTAAATCAGCTCCATCAAATGCTTTATGAAATAGTGTATCTTCTGCTAGACAAGTATCCATGACTTCATGGACATTTCCACTAGCTCCAATGTTTGTGTTTGGTCAGCTATACAGTTTATAAACAGAAGAAGGATGAAGAAATCTTTGGTCCACTTTTTTCTTTTGCCACGAATGACTGTAATATGTGCCCTTCCCCCTTTACTCCTCACTTGGATAATAGCTTTCTCCAATTACACAGGAAGTAAACTACTATTATACAATAAAGTTAATGATCCAGAAGGCTAAGGGTAATGGCACATTGATCTCAGGCTGAGTAGGTGGTCATCTCAGAGAAAGAATGTTTGCCTTGGGGAGAACCATGGTAACAACCTGGTATATTTTCCATGTATAACCTTATATAAAGAAAACAGTAAATTTCACTCTATTGGGAAGGTCAGGATGGTCAGGATAAGAAAAGATTTTATCTGGATTCAGTAGTGACTATATAAATGAAGAATGAACTTCAGTTATCCAGCATCACTGTAACCCCAGTCAGCAATGCTGGATTCCCAAGGGAAATGGATGGCAAAAACATCCAGTCACAGTACATACTGCACTGACAATTCTATGGCACTAAACTGAATTGACCTGTTCTTCTTTATTCGAAGACAAAATCATTCTGTTAATAACCATAGGAAGGTAGAGAAGTCTATGTGAGAAATTATCTTTGAGCAGGCAATAATGAAGTGTTTTCTCACCTAGTCCCTGTACTTATTTCCTGGGCCTTCTCAGCAACGTTCACTTCCCAGTCTGAAACAGTATACTCAAAAGTTTTACTTAATCTTTAATCCCTACCCAGTGTTCAAGTGTTTAATACTAATTCCTTCTTTTTAGTTCATAAGAACAATTAAATTTTTAATGGTTTATCCAAGGCTTACATATTCTGTATACCTTATTCTAACTACAGTCCCCTCTCTTACCTTATTCTGTTCTTGCCAACTTGGAGGTTTTATGCATAACTTCTCTGCACATGACAGTATTTTTCTTTCTTTCTTTTTTTCCTTCCTTCCTCCCTCCCTGCCTTCTTTGCTTTTTCTTTCTTTCTTTCTTTTTTCTTTTGTTTTTGTTTTTGTTTTTGTTTTTAGATGGATTCTCTGTGTAACCTTGGCTGTCTTGGACTAGTTTTGTAGACCAACCTGGTCTCAAACCTACAGAGATCCACCTGCTTTTGTCTCTAGAGTGCTGGTGTTAAAGGCGCGTACCACCACACCTGGCCAGTATTTTCATCTATCCAAATCAACAAGTTGAATGAGGTCAGCACGCATGCTACTTACTGCATCAGTCCTCATCTCATCTTGCCAAGATAAATCATGTATTTTTCATTTCATTCATATATCTATGGCAGGATTCACACATGAACTGCCTATACATTATTTACACACATCATATCCTTTAGCAGATTATATTTTTCTTGAATTCAAGGCATCAAGAATAATAAATGTCATCCAAAATGTCGTATGACTTTTTTTGTTTTTATGTTTGTTTTTTTTAAGACAGGGTTTCTCTGTGTAGCCTTGGCTATCCTAGACTCACTTTGTAGACCAGGCTGGCCTTGAACTCACAGAGATCCACCTGCCTCTGCCTCCCTAAGTAAGCTGGGATTACAGGCCTGTGCTACCATAGCCAGCATCTAATGTCGTATATGTTCTCCACTCAATTATAAAGTTTCATTATTTTTGTGGCTGTACATACACCACTACCAACTTATTAAAGTTTATTCTAAAGGTATACTTGTTTTTCTTTCAAAAACCAATGTACATTTTCCTCAAATAATACTGCTATATCTGGTAATTTAAGTCATCTTCCAGCATTTTACATATTATTGGAAGTTAAGTAATAATTCAAAAGACACTTGAGAGATGAAACTTTAGACATCATGTTCTTTCTCCTACCACTCCATGGTACCAGTGAGCAACGCATTCTCTGCATCACTGAGCAAATTCCTTCCTTACCAGGGAGCATCTGAGGAAACTGCTGAGCTGAGGCATACTGGCCGCAAGCTCAAAAAAGACTCCCAGTTGGAGCATTTCAATGAGAAGAAAGACATTTTGTATCTATGTGTATATCTACATACCTGTGTATTTCTCTCTCATTGTTTCTGGTCCTGAAACAATGGTCAAATTTCCTAAGACATGAAATAGTATCATTGGACTTTTCACATTGGTAACAGAGAAACACCACTACAGAAAAACAACTTCAGCAACATTTCTAGAAGAACATTTTAAATATTCTCAATTGAGCAAGTTAGGTCAATTAAAACTTGCCAATCTCTTTAGGTCTAAATGTTCACAGTTTTTTATGATACATCTTATTTCGGGAAACTATCTACTAGAATTCAAAATCAGAAGGAAAAGGATAGACATCATGCACCTCTAAATTAGTGTCTACAATGAAAGTTCTATCTGTAAAGATCTCAGCGTCTCATGAAGTTCTGTCATAGTCACAGTCCACAAAGAAAAAATAAACAAGGATGAGTCTTCCCCAGGATCAACAAACTCAGGAATTTCAGAGAGGTCAATTTCAAGCAGAGAAATGTATGCTACTAAAATAGAAGATATGGTAGATTTTTAAAAGGACTGTTCAGTATAGAAAACATTAATATGTCCAATGAACAACTGTAGGAAGAGTTGTAGAACAGAAAGAAAATGCACATATCCACAAGAAATGCTTTGCTATGCCAAAGAAAGAAATGAGCATTACCAGCTAAAAAGCAGTTTATAGAAATTTTAATATTAAAAAAAAAATTTCTGAATTAGTAATGAGATCATTCTGGGCCCCTTATCTGACAAATTTCGGAAAGCTGAGTAATCCTCAAAAGAGATTTGAAACTCTACCAACAGAAGTAGAAAGTATTACCAGGACAGCAACTGTGATAGAACTAGAAAATGCAGTAATATAAGGTTTTCATTAAAACTATTACATTTTAACATAAAAATTTTCATATATTTGTATGAGGTAGTGACAATGAGAATGTTTCCAAGCACATAAGTTTTAAAAGAAGGATTTGGATGTTGAAAATTTCCCATGTAAACTGCAATATTCCCAGAGGACACCAGGCAGGTGAGATTATAAGACCACGCTGGCACAACACAATTCCAAAGGCAGTAAGTGTGACCACACAGCTAGTCATTGCAAATCTTTTGGTGCCTTGGGCAGAGGGAATCAATGATCCTAACACCTGATGTCCTGGAGGCAGAATCTCTGCTGTAAACTCATCTTGGAAAAATCTCTGCATATCATTCAAGTGTGGCTTAAAAACCTACTGGTCCAAAACACTACTACTTTAAATGAATACTTCACAAATTTAAACTATTACTCATGAATAAATCACTGTTCACTGAATTTAAATAACTGTATATAAGTCAATTGTGAATGAAGAGAACAAAAACAAAAACAAAAAACAATGTGTACTGGTGCAGCCATGACTGTGAGAAAAGAGAAGAGCTATGAAGCCAGCACAGATGTCTGACACAGTCTAGCAAAGCTGAGCCGATTTGGGTTTCTGTTTCTCAACTTGGGTTTCAATTTCAATTTGGGTTTCTGATCTCTATGTGTTGTATTTGTGAGGGTCATTTCACATTATGATTTATTTATATCTTTTCTCCATAAAATTATTTCTACTCTCAAAATAACATTACCGGGGATTACTCTGGAGGAGTCCTCCTTGCCGTGGAGATTGTGAAAATCACCACAAAATTGGATATAGCCCCAGAGTTCTCTTGGCACAGCTATGCCTAAGCAAACTCAGACACAATAGTTTTGGCAACAGTTCAGATTACAGACATCCTCTTATATATATTCTACAGGACACTGGCCCTAGAAAATAAAATTTTCATAGCAAAGTTAGCTTGCCTAAAACAAGGCATATATATATATATATATGATGTAAAATTAATATAAAAGAAATGCAAAAATGTGTTGATCATAAGGTGACAGGCACACATTGTTACAGTGAGATCTTTTAACCAAAATACAAAGAGAATAAATCAGTCTGCAGCCTGGGACAGCTTCAAACGTCTAAGCTAGGCTAACTCACAAGGTGAACTTCAACTACTATGCACTGCTCAAGGCTTGGGAACTCATTCAGAGTGGCTCAAGTACTTTTCTGTCTGTTTAACGTTTCACTTTTCCTGAAGAATAGAATGTCATATGTCATAAATTCTCAAGTAGTCCAAAAATGATTTGAGATTGGTAGAACCTATGCTCTCTGTACTTGTAACACTTATCCAGGACAAAATGATATGATCCGTATTTCTTCTGAAATCTTGTTTGCCTCTTTTGAGGAATCTGCATAAAGAAAGAAACATGCTGGTTGCTAGTCAGTCAGAGACGCAGTATTCTCCAAACCACGGTCTCTGACTTATTCATCCATTACCCCCTTCTCTTACCCTTATCTCCTCTGTTGGGACCCATCTGGCTGCTGGCGCTGGCCCTTGGACGTGCACCACGGGGCCCAAATTACGATAAGGCCATAAAATGAATATATTATCTTGTAATAGTCATTATAATCATAAATCCAGACATATGTATTGCTGTGGAAGGATGCTAATTGCCTAACAATATTAATTTCTCATACTTCTTTAGCAGTTCAATATTTAGCTAGAAATATTGGAGCCTGGGAAAAGACCATGTTTCCCAGAAAGCTAAGCTACATTAGTTAACATTAACTTGGATAGTTAATGCTAATCCCAATGAGTTTTAAGCCAAAGTGAGGTTTTTCCATGGAGGAAGGATAATAGCAGCTATTAAGATCCTGGAGACAAAAGGAGCACTCTAGGGAAAGCAAAGAGGGTGCACTCAACTCCCCACTCACCTGTTCGTACTGCCACACCATGCTGGAACTTAGGAAGTCCTTTATATGATATAATATACTTTGATTATATTTTTGATTTATGTTCAATAAAGTGTATGTGTATGCCACAATCATAAAGAATGGTTAACAATGTATGGTTTTCTTAGGCCCACCCAGTTGAGCAAATTCATTCCTCTGTAGTTGTATACTGAATGCAAATTGTTAATATTAACTTCTGGATCATGTGGATTACTTAAAATTAGAATACCTTTATATTGGTAACTTGGAGTAACAAATGGAAAAGAAATTGTACATTAAAATCTAGCACCATTAATTGAAAAGAAAAAAATTATTTATGATAGCACTAAAGAAATCAAAGCAAGACAGTAACTAAGAGGTTATCTGAAGATGTACATATCTTAAATTCCTCACCAATGGTCTTTACTCTAAAATGTTGGTGTGGCCATATACTCTATGAGACAATGCAAAGAATGTTTAGAATTCCGCATCAGAATAAAGTTTCAAAAATTGAACTAATTTATAAGCCTTTGAAATTCACTCAGTACATGCATATTCCTCAGAGACACGTTCCCCACCTACTGAAGAGAATACAGTGATGTTTAGGAAGAACTCTCAGCCAGTGTGGCAGAGAGTTGACACTGTCTCCTACTGATGCATTTATATTCCTTTTCTACTGCTGGTTGTTATTGTTGTTGTTTGGTTGCTTTATTTCCTTTGCTTTGTTTACTTGTTTTATTTTCCTTTCTTCCTGCTTTAGTCTATAGATATTATTTTACTTTCTATATTGCTACTGGAGTTTAAAAATGTGTTCTTTCTAAGTATATTCTTAAGATTCATGAAAAACTGAACATATATATATGAACATATATATATATATATATACATGTATATATACCTCGCTTTTGTGCTATAATGGCAAAATTTATAAACTAATGTCTTTAACCTTAAATCCCTACAGGAAGTCTGAATACCAATCATTATGTCCTCTGGATCTGACTTATCTAAGAGGGGAGAAAATGAGGAACAGGAGGAAAAGGCGACTATTTTATATAGACTGACACTAAAAAATATGTATATAAGCCATTTAAAAACTACTTCCTTATTACAGGAAAGACATACAGTATCTACCTGGGACATAAATGTGTCACTTTGATCTGTTTACAGTGGTTTCAAATATGTAGCAATGGCTTTCCATCCTATTTAATGAAGGATAAAGGGACTCAAACAATGAAAATCATACACTAGTCAGCAAAGAACCTCAAAAGAAAGGCACCATTAAGTTGATACAACAGACTCTTCTGGAAATGAGAAAAAAAAAATCCTAGAGGCAAACAAGACTAACTGATGATACCTATTAACTATTCTATTAAGGAAATCCTCTGAGATGGTTCAGCAGTTAAGATGACTTGTTGCTCTTGCACACTACTTAGATTTGTTTCCCAGCACGTACATGCTGTCTGTTGTCTGCTATCTGATGTCCAAGGGCACCAAACAGCCATTTAGTGCATGTAAATACACACAGACAAAATGCTCAGACATAAAATTAAATTTAAAAATTAAAAAAGAATATATTCCACGTTATACACACGCTATAAAATATTTTCTATTTTCTGAGCATTAACATACAAGAAGAAAGGGTTGTAGGAACTGGTGAAACAGTTTTCTGTAGGGAATAACAGCACACCATCTGGCTGTCAAATACCAAATGGTCAGCTTTGAAGACATATACATATAAACAAGAATATGAAGACTAAGCAGAGTGCATTTTTGTGCTTAGGAACATACACACAAACAATTAAAATTAAAAGTGGCCATAAATTTGAAAGAGAGCATGGAGGTTATATGGGAGAGTTTGGAGGAAGAGAAGGAAAAACTAGACATGGGAAAATCATTACTAAACTTTTTTTTTTTGAATGATCAAAAGTATAAGAGTAAGGGGAGAAGAGAGTAACATCTAAGACTCTTAACTGCTTGGAATAGGTATATAAAATGTGCAGTGGACACAAGCCATTATTATTTAACTGTCAGTAAAAGTTACACACAAGAAAAAAGAGAAAGAAGCTCTTACTAAAGGTCTTTAGGAAAGAACAAGTGATATATAATTTGTACCCCAGATGGCACTCACTTGAAGACATTCATGTATTCAAACAGAAACATTTTATGAAATCTCTACATCTGCCAACATGACTATGAAAAGGATGACCACTGATATTCTCTACATGTTTCTACTTGTGTACTATTAAGATGAACATCTTCCCATGACAGGAAGATGTTTATTTTCCTTAAATTAACAGTCAAGCTCCTAAACTGTGATTTCAAACTCTGAATGGTTTGCAACCATTGTGCACATTGATGGCAGGCCATCACTTATTGGTCACGGCTATAAGAAGTTGGATAGCTGGAAGTTATCTAAATAGCAAGTTTGATTAAATATACTTAAAACAAAAAAAAATCTTTCTTGGCATTTCCCAGGTCCTATTATGATGAAAGGCAAACTTTAATAGGAATATTGATGTAGATATTTTCTCACCCCAGGATTTTGTGGGAGAGTTAAGCTAATGCCTATCCAGAACACCCAATTTAATGAAATAACTTTCCTTTAATATATCTAGGATGGTTTTAGCTTTTCACCAACTTTAGAGCTAAAACCAAAAAGACTCACTCCCTATCATTTTCTGTAAGGTGTAACTCTCCCACAGACCCTTAAGTGATAAATACTACTTTTGGGAACCGACTTTGCTCATTAAAGCAGCAACTGTGTTCCAGGTGCTGTTGCCATGGAGGACAGCAGTTCTGCTGTGCTATGCACTTTTTAATCTCACAATCAGGTGGAGCTGAAGTGTTTTGTTTTGTACAACGGAAATAATGTATGTTTCCATCCAGTGCAAATAAAGGCGTAAGCGTCACATAGTTAATGTTGTCTTTTTTTAAACTGCACTATTTATTGCAAAGAAAAAATATAAATGGACTTTTTCCCACTAAAAGGCACTTTTGTTCTAAGATACTAATAAACTTCATGAGGATCTTTATTTTCTTTTACTTTTACTTACCTTGTTACTCATTCTAGCCTTAGATTCCCAGACTTCCTGCCTCAGCCTCCTGAGCGCCAGGATGATAGGTATATGCCACTGAGTCTGGATAGTAGAAAGCTCTCTTTAAGGATCACATTACATGTTTGTTTGGTTTTTCAAAAGTAGCAAGGAAACCTTAAAGCATAGCAATAGGAGTGAACAGTAGACAATGCAAGGGAGTGATGGGCCACATGAATAATACTCTACTTACCTATAATTTTTGCAAAACAGTAAACTCTAAGTGTATCTGCCAGAGGCATCTCTTAGCTAATTGTCTTTCAGAAGTCCATTGTGAACCTCTTGCAATATTTTTTATTATTCATATTAAATATGACAAAACATTATCTCTGCATTTATGTGTGTTTACAACCAATTTTCTCCTCAAGAATTCTTTGGAGGAAATTTATTATTCTCTCTTCTGTCCCTCAAGCCTTGAAAATCTCTAACTCACAGGAAAAATTTAATAAACTCTTGTAATGTTTCTCTGAGAAACTGACAGAAATTATAAATGCATTCACTCACCTAATAAGCTTCTACTGAGTACATGCTATGCCTGTGAACAGATATTAGCAACACAAAAGGAAATACTGGTGTTTGTGAAACAGCAATTCACTCTAAAATAATTTCACATAAAAGACTCTCAATATTATTAGCTTCATCTATGGTATACCATTTTACTCCAATCCTCATAAGCTCCCTCTTTACTCGTGCCAAACAGAAGGCAGAGAACTCACGGACAACGTTTTACAGTTGCAGGAGTTTTGTGTTGACTGTCAAGGATATCCCTGCCTATTCCAAATACAATTCAAGTGATTCGTGGGTTGTATCCCTGGCTACCCCTGAAGAACTATTAGATTCCAAATTATATTTTAACCATTGATTTCTGTCCTTTTGAATTTGACAGTCTAATTGTCGACAAAGCCATTACAATCATTTTTGTATACAAACATCATTTCCACTTTCAAGTATAAAGAAATCAGAAAAAAATATGACTCTTACCAACAGAATCCTAACTTGGCAGTTTCTAACCACAGTTCGTGATCTAAATTAAATCAAAGTAACAAGCACAAAAAGGTGTTCTATTCCCATCCTTTAAAGAATCACCTTATGGTGATTATTTTTAGTTTACCTAACAACATAGAGTAAGTTATAACAACTTTATGTAGTGGCATGGTCAACACATGCCAGTAGCTAGACTTATACATGATTATGATTTAAAGTGCAGAATATTACTGATGCTTTCTTTTTGGTATAGGCTATCCTACTAATTATTTTTTAAATCTTGAGCTGTAGATATTTTGCTTCCTTTATTTTCACCTGGCTGAGCAGCTGCAATGTTGTTGAATCAACTACCCAGCAAGACAGCTGAGTAAACTCAGCACTGATTGTTTCAATAAGTAGAACTTCAATTTACTAACCTATCCCGTCACACTATTTAGTTTGTAAGCGACTTGATTAAAGTTTACTGCTTATTGTTCTGTTGGTATATAATAAAGAAAATGCCTATTTTATTTCAAAACGGATATATTGTTTTCAAGGCTCATAAGGGGGAAATTATCCATAGAATAGAATACAATTAATTGCTTAAAATTATTTTTCTTGAATTCAAATAAGTGTGTGTTTCTTTGTGTGTGTGTGTGTGTGTGTGTGTGT
>OU015753.1:78288932-78302469 GCA_907169655.1 Acomys percivali
TAGTGAGTCACAATTTTCTAATAAACTTGTATCTGACATCCACTGAAACGTGATGGTAGTAGAGACTATGTCTCTGTCTTTAAAATAGTATATTTTTCCAAGTCTAATATTTTAAATTATAAAATAACTTTCTCGTTACTCATGTGAATTGGAATCTATGATTAACTGTGATTAACTATAATTAACTATTGTTAACTATGATTATACAATATCAGTAATAGCTCTGGACTAAGAGAAGAGGGACTGTATTTACCACAGGTAGAGAAAATTTTAAATAAAATCACACCGCATTTTGAAGTAACATTATTTATAAAGCTACACTGCCTAAAGGCAGGGTTCTTTTTAACATGATTATCAGCTAGCAGAATTCATTACAAATTAACTCACCATAAGTACTACTCTCTATTAAATGAAGATTACACCTGTCAGGCTCTTTGAATAATATTCTAATATTTATCAGAACTCTTGGAAAGAAATAATTTTAATATTGAGATTAAAAAGCCACAACAATCAAGGCTTTTCTCTCAAGATGTGAGTAGCTTAACCTTTTGGTGATATTTTCTAAGATAAATCTTCAAGTTAAAGAAAATATGGCAATATGTAACCCTGAGGCAAAGGTTTATTTTTTAAACACTTAAAAATACTTATTTTTGATGTGGCTAGAGATCAGCAACCAACCAATAACAGTGAAACTACCCTTGAAGCTTATGCTGGCCTGTGTCAAAGTCTATGCTCACTGTAGGACCAAGTAGCCTTAGCACATAGAGATATTTACAATCAAACAAACAAACAACAAAAATGTCTATAGGGGAAAAGTAAGAGACACTGAAAGAGCAGAAAAGCAAAACAAAAAAAAGGGGGGGGGAATTAATGACGGAAATTCATTGAAAATTTATAAAATCCCAGAAGGTCATCCTTTTCAGACTTAATGAGAATTATTATGTTAAACAAGCCACAGATGCTGGAGTGCCAACACAGTCAGGCTTGAAAGTGGGTTCTCTGCAATTCCTCACTCAACCAAGGCACTTGGATTATAAACTGACAATGAACATGCATCTCTTGATAACTAATGGATGGTGAGAAGTCTGGTACAGAGGGTAGAAGAGAGCGTGAGACTGCTGGCTTTTATTCTCTCTTTACAAATGAGCCTCCTAGAGTTAGAAACTGTAGATCACATGTGATTCCTTTGCAAGCTTCATGCACTAAAGCATCTTATTCTGCATCCTCAACATCTCGGAGGCCCTCAGCAAATACTGTTTTAAAAAGGGACAGACTATTCCAAGGATGTATATATGAAGGGCTGGGTGCTTTCTTCTGCGAGTAGAAGCCTCGGGAAGATCACCTTCAGCATATATGGAACGCCTCAGTGAGCAGGAACTGGAAGCTAGAAAGTCTACAGTCAGAGATATGTGAGGATAGCAATAGACTTGAGAAAGGATGGGAGATATTGAAGCCATGAAACCAAGTAAAACTCCCAAATGATAGCACCAAAATCCAAACAGCAGATACTGAGAAAGATGTACTTACGAATAGAATAGAAACTACTCAGCCTTAAAAAGGTTAGACTAGACTAAAATGTCGGTCATAATAGTAGCAGGAAAAGTCTCTTTCTCTGTGTCATGAGGGAGAGGTTTTAAATGATGGAGTGTTGTACACAGTAACTTCAATGAATTAGCATAGAAAAGGTGGAATGAGAAAAAGACGGAATGAATTAGGATATAGCAGTGTTCCTAAAACTTGCTCAGGCTGGATTGTTTTTGTTATTACTCTATTCAAAGACCTTACTATTCTACCGAAGATGTTGTGATAAGGCTGTCTAGCGTAGCAGGCATGTCTATTGTTCAGATCAAGATGGCAAGAACACAAGAACTACAAACAGCATCCGGGGACCCTCACAGTAAAAGCTCCCCCGTGATCCCTGCTTATTCCCAACTACTCATAATTAACCTGTCACAGAGTTCACAAACTTCAGTTAATAGGATTAGTAGTCAAGGGTTTTTCCCTGTTCATCAGGCTTGATCTTTTTTAGAATAAAACTAATCTGTTTCACTAGATACTGTGTTATTGAATAAAGAAATGCTTTCAAATCTTTTGAGTGTTATTTTCTGGCTCAATTACCACAATCGAGAGGATACCTGGAGGCTGTTCTTACTGTTCTTACTGTTTAACGTGAACACTATGTATTGTTGTGTACAAATGCATACTCTATAACACAGGTGATCTCAGGAAATCTGTTAGAGGCTTAAAACACAGTATAAATGTAGTAGAAAGAATATATGAGGCTATACATTTTAGCCTATAATTCTTTTTTTATTGTTTTAATTTCTTACAACGTATGAAAAGGGACATCAGGATACTACTTTAAAATTATACTTGCATTTGTAATATTCCTCAACCAAGAAATCATTCTAGAGAATATCTTAAACATTAAGCCACCCTCTAATATATTAACAAATGTTCTTTCCTAAGAAAGAACCAACATGATAAACAAATAAATAATTGTCCTCTTTTGCCATTTACTCTGCTTCTACAGCTATATTCTGGATGGGAGATATTTGCAACATTCAAAAATATGTGTTACTTTCATAAGTATTAAACAACACTGTTGGTTAAAGTCGTTAATGAAATAGTTTGCTGAGGAAGCTGAGAGATGGCTTACTAGTTAAGAGAATGTGCTACAGACCCAAATTTGGTTCCTGCACTCACTTGGCAGCTCACAACCATCTGTAACTCCAGTCCCCAGGATCCCTCGCCCTCATCTGGCCTCCACAAGCTTTGCATAAATGTGGTGCACAGACATACAAGTAGGCAAAAAGCCCACACACATAAAAAGGCTTAAAATGGATTATCCAGCATACTCAGGTAACCAAGTTTATTTCTTCTCAAGTCTATGATGGAGTTGAAGATCAAGTAGCTTAGTTTTACAGTGAAGCTTAGTTATTTAGCGGTTAAGATGTTTTTAGGTCTAGATAGGTGTTTTAAGTTGATAATGACAAGATGTGATAGATATTGATTTACATTCAGAAATTTAGTCCCACCACGATAGGAAAGATGCTTTTTTTTTTCAAGGCTGTCAAAACAAATAGTCAAAACACTAAGAATGTAACATTTATATAATTCCTGATTGTGACATGGTTCTTCTTGCTATAGGTAATCTAGTGTGTGTGTGTGTGTGTGTGTGTGTGTGTGTGTGTGTGTGTGTGTAAAATTAGTTTTAAAAAAGTTAATAGAAAAACAAACAAACAAACAAACAAATGGCTTAAAACATTCTAATGTCTAGTTTCAGGCTACAGATGAGTACTCTGGACTTATGTTGATGAGTAAGTCTAAATTTTCTCACCTAAATACAAAGTCTGTGTACAGGACTGATACAATCTGGAACTTTCACTTTCCTTGAAGCCTGTGATAAGTAATCTTGATTGTCAATCTGATGGGACTTTGAATCATAAAATGGAAAAAGCATCTTTGCATGGTTTGTGTAGGGGTTTCTATATTCTGTTAATGGGGCTGGGAATATCCATTCTAAATGGGGCGTGGCACCATTGCACAGGCTGAGGTTTCAGATTGTATAAAAATGGAGAAATTCATCTGAGTATCAACATTTACCTCTTTGCTGCTTTGCTTTAGAATCAATGTGGTCAGCCACCTCAAATTGCTTTCACCAAGCCACTCCCACCATAAAGGTCTCTACTTCCAAACTGTGAGTCAAAACAAACCCTTCCTTCTAAAGTTGCTTATGTCAGGCCAGCTATTTTGCCACATTGACAAGAAAAGTAACTACTACAATGTATTATCGAAGGAGCCCCTGTAGACGCTGTGCTGTGCTCCCTTCCCTGATGGCCCAGAGTTCCAAGGTTAAGGATATAATTATGTGTTGTGCTACTGTGGTTAATGCTTTCCTCTGGGTCTATGATACTAAATGTCCCAAGAGCCTTTGTCCTTTTTGAATCATGTACATTGTTTTGTTTTTCAAGAGAAGCTTCTCTCCTTCTCTGACAGTTAAACTGAATAGACATTGTCCCTTTAGCCTTCAGCATGTCATGTTTTACTTTTATAACTGTTTTACTCTTTCACGGGTTTGGGAATAAAATAGCTGAGATCTTTAGAAGATATACAATTAAAGCAAATTATATAAAAGGGGCCTAAAGGTGGCTATTGTGAGTTAAGCATATCAGTTTTAGTTCCTGGATGCTGTAATAATTATTCCACCTTTGAAAATGTTGTTCAGACTTACTTTCTAGTGCTTAATTGTAATACAAGTAAGATTTCTAAACAAGGTTTGTTAATGGACTTAGGAGGAGAAATGTACTTAAACTCTAGATTATTCTCCACTAAATGCTGCTTAAAAACACAACCTGTCTGCATTGAGTATCCAATATACATTTATTTAAATAATAAGTTGTCATTGAATACTATGGCAATATTTTATTCTTATAATGCTCCATAATTTCTAAGTACAAATATTTCAAGTGCTCTACAAGCAATGCTTTTAATAGTGACAAAACTATCACTTTCTTTGATTGCTAAAAAAAACACTTGGTCTAGAAAGTTCATGCAAACTTCCTAGCCTCATGAAAATGAAAGCAGTTCTTGGTAGCAGGCCTGAGGCTCAAACTCCTGGATCCTGAGCTCAGGCTCCCACTCTTGTTTATAGAACCCAGAACAAGCAGTATCAATTAATGTAGCACATCCATTCTACAAAGGCCAAGTTCCAGAACAAAACAAGACAAAAAAGAAAGAACCTAACAACAGCCTTTTCCGCATACATTAGCTTCTCAATATGGCATGTGTTTGGCCTATTTTTTTTTTCCTAAGCCTTAAAGGAAAGTTAGAAACACTGGTCGAATTTGCGACTCAAATGTGAAGTGCATAAGCTCAGAATTTACTTCCTCCAGTGAATTCCAATTATTGCAGGGATAGCCTGACCTGTAATCATCCAGAAATACAGGGATGCCTCTAGTATTCCACCCAATTGTCCTGAGCCACCATCTTCTACCATTTATCTTCCAGCCTAATTACACTGCTGGTATTGATTGTTCTGACTCAACACCTCACTGTCATTTGAACTCAAATTTCAGCATAAAATATTTACTACTTCACGAAAGGTAATACATTAGGTTGCTCTCAGCCCTTACCATATTGCAATAAATGAATTTAGTTGCCATTACTTATGCTACAGATTAGTCCATTCAAGCAGTAGAGATAGGGTGCTTCTGATGAAAGGAAGGGGACACTTGGCAACCTGAGACACACTGTAAAGTTCTGGAGTGATGCTTCTACTCTGGGATTATTGGCTACATGGATCTCTCTAGGAATGACAGAAAGGGAAGGGGGGACCAGTAGACACTTTACACGCAGGTAAGGGAGGAAGCTGTTGAACCAAAGATTAAAGTATTGAAAGTAAAGGGTCAAATACAGACAGAAATATGACTAAGATTTGTTTTGTTTTAAAAAGAACTTAGATTTGTATGAAAGGAATATAATGATAAATCAGTAGTAGCAGATTAAGATATTTTGTTAAGGTCTATCTGCTTTACACACCAGGTACAAATACTTATTAATGAAACTCTAATGTGTGAAGATTATTTATTTATATTTCTCAAACAAAAATGGTATTGTATCAGATTCACTGGGTGTGCTTTGTCCAGTGTGACTTTCTCATTAGCAATTCTTTGCATGATTAAATGCTAAGTACACAGCTGTGTAAAGCCTCAACTGGTAGTAACCAGTAGTGCCAATTACTGCCTTCTTAAAGGAATAATACATTACTCAAATACTGGATTATATAAACTTTGAGGTCCCATTCAGCTGAAAGAAGTGGGGTTATCAATGTAAGTACAGATCATGTATACAATATGTGAATAAAGCTAATGTAATAATTTTCAGCTGTAGAAAACTTAGGTGAGATAAAGATAATTGAACTCCTGCTTAAGAACTTACTCTCTGAAAATCACAATTAGGCTAAATCATAGTATAAGTTCCATTAGATGATAATTTTTGAAGTGCTTAAATTTATTACTAAGCAAATCTAGTGTGATGAACTATATCATTTACATTAAAATATCATTATTACTTAAAAAATAAAACTAGGGGTTTGGGGCATTCAACTGAAATGGGGAAAAAAGCCGTTATACTCTAGTGCAGAAGTGAATTGCTTTATCTTTACCTTTCTTCTTTGTAATGACTATCACATCTCAACAATTAAAAATAGCATCTTTATAACTACTGGATTCAAATTAGATATGACATCAATTACTATTTTGAAAATATTAAAAAACTCATAAACAAATCTTATTTACTTAAAACTAAGCTTATATAACTTTTAAAAACGACAAATGCATCTGAAATTTGCCAAAATAAAATTAAGTTTCTAAAAGCTTGAAGCATTTCTCTATAGTCTGAAATTTTGCTTAAAAAGTAAAAATGTGGATAATTTACAAAATCTTATTCCAAAACACCTCCATCATGTAAAGATGAGACATACAACTTTTTAAGAGGAGAAACTAAATTGTATATATGGTTTAATATGCTTTTAAATTCTCTTTTTGGAAGAATCATCTTTATTTTTACTTATTTGCATATCCATTTGTCTGCATGAGTATACAGAATGTGTATACAGGTACCCTTGAAAGACAAAAGAGGATACTGGATTCCCTGAATGGACCATTTTATTACACGAGTGCTGAGTGGTACACACTCTCAACCACTGAACTATCTTTCCAGATCCTCTAATAAGATCACATTTCAAGAAAAACTCCTGTGTGTTGTGAAAAATAAAATTATTTCTTTCTTGATTACACATTTGTCTGAACTGAGTTTTTTGTCTCTATGAGTGCAACTACTGGGGCAATAGTTCTTAACCTTCCTAATTCTATTATCCTTTAATACAATTCCTCATGTTGCAGTGACCCGGAATCCTAACTTTATTTCATTGCTACTTTCTAACTTTGCTACTGCTAGGAATCGTAATGTAATTATCTGATATGCAGGATATGTGTCTGATGTGCAGTCCCAAAGGGGTTGAAACCTGCAGGTTAAGAACCAGTGTACTAGCCCGGTGTGGTGGCGCACGCCTTTAATCCCAGCACTCAGGAGGCAGAGGCTGGTGGATTGATGTGAATGCGAGGCCAGCCTGGTCTACAAAGTGAATCTAGGACAGCCAAGGCTACACAGAGAGACCCTGTCTCAAAAAACAAAAACAAAAACAAACAAACAACAAAAAAAAACCCAAAACAACAACAACAAAAACAGTGTAGTGGAGTTTCTTTTGTTGTTGATTTTGTTTTATTGTATTGTGGTCAGAATACACTGAGTTCAACTTCTCTATATTTGTTGAGCTATGTTTTATGTTTTTATCTATGGTCTGTTTTGGGCAACTTCTCTGTGCTGCTAGTAGAATGTTCTTTAGCTTGAGGTTTAATGTTCAGTAGATATCTGTTAGGTCCATTTGATATATTATGCCATTTAATTCTGTTCCTGTTTATTTTTGTCCAGATCACCTGTTTATTGTAGAAAGCAGGTATTGAAATCACCTAAGGTTACTGAATTGGGATTAATCTCTGTCTTGACTTCTAGTATATACTTTTTATGAAACTGGGTGTGCTAGAGTTTAGTGCATATATACTTTCCTAAATGTAATGTCTTGCTGGTCACTTTGGTGGTTTGAATTTGTAATTAGAGGGTGTGAAATTAATTTACCTTTTATTTTAATATTTTTATATATTTTGATCATATTCTTTCCCTTCCAACACCTCCAACCTTCCCCATCCACTCAATTTCATGTTCTTAAATATATATATATATATATTGTTTTTAAGCTCGGCACGTATTCCTGGATATGGGGCCTGCCGTGGAGTGTGAATCAGGTACACTCACTGGAGAAAACTGATTTTCCCTTTCCAAGCAGGTATCAACTACAAATGAGTTCTTGGTTATGAATGGGAATTAGTGTTCGTTCCTTCTCGGTACTGAGATTTTGTCTGTTTTTGAGCCTTTGCAGATCTTGCATGTGCTGTTCACATCTGAGTTCATCCTGAATCTGAGAGAGAAAAAACTGTAGGGAATAGGTTTGACTTCATTGGCACAGGAAAGGACCCTAGTAGCATAGGCATTAAGATGAATAATTAATGAACTGGATCTCATGAAGCTCAAAAGCTTTGGCATAGCAAAGGACCCCATCATTTGATGAGAAAAGCAGCCTGGAGAAAGGGGGTAGGTCTTTATAATTTACACCTGACAATGGTTAGTATATAAAATAAAGAACTAAAAAAAAAAAATCTCTGAACACCAAGAAAACAAACAATCCAATTTAAAGATGGTGTACTGAACTGTTAGAATTGTCAAAATATGAAACACAAATGGCTGAGAAGCACTTAGTTGTTCAACATCCTTAGTCACCAGGGAAACACAAATAAAAACCACTTGGGGATTTCATCTTATCCTAGTCAGAATGGTCAAGATAAAAAAAAAATTTATCATATGCTGAATTTAATCAATGCTGACGGGAGTACAAACTAGTACAGCCTATACCCTTCCTTTCCCTCTCTTCCTTCCTTCCTTCTTTCCTTTCTTTAGTGGATATGTGAATTCAACTTTCTGCGTATTGAAGTAGCAAGAACCATTTTTAATTCCAAAAGAATCAAGTATGTGTTATTCCTTTGAGGCATCAGTTGTGAATTTGAGCTTTCTTTTAATTGCATTGACTTTAGTGCAGTAAAAATTAGACATGACTGGTCAGTGAATACATTTGTCACATTGACCAATTTAGAAAATATTTGGGTATTTTTTGCAACCTGAAACTTTTCCTGTTTTCTTGTATCTCAAAATGTAGCAGAAACTCTATTATGTTACTGTAAAGTGAAAAATAAAAGTTTCTTTTTTCCTTTAAAAATACACACTAAGAAATAAATGTACCAAATTCATTGACAGTAGCAAGTTTAATTTAAAACTAAAAATATCTGCCTTGGAATGAGGATGTATAAAAAATAGAGCAAGTAAATCGTACCAATAGCAATTTACTATTATAACTTTCACTGGCAGAAGTATCAGTTAAATTTTTTTTCCTTATCCCTGTCAATGTTTTATCAGTATCTAATCAAGTACTTCTCAAGTGTGCAATAACAGTTTAAGGATTGACACCTAGGCTAGAGACTTAACGTTATGCTAAAGCTCGTGATATCAATTACAGACACTAGAATCTCGTCATATAATTGGATCTCATATCATGCCAATAAATCCTTTTAATTAATAACGCTTACAGGAACAACAGATAGGTTATTTATTGTTACAATGCCACTTAGAAAATATCTGTATCGGTAAAGTAAATGGTAATTTACTGATGGCCCCTGCAGTTCCTGAATTACTTTCTTCGTAGATTTGCATTGTTCACAACTCCTTCTGGCTTATTACTACAAAATAAATGTCAAAATGTTGTAGTCAACTAACAAAACTGCTAAGAAAAAAACATCAAAACTCTCATTTTGCGGGGAGCATGGGAGCACAAATGGAATTAAGTTATAGTCCCTTCAATCATTATGGTCCTCAACTTTCTGTTTTCTAAAACCCAATGTAACAGTATGAAGACATCTCGTAAATCTGATGGACTCTAGACTAGGCACCCAGTAATAGGGATTATACATCTTTGCTAGGTGACACTCACAAAACCTGGCACTTCAATCAATATGGTATATAATGGCTATTCTCTCACCTCCATCCTTAAAACAATAACATAACATCAGATGTTGAGATAATGTATTACTAAAACGGCCTCAGTTTTAACAGCTACCCACTGCAGCTTGGTCAAGCCTTTTAGTCCCAGAGACCCTGGAAGCATGTCACAACCTAGATCATTTATCACCACATGAAACCATAAAGCTTCTAAGTGTGTCAATGGAAATTGAATACTGAATCCGTAAAACCACTGCTTTCTTACATTCTGCTCACAACTATACAGCCTTTCAAACTATTCAGGAGGCCAATCTATTAAATCTGTTACTCAAGTCTCTCTCTCCATGAGGCAACTCTGGCAAATGACCAGATGGCAATAGGGGGTGTGGCATGGCCCTGTCCTTGATCTTATTTCTTTTTTATCTTTTTTCTTATCTCATTCCTCTAGCTCTCCCCATGACTGTATTTCTGTAACTTAAAAAATAAAATAAAATAAAGCGAGCCAGGGATCTGTTAAAGTGCAAATGACAGCAGTATTCTTCACTGGGAGATAAAGCAACGCTGAGGTGCACCTAAAGAGGAGCACACCAGCTAAAGTCATCTTTCCAGACAGCAACAAATGGTCTCTTTCACTACCAACCCTTTTTATGTGTGTATTCAGAAAAAGTGAAGAAACATTTTAACTCATCAGGTGGGTCTTAGCAATCAAAACCATTAGTATACCTAGTTTTGTTCACTAAAATAATTGGTCTGGAAGTTTTAGTTACTTCGCAGAATAATATGTAGACATACATTTGGAAGAGACAGTAGTTTTAATCTTTAGCAACTGCCAACTGAATTATCTTTTGGCAGCTACTTCGGGTTTCACCTAATAAAAATATCCGTTGAGTGCCTGATATTGTTCAAACACTGGGGCATAAAACTGATAACCCTCTGAGGTATCCACACTCATGCTAAGGAAACAAAATTTGTCAAACTAACAGTGAAGATCTAATAAGTAGGTGCTGTAAAAGTTCAGTATTGAAGCTGAAAACTGACAGAGCTCAGCAGCCTGGCAGTCCTAAAGAACTGCAGCCAACGAGGAAATACCTAAGTTCTCTTAGGAAACATTTCAATTTAATAATGGATAGACTCTCTAAATTAACATGCCTATACTATCGAATAAAATTACTACAAGCTATACTCACTCCCTGTCATTATTTCATTTAAATTTAATATCAAATGGAACATTTAAATTGAGCTCTATTGAAAAACCTGTTTCTAGGCCAAGGAAAGCTAACATTTAGAATATTGGCATCCTTCTTTTCCACTGACTTGTAATAACAACAGGTAACCCTGGGTGAGGATGTAACATAACCCAAATGTCTTCCCCTTATTCCAAATATTTAGCACCCTACTGAGGACATCCAGGCATTAATGCCAGGACGGAGGTGGTTTCTCTGACCACATTTCTAACATTTTTTAATGACTTGATTATCCAGGTAAACAATTTCTTCACACTACATCAATACAACATTTTATTATGAAAATTGTGTTTGTGTTTACATCTATGATCAACACAGAATTTTCAAAATGTAAGTATCCAAATAATAGCTTCAACTGGTTCTCATACTAAGCACCTACAACTATTAGTATCAAATAAGACTTTAGAAACAGCTATTTCTGTACAATCGTGTACACAGTTACATGTGTTAAAAAATAACATGAGTTCCAAAGATTATAGTCATATTGACAAAGTAATCAGTAGCACAGCAAACCATGCTACAAATGGCTTGCTGGACTCTGGCCCTGCTCAAACTCTTTAACACTATCTGACAAGTGAATAGGCTACCCTGTCTATTCTCTGTATCTTGAAGAGAGAAAAAAATTACTGAATGAACTAGTATAGATACTCACAATAATTTCTGCACAGTTAAACATCATAAAAGCTTCTAAAAATTTCTCTTAAAAGTTTTGCTACCTCTTCATCCCATCCTGTAAAACTCATGCTGTCAAAACATTTCCAGACATCCAGAAAAGATATATGTTCCCAATAAGAAATACAAAGGCAATTAACAGCTGCATAGTTGTTATTAAATAACATTTCTTACCAGCCCTTTGCTGCGACCTCATGTTTTAGTGTCATATGCACATCCTGTAACTGTATGAACACTTGAGAAACTCGTCGACTTTTATAACACTATTGTATAGTTTATCTCGTATAACAACCAGAGAAATCTCAGTGGGAAGACATATTCTCTGAGTATATAAAATTTCAACAGAGAAGAGGGATTCAAAAAGATTATGATATACATTTGTCAAAATATCCATACTATAGATGTACACTCAAAGACTAACCCAACATTTAAAATCCAAACCATCCATTTTACTAATCATGTCACAGCATAACACACACCATGTGTTTTCAGTTCTATGTGTGCCCCAACGAATAGACACAAAGCAACTGCTGCTAATTAGAAGCACACGTTCACTAGAGTCATTACATAAAATCCAATGAAGGAAAAAGAAGTGATAAGCTCATAAAGTAGGCCAAGCCAGTGTTAACCAAGACAAGGTAACTCTAAAAACAGTTTGATTAATACATTTGGTGAGGCTCAAAAAAAAAAAAAACCCAAAGCACTAAAATTGTTTTTTTAAAAGAAATATGACCTAGAGATAGCTTAGTGGTTAAGAGCACTGCCACTCTTCCAGATGACCCAAGTTCGATTCCCAGCACCAAAATCACCTGTAACTAATGCATGTGGTGGACAGTCCTATCTGCAGCCAAAACAGCCAGAACATAAAATAAAGTATTTTATTTTAAATTTAAGAAGAAACACAATATTCAAGCTAGTTAAGATACAGATGAACAGAGGGAACCAAGGCAGTAATGATAGCTCAGACTATTAAAAAAAGTACATGTAGTATCTTAAAAAAAGACAAAACACACACACACACACACACACACACACACACACACACACACACACACACACACACAAAAGCCAGCATAAAATAATCTTGTACACCTAGAGTTCATTGTTCAAGTTGACGCAACTCAAGAAATACGCCAGAAATTGAAAGTGGAGGAAAAACAATTAGAAGATCTTTCTCTAATCATCACAGCAAGAAGACAAAGAGTGTAAGTACTCAGACTAAAACCGATGGAGCTGGCAGAGGGCACTGTCCTCAGAGGGAAATTATGAAGCCGTGGAAAGAGCCAAGCTATGCCTGTGACCTTATAAATGACCCTCCTAAAATACAGACAAATTTGCTTACTAAATACTTGAGAATATGCTTCTAAAATCTGACTTTTAACTACCTTTAGGTCACATGGTTACGCTGGTAGGGAACGTTTAAGGATTGAAATCGGAGTTGAACAAATTCATGAATGGCAGAGTTAAGCTAAAGTTAATTCACATCCTCTACTGTTGTTAAAGTGTGCAGCTACGCCCTTGACACTCCAGCGGTTTCACCAATTCAGGCCGCTAACAATGCCCTGGTCATGAAGCCAGCTATTTCTGTGCATCCATGTCACATGGACTATACCTGGATAGTTCTTAGATATCACTCAAATGATTCTACCAGAAAACCCTCAAATCTACATTCCAGTCACCTGATTCCACTGGAAGAAAGTACTACCCAGTGACCATTTTTATGTAATACCTACAGGAGATAATCTGGTTATCTCTTCATTGAGGAACTGTCAAGACTTTTGCATTTGTCCACAGTGGAAATCAACCATTTGTACACGTATCTGTTTTCATAGATGAGAATAAGTAAAATTACATAAACACTAATACTGTTGTAAGTGGTATCAAGTACTGAGCAACCTTGAAGTAAAATATATATATATATATATATATATATATATATATATATATATATATAT
>OU015753.1:78302869-78336794 GCA_907169655.1 Acomys percivali
TGTGTGTGTGTGTGTGAGAGAGAGAGAGAGAGAGAGAGAGAGAGAGAGAGAGAGAGAGAGACTCATGGTAGCTTAGATAGCTAATTAAAACAAAGTAGTATGTAAAAAAGATTTCTGAAGAACAATGGATTTGCTGATGCTTCAACTAGAAACCACACACGCATGTTTGAGCAGATAGATGTTTTTAAAGTACCATTAATTCTGTCTTTGAAATTAAGCAACACTACGATATGCTTTTCTTACAATGTTATATTTGTTATACAGTTAAATTAGTTGTTTTCCAACTTTAAAAATCAATATTCATTTCTACTGTAGAAGGAAAATGTTCCAGTCATAAATTCCCAAAGAAGTACCTTCATTCTTTCAGGTTTTTTTCCCCAGTTTATGAGACACTGAGCCCTGTGTACTACTTGTGGAGAAAGAGTATTTAATTAAAAGCAAACTAAGTTATACTTGTTAAAACTAAACAGCTAAATATATATTCAACTCATAAACTATAAATCATAACCTTAAAAATCTATTTCCCATTCAGTGTGTTGACCACACATGACAGACAGCCTCCTCTTGATACTGATCAGGCACACTCACCCAAGGCAGATGAATTCCAGGCAAGTAAAGGATCCACAAGTAAAGAGGGCTGATCAGGTATGGGCTCTTAGTGGGATACTAACCAAACCTTTTTCTTTCAGAATGAAAATTGACCCTTATAGTTAGGAAAAAATTATCAAGATGTTCAGCAAACCTTACTTCTGGCAGTGGGCTGGCCGGCTTTGTTAGGATTCCTCCAACATACACAACGTTAGGCAAGGTGGGTCTCGGAAACTCCAGTGCTACGTCAGTACACAGCATCCACAGGCTGGACCCATGAACCAAATCGTACATGGACTTCTCAGGCATCAGGTTGTATTTCTGCATTATCCTCTCATACTTGGGGAGAACCAGAAAGCTAACCCCTATTCTGGATATGAGGTAAACGCCAGTATTTTTCATCCTTTCCAGGAAGTTCATTCGGTCTGTGAGGAGCGAGTTAAATTCTGGGACATATGATAAAGGAGCGGGCGCTCCCACTTCAGCAGGATACCAAAGACCAGTAGAAAATACAGCATATTTAACTCCTAACAGATGAGCAATCACAAATCCACACATATCATTGGGGTCCACCAGGAGCAGGTCAAACTTTTCTTTTTTCAAACCCTGGATTAGAGCTTGGTTGCCAACCATCATGTCACAATTCTTAGTGTAGTGATCCAGTATGTCAATGAGTTCAACTGCTGTCAATCTCCCAGAGAAAATATTCTGCATTTTAGACTGCAGGAAAGCATCTGAGGTGGTACTGTTGAAGATCCCTGGGTATCGCTGGAGGCTGTAGTGGTTAGATGGGGCAATGTCTCTGCCCTCTGAGAGGAGGAACACAGTGCGGTGGCCTCTCTCATGCAAGGCTGATGCTAGTGTCTTGAAAATATACAAATGGCTTTCAAACATAATTGGCGGCACAATGACGATTTTGGCAGCCCTTGCTATTCCAACAGCACTCCATAGGAGCATGAAATATGGAGTGTAAGACTTCATAGCTGCAAAAACAACCAGAAAATGACTTAAAAGAGTATATAGAGGCTAGCCGTTCAATCACAACAATTTTACTTTCCAAAATAGCTAATGATCTAATTCTTTTAAAAATGAAGCCTAGTATATATTCCAAAGAAGCCTTTACAAAAACACCCAAAATATAAAACAATATTATATAAGTACAGAATTGGAAGAAATCAACATACAATACATATTAAGACCAATCTGAAATGATATCATTTCCAGATAATAACTTCTGGAAGACCTAGAGACAAATAATAGCTCTTCTTTGAACACCATGAAACAATATTAAGAAAATCTTATTCTTAATAGATGGCAATGCTAATTCCAGGAAGAGTGGCAATTTTTTAAATTTAATTTTATTTTTAATATATTTTATTAATTTATTCATATTATATCTCAATTGTTAGCCCATCCCTTGTATCCTCCCATTCCTCCCTCCCTTCCATTTTCCCCTTACTCCCCTCCCCTATGACTGTGACTGAGGGGGACCTCCTCCCCCTGTATATGCTCATACGGTATCAAGTCTCTTCTTGGTAGCCTGCTATCCTTCCTCTGAGTGCCATCAGGCCTCCCAAACCAGGGGACATGGTCAAATATGGGGCACCAGAGTTTGTGTGAAAGTCAGTCCCCACTCTCCACTCAACTGTGGAGAATGTCCTATCCATTGGCTAGATCTGGGTAGGGGTTTAAAGTTTACTGTCTGTACTGTCCTTGGCTGGTGCCTTAGACAAATATACTTTTTCAATATGTAAGCTTTGCAAGCAACCTAAAATAAACACACACAAAATAAGCTGTATTTTTCCAATAATAAATACACTATTTTTTAGCTGTTTTCTCCTTTCTTACCTCCAGGAGAAATAAAAGCAATGTATTATATGAAAATTACAAATATTAAGTGTTGACTGAATGACTACATAGATTTGGAAACAAATCTGTAAAAAAGAGAAAACATTATTTGCACAGCATTTTTTTTCTCTAATTACAGGGTCAACATAGGATGAAATAAATAGTCAAACTTAGAGGGGGAAAAGCTTTCTGGGTTTTGAGTATACTACTTTTGCCTCATACCTGTGTGTCTCTCTGATGTTACTGTCTTCCAATTTTAAAGAAAAAATTAGAGATTTTGCATACACATGCTATAAATTTTAGGGGTGAGACTAATGCAAAGGCAGGTACACCATAATTATTATTGTTTACTCTCATTATGTACATATCCAAGATATACTTAATGACGGATCCCTGGCAGCAGAGAGGTACTCTTCTACTTGGTGGACTGACAATTAGCACGCACATCAATCATACTCAAAGCCATAAACTGATCATAAATAACTGAATAATTAATAATAATGATGGTGACGATGATGATGATGAAACAAACCCTTCCTCTGTGTTTTCTTACTCTGATCTCAGTATTTTATTTCAGTCTTTACTACAAATTAAGAAGAATAACAGGTTTTGCTTTAATGAACTTCTTATGTTCTAGAATATCACTGTCCAGCAGAATATTCTGTGAGATGAAAAACACGTATCCCTGTTTTCCTACTGGGCATTCTCTACTCACCAGTAACTAATGAGCAGCTGTATGAGGCTAATAAGAGTGAGAGCTAAAATCTAAATTGTATTAATAGTTCAGCTACATATAGTCAATGAGTACCATCCTTGAAAAAACTTTAGAAGTACAGATTCTAAACATTGATTCTACAAAAATTACTATTGAGAAATGTCAATATTCTCAAGCCAAAATATCTTCTAAAAATAATGTCTACCACGCCCTGTGTGCAAAGCAGTGACTATAAGAAAGCAGCATCAGTTAGGTCACCATGCTCTACTACTTAAATACAAGACCAAGTTTGAAAGGCTATGAAGCCCCTAAGCACAAGCACCAGCATCAGAAGTCCTACTATGTGAATAAGAAAGGAAAGACCACAGCGAGAAACAAATGCTGAAATTCTCCTGCTCCAGAACCATCTGAGCTCATCCCCTGGACAGTGATCTTCTGGTATTACATAATATCTTATCCTTATTCTCATTTGTGTTTTAGGGAGACTGTCTATTAAAAACTCTATAGGTGAAGGTGGACTGGAGGACACGGTGGTAAAAGCAGAGAGGCAGGTAAAGGAAGAAAGGCTAAGGAAAAGTGTAGGAAAAGCTCAGGGAGCTTAGTAGGAGCTCAGAGGGGCCGAAGGGAGGGAGGAACCCGTATGCTCCTTGCTGGAACTAGCTGTAGGAAGAAGTAGAAGCTTTGTTTTTATTGGGCAGAAGAACGGAGTGAGGGGGAGGGGTGCCATGACCATGAAAACACAGGAAGTGACAGAGGTATTGCTAAGGGTTTGGGGCGGGGGGGGGGGGGGGGGAATGGCAAGGGCAGAGGCAGGGGCTGGGGCAGGGAGAAGGAGAGGAGGAATGGAGGGAAAGCAAGGGGGAAGGTGAGACAGTGGGATGGAGTACTCAAGGGTGGAGGGAACCAGATGAATGTATGGCTCCCTGTTTCGGGCAGGGGTGCGGGAGAGCAACAGGAGGAGACAAGGGGTGTCAGAAGAGCAGCGAGCCTTCTGATTAGGACCAGAGTAGGGTGTGTGCTTCTTCCCACTGCCTGTGCCTGTGCGTAGAGAGGAGAAGATGGGGAGGCCTGAGGATGAGCTAGCTAACTGGAATTCCACTTCCAGACCACAGCAGTGAGCTCCTGAGCTGCCTCAATGAGCAGCAGCAGCTGGGCCATCTATCCACACCAGCTGACCCTCACCCTCAGGATGCGGCGGCTTGAATAATGGCACTCCAGGGCTATGCTGGCTAAATGAAGCCTCTAGTTCAAGAAGTTCTTGAGGAGGGGAAGGGGTGCTCCTGGTTTGTGAACAGGGTGTGGTAGGGCAGCTGCAGCAGAAGCATGGCCAATGTGTGTAAGCTGGACTTTTTCTAGGGCCCGATGCCTTGGGTGCCCTGCTTGAATTTACCTACACAGCCACACTGACCACCAGCAGCATCAACATGCCAGCTGTACTCCAAGCTCCCCAGCTACTGGAAATCCCATGTCATTGCTGCCTGCATGGAGATTCTACAAAGTAGTGGGCAAGAAGCCCCCAGACCAGATGAGGATGACTATGAAAGTACATGAAGTACCTGGAGGCTTTTGTTCTGCCAACATCACAGCCTCAACCTGGGGAATACCCAAAAGGTGAAGATAGCCATCCATAGGTGCCCCACCCACCACCACCACCACCACCACCACCACCACCTCGACTTGTTGCCTGCTACAGCCACAAGCCCTGAAAAGCTTTTCTTCAAACCAAGGGTGTTCTGAGGCACACACAGTACTCATCTAGCCCTTGACCTACGATGAAGAGGTGGCTGGTAGAGTGAGCAGCAGTGGGAGAAGTGGGCTTGAGAACAGCTACAGTATTCCCACAGGTGCTACCTCACCTGAGGGGCCTCTGACCTATGAGGTCTTTGATAATGAAGAAGATGAGGAGCTGGTATATCCCCCAGCCCATGGACTAGCACAGAGCAATAAGCCCCCACTATGACCAGAGATGCTTGACTCAGATGAAGATACCATTGACCTGATGGACCACCTGGGTTCCATGCACCAGGTTGCCCTGGCACCAGGCCTGGATGGTCAAGACAAGCTGTGTGTAAATGCCCTTCACAGATGCCCCCAAGAGTGCCCAGTCTGTCACAAGGTAATCCATGGGGTAGGCCTATGAGCGCCACCTGTGCCACAAAGCTTTCCCCAAGGAAGGAACACCTGTAGCACCATTTTAAGGGCCAGAACTGCCTTGAGGTGTGCAACCAAAGGCTCCAAAAGGATATGTGCCGAAGCACTACCCACCACCCCATCCCTCCTGGCTTTGACCTCTGCAGTGGCCACCTGGACACCTTCCGCCTCTCTCTGGCTCAATTCTGGGAGCGATCAGTCCACACAAGACTCCCAGTCACGACACAAGGACACCTGAGGAGGAGGACAGGACATCTACCATACCATACAGGCTGAAGGTACCATTCAATCCTCATAAAAAGATGGGGATGAATGGCCGGGCTGGAGCAGCACAGGGCCTGGGGCGCCATGGTAAGCAACAGAGAACATGTAAGACAAATGGAGTTCGAGTCAGGGACACTGAGCCTTGTTGGCATCAGAATCAACTCCTTTCCCCAAGCGCCTTGATTCTAATTCCAAGTTGAGGTTTGAGGCACAAGCTCTCTAGATTGGGGTGATCACCCAAGGAATAATACGTGAAACACACTGTACACACACAGAGAGAGGAATGGTGGGGGTTCCATTTCCAACTAGGAAACTGAAGCAATAATCTATCTCTGATATGTGGGGTCCCACTTTGACTATATGACTTTCTAGGAGGCTGGGGGTGATGAGGATTAGGACCACAGCCTTGCCCTACTCACTTGCCCCCTGAATTTTGGCTGTGTGTGAAGCAGTGAATTGCGCTTCCCTTAAAAGACTCTTTCTTTGTTCTCTTTTCCCAGAAGTACATTTTGCAAAGTGGGGTGGCAAATGAAGGGTAGATGGGAGAAACAAGGTGAAGCTTGAAAGACTGGGACGGAGGGACTGGGCCTATAAGGATGGAGACAGCCCAGTTCTTATGGACTCAGTTCCAACACGTAGTCAAAGGGGCACAATTGCCTAACTGCACGCCTGACCGTGGGATGGGGGGGGAGGTAGCAGAAGAGTGCTATTTCCTCCCAGGGGTGGTACTCCCTCCCTGATTCCAGAGGGCAGGGAGGGCTGGGCCTCTTACCCTCTCCTCTCTACCTCCCTGCCCAAGCACAAGCAGGAGCAACCTTTACCTCCCAGGGCTGGCACGCCCTGACTAGAGACATTTCCAGGCACACACTTTGTCCTGTAAACTTATTGCTCCTGTGACTTTCCTCGAGAAAGACTTAGGATCACTGTACCCCTTTACTAGTGACTCCTAGCATGGCCACAGTAAACTTATGTCTGCTATTAATTTCTGTCTCTGTAACTAGTGGATGGGGTCTGGTGGCAGAACGCAGCATACTGAGGCTTTTAATACCCAAGCTTCTGCCCTAGAGGCTCTGGTCACAGGAGTAGAGTGCTGTGTGCAATTTCTAATCATTGCCTTAATAGTTATCACTCTTGTGTGCCTCCTAGGTGCTGTGAGACTGTGGTAATTATTAACCCTCCAGAGAGTGAACCGAGAAAGGTGTAACCACGAAGGTGCTTGGAGCCAAAATTGCTATTTCTCCATGTTTATGCCATGTTACTGTTTCTGAGGAGCTAACTGCTCAGACACTACTGGCCCTGTCTGTAGTACTAGGACAATAAATCACCTTGGCCTTCCCATAATTAAGGGAGTTCCCAAGGGATGGGCATTCAAGTACTAAAACCAAGAAATCACCAAGCAAACCAAGCAAGTGGCTCACCTCACAGCTCTGATCTTGTAGTTCATTTATTTGCTTTTGAGACTAGAAAGCATTACTTCACTTAGACTAAATCAGTTGGCCTCACTTTATGAAACGAGCCTATAAAAGGTAAGAACCTGACAAAAGCTAATACCTAGTAAATTAATGAGCACACACACATAATGGGAAAAACCCACTGGCACTTCTATGGTTACTACTTTCCCATGAAAGCAATACCTGGTATTCTAAAGTAAAGCATGACTAGCTGTTTGCAAAAAAGCCACGGAAAGTAAAATTCCTTTCATTGAATCAGAGCTTCCCAGCTTGGGGTGGGAAGCGAACACACCATTTAGGAAACTATGCCCCCACTCCTGCTATCAGTTAGCTCCCACCTGAATAAAACAGAGCTGGGAAGGAAGGGAAGGAGGTCTGGAAAGATGGCTCAGTGGTTAAGAGCACTGCCTGAACTTTCAAAAGATTTGAATCCCAGAGCCCAAATGGCAGCTCATAACCATCTGTAGCTCCAGTTCCGGCAGATCTGACACCCTCCTCTTCCTTTCCAACGCACCAGGCATGGATGTGGTATACAGACAAACATGAAGGCCAAGCACTCATACACATAAAAAATGAAATAAAATAAAAAATTAAAATGAAAAGTGTCTGTCCGGTACCCTGAACTAACTGAATTGTAATCAGGGTAAAAGTTATACATTGACAAAACATAGGCTGACTGTCAGCAGTTAAAGAGTAGATAACTAGGTTTTCAAATTGTACCACTTTTCTAAGTTTCTGGCTTTGATTTACTCAGAAAAAACAAAAAGCAAAAAACAAAACAAAACAACAACAACCAAAAATATTTCTAATTTTGCCCATCATTTGTAGGTATGCAAAGTTTACCTGTAGATTTGAGACAACAATTCTGAATAAAAAGGAAGAATGTGGTCTATTTCCCAAATTTAAAAAATAAATTAATTTCAGTCTTCCTGTCAGAAATTTCTGGTCAAAATTTCTAACACAGTCACTTTTAAAAGAAAAAATTACCCATCACTAACAACTAATTTGGAAGGCCACGATGAAAAATATTATATTCATATTGTATCATCTCTTATACTAACATATTACTCTAAGAAAATCAGACTGATGCAGCTCTTTGGGAGTAGAACAAACAGGCAGACCTTGTTTTATATAAAAAGAAATACAAAAAAAATCAACTATCAGTGATACCTTCTAAAACAGTTATAAGGAAAGCTAGGAACACGCACCACTCCTCACTGTAACTACCCAAAGTTATCTCTTTCCTAAAATCTACAGTGCAGGTGGCAAAGCTGTAATGAGAAACTCAACCCTTCTCCTTTATCAGCAATAGCTGGCTCCTGTCCACACACAGTTTCTCCTCAACCATCAAGTGGAAGGAAAATAAAAGCAAGCTATGGAGAGGACAGGGAGATATAAGTATCAACAAACACTGTAGTCAGAACCTCATATCCACTTAAGCCTGATAGTGATCAATTTAGCTATTTTAAGCATCAAAGTTGGATTTGATAGTGTGCAACCCTAACACTCAGGAGGCTTAGGTAGGGAGATCACCATGAGTTCCAGAGGTACAGAATGAGACCCTGCCTCAAAATAATAATGATGGTGATAATAATAATAAATATATTAAAAATAATAAAGCACAACATTTAAATGAAATAAGCCTCAACTATTAGGGCCCAAAGGATTCACCTGTGTAAAAATATAAATTCCAAGGTCTCTTCAGCACATAGGCTGTGGCTTGGGTGGAAAAGAATCTGCACTGTAAATAAGCAAATGAAGCTTTCTATGCCATTCTCCATCAGACTCACTGATAAGAATCTAACCCTTCAGTGTGGAGTTATACAAGTGACAGAACTGAAGAAACCGTGGGTGTAAACTAGCAAGACCTGAGTTAAAGCATAGCTGTGGAATTCAGAAAAGCGCAGTGTACACCCTGGATCCTAGGAACACAGAATAAGCGGCTGAACGATCTCAAAACCTTTATAAGTCCCTTTCTTCTACGATGACCTACAGTTTCCAAGTGTACATGAATAAAGCTTTTAATACTACTCCAGCAGGGAGCACTCAGCCATCCTGTTCCCTGTCATTCCCTTTAGGATTGGGTTTTCCCTCTCATCTAATTCATTTCACAAACCCTGAATTGATTTATGTTGTTAGTGCGTTATGATAACAGAATTTCTTAGTCAACTAGATCAAGATCCATTTTGAAATATAATTAAAATAGTTGTAAATGAGTATGTAAGATTTTTGGTTTGGAAGTATATTTGAGAACCTGAGATTGCTTTTTCACTTAGCTTACACCTGCAGTATGGAAATAGTATTTTAAATGACTTATTATGGAAGAAAAAATAAAAATAGCACAATCCGTGAATTCTATTATTAGTAATCTTTGCAAATTAACTCAAGTATTTTATTTCTTTGAGCCTAATTATCTAACCTACCAAGTGAGACTATCGAATTGAAAATCTTAACCACGCTTTACTATTATAAAACTTGCTCAAACCTGGATTTATGAACAAACTGAGAAAGAGCTAGGAAAATTACTTACATGTGGGGGTAGGTAAAATAAAAGCAGAAAAAAAGCAGGAATGGAAGGGAAAAGAGTAAGTTTAATTGTTAAGGTTTGATTTGGTTCATAAAGCAGTTCAGATTAGATCAATGGAGTACTAAATTTACAAATGAGAAATGAATTCAAGTTGATTTCCAAATTTAGGTTACAGAGACTTCAATATGAACACACACTTCATAAGACGTGTGAAAATACAAATTGCGCTTTGACAGATCAAGAGTGGGAGTCCCAATTTATGCATTTCTGAAACAAGCTGCTTAGGGACATGGGACTTTTGGTATTCATATAAAGTTAAGTTCATTTAGGCCAGGATCTAGTCAACACTACAACAATCCTAAAGCAGTCATGACAAGTACATGGTTGAGCAGCCAGCAATGCAAACTTATAGGGAAGCAAATTATTTCTCAACCAGGAAAACAGAAAGGACAATTTTCTTAAAATAAATGTAAGTACCTAATGAACTTACTATGTAAACCTTTTAATTGGCTTGATAAATGGACAATCTTTAAGCATAGGGCTACAGTTCAACTCTAGCTGGACACTGAGATGCTTTGAAAAGCTAGCAATGTCTAAAGAGTTGATTGTTAATTCAGTCAAGTTCATAGAATTTCTGGAGACCAGGTGTGTGGGTTTTGTTTTGTTTTGTTTGGAACTTGCTTTGTAGACCAGGCTGGCTTTGAACTCACAGAACTCTGCCTGCCTCTGCTTCTGAAGTGTTGGGATTAAAAGCATGCGCCACCAAGCCCAGCTGAGGTTCAGGTTTTAATATTTTTATTCTGCTATTGTTATCCAGGTGATAAAATAGAAAACTATTCCCTCCACAGGGTAACTATGAGACAGCCCTAAAACAAGTCAACAAAAGTGACAACACAGCTCAGCTTTTACAAGAATTAATGAGTCTGCATGTCTTAACTGAATTAAGAATACACAACCAACTAAATAATGAAAGTTTTTTTTATATAATAAGTTTATGTTGTAAAAATTACCAGGGAAATGTTGATCAATAAAGTCTTAAAACCTAATCCAAGTTGTTCATCCTCAAAATGATTACCAATTTTCATTACATGAAAATGTATTTACCAATTAGGCACGTGGTTTCAGATTAGTGAGCCTCGAGAGTAGCCAGCATCAAAAGCAAGAGGAGAATTTATACAAACAGACTGCTTGGCCTGCCCTCACAAAGTTTGACTTAACAGATCTGGGATGAGCCACAGAATCTGTTTTTAGAAAGTTCACAGGTGAGCCTGAAAGTACTGACTCGGGAGTCATTTTCTGACAATCAATGGTAATGATAAAAATGCACAGTTAACATACAATGTTCCTTTTTATTAAAGAATGTGGCATGATTAAATCACGTTTAAAATTTATCATGTCTAAGTTATAACCACCTCATACACACCCACACACACATTCTAAAGACTTAGGTTTCTTTTCTACAATTCTTCCAAGTCCAGACCCATGCCTCTGCATCATGTGATCAACATCCAGCAAATACATAAATTCTTTGTTTTGAATATTACTTCATCCTTAAGCAAATAGGAGAGTTTCCAACTTATCTGAGACTTTCAAAGGTTTAAACTTCTAACAAATGCTTGTAATTTTTTGACACATGCCTTATGTTTTAAAATTCCATGTTATAACATTTTAAAATTCTTTTATTGGGATTTGGTTGATAAAATCAGATGCATAAAACTTACAAAATTTGTCCCTGTAAGTAAAGGAGAATCAGAGAATAGCATTGTGTCTTCTGAAGAACCTACTCAAGTCTTTGATCCCTGAGTTTTAATATAGGTTTGTTGTTTTTCAATCTAATAGTCCATAATGGCTTTAAGACAGGTTTTCACACATTAGCCCAGCCTCGCCTGGAATTCTGTATATTAATACTTCTTTTAGTGGTAAATCTGAAGGAAATCTAGGTCAAATTTTGATCTCCCACAATACAATTCTATATATATATTTTCAATTAATGATTACTTGGAAATTCTTAATGTTACAGAAATGTACTGGAATCATGGACTCTTTCTTCTATTGTTAAAAATATCCTTTATTTCCTATTACTAAAGTTTTCAGGTGGGTTATACTGGCATTGTTGAAAATCACAAAGTAAACATTCATATAATGTCGCAAACATGTTTTTTTAAGATTTATTTATTTATTATTATGTATACAGTGCTCTGCTTGCATGTACTCCTGCAAGCCAGAAGAGAGCACCATATCACATTACAGATGGTTATGAGCCACCATGTGGTTGCTTGGAATTGAACTCAGGACCTTTGGAGGAGCAGGCGGCGCTCTTAACCACTATTTCTTGAGTTAAAAAACAGTCTAGCCAAATACTAACCTAAAATCAGAATTCTAGGCAATTCTGTATTTTATTTTATGGACATCTTCACTAGTAAACTAATAACAAACTTGCCTATTGTCATAATATTCCAGCACAGGCACCATGGAAACCTCTTTATAGATTATTAGATTGAAAGAGTTATATTAATCTTCAGGGACCAAACAGGGGAAAATGTATAGTTTTGTGTCTTTCATGCATCTAAGACTATACTAATATATCCACAATAAACAAGTGCTGAACAGTTTTTTTTATATCACTTCTATCATTACTGGTTTTGCAAAACTAATGTAAATATACTTAAACACAGTATTGAATTTATTTCCTGTAAAGTGACACAAAATACATTTAAAAGCATTTTGATCTAAATATCAACTGGAGCCCAAATTTAAGTGCTAAATATAACTGAGTCCAAATTCTGCACTTTACAGAAAAAGTAACAATGCTCCTAGAGAGTAGTTCCCTACCATTACAAGCCAAGCCATAGCTACTCCTTAGCAAAGTCAAAAATATCACTCAGATGTCTTCATCCTCATCTAGTATATCCTACCTGTCCCATGTAAAGACTTTCCAAGGTTGTCACTACCACATGTCAGATAACAGGTCGATTATTTTCTTGAATTCTGGGATACACAAATCAAAATGACAGAAAAGCCTTAGTAGTACCCTTCATAAGCCTTTATACCATAAAGCTCTCAAATACACTATTTAAAAAAAAAAAAACAGTACTTTTCACTCAGAGGTAGACTTCGATCATGAACATGGCTAGCTGCTTGTTGGATGAGTGGCTTCAATATCTCAGATCTCTAAGAAATCAACATGCATAGCTCAGATTCACAAAGGCTCTCCCTTCGTGAAGACAGGAGGAATTTTAATAGGAACGGGACTAGATTCAGGTAATATATGGAAGCTAGCCTGAAGGGAGAAAGTTTCCTAGTTACTTCCAGCTTGATTTTGCTATCTTATAATCAAATTACGTGCTGTCTTTAGCAAGTGTCCTGCCATCTATCTATACTAGGCAACTGAGAACAACAGCAATAACCTACTTTGTTTTGTGTTCCTATGGGACCTTCCTGATTCATAAACGGATAACTTGTATACATGTTTTAATAGCCTTTATAGTTCATGCTTATCTTTCTCTCCTTTTATTCATTTTTATCCTGGGGTAAAATATATTTAAAAATTGTCAATCTTAGAATAGATCCTTAATCCCATGCCTTCTTCTATTTCCCTGCCCAGAACGGAATGGAAGGAGAACTGTTTTGAACAAGAATTTTGGTAACTTAGATTTAAGAACTTGGTTCTTAGAACAAAGAAAGGGGGGGGGGACAAAAATTTAAAAATAAAACCAAAACCAACCTGGGCAGCATTTTCAACATCTGCAGCTATTATAAAAAGTCCAGATGAGGGGGCTGGAGAGATGGCTCAGAAGTTAAAAGCATTCCAGAGGTCCTGAATTGAATTCCCAGCAACCCCATAGTCACTCACAACCATCTAAATGTGACTGGTGCCCTCTTCTGGCGTACAGCTGTACATGCAGCCAGAGCACTGTATACAAAATAATAAATACATAAATCTTAGAAGAACAAGAAGGAAAAAAAAAAAAAAAGTCCAGGTGAGAGAATTAGAAGGGTTCCAAATCTTCTTTCTGGTATATGTAACCCATCCCCAACTACTATTTCATGACACTAGGCACACTTACACTCAAAAAATAAATATGAAACAAAAACTAGGTACATTTAATTGCTGCTATGGGTATTTCTTGTTATTAGCCTCACTTAGAATTACTTGGGAATGTACTTTTATCTACTAGAAGCACCATGTAAATTCAAAAGAAAATACTGCTACATGAATGTGATCCTTATAGAGACTTCTGTGGCTGACTTTTCTATGGATGAGACCTTGCCACTAATACCTACTACATGGAACAAATGATTTCTACACAGAAAATCCTCAAATCTAAAGGGGGAAAATATTTCAAGTCTTCATGATCCAGCGTGAGAGAAAATATTGAAAGAATCAGCATATGTACAGAAAACTAGGAAAATTCTCTACCTTCACTGGTGAAGAGCTTAAAATAACATTTAATGGCATTTGAATACTGTATGTTTGGTGAGAACTGTTTATCCAAGAAGGTATATGGATCTGTGTTCTCCTTAGAGGGAGAAGGTGGACAGAGTACATGTTAAGCTTACATCAATGTATGCAAAGAATAAAGTTTTTAAAAAGTTTAAAGATACAAGAATATAATAGCCTGAGGTGTGACTTGAAGGTCAAAAGCTTGTAAGATGAAAATTTCAGGTTATAGAGGGATGACTAGGGATGTACTTCAATGGTAGAATGCTGTCTGGCACAAAGATGACTTCGGTTATAGGCCCTGAGTCTCTTCTCTGTCTCTCTCCAGCTCTCTACTCCCTCATTCGCCTTATTTCATGTCTCTCTTTGTCACGCACCCTTCCATAGAATGCGAGGGCACTTTAGGTCTGAAATATCCCAAAGCAAATGCCTCAAGGGATAGATGCTTTCACATTATTGGGTGTAAGTCTAGTAAGCATGTTCACGGTACAGCTTGACATTGTGCAGGTGTTTCCAGGTGAAAGTAAGGAAAACAGTCAAATGTCTCGGAAAGAAAGTGAAGGATTCGCAGCAAGTAACAGATAGTGATGAAATGGATCCAAGGAGAAGGTGAAAGAGGCAATAGTGTGTTTCAGTTGAGAAGTGAGGAGACTTACACAAAAGCAGCACAAGATAAAGGACAGTCTCAAGCAATGTGAAGAGAAGGCTTTATCGAGATGATAGAAGAGTGAGCCAGACTAAAGTGAGACAAAAGAAAGATAATCTAAGAGGTAACCTCAAAATATGTCATTTGGCTGAGACAGACAGGAATGCCAGCCACGTAAACTGTTTGGACCCTTAAGCTTTTGAGAGAGTGGATTTAAAAATGCCACAGCAGGAACTCCAGATCATGTATTTATAAACAGAAACCCAGTATCTGAGTATGAATAACCCTTACCAAAGATATGAAGAAAAACAGTAAAAGTTTGAGAATTATTTTTTTTTTAAGTTCTGAAGAAGGCCCAGAAAAGACAAAGAGTAATAACCAGAAAAGCAGATGAAGAAGAACACTCACAGAGTAGGGACAGGAGACTTCAGCAAGAATGAAGGGAATGGACACTACAGTGGGACCTGAAAGAGACTTTATCATGTCATTTCCACAGGAATAGGAAAGGATTTCAAAATGAAGTGTTTGATAAAGTTCCAGCACATAGCTCTAGCAAGAAACTGAGGTCTTAATCTTGAAATCCCAATGAATGTACTGGTCACTTCAAGAAGTAATTTAAAAACTCTGAAGCTTCATATCATGAACATAGTAAAATTCTACCACCTCCTCGCCAGATGCCTGAGGAACGTCAATACAATGATAGAACACACATGTAAGAGTTTTGTAAACTACAGAAAGAGAAAGAAAGAAAGAAGAAAAGGAAGAAGGAAAGAAAGCAAAGCAAAGCTAAGCTAAGCTAGTTTGGCATAGTTATACACATTCCTTTAATTCTAGCTCTCTGGGAAGTGGAGACTAGAGGATCAGTACCACTGCAAGGTCATCCTCTGCTACATAGTTAGTGAGTTTAAACCAGCCTCAGCTACATGAGACTTTGTTTCAAAAGCAAAACATAAATCTGTATGACTATAATATTTCATTATTTTCTAAAAGATAATTACCATTCCTCAGATAAAGCTAGAGTCAGAGAAAGTAACTACATCCTACCCATAAATATCCCTAGCATGGCTCAGACCTAGGATGACAGGTCCCACATAGGATGCCAATACCACAGGCAAGCCTTTGCTTTAATTCATCCCCAGATCAATACTCTTGATTTCTTGGTTTCTTGGTGTGACCCGGCCAGCTGACAGAAAGCATAACCAAAGCTAACACTGAAGCATGGCTGCTTTTCTTTGAATGTTTTCTTGTTTCAATAAGGATTCCATCCGTGTCATCCTCATTTTGTTGCTATGCTTTTTAATTTCCTGTCTATTTCCTTACACTAATCATACTTCGATTAAGACATATTCTTATAAATGCCTGTGACATATTTTCCACATCAGGAGAAAACAGTTAAGTGATCAGCTTTAATGTCCTTAAATCAGCTTCAGCCTTGCTTTTATCCACAAGAGCATATCTGTTTCCTGCTTCCCCAGCCCTGTCAAATAAACAGATAAACCTGTTTGACTAGTTTGCTCTAAGCCCCACTCAGTAGAAACACCAACTGGACAATGGATAAAGCTATGGAAAGCCATTTTGCTTAGGGAAAGTTACACAGCACCTCCATTGTAGAGCAGGCCTTTCAGAATACTAAGACGGAGCACATCCTCATTTGTTACTGCCGGAAATGTAAAAGTAAATATATTCCTCTTGCTAGTCTTCTACATTATCAATGCTGTTATGGTAACGGTTAGACTAAGAGTAAGACTATTTGAAATAGTGTTTACAGTTTATAATAGGGCTAAGTATGGGGACACACAGTATTCTGGGTGCTGGGACCAGAGAACTACAAATCTGAGACCAGTTGCGCTACACAAAAAGCCTGTAAAAAAAAAAAAATCTGACGGTTGAATTACATTCAATTATAGAGGTGTGCCCATGTGCTTTTGTTGTTGTGTGTGTGCTTAAGCAGAATCGAAAGTTTTGAATTTGCAAAACAGGTTACTCAGAGAAAGATTCTTCCCATGAATGGGCTTTGATGTTGTTTTGAATAGTAAAGTCCTTTAGTTTAGCTTATTTAAAATATGGGGTGCTTTTAAACCATTAGCTACATTTTCTTCTACTGAAAAAAACCTTATATAACATAATAAGGTATGTAATTAATATAGCAAAATATCAGCTTAATTGTTTTAAAAATCTGTGTGTTGTGCATATATGTAGTATAGTGTATGTACGCTTGTGTTCTTGGTGGTCTAGGCACATACGTGGACATCAAAGGAAAACTTTGGATTTCAACCCTCACTTTCTACCTTGTTTGAGACAAGGTCTCTTGGGTTTGTTGTTGTTGTCCTTGTTTTTTTGGTTTTTTTTTTTGTTGTTGTTGTTTATTTACCTGGTTGGGTTTGTTTGTTTGTTTGTTTTTGTAGCTGTGTACATCAGGGTCGATAGGCTGTGAATCCCCAGGGATTCTCTTGTCTCTACTTCCTATTTCACCATAGGAATGCTGGATTGCAGATACATTCCCAGTCTTGCTATAGGTGCATTTTAATGATCTGAACTCATATGCTGAGGCTTGTAGACTGTGGAAGAAACTGTTACCCTACTGAACTATTTTCCTGGCCCATAAATGTAGTTTTACAAGTGCTAAATGCTTCTTGTTTGGGTCTTTTGAAGTTTTAATATCCAAATGATCCAATTTATGCAACATAAAGGAAATTTTACAGAAAATGTAGCAAATCTATAAACAATATTTTACTTTTTCTTTATTTTTATATTTCTTTATTCCTTTAGCTTTTCTACAGTGTTTTTCTGTATAGCCTTGGATATCCTGGGGCTCATTCTGTAGACCAGGCTAGCCTCGAACTCACAGAGATCCACTCTCCTCTGCCTCCCTGAGTGCTGGGATTAAAGGCTTTTACCACCACCACCACCACCACCACCATCACCATCCAGCTAATTTTACTTTTTCAATACTCGGGCATACACTTAGTACATTTTTCTCACTTGGAGAAATATTAATTCCATAGTTTCCACAGTATGCTTAATGTAACAGTCAAATCATGACTTAGAATCTTGGAAATATTTTAAGCATTAGAAATTCACATAAACAATCTAAGGCCATAATGAAGAGCTCTAAAATGTTTCTACTCTGCAGTCTCTCCATCTACTAAAATATTTTAAAACTCAGGCAGCTTCCCAGCCTGAAACCAGCAACTGACCCAGGCTATCTTAGATAACATACCATCAATTCAAAAGTAGCATTTTTGTTCAGGCTACTATACAATGTGTAATGCCTATCCACATGTAACACCCCTCCCTAATCAAACTTCAACTTGCTATCACTGTCTCTGGGAGTACTGAGAAAGATAATAAGTATCTAGTGAGGAAAAACTGGGTTTTTACACAAATATGGAATAGAAAAAAAACTTTAAAAAATTAGATCACACAGCTCTTTACGGTTTGTTAGTAATAGGAGCAGGTAAACAGAGTAGAAAGACACCACAGGAAGCCAACACTACCAAAGAGAGGTACTGATAGCAGAAAGTGTGGCTGGAGACTCTCAAAGAGAAATAGTGGAGCCATCTACATAATAAATTCCATTTCATCTTTACAATATTAAACATTACATTTCATTTTCAGTAAATTCTTATGTATCCTGAATCTATGCACTACTGAGAATGCTGAGAGTGAATTAACCATAGATAGACTGCACTAATAGATTTACTAATTTGAGCTATATATAATTACATATAACAAACTAATCACTATTATGCCTTCAAATTACTATGTAAACAAATGTACTGCGTTCAGGTATTGGCAGGTTGCCAAAACAATTCATATACGTAAACATTTTACTCCCAAAATATTCACTAGTTACAAAGCAAGATATTTATGTATGCAGAATGCAAATTCAATTTTAAGTGCTTACCAAGTATATAAAACATCACTACTTCATCCACATAGAAAAAAAAAAAAAGTTCAAAGGAGGGGATAGAAACCAAACTCCATGACCATCCTTCTACTGCCAAACAGGTTAATCGTTACTTGCTCACAATGTTGAGTTTTAGGCCCTAGATGACTGGGAAATGCTTTCTGAACCATTTGATACGTTATAGTCTGTAAAGTTTTGATATCTATCTCCTGTTTTGTTTTGTTTTGTTTTGCTTTTTGGTTTTTTGGGTTTTTTTTTCCTGTTTCCACGCTCTATTAAAATGAACAATGAATATCTTGAGAGATCATCCAATGCATACTTAGAATACCAAGAACCTTGGTTTGAGGGACAGTTCAGCCGGAACAGAGGCTGTTCTGGAAACGCAGCACCTCCTCCCCCCAGAACTCTGGAAACAATTCCTACCCCTGTCTTAGGACCTAGCTGAGCTGGCTTCTCTGCTCCCTTCACACTTTTCGATGTCTGCTAATCCATTGGCTTCTCAAGTAAGACACTACAAACTGGATCACCTTAGAAAGGTTTTTGAAATAAGCCCTGCCAGCTGGCACTTTGGAAAGTAAAACTCACTATGGATCTTTTAATCAGAAATCCAAGGTCCATTTTCTTTAAAACAGCTCCTGCTTGTTGGCATCGAACAGCTAACTTTCTAGTTTTTTGGTCCTCACAGAAGCCTAATAAAGCCAGTGCTTTGGTCCCTGTTTTGCATATTAAAGGACAGGAGCTAAACTGCGAGCCCCAGAACACAGAACTACCAGAGTGAAGAAAGAGCAGGACTGCCTTACACTCTTCCTTTCATCTCCTGATGGCTTACTTCTTGCAGTTCTCTCTTTTCCCCTCATTTTGCCCCACCCTCTTGCTTTCCACTTCCTTGTTTTTTGTTGCTTCCCATTTTCCCAAACCAGTTGTCAAATTTTAGGCTCTCCCTAGTTGTCTACTTCCCTTCCACCTCTTGGTATCTTTCCTGGTGAGCCCATCAATGTTCAGTGTTTACAATTATGCCACATCTGTCATCTGTGTATCCATCCATTAATCTACCTACTAACTATCTAACCTAGGACCCGTCTTCTCAAAACTTTTTAAGTGACTCACTGAATGCACATCTCTAGTGGACTTCCCACATCACTTCAGATTCTGTATGCCCCAAGCTGAACCTGACACTTTAGCTTCTCAAATCTTACTTTCTCACCCCAAACTTCTGTATCCTACCATAACATCCATCACCTGAGCCTCTAGACTCTACCACGTAAGTTCCTTCGTACTCTTTCTTAACTAAAGTAATACATATATTAGGTTCTCTTACCAAGGCCATCCCAATATATAAAAGCTGTTTCCTGCCTCACATTTCTGAAATCCTTCCTTCTATACTGCTGTGAAAGCTGACCTTTTACAACATCACACATCTGCATAAAGACCCATAACCCTCAGCATGGCAAACAAAAGTCCAGGATCTTATTTCTGTTAACCTTGATTTTGTGTCACCTTCCAGAAATCTTTTCAAGTCTTCTTGACTTCATAGCACGCTATTCCCAAATCTGTACTCAAGTACTCTGATCACACTTCTACCACAGCAGTTAAATGACAGCGCTCTTCCGTTTTATTCATATTAGTTTCCTACTTTGTCTCAGATGTAAAAAAACATATTATAGCATATTGATCTATTGTTCAAATATCAAGACATTGTACTTCTGAATAACAACAACAAGTTTCCTATAGCCCTTGATTGCATAAGGCTAGATTTCTCTCTTAGACCCAGAAACTACCTCAGTTTGACTTGTCTGCATAATCTCAGTGAACAAAGACTGGTACTCTGTTAATATACTTGATAGAGGAAAGGATATAGTCTCGAAATACTGCAGATTAGGAACATATGTTGCTATTTTAAAGACTAATAGATTTTTTTCAAACTGATTTCCTTATGTAGCTCCTCCTTAGGTAAGTATGCAAAGTAACATTTAAATAATTTAACAAGCATCCAGTATGGTTAGCAGCATTATCACATTACACTTTTGCTTAGCTTCCAGGATAGGGGGCTATTAACACTACACCAGGTTAATGAGTTTCAATGGCAGAAAGAAAGGCACAAAACACCCTCCTAAAGAAAATTAATCCAAGCCAACATAAGAAAAGTAACAATTTTTAAAGTGCCAATAAAATTTTTTAACAGCCAAACTGTCTAAAGTGAAGATACTCTTGTAAAGGTTTCTCACACACACAAAAAAATCTGCATATAAACTCATTAAAACCTTGCATGTGCAGGCTACTTTTCTGAGAATATCAATATTCAACCCACAGTACAGCAAAGAGCACATGAGCAAAGATTAGCTATCACAGAATCTGCAGACTCTGTACTTAGCAATGGATATACCTTTTCACAAGGACAGACAGAGATAGAGAGACAGAGAGAGGTGGGGGGGTGGAATTCAGCATCAGGACCCTCTCCCTCCTTAACAGCAGCAGAAAGTGATAACTGATAACAGAAAGGGGACCCAGACAAAGCATACGAAGAAGAATGGTACCTCTGTCTCCATTCTAGTACTTCTACCTAGAAGGCAGAGAGCAGGAACTGTAAGCAGAAATAGTTTCTGTATATCCCAACAAATGGCAGTGTCAGCTCTTCTACAGATTCACACTTACAAAGATACCCAGCCACCACACAACACACATCAATACAGCCTAGCCAAATGACTTCTGAAGACACACTAAGACTTACAAATTGCTCAATGGCTAGCTTTTTTTGAAGTTCTCATTATTAATATTTTGAGGTAACATATATTACATAAGCAGGCAAAATTACTCACTGCTTATCTGCCTTGGCATTTTTCAGGTGTTCTCTGGAAATTGAGACTAAATTAATCAATAAACTTGTGTTGTTTGATATACAGACCCATAATTTATCTTGAAGAACTCTGAGGGCTGATGGTAGGTTTTATAGCACTTCTTCAATGATAGCAAAACTCAGGGCTGCTCAGGGATACCTTGAAACATCCCAATCTAAGTTTCTAGAAAAGTTAACTATCAAGCAACTCTTATCAAAAAAGAGGTCTCAGATAATCTTGTCATAAAATCTATTTACTGAATTTGTTTATTATAACAAGTGTTCTAAGTAGCAGTATACACCCAAAAATGTAAAGCTTAGACTCAAAGAGTTCAGATCACTACAGTAGTAGTGGGCCAAAAAACTAACCTGTTGTTCTAATTGTCAAGACACTGCTTGCCCATAGTTTAGAAATCTTCCTGTAGCAGTGTACCAGACAACACTACATTGAAGAGGATATTTGTATGTTTCAGGAACATGGCTCTATAGATAGAAACAATGGCATATTTGGCATCTAGCCAAAACACCACACATTCCTGGCATTAATTTTAAGTCGAACAAGCAAACAAACAGTTGCACAGCTTTAGAGCCTAAGATGACCAAAAAACTTAGTGCTTTTCTTTGAGTCTTTTAAGACAGCAGCCATGTAAAACAGTAGCCTGTGTCTAGTCCTGGCACTGTGTCCCCAATAGTGGTGGCTTAACAGATAAAGATCAGGATTAAGAAATTTCACCCTGGGTTTCCTTGTAATACAAAGTCCCCCAACTCTAAGTCTCCACCTTTTGATAAGTTTCTAAGACTTTGTCTCTCCTTCCTTTCCTGAGCTCTCCATGACCTTCAGAACTCTCAAAGATGCTGAGCTCCTTGGTATCCACACTGGTACAGCAGCGACCCGGTAGGTCACTAAGTGCCGCAGAATGGCATGTTCTAGGTACCCAACTTTATAAGCCCTCAAACCGAATGCCTTGGAGCACACAGATCAGCTGCTGACTCCAGACACCTCTGATCGTCCTTTAGCCAGGACGCACTGCATCCTTGAGCGAGCGCTCAGCGACGCTTCTCCCCACCTCCCCCGCCCCCGCCGCCCCCCTGCAAACCCCTAGCACTCACCCCAGGCCTGGCCGTCCCTCAGTAGCAGGCAATTACCCCGCGCCCTCAGCCTGCCGCCCCCCTCTCCCTCCTCCCTACAGCGCCCTCACCTTCCGACCTGGCCCCGCACACCCGTCCGCCTTCCCAGGGCCCCACGCGACCGTGCTGTCTCTGCCCACAACTGCGGTTCCCAAAAGAAAGGTCCTGCGTGTAGCCGCCCCTTCCCCTATGCATCCCTCACCTACCTTCAGCTGGACCTCAGCGGGCGGGAGAGAGTCCCGGGCGGCGGCGGCGGCTGCAGGAGCCCATCCTCACCCCGGTCAAGTGCAAAGTCCCGCGTCCGGACGGACTCCCCTTGGCCAGCTCCCGCCGCTTCGGGATCGCCCCCGAAGGGTGACAAGACTGAACTCTCTACAGCCCCGGCTCCAGCCGCCTCAGCCTCTGCGGGCGGGCGCTCACTCACTCACTCACCTCGGGCAGCGAACAACTCCGCATCCCTGAGCCCTCCCGTACCCCCCCCACCCCCGCCATCCCCGTGTCCCCAGCCGGCGCCCGCCGCTTACCGCGTCCTCCGGCTGCTGCGCGCGGGGAGTTGGGAGAGCGCCTCTGCCGCGGGACGGCGTCTGTGGAGCGCGCGTCGTCGCCTTCCCAGGCTCGGCGTTGAGAGGGACGCTGCGGCGAGCCTGTCGCCTTAAGACGGGCTCTCTCGGGCTGGCGATGCTCCCCCCCACCGGTGCCCTCCCTCGGGGCCGCAGCACGCCTGCTCCTCCGCCCAAGCCCGGCGCGCCCCGCCCCGCCCCCCCGTACCCCCTACGGCGCGCCGCCAGTGAGCCGGAGCGCGCGCCCAGACCCGCGCGCGCGCCCCCGCCTCCGCGCCCCCGAGGCTTCCCGGGGCAGCTTTTCCAAACTCCTGGCCTCCCGCTGGCTTCGGGCCAGGGCCACCGAGGCGCGCGCACCCGCGCTTCGACGGCGGAAACCCAGAGGCTGCGACGACGCTGCACCTGCCACGCAGGTTACTCGCCCGCCCCGCCTTTTTTTCTCCTCAGGCCCCTGGAATGAAGCGGTGCCTTTTGGACTCCCACCTTCGCCCCCTTCCACTTCCTGTCTGTCTGCTGGCCTGAGAGAGGCTCCCTCCCGCCCCCCCCCCACCCCCCGTGAGGAGAGTGGCTGGCGGGAAGGGGCTCACGCCTGCGCACACGTGGAGGGCACCGAAAAACGCGTAGCTACGGAGCCTGGAAAAAGCCTTTTAAAGTTTTGTCTACTTGGGTCTAGCTTCCTATTCCTGACTGAAACCACATCTGCCAAGTGGTCTTCCAGATGAAGAAGCAGCATTGCTCATGGAACTTGTGTCTTTAAGTGTCAAATAACAGGCCACCAGCTTCAGAAAATCTAGGAAAGGTTAATTTGCTTTAATTCGGAATATTTTCTACATGCACACACATACGATGTCATATATAACATGTGTATGTACGCATATACATACCGGAACTGAATATGGTCTAGCTTTCTGAAAAGCACAAACCAAGTCAGGCATAAAGTCCAGAAGCTAAAATGCAGCTCGGCAATTTTTGTGTTTAAATGTTCAGAAATGAAAACAGGATGCCGTTAATGCTGTTTTGTTTCCTTGCTCCAATTTAACATTCATGTTAGGGACTTCATCCTCAAAAAATTGGAAATCTGTGTGATGATATTTTACAAATCTACTGTTCACGGTTGTTCTTATTAAGCCTATTTAACGACTGTAGTGCCCAGAGGTCATACTTATTTCAAAGGAAATAATGCACTTCTCATCTTCATAAGTTAGAAATCTTTGTACTTGACCTAAGGAGATTAATAACTTGTACATTTATTAATTTAAATTACACTAGAAAAAATTGGAAACAATCAAGCATAATAGATAATCGAAAAGAATACAAACATTTTCTTTAAAAGCTTTACTTGCTTAAAAATCATGCTCCAGTTGCAATTAATTGTCCTTATAAAGTGTACATAAATTCTTGATAAAATTGACATAAATGTAATGAATATTTTGATTTTATTTTCTATAATTTGCATCACATCCGTGTATTTAGTAAAATCAAATGAACTGATCATACTGTAAAATTTTTGTCAGATTTAACCGATAATGAAAAATGCATTCCAGAATATTATGTGCCCATGAATTCTGCATCTATGATCTGGCTGTTAATTAACATGTTTATCACAGCCCAACACTGAAGGGGCATTTCACAACTTAACTTTAGTATGCTCTTGCATAAATTAGAATATAATTTTATTTTTGGACTTTGAAACAACAAAAGAAATTAAAAAAGTAAACTTCACTCTCTTTGTTTTAAAATTCTCTAGCAACCAGCACTCAATATTATTGACAGGATGGTTAGATAAATGAAAGACATTTTCTACTTTCTTTCAAAGAAGGGTGTGTGGTTTTCCTCTTTAATTCATTCTTCAAATTCCCATTCAAATTAGCACTGGATAACATATCTGTGAAGGAAGTTTCAGCCAAGGTAAAATGAAATTGCCTTGTTAGTGCTGCATATTATATTCATCTGTTCATTCAATTGTTAATTTCAAAGTCATTATAATTCTACAAAGTCTTGGGCTCAAATGATTTCAGCAGAAAATGTCAGTGCTTGTGAGAAATAATAGCTTACCTGGTAATCATTAACTATTAACTTTGTGACACAACTACCTAGGACTGAACTGAGTTTCACTATTTGTTAACTGTGTTGCTAACTACTGTGTGCCTTGATGTCTTTACCATAAAATGGATATGACATGACCTTGGTTAAGTCTTATTCCTCAACCTCTCTACTTTATATTGGATAAGGTTATCACAACAGAGCTTATGATTATCATATCATTAATTTGGCTACAGGGTGCTTATTAAATCCATCTACAGTGGCTTTCACAATCAATAAGTATAATTAATCCTAAAATATCAAAGCTCTCTGATATTTATATTGTCCTGCAATAGTAAGTATTAGCAAAAACTTGTTTCTTAAATGTTTATTTTTTGATAATGTACTTACTCATACTGAGACAGTTAAGGAAGATTTCAGAATCCATAACCGTTTTCAAGATACCTTCCTTCAGTCTTTTCACTTCAAGAACAAATTGTATTGCTTTTAAGAAGGTAATAAGGAAGCTGGGCATAGTGGCAAATGTTCTTAATCCCAGCACTTCTAAGGCAGAGGAGGGAAGATCTTGGCTATAGGGTTTTCTCATGGCCAAAGAGAAGTAACAAAGACAGGTTAAAAGGAAAATAATGTGACAGGAAACGTTAAATAAGGTGAAAGATGGAAGGGTGGGGTAAAAGAGGGAATATGGGAGAGGTACATAATACTGAAGATACTTTTTAAAAGTCATGGAAACCTACTATTGTAGAAACTTCCCTGTGTGCTGGGATTAAAGGCATGAGCCACCATGCCAACCTCCAATGTCAGATTTTAGAGAGATAAAGCAGTGCGAAATTGATGGGCTTGTCAGAGGTTGGAAGCAATTCTGGGGTGCATCACGGTACAGACCTTGCAAAATACTGGATCCCTTCCAGAAATCTCTCATGCCTACTGAACTTCCCTAAATCAGTGGCTCTTGACATCATATCAGATGCTGGAAGAAATTCTGGAGCATGGCATCATGGTACAGACCTTGCAAAACATTGGATCACCTCCTAGAAAGCCCACATGCCTATTACGCTCCTTTAACAGGATGGCTCTTGGCAAAATTGCCAATGCTTGAATGCCAGGTGAGCAGCAGGGTGCAGTCCCACACCGTACCAGACATACCATGGCTGTTCCAGGAATGCTGAATGCTACAAGCATCATGGTCTTCAGTTAAAGGTAAAAGGAACCATATCTAAAACCAAGCTAAGAGAGAGGAAAATTAGTCCTCCCCAGGGATAAGCTCCCTAACTGACCCAAGAGGGTCAGTCCTGAAGACATATACATACAAGCAGCAAAAAACAGATCAGTAGGTTGTATTTATATAGTTATACATATAATAACAGGGTTTTTTTAAAGGAGACCATGAATTTTAGGAAGAGACATGACAGGGATGGGGGGCTTGATATAACTCTATTTAATTAAAAATTTAAAAATATTAAAAAAAATAACTAGGAGTGTTTCATACTTGAAGGACTAGCTCCTCAGAGGTTAACTGGTGTCTGGATGTCGAAGAAGAGCCAATGTCATCAATGATTTCTGAAGGACTTTGAAAGTGTTCAATTATTTGGGCACCATGCCAGGTGTACCAAATTACAAAAGCAAAACAAAACAAAACTCAGAAATACTTGAAAAGATACCTTCTTCCCCACATCTCTCTCCATAGAGATGTAAAATCTTCCCCTTTATAATCTAGAATAATCATAGAAAAAGTAGCATATCATATCTAACTCAGGGATGCTCTCAAGGATCCCATGCTATTACTTCTCATATATGCCAAGGGCATAGAAAATGAAACATAAGAAACTTCACAGTACAGAGGACACAGGACGACTGACTAATTTGTCTTGGAATACTCCTTCTCCTAAAAAGGTTGTTGGTTTAAAGGTAAGAGAATCTGCATTTTAGGTTTTGCTTTTACTTAAAATAATACATCAGTAGTGGTTAGCCAACAGATGCTCTATGTAACAGATGCTCTATATAATTTAAATAATGAGGTTGTGGATGTAGGATCTACAGGAATTCTCTGTAGTGCTTTGAGAGATTTTTCTGTAAGCTTAGAACTATTCAAAAATTTTGAACCTGCATAGATCTGCACCAGGCCCTCTGCATGCAGTATGTAATTCTTTAGCTTGGGGTTTTTGCTGGACTCCTAACAATGGGAGTGGGGGTGTCTATGATTCTTTTGCCTTGTTGGGGGACCTATTTTATTATACTGGGTGACCTCATCCAGAATTGATATGAATGCTTATAGCTAGTCTTTTGTAACTTGTTATGCCTAATTTAGTTGATACCACTGGGAGGCCTGCTCTTTTCTGAAGGAAAATAACAGAGTAGATGTGGGGAGGGGAGAGGCGGGGAGATTGGTAGAGGGGAGAGAGGGGAGGCTGTGGTTGGGATATATTGTGTGAGAGAAGAATAAATAAATAAAAATTTTAAAACTTTCAATATATTTAACCATCAGCTAAATTTCAGAATCAAATCAATTTCTATGTTACGTAGAAGATAATTGAGGTACTTTGATTATAAATATTCAATTTGTTCTAATAATTTTGAGAATAGTTGCTAAGTTATTAGTATAAATTTTGATTACAAGGGCCTTTGAAATGTCTTAGATTTGACTTTCATTTGGATTTGGTAGGTTTAACTTTATCATAGAAATATGATGATTACAGTTTTATCTGAATAAAGGTCCAATTTTAAAATTTGTAAATATTAGCAGGAAACCATAAATAAGTTTCTATTCTTTTAACTATGAATTACAAAATCTTCCTCCAATATTGGTATGACATTGACATTTGATGCTGAGGTACATTTCTAGACCACAGAAGCAGCAATGCAGTACTTATAATGTTGTGAGACGTGTCCATAAGTAAAAAAGATAGAAATTATTTCTGCTTTCCTCTTCATCCACTCTTCTCCCTTTCAGTATTTCCTGTTTTCTACCTGGCTTGCTATTACACAAAAGAAAATCTTGTTCCACAAAAACTTTACTAGTTTCCTTTTCAGTTGCTGTGGTAAAACACCATGACAAAAGTTGATACTTCTTATAAGTCACCTTTAGCTCACCATACTAGGAAAGTCAAGGCAAGAACTTAAATCAGCAACTCAGTATCACCCACAAGCAATACAAGAGGAAGAATAAACTCATTTATACATGCCTCCTTAGCACTCATCCTTCTCCCTACACTTACACAGTTTGGACCTACTGCTTTGGGATGGCCACAAACAGTAGGCTCGGCGTTCTCACACACATTGGTGTTAATGAGGCAACATCCCCTACAGACCTGCCAACAGGCCAACCATGCCCTGGTGATTCTTCTCTAAGACTCCTTTCTAAGGTGATTCTATGTTGTATCTAGTGGACAAAAGTAACCATCACACCAACCAACCATACCTCATGTTTTGTTACCATGCCTTTCACTAAATAAGTTCCCATTACACAAACTAATATTTCCATTAGATGAACCCTGAAATTACACTTCTTACTTTTATTAGGTGTGTGTGAACTTAACAGAATGCGACAAAATTAAGCAATACCTCAGCCTCCAAGCTTGCAAAAAATGTTGACAGGGTTTCTACTTCATAATGTGTTGTATAGATTAGGTGAGGTAACCTATAAGATAGCACTCTGAAATCTCTGGTACTTCATAAATGCAAATTGTCAGATGCAATTTCTAAAAATATATTCCGATTTCTGAGGAAAAGCATCTATTCCATGGGGAAACTCCATTCACTTCTGATTTCTTTTCTTTCTTTTTTTTTTTTTCTTTTCTTTTCTTTTTTTTTTTTTTTTTTTTTTAGAAAGGATTTCTCTGTGTAGCCCTGGCTGTCCCAGACTCATTTTGTAGACCAGGCTGGCCTCTAACTCACAGCAATCATCCTGCCTCTACCTCCCGAGTGCTGGGATTAAAGGCGTGCCCCGCTCACTTCTGATTTATCACCAGTAGCCAAACTATTGGTTTCTAAACTGACAAATCATTGCCTGTAACTTTGGATATAGTGAAGATGAAGTGTTTTGAATGTTATTATTAACATCCCAGATGTGATCATTCCTCAATAGATTTAGAAAAGAAAGTGAAGTGCACTGCTGTTTTCTTCTGTAGCTCAATTTTAATCCCATTCCTCAGCAGGTCAGAGAGCTCCCTCCTCTATCAGAGGACCTAAGTGCTGTTCCCAGAACCCATTTTAGGAGCCTCACAACTCCAGGGGGTCCAGCACCTGCTCCTCTTTTCCAGAGGCTCCTCTACACATAAGCATAAATTACACAGAGAGACACACCAGTAAAAATAATAAAAATCAATCTTTTAAAAATTTACAAAACTATATATATATATATATGTGCATATATAAATATTCAAACAGAACTCATTTTTACTGTTGTACAAAAGCTTTGTACAAAATAGAAAACTTGTATATTTAAATATAAACTTGAAGTGAGATATCCAAATATTAAAGACATTTATTATAAATATTTGAAGCATAAAATGTAGGTGACAAATGCTGCTGCATAATTGCATGATATAATTCATCTCATATAAGCAATGTATTAAAGAACATTGCTTAGACATAGACATTTTAAGCATCTGATGGAAGATGTACCCTTCTTGCTAACAGGAGTATTCAGAAGCTCAGCCAAGGAGACGTTGCCTATGTACAATTAACCTGTGTTTTATCCTGCCTGCTAGAATAATTTTCCAAGTTTCACTTCTCTGTTGGAAGCCTGATTAGTTTTTATAAGCAACATAGATCACAGATATCCAGAATTACATTTGTTTTCATGGAATTGACAGGTAAGGGTAGTGTAACACTGAAGAGAGCATAGAATACTTACTCAAACCTCGCTCGACAGAGCCTTCATGAGTTAAGGGCATTCATTGCTCTCCACTGTAAATGTTGTAATTACTGACATAAGCGATTAGAAGGCCATGGTTCAAGTGTTCACTTGTGATTTTTATCAAATATGTTTACTTACCAGGGAACAATAAGTGTACTGTATCTGAATATTATCCAGTTTAGTTGTAGCTACACCTGCTAGAAAGGAAACTCAGGTACTATCTTTGAGTGTACCTCCTGTACATGAATATATTTCTGTCCCTAACTAAACATATGATTTAAAAGGTGGATATAAAATAGTTAGAAAGAATCTGATATTTTATAATTAAGTATAAGGATATAGTATTTGGATATGTCACTTATGCTAATCTGATGTTTTTCTATCCTAATACAACATTTTCCTATAATAGAATTTTAAGATCTCTTAATTTACTGTTCTTTCTTTTACTTTACATTGTATTGTTAATTTGTTCTCCACTGAGTTATTTTAGTTTTTAATGTTTTTATTAGAGCATATCATATCTTCTATAACAAACCATACTGGGTGTCTCAGACTGCTGTACATTTGTCAAAAGGACACGTAATACATTGTAAGACAATAAAGAATTAGAATCTATACTAAAATGTGTATTCCTGAGCAACTGGACCTTGCACTATATTCATAAAAAGAATGCTTGGCACATGCTGAATATTCGTGGTTTTATCTGGGCTAGGAGATTGTCTTTTTGCCATCTGTCTCTTTAAGTAAATTTGGAAAAGAATGACCTATGCTCTCTGAGACTTTTCTTTATTTAATAGCTAAATAAATTATGTATATTCTAAGAATATTATGATTATTCTTTGCAATTTTATACAGTCTTTATTAAATGGTTTAGCTTCTAGCTATTTTCAAGGGCTCAGTATTTTTATTCTTGGGCTTTTTTGCATTTCTTTTCCTTCTCTGTTCCACAGTTAGGATGCCCAGCCCAGCCCCAGCTAACAAGTCTAGGGGACAATTGACATAAAGATTCTTGGATCTTGAAGGGGCCAAGGAGGCAATCCTACTCTCAGAGCCAGCTTCTTAAAGAGATTTAAAGGGAAAAAAAACATGAAAATTTACTCGTATAATGTGCATCACACAGACAAACCCTATACCATAATAATGAGAATGCATAGAAATGTACTCTACAACAAGAACATATTTTGCTTTAACTCAGCATCCTATTCAGTTCCCTACAAGGCTTGAAAAAGATCACATAACTAAATCTTAGCACCAAACAATGTGGATTTCCATGGTCAGTGATATCACCAAACCTATAAATCTTTCAGTCTTGATTTCTTTTTTAAATCTGAGTAAAACTAAGGACATGACCTAATGACTAATAGCATTAAGCCACATCTATATAAATGTTCTAGCATAGCCACTTAGAGGCTTCAAACCCCAACACTGTCTGGGACAAAAGCAGGAGGATAGGTGAGGCTGGTTGCCGGCCTAATCTCAGGTAAAGTGAGCGAGTTTCTCAAAGAAATAAGGAGCAGTGTGAGAGGAAAGGACACAAAATATCCTCCTCTGGCCTCAGCACACATGTGTACATTCACAGTCTCACACAGATGTGCCCATATGCTGTAGACATATTCGTACCCACATACACACATTGGCTAATGTGTGCTACTCATCTCAGGAACTTTGCATGAGTATCTATTATTGTCCTAAGGTTCTAGTTTATGGAAAAAAAACTAAAATCCACTGCTGAGACTAAATGGTCATTTCTATCACACCACTATGCTTTCCCTACCATAGCCCTTATATACTCTTTTATTAGCAATTTTATTGTCTATATCCCCATCTAAATTTTATGTTCTGTATTGATAACACTGAATCCTAACCACTAGGCCACTAGGGAGCAATGATGCTTTGTATTTTTAGAGAAATTTTAATCCAGCAACATGGCTGCTCTGATCACATGCAAAGACCTTCTAGGTCTATGTGATTGTGATGTGTCTGGAGCACAGATACGCCCTTAGTACACACCTTTAACTCCAAACAATGACATCTCACTGAAAGACAGACAAAGTGATGAATAAGAGAAAGATTTGATAGAATAGAATGTGCCCAATTCTCATGAGAACAGAGAGGAAAAATAGGCAATTTAAAGAGAGAAGCTCAAAGAGGGAGAGGGGGCTATTTTACTGGGACAGTTTAACAGTGACAGGTTACTGAGAGAACCAGCTAGCCACAGGTAAAGACAGACAAGTCAGAGAATGAGAAGGAACCAGAATATTAGAATAGACTGCTAGAGTTAGTTTAAAGCCAAGAGAGAAATTCAGTCAAAAGCTGAGAGAAACCAGTTTGAATCAGTGAGCTTAAAGAGGAGCTTGGGGCAGAACAGCTGAGTTGAACCAGCCAGGCAGAATTCAGAAAGAAGAAGAAGGGTGAGCTTATTCAGCAGTAAGTCTCAGAGGCTAAAAACACTCTTGGCCTAGAATAGATTATTTAGAGGCCAGAAGCTTCCAGGACTAAGTGTAGGTTAGCAGACAGAGGCAGTAAGCCTCCAAGATGACAATTATATCAGACAAATAAGAGAAACTTTTTACAGTATTGATAGAGACACAAAATATAACAAAATTGTGACTTGGTGAAAAATAGTGTATTTTATTACTCAACTGCTTACACTATACATCTCTAATTTTATATATGTTATTATAAACGTAATATTTCCCTGGTTGAGAACAAGTGATATACAATATAGGTATAAAATTTTTTGCCTAACAAGAAAAACAAAGTTGGGTGTGCTGGAGCACATCTTTAATCTCAGCACTCAAGAAAGTAGAGAAAGGTGGATCTCTGTGAGATCCAGGTCAGCCTGGTCTACAAAGCCAGCCAAGGACAGCTAAGGCTACATAGAGAAACTCTGTCTTGAAAAAACAAAAAAAGAAAGAACAAAATAACAACCAACAAACAAGGTATTTTCTTGCAAATAAGTGAACAGGAGTTACTACTGCCTACACATTTCCCCAGTGCGTTTAGCAAGTTGCTTTTTTGCAACTCCATTATGTTGTTGTTGTTGTTGTTGTTGTTGTTGTTGTTGTTGTCTCTCCACAAAATAAATCCTTTCCTCACCAAGTTGCTTTGGCCATGATGTCTCATCACAGCAATAACAACTGCAACGAAGACAATTATTAAACACCTGTGGGATACCTTCTCCTCCTCCTCCTCCTCCTCCTCCTTCTCCTCCTCCTTCTCTTCCTCCTTTTCCTCCTCCTCCTCCTTTTCCTCCTCCTCCTCCTCTTCTTCTCCTCCTCCTTTTCCTCCTCCTCCTCCTTTTCCTCCTCCTCCTCCTCTTCTTCTCCTCCTCCTTTTCCTCCTCCTCCTCCTTTTCCTCCTCCTCCTCCTTTTCCTCCTCCTCCTCTTTTTCCTCCGCCTCCTTCTTCAAATCTCAATAGGCTACAGGGGAAGAGGATGCCCTCAGTCCTGATGCAACTGGATATGTTGTAGTGGGTGGGTAATGGGACTCCCCTTCTCTGAGGAGTAGGGGAGGGGGAATACAGGGAACGGGGAGGGAATGGAATGGGAGGAGAGGAGTGGGAGGGCTATGACCAGGATTTAAAGTGAATAATTAATAAAAATGTTGTGTTTTAATTTTACAACTAAGACAATTGACCTAGTCAGATACGAGCTGGAGAATTATACACATACTAAGTGATGGCATGTGAACTAAATTTAGACCATTATACTAATCTCTGTAAAAATGTGCTTATTTTTCTAAACAGTAGCAATGATAATGACACTGAGAAGCAAAAGATAAGTAAAAACAAGCCGTGAAGCCTATAATCTGCTAAAGTTAAATACACATTTGGTTATACAAGCAGATAGACATCAATGAAAATTCTTCTATTTTAAGGTAGGTAAGTAGTTAGGTAGGTAGGTAGGTAGATGGATAGATAGATAGATAGATAGATAGATAGATAGATAGATAGATAGAT
>OU015753.1:78336804-78357064 GCA_907169655.1 Acomys percivali
ATAGATAGATAGATAGATAGATAGATAGATAGATAGATAGATAGATAATAGATGATTATAGACAGATAATAGATATCATATAGCAGCAAATAAGAAGATATATATTTGCTTCGAACTATTTGACAAAGTGTTTAAAATATAACTTTTCAAATCTAAAATACGTATTTAATAGTGAGCTTTTTTTGTATTGATAGATTACTACAACACTAAAGATTGTTTTCTTCATAGTCACAATATACATATGACAGAAATGCTTCAGTTTTCATATTTGAAGATGTTTTAATCACTAATAGACAAGGCTTTCACTTGATTTGCAAATGATTGATTATATGCTAAATATAATGCCATGTACTAGCTCTTTTATTTACTTACTTACTTACTTACTTACTTACTTACTTACTTACTTACTTACTTTACATCCTGGTTGTAGCCCCATCCCTCTTCACCTCCCAGTCTTACCCACCTTCCCTCTTCCACTTCCCCCTCCCCTATTACTCAGAAGAGGGGAGCCCCTCTCTTCCCATCCACTCCAGCGTATCAAGTCACTTCAGGACTAAGTTGTTTTCCCTTGTGGCCTGACAAGACAGTCTTGCCAGTGGGAAGTAATTGAAAAGCTGACAAAAGAGTCCATGTCAGAGAGAGCCCCTGCTCCCCTTACAGGGGACCCACATGAATCCTGAGCTGCCCATCAGATACATCTTTGTAGGGATCCTACGTCCAGTCCATGCAAGGTCCTTGGTTGGTGCTTCAGTTTCAGTAGGTCCCTCTGGGCCCTGGCTAGTTAGTTCTGTTGGTCATCTTGTGAAGCTCCTGTCAGCTCCAGGTCCTTCCCCCATACTTTTCCACAAGGCTCGCCCAATGTCTGGCTGTAAGTCTCAGCATCTGTTTTGAGACACTGCTTGGTGGAGCCTCTTAGAGGACAACTTTGCTTAACTCCAGTCTACAAGCATAGCTGAGTATCATTAATAGTATTAAGGGTTGGTTCTCACCCATGCAGTGGGTCTTGGGTTGGTCCAGGCATTGGTTGGGCCTTCCCTCAATCTCTTCTGTATCTGCTCTGTCTCTATCCCTGCAAATTTTATAGGCAAGGTGAATTTTGAGTAGAAATTTTGTGAGTAGGTTGGTGTTCCCCTTCCTCTACTAAGAGAATTATCTAGTTAGAAGGTGTCCTCTTCAGTCTCTATGACCCCTACTACTGGGAGTCTCTGCTAAAGTCCCTTTCATACCCTCCGCCCTGGCCCCAGGAGCCTATCCTGACTTTGGTCTCCAGCTTGTCACAGAAATGACCCTGACGACAGTTTCTCTCTCTTTTTTTTTTATAAGCTTTTTGTCCTTTGTACACCCCCACCCCCACCGGCTCTCCCTAGTCTGATCCCCACCCAATCTCCACACCAACATATCTCTCTGTGTTTCCTCTCCTGTTTTGTTCCCTCTCTTCAACCACTACCTTTGTTCATCCTCCCTTTGTTCATCCTTGTTACTTACCTTCTTTGGATCTGTGTATTGTAGTATGCTTATACTGTACTCTATGGCTAAAATCCACTTAGAAGTGAGTACATACCATGTGTGTCTTTCTGTATTTGGGTTACCTCACTCAGATGATCTTTTCTAGTTCCATCCATTTGCCTACAAATTTCATGATTTCTATGCTTTTAATAGCTGAGTAGAATTCCACTGGGTAATTTTGCCACAGTTTCTTTAACCATTCTTTGGTTTAGGGACATCTAGGTTGTTTCCAGTTTCTAGCTATTACAGAAAGGTGCTATGAACATAGTTGAGCAAGTGTCCTAGTTGTATGGTGGAGCATCTTTTGGGTATATGCCCACATGTACTAGCTCTTTAATGCCTATGATGATATGCAGTTCCTGCTAGTTCCTAAGAGTCTAGCAATGTAGATGTAGATTAGGTAAATTATTCAATATTGTGCTATTTATTTTAATTTTGTGTTACTTTTTTTATTAAAATGACTTTTGTCCTAATTTGGTCTCTGTGATTGTGATAAAGCATTGATCATAAACAGCTTGCAGAAAGGAAAGAATACATTTGGCTTACAAGACACACCCCATGGTAGGTTAGGTCGTCCCACATAAATAATATATAAATCATATGCTCACAACCATGTGCACAGGCCAACCTGATGGAAGCAACTCCTCGACTGAGGCTCCTTTTTCCCAGGTGATTCTAGTCTATAGCAAGTTGGCAGAGACTTCCCAGTGCAACTCTTGTGCATGCATGTACTCATGTGCATATGAATACAGATGGCAACTTCAATGTCATTCCTCAAGAGCCAATGCTATTGTCTTTTGAGAGAAGGTCAGTCAGTGACCCAGAATTCACCAAGTAAGCTAGGCCTTCCAGGCCAGTGAACTCCAGTAATCAACCTGTCTCTACTTCTGCACTGTGATTGCCAGTGAGTGCCACTATGCTCAACTTTTGTAAATGGGTTGTGGAAGTTGAATTCAGATCTTTGTGGCTAACGCTTTACAAAATGAATTTTCTTTCCAATCCTAAGAAAATACCTCTCAGTTCATAGTTAATGGATAGAGATAAAAATTTTCATATTTCTTTTACTATCAAATTAACTCATGATCTTGATTAACTTCATGGAAAAACTCGATGTCTTGGTAACATTACATAGCCTTATTTTAGCCTACCTTATGTCTACATTTAGTCCATTTTATTTTTTGAGTAACTGAGTTCAATTTCATTGACATAAGTCACATACATTTTTCATGTGTAAGTTAGATTAGCATAGCTTCATGTTATAAAAAGTGATATAATTGAAAGAAAAATGACAGCAGGGTATTGTCTATCTTTTGAGCCACTATAATTGCTTATTTTCTCATTCTGTGTGTTCGATGCAGTTTTTAAAGGTATATTGTGTAGCTAGGGATCATCTAGATTTGTTAAAAGTACAAATTACTGACCTCCTCTTTCAGAGACAGTAACTCACTATGTGTGGGTGGATGGCAGAAGTCTGCACTATTAAGGGGACATAATCTTGTGCAAGAGATTAGTGTTTTGAAGATACACTATGTACATCACACTGGTACGGGGGTCAGGATTTACAAGAGAATGTGAATTAAATACATGAATGATTCAAAGATATCTTGAGAATGTCATTCTTTTTTCATTTTTTCTTTTTATATATACATTTATATTATTACACATATGTACAATAAACTAACTACAGCAAGAAGAACCATGAAACAATCAGGAATTATATAAATGGTACATTCATAGTGTATTGTGCAAACTTGAAGAAAACATCTTTCCTATCTTGGTGCATCTAAAATTCTGAATGTAAATCAATATCTATCACATCTCATCTCTATCAATTTAAAACATCTATCTAGACCTAAAAATATTTTAACACCTAAACAACTAAGTTTAATTGTAAAACTAAACTATCTAGTCTTCAACCCCATCAGAGACTTGAGGAGGAATAAAATTAATTATCTGAGTAAACAGGAAGTTCAGGTTAGCAGCTTCTAAAAAGGTGAAAATGACAGAGACAGTTTGCTGCCTGAACAGTCACCCAGAACTCACTATAATGTTAGAACATCATCTTCAGCCTTCTGGCCCAATATATCTGACACATATTTGTGAGGCAGGAACTATTAAGAATTGCTTAAACTTTCTTGGCAGAGCTTGGCTGTCACCTGTGCCTGCATCCAAGTTTGCCCATTTTTAGGCAGCATTCTGTCTGTGGCAGACATGAGGACACCTCGCCTAGTGGCTTGTTTGCCACATTTGAAGCCGTCTCCATGAGGAGTTTAATGTCATTCTTCTCTAAGGATACCTGGTGGTAAAAATGACTTGACAGTCTTGTCAAACAAATGGTTTCCACATTAATTAATATCATTGAACACTATTTCTTGATTTTTCTATGCCTTGAAATTCTTTGAAGGATATTTTAAAATCCAGGAATCCAACCTACATTGAATACTGAATCAAAGTACCTGGAGCTTAGCCCCACATTTAGTAAGATATCTCTGTCAGTCAGTCAGTCAGTCAGTCAGTCAGTCAGTCAGTCAGTCAGTCTGTCTGTCTGTCTGTCTGTCTCTCTCTCTCTCTCTCTCTCTCTCTCTCTCTCTCTCCCTCCCTCCCTCTCTCTCTCTCTCTCAGTTTCTTCTTTCCTTCCTTCCTTCTTTCTTTTCTACTCTTCCTTTTTTCCTTTCTTCTTTCGTCCTTTCTCCCTTCCTATCTTTCTTTCTTTCTTTTCTTCTGATTTCAAAGTTTGACACAGCTTTGAGCCATTGTGCCATAGACCGATTCCCAAAATCAGGGGTAGTGCTTAATACAAAGCAAAACGAAACAAAACAAAACAAAACAAACAAACAAACAAAAAAACACAACCCCAACACACACTTCTAAGGGACAAGGACAAAGCTGCCCACTTTCTCCATATCTATTCATTATAGTCCTTAAAGTTCTAGATAGAGCAATTTGACAGCTAAAGGAGATCAAAGGGATACAAATTGGAAAGGAAAACATCCAAATATTGCTATTAGAAGACAAAGAATTCTTGTAGCTGATAAACACCTGCAGCAAAGTGGCTGGATACAAAATTAACTCAAAGAAGATGTTCGAATCTAATAGAGAGTTTTGGATGACTATTCAGGAAGAAAACTGTCTCTGTCATCTTCTCATTTGGAAAGCTACTAACCTGCACTCCTGGAATATTCAGGTAATCAAGTTTATTCCTTCTCAAGTCTCTGATGGAGTTGAACATCAGGTAGCTTAGTTTTACAATGAAGCTTAGTTGTTTAGGGGTTAAGACGTTTTTAGGCCTACATAGGTGTTTTAAGTTGATAATGACAAGATGTGATACAGCTTGATTTACACTCAGAATTTTCGATACACCAAGATAGGAAAGATGTTTTCTTCAAGGCTGTCAAATACAAATAGTCAAAACACTAAGAATATAACATTTATATAATTCCTGATTGTGTCATGGTTTTTCTTGCTATGGGAAGTTTATTGTATATATGTGGAGTAATATAAATGTCTATGTAAAAATAAAATAAAATAAATAAATAAGCAATTAAAAAACAGTAATCTTTTTTTATACAAGTGATTAAATGGGCTGAGAAAGAAAATGGGGATACAGTACCCTTCAACATAGCCACAAATAATATAAAATATCTTGGTGTAACTCTAAACAAGAAAGTGAAAGACCTGTGTGACAAGAACTTCCAGACTTTGAAGAAAGAATTCAAGGAAGAGTTTAGAAAATGATCTCCCATGCTCATGGATCAGTAGGATTAACATAGTAAAAATGGCCATCTTATGAAAAACAATCTACAGATTTAATATAATTCCCATCAAAATACCAACACAATTTTTTACATACATTGAAAGAGCAACCATCAATTTCAAATGGAAAAATAAAAGGCCCAGGATATCCAAAAAATTCCTTAGAATAAAAGGACTCCTGGAGGAATCACCATCCCTACTTTCAAGCTGTACTACAGAGCAAAGTAATAAAAACCGCATGGTACTGGCATAAAAACAGACAGATTAGTCAATAGAACTGAATCAAAGAGACAATGCAAATAGCTAAGGACAACTGATTTTTGACAAAGAAGCCAAAACCAAACAATGAGAAAAAAAGCATCTTCAACAAATGGTGCTGGTCTAACTGGATGTCTGCATTTAGAGGAATGCAAATAGATCCGTATTTATCACCCTACACAACACTTAAGTCTAAGAGGATCAAGGACCTTAACATAAAACAAGACACACTAAATGTATTAGAAGAAAAAGGGGGGAGGAGCCTTGAACTCATTGGCACAGGAGACAACTTCCTAAATAGAACACCAACGCTCAGTCACTAAGATCAACAATTAATAAGTGGAACCTCATGAAACTGAAAAGCTGTTGTAACGCAAAGGATATGGTCAATGGGGGAAAATAGCATCCTACAGAATGTGAAAAGATCTTCACTAGTCCTATATCCAACAGAAGCTAATACCCAAGCCATACAAAAACCTCAAGAAATTAGACACCGAACCCACAATTTAACCCAATTAAAAACTGGGTACAGAGCTAAACCTAGAATTCTCAACAGTGGAAACTCTAATGGCAAAGAACACTTAAAAACTGTTCAGTATTCTTAGTCATTAGGAAAATGCAAATCAAAACAACTCTGAGATTTCATGTTACAACAGTCAGAATGACATATCAAAAACTCAAGTGAGAGCACATGCTGGTGAATATATGGAGAAAGGGGAATGCTCCTCTATTGTTGGTGGGAGTGAAAACTTGTACAAACCACTTTTGAAATCAATTAGGAGGCCTCTCAGAAAACTGGGAATAAAGCTATCTCAAGACCCAACTATTTGATACCCAAAAGATGAGCATCATACCACAAGGACATTTGTTCAACTGTGGTCATACCAGCTTAATCCACAATAGCCAGAAACTGGAAATAACCTAGATGTCTTTCAGCCAAAGAATGGCTAAGAAACATTTTGCACATTTACACAATGGAATACTACTCAGCATTTAAAAACAAAGATATCATGCAATTTGGATGCAAATGGATGGGACTAGAAAAGAGCACCCTGAGTGAGGTAAACCAGGCCCAGAAAGACATGCATGGTATGTACTCAAAACTGAACATTAGCCATGATGTACAGGATAACCACGCTACAATCCACAGATCCAAAGAAGCCAAGAAGGGGCCACAGGAGGATGCTTGAATCTCACTCAGAAGAAGAAATAAAATAAACATCTAAAGTAGATGGTGGGAGGGAGCTGTGTGAAGTAGGGAGTGGGGAGGGTAATGGGGGTGAAGATCAGGTGTTAGGAAGGTGAGGGAGAAGGAAAGAGAGAGGAGAACCAGGAGAGAGAAAAGGAATCTGTGGGTATCTCTGCAACAGGAAAGCTCGTGCCTCACCTCCGACCCAGGAGTCTATGGTGTGACCCAGGCTGAGATTCCTAGAGGCAGGGAATATGGAGCCTGAAGTTGCCACCTCCTGTAGCCAGGTGGGACTTTGAGTGGAGGGAAGGGTGTGCAAATCCACCCATAAAACCTTCAACCCAAACTTTATTCTGCCTACAGGCAGTGCCGGGATAAAGAGGTAGCAGAGATTGAGGGAATGGCAAACCAATAATGGCCCAACCTGAGATCCAACACATCGGAGAGAGCCAACCCATGAGCCTTTTAAGGATATTCTACTATAATTGTAGATAGGAGGCTAGCATTAATTATTTTCTGAAAAGCTTCATCCAGCAGCTGATGGGAAAGGAGGCAGAGACCCACAGCCAAGCAATAGGTAGACCTTGGGGGAGTTTTGTGGAAGACTGGTAGGAAGGATAGAGGGAGCCCGAGAGATCCAGGATACTACAAAAAGACCATGTGGGCCCATGGGTGCTCACAGAGACTGAACTATCAACCAAACAGATTTCATTGTGCCAGACCTAGAGACCTAGAGCCCCGACACACAAGTATTAGGTATGCATCATGGTCACCATTTGGGTACCCTAACAATGGAATAAGGGCTGTCTCTGACTGTATTGCCTGCCTTTGGATTCATTTCCCCTAGCTGGACTGCCTTGTTTGGCTTCAGTAGTAGAGGATGTTCTTAGTCCTGCTGTGATTTGAAGAGCCAGAGTGGGTTGGATCTCTTAGGGTCCCCTTCTCTAAAAAGAAGAGGGGGGACTGGAGGAAAGGGACACTAGGGTAGGGCTGAAAGGAGAGGGGGAGGGGGTCTGGGATCAGTCTTTAAAGTGGTTTTTTAAAAATCAAACTTTCAGTGAAAGCTCTAGGTACCTCTTCGAACAAAGTTTGAAGGTTACCTAATTGACATGTAAATATCGACTTCAAATTTCTTAAGGAAAGGACCATGCTGGAATAATTTCAGAATCTGTAGTACAAAAAGTTGGGCTTCTGTGATTGTGAGTTGGTTTTTATGATATCAGTTAGATGAAACTGTATCAAATTAACAAGTATATCACACATACATAAAAGAAGATAGTGTTTATTTGGTTAGAGAAACTGAAAAGTCCCACAATCTACTTTGTCCAAATGATAGAACCAAGAAAGCCAATGGCCTACTTGAACAGAAGCGCTAAGGACTGAATATAAGAGGACAATGTAATAGTCCTCTCCAGAACCCACAATCGAGAAAACCCGGACACACAATGGGAAAGACAAAGGCAAGTGGCTTAGTTCAAAATAGAGCCTAGTCATCATTTGCTGGGAGCAATTACCTGCTGGATTGGCAGATGCAAGCAAGTGAGCTTCCTGGCGGCAGCCCACTGCCTGGCTGCTGAATGGTGTATCCCTTGTTTAGGCAAGGCCCCAAGGACTTTGCCTCAAAACTGCTTATTGTTGCTATAGTGAGAACGTCCATATTGTCAAGCACTTGACTTACACCAAGAGGGAAAACAAGACAGAAAAAATTAATAATCAAGGAGATTTATTCATTCCAGGTTTAGCTCAAAATATGTGCCTAGGAGTGGTATAGCAGAATCTTAAAGTAAAGCTATTCTGAGTGACGTAACCCAGACCCAGAAAAACACACATGGTATAAACTCACTTGCCTAACATCTATGTTCCCTGATAGACTCTATCCAGATGGACATTAGGACAGATGCTGAAACTTGCAGCAGGACTCTGGTCAGAGCACTGAGAATTGTACGGAGGGATAGAAGGACTTTGAGGGATCAGGAGCTTCACAGGGAGACCATCAACACCCACAGATCTAGACCCAGGGGAGCCAACATAAACTGATGCACCAACCAATGCATGAAGAGAACCTAGAAACCCCTCCTTCAGATATAGCCAACGGGCAGCTTATTCTTCATGGTTGGGAACTGCCTCTGACATGAACTCTAGTGCTCAGGGTTTGATAACTTCCCCTTGGTGGAGAGGCCTTGTTGGCACACAGAAGAAGGGGATGCAGGCTATATGGGTGAGACCTGATAGGCTGCTGATCATCCTGCAGGACTTCAACTTTCTCTTCCTTCTTATGGCATTGATTGCTGGTGGCTCTTACCCATTTCTTTTTCTAACTGCCTCAGATATGTACCTGGTGAAATAATTCTACACCTTTTCATTAGCTCACAGCCTGAATCTAAGCTTTTCTAGCCTGTTTTTCACAATGTGGACTGAATGCCCTTTCCAAGATGCAAACTGTAAACTCCACCTCCTGAAGTTTTTCTGATCAAGCTGGTAACTCCTTTCCATGGCCTAGGGAAGTTGTTTCCCAGATAATGACTTCTTTTGTTTTTTGGTTTTTGGTTTGGTTTTGGTTTTCAAGACAGGGTTTCTCTGTGTAGCCTTAAGCCTTGGCTGTCCTAGACTTACTTGAAGACCAGGCTGACCTCACACTCACATTTTTTTTGCTAAGTTATACCTTCCTGACATTCTTTCTTCTCCTAATTTATTTATTTTTAACACATTTTTATTGAAAAATAAAATAATTCATATTACATCTCATTTTCTATCCCATCCCATGCATCCTCCCATTCCTCCCTCCCTCCCACTTTCACCCCAACCCCCCTTCCCTATGACTGTGACCAAGGGGGACTTCCTCCCCCTGAATATGGTGCTAGGTTATCAAGTCTCTTCTTGGTAGTCTGCTATCCTTCCTCTGAGTGCCATTGGGCCTCCCCAACAAAGGGACATGGCCAAATATGGGGCACCAGAGATTGTGTGAAAGTCAGTCCCCAGTCTCCACTTAACTGTGAAGAATGTTCTATCCCTTGGCTAGATCTGGGTAGGGGTTTGATGATGACTGCATGTATTGTCCCTGGTTGGTGCCTTAGATCAGGCAGAACCCCTGGGCTCAGATCCACCCATCATAATGTTCCTCTTGTAGGTTTTTAGGACCCTCTGGATCCACCTACTTCCCTATCCCCTATATTTTTCTCACTTAGAGTCTCAATAGGATGTCCTCACCTCTATCTCACTTTCATGGTAGGTGAAGACTTTCATGGGACCTACCCCTTGGGCTAGTGTCCAGTTATAAGTGAGTATATACCATTTGAGTATCTCTGCTTCTGGGTTAACTCACTCATTATGATCATTTCTAGTTCAATCCATTTGTCCACAAGTTTCAGGAATTCCTTGCTTTTAATAGCTGAATAATATTCCATAGTGTATATGTACCACAGTTTCTTTATCCATTCTTCTACTGAGGGACACTTAGGCTGTTTCCATATTCTGGCTATTATGAACAAGGCTGCTATGAACATGGTTGAGCAAATTTTCTTGTTGTGTGCTGGAGCATCTTCTGGGTATATTTCAAGGAGTGGAATAGCTGGGTCTTGCGGAAGCCCCATTCCCAACAGTTGAATGCCTACTTTGTACAGAGGGTGTGAACAAAGCAGGGCATTGGGAAGGTGGAAATTGTAAAGAAACCACATAAATTATCATAAACACAGGCACATGCTATCTTAAGTGTTATATAGATAGGTTAGATATTTTGAGAGATTATTAGAGAAGAACATAATTTGGAATTATTATTAAGAACTTCATTCTCATTATTGGAGTATGGCTTTCCTAAAAAAAAAAAAAATACGTTTTCATGTTCCCTCTCTCCCTCCCCTCCTTCCCCTCCTCTTCTTATTTCTCTTCCTCTTCCTCCTCCTCTTCTTCCTCCTCTTCCCCCTTCCCCTCTTTTTTTGAGGCAGGGTTTCTTGTGTAGCTTTGGCTGTCCTGGACTTCCTTTGTAGATCAGGCTGGTCTTGAACTCACAGAGATATCTGCCTACCTCTGCCTCCCTGAGTGATGGAACTAAAGGCATGCCACCATGCCTGGCTGTGTAGCATTCTTCTAGGAATCCATCTCTGATACCCAAAATCTGGGCTTGATATTTCTCGGTCCCATGAAATGTTCTTATCATTTGTAGCTCTTGGTTATTTTGCTATGGTTCAGAGATGAGGGAATTCTGCTTTTGTACTTGCTCCCTGACTGCTAGCAGATCTGATGGAAAAAAGAAAATCCTCAGAAACAGTCCCTGGCCGATAATGAAAAAATTCTGCTGCCACAGACAGAACCAAATGCCGAAATCCTAAAATCTCTTTCTTGTCCAAAGGTATCCATATTTCAACCCTGTATGTGTTAGTCATTTGGTTAATTATGCCTAGCCAGTGAGTCCACCAATCAGTCTCTTCATCTGAGTCTGATTAGAAAGGCGATTGTCAGTATGAGACCTCATGGAGCTGGCCTTTGCAACCAATGGTAGACGTCTCACCGCCACTCACACATGAAGGATCAGGACTTTGTCCTTATAATTTAATTGATCTTGAATTCATAAACCTGAGATAATACTATAACTCTAAACTAAATCTATCATATCATGAAAGAAGTACATAGCTAACTTTGGAAAATACTTCTAAATAAGAGGCGTTATGGAGTCTATGATAAGATCTGTGGACCACTCCAGATGTGATGATATAAGCCTTTAATCCCAGCACTCCTGAGGCAAAGGCCAGCAGATCTTATACAGTGAGCTCCAGCCTAGCTAGGCCTATGTAGTAGTGACACTGTGTCTCAAAAAATATTAAAGAAATATTTACGAATGATCCTTCATAAATGGGTCAGCAGGTAAAGTCAATTATGTAAAAGGAAACAGATGACATAACTCAGTGACTTCATTTATTTCAGTCCTGGTCTGTCACAAGGAGGCCATCTGATGCAAATTATGTTACTCATCAATGGCACCTCAAAGAAATTAATGCAAATCAGCTTGTTTCCATTTAGCTTACATTATTTCATGGTCTACTAAGTCTACCCAGGTACCAAGCCACTGCATGGCCCATATCCCTGGCATCTCTTAGAAGCCTTGGCGTTCCGGAGATGATCCCCATCCTAGAGCTATTACTTCTCCTCTACTGCATTCTACTCCCCAAGCAGAAGAGTCATGGCTACTCAGAAAGGCTCATGGAAATCATCCCCCTCTTCTGTGTATGTGCAAGGCCTATATTGTATCTTGTATATACTTCTAACAGAATTTCTTGCAAGGGAATGAAAAATAACACAGTGAAAAGAAGACTTTACCGTAGCTAATGATTTCTTAAAGATGAGAATTACAAATAGCACACTATTGCCCTGAAGGATTTTCTCCCCCTGCTGCTTGGAGTGTCTATTGAGTCCCCTCAATATCATTTATCTAAATCATATCCATCTCCTCTAGCTCAACCACCTACAGCAGCACAAAACATCCTGTATTTTTTCAGACAGACATGATCTTTCCCTGTTCGCATTAGACCATATAAAGCACATGCTCACAAGGTCTAGATTTCTTGAGGGTTTGAGTCTTTTAGTTTATCATAAATATCTGTTGAATGAATAAGGAAATGAGCTATATAATTAGGAATATTGGATGGCTGTGAATTTGGGGGGAACATTAGTTAAACTCTTGAATTTTGAAATGGAAATACCTGGAACCTCATTTCCCTAAGGAGCCAAACAATTGAACTTATACCATTGTTCTATGACTTCATAGCGGTCTCCTCTTCCTCCTATTTCTCTAAGAATAACATTGCTGCTGCTTGAGCGGGCCATGTCTACCCTCCTGAGTTTATTTATATTTGCTCTTTCCAGTCTCCAGAATTCCCTTCTTCCAACAAATGGTGATATGGTTGGGATATAAGCATCTTCCTTGCCAAAATTCAGATGTTTACCCAACCCATCAAAGTGATGACACCAAGAGGTAGAGCCTACAGTCTGGTGGTCAGGTCATAATGGTTCCATCCTCATGAGTGATGTTTTTGCCTTTATAATAGATGCTTCCTGACCCTTCCATCTTTTTCCCAGGTTTAGGTACAGTAGCAAGGCCCTATCTGTGAGGGACAAAACTTCAGACATCGAATCTGTCCAGCCTCCAGAGCTATAAGAAATACATTTCTGTTGCTTATAAATTGTCTAATCTAATCCAATCATACTAGGAAAAAAATCAAGGTGAATATATACAACTCTGTTCCAATCAAGTTGTGTTTATGAATACCGAAGTTGGAGTTTCACATATCCCAGAATGTGATTTTCCCTTGTTTTTTTTTTTTTTCAAATAAAATCATAAACACAATTTTGCATAGGAGCCATATAGAACCAGGCAGTGGGTTCAGGTTTGCTCATAGATTGCAGCTTTGTCAACTACTTTGTAGGTCATTTAAATGTAGTCCCCAAAAAAGAAGGAGAGTGAACATACAGAATTCTGGAGCTGAGCACTCTAAACAGAGTCAGCGAGGGGCATGGCACTCATAATCACAGAGAGTCTAAGACAGCAGCATGCTTCTTGCATTTGAGTTGCAGACTGCAGACCAAGGCCATAGAGGAGGTTGTTTGAAGGGAACTTGGGACTGTGGATCAGAGACTATTTAGAACTAACAGTGGGCTATTTAAGGACTTTGGCTTTTTTTTTTTTTTTTTCAGAATAAGATGGTGAGAAAGATGATGACTTTGATCAAGACATTGATCTAGAATCAGATAAAACAACTAACACTGCCTGTTTCAGGAAGAAAAAGCTTACAAGATTATCCAGAACCCCAGCATGTTAAACAAGCCTATGAGCCAACTCAGATCTGGAGTGCTGTGCTGTCTCTATCACATATACTTCTAGAATCAATTAACATACCTGCCTAAGTGTAAAGCTGCAGGTTGGTTGTCGTGTGTTCCCAACCGGATGTATTCTTCCTTCACCATTTCACTAATCTGATAAAATAATTTGTGTTATTTGGTTGCATAATATATTCAGCAACTTTACCTAATTGACATCAAGACTTTCCATCCTTATTATTCACTTCCTGTATCTTCCCTGCTTTGTTTTTTAAATGTATTTTCTTTTTAAAATTAAAATATAACTACCTCATTTCCTTTCTTCACTTTTACTGTGTGTGTGTGTGTGTGTGTGTGTGTGTGTGTGTGTGTGTGTGTGTAGGCATAAAACATGAATATAATCTGCTGAGTTCATTTCAGGCTTGTTTGTATATATAATTTCCAGGCTGACCACTTAGAATTGAATAACAAATTAAGGCTTGCCCTTATTCCCTCTCCCAGCTGTTCTTAATTATCTGGTAGATTTTTGTCTACAGGTAAACACTTTGAGATTTCCCCCTTCACTTTTTTCATTTAATAGAGCGATCAATATATATCTTTGTTACATGCAAAAAGGTATTTTTAAATGGTTGTAGCAAAAATGGTTGCCAATGCAAAATTAATTCCTTTACATTTGTATAACCAAAGATGGACCTATTAATCTCTAAACTTTTCACAAAAGAAACCTAAGGTCTTGAATGTTCATCAGCTGGATCTCCAGGCTGCTTGTAAATTTGAGCTGCACATGTATACCTAAAACCATTAAACCACTACAATACTTAAAATTATATTTAAGATTATAACCACATTTGTGGTGCCTTTGTCACTACAACACATACAGGTGCACACAGAGCCGATGCTTCCAAAAGTTTGGTGCTGAACTTAAAACTGCTTTTCTTTCTCGTTCTTTCTGTGCATTGTAGGGAAGAGGAAGGGGACTTTGAGCTAAGCTACAGTGATGACTAATGAAATTTTCATTCTTTTCAGTAAGAAGGGCTTTAACAATTAGGCTGTGTTATCATGAAAAGTTCATTTGTCTAAAGTCTGATTCCTGGCCCAACAATACTTCTTTGTGAGAGGTACATCCCTAAAACATGCCTTTGTGTGAAGCAGAATGCAAACAGAGGCGTTTAGTCAAGGATTCAGTGAAATGAACAATGGGGCTTCAGAAAAGCTAAAAACCACAAATATATATATATACATATATATGTGTGTGTGTGTGTGTGTGTGTGTGTGTGTGTATACACACATGTGTAATATTTTATCACTGTTTACTATTCATTACATGTTGAAAAAATTATTTCAACCAATGGAGCAAAACTTCACTTAATATAATCATAGAACTGATGAAAATCTAAATTATAAATGTAACGTAATTTATATCTTCAGTGGGATGGTAAAGGGCATGTGAAAGCAACTTTATTGTATATTTTAAAATAATTTAGATTGAAAATTCTACTGCTTTTAAGCATCTCCTGTCCAAATAGAAACATTTTAGAGCTATATTTTGATGGGAAGTTATGGACATCTTTTAGCTGAGGTTTGCATTCCAAAGCACTTGAGTTCCAGCCATACAACTATCACCTTGTTCGTTTGCCAATTCATCTTCTTTCATTAATATTTAACATTCAGGGAGAACCAACAAGATGTGGAATACAGAGTGAGCATGAGGTTAGTTGACTCATACGTTTAACCTGGCAAGAATGAACTATGGGTGTATAAAACATCCAGGTAGTGCCAAAAATTAAATCAACATGAAAAAAAAAACTATTATGTGGCTCTGCTTTGTGTTGCCTGAGTTGTTGCATACCACCACAAGTGCTGAAGGGAAGCATCGCTGACAGTGTTACGTGTGGGAAGCACTATGGAACCTGAAGTCCCTGAAGCAAGAAGCGAGGAAATAACATGCTGGCAGAATGAGTTGATGAACAGTGAGAAGGATCCACAACTCCAGTGCCTTTCCTTCAGCACTGCACAGACAGTCCATGGATTGATTGACAACTTGCCAGAGTCTGAATCAGACAAGTTCAGTAACCTGAGAGGGAGGTGTGGAGTCGGCAGAAAGGAAAACTCTGACCAGTTGATGAGGTTCAAGCAAGTGGTTGCTCGAGCCGTCTTTATTTATACAGGATTTTAGAGCATTTAAAACATATACAGTTTCAGATTTTCCTTTAATCGTTATCCAAGAATCTCAAACAAGTACTTATTAAAATTATTTTTAAGTTCCCCCTTGCGGTCAGTGATTAACCTTTACTCATATCTAGGTAGTATAATATTACAGTCCAATGATTACATCGTCACTAAGCATGCCTGAATGTTGTAGGGCAAAAGATTTAAATATTGTATTCCAAGTCAAATGATTATAGCTAGCCAGGCATATGCAGTTTGAATTGTGTGCAGGCAGGCAGCAAACATGCAGCTTCAACGTAAAAGACAATTAGAATCCTAGTATAAACTTTCAAGAGCAATATAACCTTTGCATCTTATCACAGCCTAATTCAGTGTGTTCACAGTACATCTTAGGTTGCTTTACATGCCATTTTTATCTGTCTAGTTTTACAGTGTGGTCCTGTTCTATACAGCTTTCTCATGAAGAACAGAACTGAACAATTAACATTCTCTCATTAACCAATACCGCTTTCTATGTCAGCCCTTCTCTAAGGCAAAGATGAATCTACCCGACTTACATTTCTTTCAAGGGCACAGCAATTTTTACTTGCTAACTTGTCCTAAGAATGAACTATTTCCTGTTGACCTTTAAGCTCTGTCTCTTTTGGCCCTATCTTCTCCTAGTGAGTTTTGAACTCTCCCTAACTCTAATGTCTTGGCATACTTAGGTGTTCAGCAGAAGTAGTTAGCATTTCTGATATCCTTCTTTCTTCCTCATGTATTCCTATAATTTTTTGAGATCATCTACTAATGAATCTTTTTTTTAAAGGTCTTGGTCATGTTTTTACTTACACTTTAAGTAAGCAAGAATCATGGAATCATGGCCCCATCTCCCGAGGACTGACGTAGTTCAAGATATTATCCCTACTAGGCCTTGCCAGTTGGGAGAGAAGCTCCCAGGGCTTTGCCTCAAGGAAGTAACTCACAGAACACTCATGTATTTTTTTTCCCAGTCGATCCAAGATGGGTCCTACCAACAACTCACCAGCCTTTACTCTTCATTCTCTCATCGTCTTCATCTCGTAACCTAAGCTACACTTCATTAGGTCTATTTCAAGTTTCAACTCATGAGTAATGCGTTTATTTCCCAGTATTCCATTTTCTTCATTCTAGACTAAGATCCAACTTTTTCTCCCTAGCTAATTCTAAATATCCCTTCTTCCATCAGACTCCAAGGTCCCAGTGTAAAGCTATAGACAGGCTACCTGCTCTGGAACAAACATTAAACACCCAGAGTCCAAGTCAAATGTTCCTCATTCAAATTCTTATAGGGCATTCTTCTTACATGATTACAGTTATGTGGATTTTGTTTCAGATTTAGTGAAGTATAATAGGTTTTCTGATCAAATTACATTGTTGCCTTTTGTGTTTGAGAGATGAGAATATTTAAAGTTATTCTCCATGATGTTTAATCTTGATAATTAATGAGAATCACCCAGGACACACACTTCTAGACCTGTCTGTAAGGGCATTTCCAAAAGCTTTAACTGAGATGAGGAGTTCAACCTTAAACATGGGTAGCAACACTCCATGGCCGAGGGTCTCAGACAGAATGAAAAGAAGAAAACAAGCTGAGCACTGCTATCTGCTTCCTGTTAGCAGGTGCAACATGACCAGCTTCATCATGCTTCTACTCCCACAACTTCGCACTGTGGTAAACAACGTCCTTTTAAACTATAAGCTGAAATAAGCTTGTACCTTAATAAGTTGCTCTTGCTAGGCATTTTACTACAGCAGTAAGTAAAGTCACTAATCCATCATCTTAGCAAATTTCAAGGACATATTATTTATAGCCACCAGAACTCATTCATCTCATAATTTCAAGCTTGGGAGCAATAGCTTCTCATTTTACCCACTCCTTACCCCTAGTAATTAACTGTTTATTTTCCAGTTCTGTATTCAACTTTTGAAGATGCCACATATGAGTGAGATTGAGATTTCATTGTTTGTTGTATTCTGCCTGTGAATTAGACAGCATTCACTTAGAATACTGCCCTCCACATTTGTCACTATTGTATGAAAGATGAGAATTTTTTTAAGATACATCTAATAGCCATTCATAGTTTTCTTTTGGTTCATTTGTCTGTCAATAGACACTTGGATTATATTTATGTATTGATTATTGTGACTAATGCTACAATGAACATGGCAATAAAGATATTCCTTCAAAATGGAGAATTTAATTTTTGTATGTGACAACATCTCACTCTGTAGCTGGGTGTGCCAGGATGTCACTATATAGCTAAGGTTGGCCTCCAACTTGCAGTAATCCTCCTGCCTCAGGTACTCAAGTGACTAGGATTACAAAAATAAAGATTTTATGTTCTGGAATACATTCTTAGGTTATAGTATCTCAAGCCACCTCAAAATATAGCAAAACAGTGTTTTTCTATACTGACTAAATAAACTTACATTCCTATAGTACACAAAGGGTCATTATTCTCTGCATCATAAACTGAAGTTGTTACTACATTTTAGGTTTTTGTAACAGCCATCCTTACAGGTATAAGGCAATGTCTTATTGACATTTATATTTATATTATCCTTGTGTTTAATGATATAGAACATCCTTTACAAAGTTTTTGACCACTTGTACATTTTCTTTATAAAATATTTGCTCTAAGATATTGTCCACTTTAGAATTTTTATCTATTACTAATCATATTATTGTGTTTATGCATGTGTGTATATGTGTGTGTGTGTGTGTGTGTGTGTGTGTGTGTGTGTGTGTGTGTGTGTGTATGAGAGAGGCGGGGAGAGTCATACAGAGAGACAGACAGATGACAGGGACAGACAGACCCTTATGTCACAGAACATATATAAAAGTCAGAGGACTACTTTCAGGAGTTAGATCACTCTCTCCACTGTGCCTCCCTTCTGATACAGTAACTCTCCTTTTGTTTAGGTTAAACAATTTTGATATTTCAGAAATAAATCTTTCTTGATTAATATCTATGAGCCTTTATGTGAGGTTACATTTGGTTTGCTGATATTTTGTGGGGGATATTTACAAATGTATTTTATTAGGAATTTGAACTCTGGTTAGTTTTTGGTAGTGGTCTGGTCTCTCTAATATTGGCGTCAAGGTGCTGCTTACCTGGGAAAATGAATTTGGAAAGACTTATGGGGACCAAAAAATGCTATTTTGTATCAAGCCTCTCTCTTGTCCTCATGGTAAACTTACCCGTCCCCTGTTCCCTGAGTTCTTGGAAAACCCACAAAAGCACACCTGGTAACGGCTCCTAGAAACTTGCGCCCAGGGTCAGCCAATCAGGTGCATGTGGGGCAAGACCACAATGTCAAATAGATAAAAATCTCCCCTTGTGGCTTAGCCCAAGCCCCCTACCTCAACCAACTTTAAGGCCAATTTCTTTGTCACCCCGTTACTCAATCATGTAAAGCCAAGGCTTGGAAAGTCCCACTTGCGGTTTTTGCCTTTGTAAATCCTGGACCCCGATACTTTCCTCCAGTTACTTGGGAACTGTCGGTCCAAGCTCCGGAGCTTGTTTAACAAAGACCCTGTGCGAATTGCATCCTACTGGTCTCTGGTGGTCTTCTGGGATCTGGATACTTGGGCATAGCAGGTTTACTTCTTTTCAATGTTCAGATAAATTTGAGGATTGGAAACTATTCTTTACATACTAGTTTGCTAGAATTTGCTACTGAAATCATTAAACCTTTGTTATTAATTTTTGTTTCCTATGGGAAATTTATGAGTGCTGATTTGGTCTAATTATTTGTGATCAGTTTATATTTTTTACATCTTATGGATTTCACTTTGCTCCTAGGCATTTATGAATTATCTTTTCTTCTAGATTATATAATTTGATGATGTATCATATTCACAATGATCACTTATTTTTATTAAATTTTGTATATATGGGTATCTTAACTATTGAGCCATCTCTCCAGCCCACTTGCATTTATTATATTATCACTTTTTATCATAAACTCCATTTGTCTCTGATTTATTTGTGATCAGCTTTTTTCCCCTCTTGATATAGCTAAAGGCTTTTCACCTTCTTTAAGAAATTACCCACAGGTTAAAAAAAAAATCCTTTCTTTTTCATTTATTTCTGCTCTTGTCTCAGTTATTTCTTTTTCCATCTAACTTTGATGTTAGTCTCTTTATCTTTTTCTAGTTGTTTATTTAAGTATTGTCTTCTATGTTTATGCAGAACACCTATGCCAGAAACTCTCAATAAGTGCTTAGCTATGCTGTACCTTTGTCTCTAGATTGTAAGTAACTCTTTTTTTTCTCTTTTTTTAACCCATTGGTTGTTTGGCAAAGTGTAATGTAATGAAAGTTTTGTGATTTTTTTTTGCTTCTATTACTGACTGTATACCACTGTAATTGAAAAAGATTTTAACCTTACTAAAGTTATTAAGATTATTTTGTGGTCTATCATGTTATCTATCTTTGACTATGCTCCATCAGGACTTAAGAAGAAAGCAGATGCTGCCCTTGGATAGACCTTACTCCCCATTGTCTTCTCTCTCTCTCTCTCTCTCTCTCTCTCTCTCTCTCTCTCTCTCTCT
>OU015753.1:78375796-78406225 GCA_907169655.1 Acomys percivali
TGTGTGTGTGTGTGTGTGTGTGTGTGTGTGTGTGTGTGTGTGTGTGTTCGTGTGTGTAGCATTCATTACTTCAAAACAAATTTAATAGAGAAAACATTGTTAGCGGGTACAATAATGATCTCCCAAAGATGACTTTGTCTGAATCTATGACTATGATAAATCAAATGGCAAAGGGAAATTAAGGTTGAAAATTGAAATTTGACTTTCCACTTTATAATTATTCATATATATGAAATAAAACATGTAAACAACTAACTACATTGTCTTTGTTTTATTAAGATTGTTCATCTCCCATAACTTCAGGCATTTGAGTACTTGGTCCCCAGTAGGTGACATTGGGCAAGTTTAGGAAGGGTGCCTTTCTAGAAGAATTCTGAGGATGGGCTTTGAGAGTCTAAAAGACTCACTCCATCTCTAGTTCATGCTCTCTGCTTCCTGATTGCAGTTGGAGATATGAGTCCTCATCTTCCCGGTCCTGTTGTCATGCCTGCTACTTGCAATTACAGTCCTATGACATGATGGCCTCTTATCCCTCTGGAAGCCCAAATAAACTCACCTATAAGTTGCCTTGGTCACAGTGTCTTATCTCAGCAGTAGAAAAGTAACTGTCCCAATTAAGTTTAAATCAAATACTAATGCAATAAAGGTTACTCTACTAAGTCACGGAAGTAGAATGAAACATAAAGTGGACATGCAAGTAACTGACATGTACACAAAGAGCATAGCTTGATGTTCCTGCTCAGAACAGGAAAGCCTGTGAGTTTTCACACTAAATGTGAATATTATAATTATTACCATTTCCAAATATCCTAAAAGTTTCCAAATTCTTTTCTTGTTTTTTGTTTGTTTGTTTGTTTGTTGGTGGTGTGATGGTGGTTTTGTTTTATGAGACAGACTTTCTCTGAATAGCCTTGGCTGTACTGAAACTCACTTTGTTGACCAGGCTGATATCAAACTCAAATATTTGCCTGCTTCTGCTTCCTGACTGCTGGGATTAAAAGTATGCACCACCACCACCCAGATTGTGCTTTTGAAAAATAAAACTTTATGTACATTTTTTTTTTATCTCCAAAGAACGTTGTGAAGCAGAAATACTAACACACGGATTAGGACACTACTTTCATTTCAACCGTCTGTTGTTGACTAGCATGTGTGATACATTTTTTCTGAAAATGTCTCTTGACACCAAAGAGGTAAATTTTTGGCAGACTTGCCACAAAGACAATATTATGCCTTTAGATTTAGGACTATGCACTTAACCTGCTAGTTTACCATGTGATCGACCTATTTAAGCTTAATGTACCTTTAAAAGAACAACGTAACAAACTTTACTATGCCTTTGATTTTTTTTCATGTAATCAACCTTTACTACTCAAAATAAATGCATAGCTTTAATTTTGAGTTATGTACCTCTCCATGGGCCTGATCCAGAATGACATGTGTATTTGAATATGTGTGTGTGTCCTGGTAGTTATTCATTGAAAGCAGCAAAGAAAAAGAGATTAAGCAGTAAACAATCACTGAAGCAACTTTACCTTATAAAACTCTGTCAAGAATTTCAGTGAAAAAATAATTATTTTTTTGTAAAAAAAAAAATCCCTCGTTTCTTTCTCTACCATGTTTTCCATGTTGCTCAGTAAATATGAAGTGCAACTATGTATTACATATGGATACAGACACAGGCACATCATGTGGGCACAACTCACAGGCCTGGGCACAGGCAGATCACACAACACAACACAGAAGGACAACGGATAGGCTAAAACACAGACTAAACAAATGGAAGACACAGGAGGGAAAGTAGAGAAATCAAATGTGGGCTTACTTGTGGTTAAACTGCTCCAAGAGTAAGTCACCTTTTCATTCCTTAATGAGATATAAACACACTAGGGTATATATAAGCATGCTGCTAGGATGAGTGTGTGTAACAGAGAAACTGGTGAGACTGGTGTATTGATGAATGTGCAAAACTACACTTTCAATATGTAGCTCTCCTTAGCATATGGCCCAGCAGTCTGTCATTTACTACAAGCTACGTAGACTCGCTCTTCACAGCCTCACAGACTGGCCTTTTTATGTCTTCCGTATTTTGAAGTAAGACTGAAAATCAGGGACATCTGGCTTCAGAAGATAGCATAGATAATAAAGTGTTTGCCTGGAAAGCACAAGGAAGACAGTTTGATCTCCAGAACCCAGGTAAAAACAAGCCTGGCACAGCTGGTGTGTGTTTAGAGTCCTACCTAGCACTAGGGAGTCAGAGACACACACACTCCTGGGCTCAGTGCTCAGTCAATGTACTTTACTTGTCAAGTACTAAGCCAGGAAACAAAACAAAACAAAACCAACCAACAAAACAAACAAATTAAAAAAAAAAAATCCTCACAGAAAAGGAGAGAGTGCAGATGGCATCTGAGGAATGTCTGACAGCTTCCACTTGTCTGCATGTCTCCCCCTCCCCCCACTCCCTCCCCCCCACAACAACAGCATGTGTACATACACTGTGGAGGTGGGCCACCACAGGAAGGGCAAGGAACTTATTATTCCAGACACTGTTCTTTTAGGGTCTCTCTTTCTCCTCCCCCTCCTTCTTTGGCTTGTTTCCTGTGGTACTAGGTTTTCTTCTTCTCTCTCCTTCTCCTTCTCCTTCTCTCTTTCTTCTCCTCCTCTGTCTCTCTCTATCTCTCTCTCTCTTTCTCTCTCTCTCTCCCTCCTTCCCTCTCTCTCCCCTCTTCCTCCTCTTCATCCTCCTCCTTCTTCCGCATTCTCTCATTTCTCTCCCCTAATTTCTTCCCATCATCCACTTCCCACCTAGAGTTAGCTTCTTTCTCTTTCACTTTCAAAATAAATAATAACAAAAAGAACTCAAGAAACATAAAAATACAAAAATTAAAACAAAAAAGAGACCAATAAGACAAAAAAAAAAAAGTTAAAAAAAGAAAAGAAAAAAAAGAAAGAAAGAAACAAAAGTAAAAAAAAAAAATGATTATCTTACCTAGTTTTTTTTTTTTTTTTTGGTCTTAATACATCTTTTGGACTCTAAACTGGTCTACCTTAGGCCACATTGCTTTAATGACAACATAACTTTAAAAACAAAAAAGATCATAGAAAACTTTAGCCAAAACTTAAAATCTTGGCTGTATATAGGCTCTAATAAAGTGAAGAGGAAACAAAATTTCTTAGGCAAAATCTTTGCAAACCATGTGACTTGGAAGCTTCTTTTAAGTGAGAAGATGGAAAGCAACTGGGTTCATTACCCCAGGAAAAGGAGCGCTGAGTTGCCAGCACTGCCCTGCACTTTGTGGTAGGTGGGACGCCATATTGTAGATATGAATGCCAATTAAAGAGACTGAATATCAGTCATAGTATAAGGCTTTAGTGTCTCTAAACATACTAAACTCCATCTCTGAAACTGTAATTAGATGGTTTCATAACAAAGTTATCTATCCTCTCTTTTTGTGTTTTGAGAGAGGGTCTAACACTGTGGCACAGCTTAGCCTGGAATTGACTTTAATCTTTTACCATCAGCCTCCCCAGTGCAGAGATTACAGGTGCCAACCTGTCTGATTTGTTCTAGGGCATTTAGTGTGGCATAAAAATCTTTCATTTTTCTTTCTGTTTCTGCCAGTAAAAAAGAAAGTACATAAAAGCTAAAATTATGATTCATGATAAACAAATGAGAAATAATAATAGAGCAAGATAGAAGAGGAACACAGAAATAATGTGACAAAAGAAAAATTTAAATCTATCCAAGGGAGCTTTTCCACACATTGAAGAGAGCGTAAGTTCAGGGTGTCTCAAATCCCTGCCCTACACTCCAGGCATTTCAGTCTCCACCAAACCTAGGCATGCCCCAGTTCTCAATCAGTCTGATTCTACCTGGAACTCACTGTGTGGCCTACACTATCATCAGACTCACACAGGTCTGCCTGCCTCTGTCTCTGCCTCTGGCATACTCAGGTTAAAGGCCTGCACCACCAGTCTTCCTGCTATAATCCTACTTAAACAATACACTGAAAATCCATTAGCCTCTGCTCCTGCGAGTTATTGCAGTGGTATGATTAAAGGAATCCATAAACACAGTGCTTCCTGATGCTATGGTTTACGAGATTAAAAATTAACATCACGGAGTAGAAACTCAAATGAAAATTAGGTACTTTATAGATGACCATGTGTGAGGATCAGGACTCTTAGTTCAAATTAGTTCATAGTGAAACACAGAAAGAGTTTTAGAGGAGGGGGCTGGTTAGATGACTCAGAGGTTAAGAGCACTGGCTGTTTTTAAAGAGGTCCTAAATTAAATTCCCAGCAACCTCATGGTGGCTCATGATGCCTTCTTTTGGAATGAAGGTATACATAAAGAGGGAGCACTTGTACATTATAAATAAATAAATATAATTTAAAAGATCATTAGAAGAATTTGCAGCTGGTTTGAGAGCCAAAACTACAACAATATCCTGAACCATAACAGGAAACATTAATTTTCACTTAATTGAACCAATTCCATCTTTTAAAGATAACTCATAACATTATTTCTCTTCTTCTCTTCATTCCTAATCAATCAAAGCACTAATACTAAACTACTTTGCAAACTTCTTTAAAATATAATGAGTTAAACTATTTTATTTGGTACATATATTCTCAAATACATTATTAAACATAAGTATTAATAGTCATTAAATTGCAGTTGGTTTGGCTGGGCATGGTGGTGCACGCCTTTAATCCCAGCACTTGGGAGGCAGAGGCAGGTGGATCTCTGTGAGTTCAAGGCCAGCCTGGTCTACAAAGTGAGTCCAGGACAGCCAAGGCTACACAGAGAGACCTTGTCTTGAAAACCCAAAAATATAAAATTAAAAAATTGCAGTTGGTTTAATTTTGTCTTATTTAATATGGTGGTTCATATCTATACCTATATCATATATAGTATATAAATCTTTATATCTATATGTTCATGAGATTAGGAAAAAATAAATGCAAATATTAAATTTTCAATCAATTTTATTTTACTGCAATAAAGCTTATTAAAACCAAAAGAAAATTAAAATATGAGGAAATAACAAGACATAAGCAAATAACATTTACAGCAGAAACTATAAACAAGAAGAAACCTCCTGAAAGTGAAAACATTGTATCTTTACTTTAACTCAATGGAATTATAACACAAATTTATTCGATTTGGTTCGGCTTAATAATTGAATGTCCTTATTGATAATAAATTTTAGAAAGTAGATCCCAAATACAGTATTATTAATAGACAAAAAATTGTTGGGGTTGCAGACAGACAGGGACAGACAGATGGAGACAGATACATAGAGATTTGTGTCCCATGATAATACAATATTTTGTATTTCTACCCCTTCCCAGGTTAGACATTAAGCTTCATGACAAAAATAAAAAATAAAAACAAAAATATATAGTCATTCAAGTCATCTAGAATGCAAACTCTGAAAAACTTTCAACCTTAAATTTAATGTGAGAGATCTATTTCTGCAGTTCATAAACATTGATAAATTTATTTTCTGCTATTACTAATCCCTAACTCAATTAAACGAACTCAAAAAACAACAACAACAACAACAACAACAACAACAACAAAAACACCTTTTCAATCTTCCAGGCCCAGAATGCCCACAAAAGAGTCCACAGTTGACTAAATTAGGATATCTCTAAAAAACATCTAAAGCACTTGTTTTTGTATCTTGACCACATTTTTTTTTCTTTCCCAGCAGATGCTTCAGGCCTCAGTGCAAGTAAGGGTGAAGTGATGAGACTTTATTGGTGTATCTTCTGATATTACTAGAAGACACAATTTAACCTCTTGACCACCTGGCTTTTATAATCTTTCTACCCCCTTTTCCATAATTTTCCCTGAGCGGTAGCTACTGGAATGTTTGGTAGTATCCATTGGGACAGGCCTTCACAAGTCTGTATTTTGATTTCTTGTGAATTTCTGTAGTGGTCTTCATCTATTGAAAATAGAAGATTCCTTGATGAAGCACGGAGACTATACTTATCTGTTGATATAAGGACAAATGTTTATAGATTTTTGTTAGAGATTATACTGTCTTGGAAAATTAGTGGTTGTAGATTCTCCTTCAATTACTATGACTTTCCTAGCACTGAATAGTTAACATGGTTTCTCTCTTGTTGAGCAGGCATTAAGTCCAGTTGGAGAGCTGTTGGTTACCATCAAGCTATACATGCCACTATTGAACCCTTAGGGTTAGTATGCCATGCTGGTCATTGATCTGTCTCATAGGCATCATATTGTGTGGGACTATTGGTTGCCTCCCTCCTTTGGAAGTTTGCCTGGGGCCTTCTGGTACCGTGAAAACTAGTTCTCAAGGAGGTGTTAGCTGAACAATAATGATATCAGTGAACATAACAAACTGAATAGAGAAAAGCCCAAGAGACCTCAATCCTAAACAAAACTATAGACAATGAAGATAAAGTTGGGAACAACCAATTGGTGTCCAGTGCCAAATGGTTAGCCCTAAAAGTATATGTATATGGGTATCACTTTATGGAATGAACGTGTTTGTGTGTGTGTGTGTGTGTGTGTGTGTGTGTGTGTGTGTGTGTAATTATTGACCAGCTTCTAGCACAGATGACACTAATCCCTTCCAATCTTGGGGAATAACTGTATGCTGCATAGCCCAGTTACTCAACATTTCTTTAATGAATGGATAATGCAAGCCATGCAGTACAACAGCCTCTTTAAAATGTTTTAGATCTAGCAGGTCTATTGGACACCATATCAACTCATGATAAGCATGACCACCATTGTTATCAGGTATATGTTGCACAAAGTCTGGGAAGGTTAATGTTGCCTGTGTGGCCCCAGGCAGATCCTTTGGTGGTGTACTTGGATCAGCACTAACCAGTGGTCCCAATCCATCCTTCTGCTGTTGCTGGCCTCTCCCTTGCCTCACAGAGGTGGAGGGAAAGTGCATGGAGAAAAACAGGACAGCAGGCTGCCTTCCAGCTTAGTTTGCTTCCTGCTTTCATCCTGTGGTAAATTCCTGGTATCAGACACTAAACCTGTCATTCTCCACCCACTGGCTCTTTCTGCTTTCCAAGCATTTTAGCCTCTACCTGAAAATTTTCCAAGTACAAAGCCACTTCTGCAATCTTTTCTAATACAAGATAATTGAGAGAGCTGTCTGGGCTTTCAGCTTTCCCCTCAGTCTTTTTTCAACATGGTACATATGAAGACTACCAAGAAAACAAGAAAAACCCCTCCAGGAGCAAGGCAGGACACCACTCAGTGACAGTAGCTGCTATTTGACAACTAGACCTCTTTAAATAACATGGCCAACCCATCAAAACCTGTCGATTCCTCTACTACATTAGAAGCAAAATTATCCATTTTGTCTCATGTTGGGTGCCCTCTATAGGCTTAGATTGTTCAAAATCTACTTTATTTAGGGTTCTTAAACATTTGACCTCACTTTTTTTCTTAAATATTTTTACATATACATTTATAGTATTACACATATATACAATAAACTACCTACAGCAAGAAGAGCCATGAAACAATCAGGAGTTATATAAATGTTAAATTTGTAGTGTTTTGGCAATTTGTATTTGGCAACCTTGAGGAAAACATCTTTCCTACCTTGGTGAGTCTAAAATTCTGAAAGCAAATCAGTATCTATCTCACTTCTAACCCACAGACCAGAATAAGGGAAGAAAAAAAAATGTTAATAGGAAAAAGGAGCTGTGGACTTGTTTAGAAGTAGTTCCCTGGGCCAATTCCACTCTGTGTTGTCAGGATACCAGAAGTCTAATCCATTAGTCAACACCAAACAGCACAGGAATCTGTAGTGATGGCATGATCCAGCAGAAACCGCAAGGAGTCTGTGGAGTTGACCAGAAGCATCCGGAGTACCACAGGAAGTTTGTTTCTCCCTGTGAAGTGAAGATCAATGAAGACCAGCAAAGACCAGTGCAGTGTTGCATGGCTTAGAAATACCAAAAGCATTGTTGCATTGTCCGCAGTTATTTTTATACGCCTTTCTACCACCTCACATGTCTGCTCCCAGCAAAAAAAACCACACACACACACACACACACACACACACACACATGCCCTTCCAGAAAAACATCATGTGACCTCTCACCAGGGAACTTTCAGCAAAACACCAATGGGGCACAACTGAGTCTTCAAAGGAACCAGAAACTTCCACTTGCCATGCATTTGAAAAAGGTGAGTGGGAGAGCAGGAAGGGATATATAGGACGGTTTGGGAAGAGGAAGAGAAGAGGGAAATGCTGCGATTAAATTATAACCTCAAAAATATAAAATGATAACTTTAAAAGGATGGAGTGATACGTCCTGTGGTTGCTGAAGTACTTTGAAATCTACCACCCAAATTGGGCATAATGAACTTATCTCAGATGTTACAGGCGGGAGAGGTGACATACTCATGTTTCTAAGTAAAAGTTATCTACTGTCAGCCTGTAGGAAGCTCAGGGAAAACAAGGGACACTAGGCATGCCATTTACAGCCAGAGCTCCTAAAAGGCAGCTATTGTGTAAATTGTTTCTGACACTCAACTATACCTTCTATGTGTTAATGCTGGCTACCAAGGCCCTGTTGTGCCAGAAACGCTAAAGAGAAAGTGAAGGAATTTCTCAGAGTTGAAGGTGAAGAGCCTGAGAAAGAAGTTTGCCCTGAAGACACTGAGAAAGGCAAGCAGGAAGCTCACCTATGAGAAGGCCAAGCGCTATCACAAGGAGACAGGCAGATGTACTGGACTGAGATATGCATAGCTAGAATGGCAAGGAAAGCTGGAAACTTCTATGTGCCAGCAGAACCAAATTGGCATTTGTCACCAGCATCCGCAGTATCAATGGTGTAAGCCCAAAGGTCTGCAAAGAATTGCTGATTCTTTGTCTTCAACAGATCTTCATTAACACCTTTGTTAAGCCCAACAAGGCTTCAATTAACATGATGAGGATTATGGAACAGTGTGGGGGTACTCCAACCTCAATCCGTGAAAGAGCTCTTCTACAAGAGAGACTATGCCAGAATGAATATTTTTTCCAACCTTTTACCCTGAGGCAATGCCTGTTGTTATAGGTGAGATGTGTTTCTTGAATGCAGAAGAATGTTGGCTCTTGTTTATACACCCATTCAGTTAGTCTGTGTCTTTTTATTGGAGAATTGAGACCATTGATGTTGAGAGATATTAATGACCAGTGACTGTTAAGAGTCTTAATTTTGATGTTGTTTCCAATTGAGTGTTTGTGTAGCTGTGTTTTTGCCATGGTATAGTTACCTATTTCCTGAGTAGTTTTTGTTGTAGCTTGACCCTTTGGGATGGAGTTTTCCTTCTAGTACCTTCTGTGAAGCTGGATTTGTAGATAGTACTGTTTGAATTTGTTTTTGTCATGGAAAATTTTGTTTTCTCCATCAATGGTTATTGATAGTTTTGCTGGGTAAAGTAGTCTGGCCTGGCATCTGTGGTCTCTTAGGGTTTGCAGGATGTCTGTCCAGGTTCTTCTGGCTTTTATGGTCTCTGCTGAGAAGTCGGGTGTATTTCTGATAGGTTTGCCATTAAATGTTATTTGGCCCTTTTCCCTTGCAGCTTTTAATATTTTTTCTTTGTTCTGTATGTTTTGTGTTTTGATTATTATGTGATGGGCAGTTTTCCTTTTCTGGTCAATTCTGTTTGGTGTTCTGTAGGCCTCTTGTATGTTTATAGGCATCTCTTTCTTTAGATTGGAGAAATTTTCTTCTATGATTTTGTTGAGAATAATTTCTGGGCCTTGGAGTCTGATATCTTCTCTTTCTTCAATGCCTATTATCCTCAGATTTCTTCTTTTCATGGTGTTCTTAATTTCTTGGATGTTTTGTGTCAGGAGTTTTCCAGATTTGGCATTTTCTTTTAATGGTTGCTTCAAGATCTGTGATTGTATCTTCTAGACCTGAGATTCGTTCTTCTGTCTCTTGGATTCTGTTAGAAAAGCTCACCTCTGTGTTGCTCGCCTTCTTCTCTGAGGTCTCACGTTCTCGTTTTTCTTCTGTCTCTGTGTTTATCATTGAATCCATTTTCGTCTTCAGATCTTGAACTGATTTTTTTATTTCTTTCATCTCATTTTTTGTATATTCCTGAGTTTCTTCCATTGCCTCTTTATAGGTCTTCAGAGCTTGAACCGTTTTATTTATTTTTTTCATCTGGTTGTTTGCATTTTCCCGAAATTTTTCCAGTTCCACTCTATGTGCTCCTTTTATATCTCTCACCTGTTTGGCTTCGTCTTCCTGTATTTGATTATGAATTTTATTTGTTTCCTCCATTAATATGCTCATTGTTAAGGATTTGAGGTCATTTTCTTGTATTTCCGTTGTATTTGAGTTCTCTGGGTTGTTTTCTTTGGGATAGCTGGAAACTGGAGACGCCATGTTGTTTTGGGGTTTTTGCGTATGCTTTTACGCTGTCCTTTAGACATCTTGTAGGCTTTGTTTTGGTTGGGTAGCTTCCCGAGTTGGATGGAGGGAGTCTGATGATAGATTCACTTGTTTTTTCACGATTTCCGTAGGCTGGAAGCTCTGATGCTTCACTGGTGTGGATGGCAGGAGTTTAGCTCTCTCGTTTTGGAATCTCACAGCCAATGATCCTCAGCTCCCCTGTGCTGTGGGTCCTGCAATCGTTCTGGGTCTCTGGATGAGTGTTGGGTCAGGCCAAGGTATCCACAGCCTTCTGGGTTCCCTGCAAGTCCAGCCTGGGACACTGGGCCCAAACCACCTGCCGAGCTCAGCTAAAATCTCAGGGCCTGAACCACCTGCCGAGCTCAGCTAGGAATTCTGGGCTCAAAATGCACACAGAGTCCAGCCAGAATTTTTGGGCTGGGACTGCGCACCAAGCTCAACTAGGGGCTTTTGGCCAAAGTGCGTTCTGTGGTCAGTTATTGACTCATGCCTGAACCGTCTGCCCAGCTCAGCCAGGAATTCTGGATTCAAACTGCACGCTGTGTCCAACCAGAGTCTTAGAGCCGGGACTGTGCCAAAAGCTCTACTAGAGTCTCTGGGCCCAATCTGTCTGCCAAGCACGGTTAGGGACTCTGGCCCTAAACTGCACGCCGAGCTCCACCTGAGTCTCTGGGGCGGAATTGTGCACCGAGCTTAGCCAGGGACTATGGACCCACACTGCACTTTGAATTCAGCCCGGGACTCTGGGCCTATACTGCGTGGATAGTCCAGCCAGAGTCTTGGGGCCGCTGAGCCTGTGTGCACAGCTCAGCTAGAATCTCTGGACCTAATCTGCCCTGCAAGTCCAGCTAGGGCCTCTGGGCTGAATCTGCGTGCTGACCTCAGCCTGCGTCAGCGCCCTAACACTGCCTGCTGAGCTGAGCTAGTGTCTTGGGCAGAACTGCTCGTTGATGTGAGCTAGCGCCTCCAGTGGAACTGAGCTCTCTGCCCAGCCTACGTCACAGCAGGAGAGCTGCGGCTGCGCTGAGCTGGCGCCTAGGGTGGAACTGAGCTCTCCGCCCAGCCTGTGTAACAGCAGGTGAACTGCGGCTGTGCCGAGCTGGCGCCTTTTGTGAACCTGAGCGCTCTGCACAGCCTGCGTCACAGCAGGAGAACTGCTGCTGCGCTGAGCTGGCGCCTTTGGTGGACCTGAGCTCTCCACCCAGTCTGCATCACCACAGGAGGGAGGGAGGAATGGGAGGGTACAAGGGATAGGCTAACAATTAAGATGTAATATGAATAAGTTAATAAAATATTTAAAAAAGAAAAAACAGATGGATGATGTGGTAGTATTTTAATATATTGTCAGCTAATAACAACCAATCTATGTTTCTACAAGGGTGACATCACTTTCTCACAATGCTCATAGTTTCTCTCTTTGTATCAGCCCAATACAATCCTATCCATTTGCACAGCAGCACATTCATGTGTGTATTGCTTTCTTGGTTTCTAACTAGAGACCGTAGAGACAGATATGATGTTCACCACACAGCACAGATGATGCTTCTGAGGAAAACCCTCCATTTTCATGACCTGAAGACTAAGAGAGTGCACAATTGGGGACAATCAGAGTTGTGAGAAAGCAGGGAGCCAGGGAAAAAGTTTGGTTCAATCCCAAACTGCTCAGCTATATTGTCCAGAGTTTCGTTATCTAAGAAACACCTTGAAACACTTTAACATTCATTGAATGCTGCCAACTAACAAATCAAATATTAAAGTTATTCATCCAGGCCAAATCACATTTTCACAAGATTATATCCTAAACCTTTAAGTCTTTAAAATTAAAAATTCAATGTCAACTATATGATTTAAAGTCCTTTGGCACAAATGATTAGAGAAAAAAAATTTTTTTCTGAAGCCATGAATGTTTATAACCCACCTTTCCACTTCTTCCCAGCTAGGTCTCCTGTTTTCATATTTTTATTGTGTAACTCAGTACCTTTTATTAGCGCTGCTTGTACTAACATGATTGGGTGATTAATTACTGATGTCACCGGCTACATCATTGAAAGAAACATCCCCCCTTCACTCAGCATCCATTAACTCCCAATAGAGTCTCAAAAGGAAATGAGACCTCTTGAGTCGCCTCCCATCCAAGACAGGATGCTAACTTCTGATCTAGGGGTTGGGGATTTAGCTCAGTGGTAGAATGCTTGCCTAGCAAGAGCAAGGCCTTGGGTTCAGTCCTCAGCTCTGGGGAAAAAAAGAGAGAACTTGTTATGAATGCAACTCTATAATGACACATATAACAACAGTGATAGAAGGATTTTAGAGGAAACTATGTTTTGTCTAGTGTCATAAGGGGAATGCAGGTTTAATACAAATTAAGAGATAGCAACCTGAATATAAACAGAGACCAAGAACCAAATAAAGACTTTACAAAGGAAAAATTATGAAAATGTTTAAAATGCCTTTAAAATAAACTGGAGTTGACAGGGGGAATGTTCAGCAAATTTGAAAATAGGCCAATAGAAGCCATTGTTTCAACACAAAGATTTAAATAGATTGAAAAAACAATTTTAAGAAAGCCTTGTGTTCAGGTGGAACAATATCAAAACATGAGTGTCACCAGAATTTCAGGGAAGAAGAGAGCAAATGAATGGAGCAGAAAAAGCATAGAGAAATCAAAGTCTAAGCTCATAAACATATTGATCGTTATTTTTTTATTGGTGTCCCAGAAGGTGATAGTGGCAAAAGAAAATTATCTGAATGAAGTGATAGCTGAAACAACCCATGGGTCTTTGAAATACTAAATTTGCAGACTGAAGAGGTCAGTGAACTTCCAGCAGGATGAATATCCCAAAGAGAACAAAGAAACTGGCTTTAAATATATCTAACTACTGAATAAAATATAAAGAAAAAAAAAACCTGCTATCAACTTGGAATAAAAACGTAGCATACCATGTAAGGAGAAATAATTACTATAATCATTGTAGTTTTCTGATTAGAAATTATAGCAGCAACAAATTGTTAGTGAAATACTGAAATGGGGTCAGGGATCTCAACAGAGACTCTGATCTAACAAAAAAATAATAATAATTAAATGTGTATTTGTTTGTACATGTGTGGTATGTGTGCATGTATGTTTTACTTCTGTGTGTATGCACATATGTGAACTCCTAAAGAGTGCTTCAAGGATTACTCCTTAGAAATACTGGCTACCTTATTTTTGGTGCAAGCTCTCTTATCAAGCAGTAGCTCACCCAGTAGGCTAGATTGACTGATCAGCCCCAGGGATCTATCTCACCTCCCAGTGCTGGGATTATAAGCACATGACCCATGCCCAGCTTTTCTTGGGAGGGAACTCAAACCCTCATGCTTACAATGCAAACACTTGACGCACTGAACTAACTCTTTAGCCTCAAATTACACACACACACACACACACACACACACACACACACACACACAAACGAATTCACCATCATACTCATAGTACTAGAATAGAATAGTGGATTTAATATTTCAATCTGAAAAGACATGAGCACTAACAGAAGCATAACTTTGGAGAGAAAAAAAACAGCAATATAAGTGGTAAATTCCTGGCAAGGTGTAAACATAATTTTCCTGTAATTTCCTTAGAATTTATAATATTTAAAAGTAAAATTCTTGGCATTTTCATATATTTATAAGATGTGTAGGTGCTTATATATTGTGTATCAAGGACTACTTTTGCTTGGGACTAAAAATATTTGCAAGTTTTATTTTCATTTTAGGTATTGGGATAGTTATAAAACACATCTTGGGAATGAATCTCACGGTTCAACATGAAATTTATTTGCAACATATATGCCCCACACATGGCTTTTAGGCACTCCAGTGAATCAGTGTTTCCACTGAAACCATAGCACTAGGTCAGATGTGGAATTTTCCACTGTGGCTTGAAATCTATGCTCAATAAGTTTAGCATCTAGAGCATTTCTGATTTCAGGTTGATCAGTTTAGGAATGTTCACTGTGTATAAAACCTACAGCAAATAGATCACACAGAAAGGGCCAGAACACAGCCATACAGTTGCATAGCTCATGTGACATGACATAGCTTTCAGGCAAGAGTGACTATTTCTAAAAAACAACTTTGATAAATTATTTTAAAAAATGGTAAAGCACTAAGTGAATGAATGAATGAATGAATAAATAAATAAATAAGCAGAGAAAGTAGAAAAACAAAAACAAATTCTAAAATGATAGCAACTAAATGCAACGAGGTTAATAGTCATATCAAATGTTATGGAAATACATATTCTAATGAAGCAAAAATTGATAGCTAGGTCCTTGTGTCTACAGATTTTGCATGGAAGGATTCAATCAACTGAGGATACAAAATGACGTTAATCTATAATGATTGTGTTTGTGCTGAGGATGTACAATTTTTCCTATGATCACTTCCTAAATAATGCAACATGATCACCATTTGTAAGGCATTTATTGGTTATTATAAGTAATCCATAAGTGTCTTAAAAGATAAAGCACTATGTAGGCTTCAAGCAAATACTTGGTATAAGAAACAAAGTATATGCTGGTTTCATGTCTAAAGCATACACTAGAACCAATCCCCTGCTGACTTAGGGGGAAATTTGATGACTAGATGGAAAAAGGAAAGCTCACTTCTCTAAGATGTCCATAAAGATAGGCTGATTGAAGATTTATATGCACCTATTCAAATTAAAGTCAGAAGACTCCCAGAATAAAACACAGAACACCTTTTCAACCTTGTGGTAGGCCCTTTTCTGGCTAGGACTCAGAGAACACTAAAAAGTAAAGGAAAAGTATAAATCAGACTTGAAAACTAGAAAATATTTTCAGTCAAAAGATACTGTTGAGGCTGGAGGTTTGAGGGTGATGGCAAGATGCTTTGCTGGGTAAAGATACTTGATGCCAAATCTGAAGACATACATTTGATTCCCAGGACCCATACAGTGGAAGGAGGGAGCTGGCTTCCACAGGTTGTCCTCTGACATGTGTCTAGCCTCTCTCCCATAATTAATTTTTTTAGTTTATTTATTACAATGGTTAGGCATAGGGTTTAAACTGTACAGTATAGATATACAATGAGAAAAAAACGTGATATATATCTTTTTAGTTTAATGAGAGGCTAAAAAAAAAATAAAATAATAAAATAAACTTTCTTAGTGAAACTTGAGATTAAAAAAGAAACATCAGAGGAATTTACAGTGGTTGTGCTCTCAGGGAGAAACCAGCTGCAGAGTCAGTCAAACAAAACACAAAGAGAAATACCAACATACCACAGAAGTGTTGGAATTAAAGGATAGAAGAGAAGATGCTAGGAGAATTACAAGCCAAGCCACATCAAGCAAAGTAGATTTCAGAAAAATGCTAATTTTAAGGAAAAGGTTAAAAAAAAGAGTTCAGTTTACTGGAAATATGTAATAATCTTAAAGTAGCAAACAACTAGAGGGATGATTTCAATGTCTATGAAATGCAAATCAGAATGGCTCAGCAATTGGCAAAATTATATTTTTATGGGGGGAACTTCACAGGTTTCTCTCAATTATTGTCCTTTATTAAAGAATAGATAGGAAAAGCAGAACACAGCTGGGCATCAGATAGAGACTGCACAAGCTGTCCTCAGACACACACAAGGCATATAGAGGAAAAATAATATTTTAATAAACCTCAGATTTATTTGTGTTTGGTTGTTGTTGTTGTTGTTGTTGTTTGAATCTGGGTCTCATTTTGTAGCCCCAGCTCACCTAGAACTCACTATACAGATGAAGATGACCTTGAATTCACAGAGACTGTGGTGCCTCTGCATCTCTGGTGCTGGAATTAAAGGAGTATATCATGCTGGTCCTTGTCTGAGATTTTAAAAACTACATTTCAAGAATACATTTTCTGGTCAAAGCAAAATTAAAGTTAGGGCTTAGTTAATAAATCAAACCTAATATATTTGCGCTTTAGTAAACCTCTTTAAATAACTCAGAGATTAAAAAAATTACAGGATGGAGAAGGACACCCGGAGCCCTCTCTCCCTCCCTAGCCACATCACTTAATATAGTGCAGCACTGTAGAAGACACCCAGAGGTTCTCTAGCCACGTGGCCCACTGCTTACAGAAGGAGACAATATAGTGTGCAAGTTTGTGGTGTACATATGGGAGAGAAGCTGAACAGTGTCAGAATTATGAAGAGAGGTAGAAATTGAGGCATGAGAGTAGGAAAAAATAGCCTGCACTGCTACCTGAAACCATGGTCAAGTCCCATTTCAAGCTGCAGCTAAGGGCTATGTCTGAATCCATGGCCATAGAGCAGTAGGGGTCTGTGTCAATGTTTGTGGATCACATTAGCACTATACACCATGTGGATGACCCTGGTCTGGGCTGAAGCCTGGGTCCACATTGATGGCCAGGCACCAAGTTGATGAGCTGAGCCTGCCTCTAGTCAGCTGCAGTGTGCTGGAGAGCCTGCCCTGGAGTTCATGAGAATGGGAGAGCTGTCCCTGTCACCTCATGAGCTGCAGCACTTGGGAGAAAGAGTTCTCCACTTTGCCTGCACAGCATAGTAGAGTTGACTCTGCTAACATGAGTGTGGGTGAACTGACCCAGAGGGTCTTTCAATCCAAAGCCGCTACTTCCATGGTGAGATGTTTTCTATGCTTCATTTTGTTTTTGTTTGTTGGTTGGTTTTTGTTTTTGAATTTTCTTTTGGTGGGGAGGTTGCAAGGGCCGAGAGTGGATATGAATGAATAGGGAAAAATGAGTGGAATTGGATGCATGATATGAAATTAAAGAAATCAATAAAAAAAATTTAAGTGTTATTAACATTTATTTCATAGATTTCCATTCTTTTCACAAAAATTAAACTTAAGTTCACAACTGTAAAAAAAATTGCCGGAAAAAAATTGCCGGAATTAAAAATACTAGAAATTAAGTGAGCATCCTGACTAGCATAATCTGTGGCATACACGTTGGATGGTCCTTACTCTCCGTGAAAATTCTCCCATTTACATTGGTAATGGATGGTGTCGTCGTGTAGGTTTTGGAAGCTGTTGTTGAGACTTCATGTTCATATCTTCCCCGTCATTATGGAGCAGGTCAGGCAGTTGCCACAGAACTGCCATAGTGACCACTAAAGTTTCCTGGCGCTCTCCAGCTTCTGCTGTTCTTCAGGGAGTCAGTACAGACAGCTGCCACACCATTCACAAGGCAGTGCTCATCTGCAGGAGGAAGCTGTTGGCTGTTTCCGAAGCAGCCATACCATTAGTCCTAGTCAGGTTGGGCCTCTGTCCACCTGACTTGGTCCCAGAGCCCTGAGCTCCCACTGTCACTTGGCTCAACTCCAGACCCCGAGTCCCAGCTATAACCTGAAGCAGCTGCTTAGTCTAAGAGACGTACCCTGAAAACATCTTAACCCCTAAACAACTAAGCTTCATTGTAGAACTAAACCATCTGGTCTTCAACCCCATCTGAGACTTGAGAAGGAATAAAGTTGATTACCTGAGTAAACAGGGAATGCAGTTTAGTAGCTTCCCAAATGAGAAGATGACAATGACAGTTTGCTACCTGAGGAGTCACACACAACTATCACGTTGGACCATCATCTTCAGCCTTCTAGCCCAATATATCTGACAGACACATTTGTGAGGCAGGAACCACTGAAGACTTGCTTACTCTGTCTTGGCAGAGTTTGGCTGTTGACACTGCCTACATCCAAGCTTGCCTTTATTTATTTATTTATTTATTATTTATTTATTTATTTATTTTTGGCAGAGTTCTGTCTGTGGTAGAAATGAGGACATTCTGCACAGTTCCTTGTTTGTCGCATTTGAAGCCATCTCCATAAGGAGGTTCTTTGATGCTCAGCATCCTTTTTGATGTACGATGGGTGTTGCCATGACTTAATCTGTCTCATTGTCAGTAAATCTTTAAAATAATAAAAACATTTTTTAAATGCCATGTTTTTTTATGTCTTTGAAGTTTTTGAAGACCTTATCTAACTATCCTACCTTATCTTTCTATAGAATCATATCTATCTATTGCACCTAAGATGTTTATTCTTGTGGTAAAAATAGACTAGTAATTGATATGATCATGATTTGATCAATGAACAAGTAAAGCTTAACATAGCCTAAAGGATCAGGTGTGGTCTCAGTCATACAGATACTGCAGTGTTGCCCAATCTAAAGTACATGTGACATCTGCCCTAAGGATGGGTTCTATTGATTGAGAGAAAATGCTCAAGCTAAAGGTCTGGGGAGGAGGTGTGTAGGATAAGCATTCTGGAGGATGGAAAAGACACCTAGCCCTACAGATAGCAAAGGTCACCAGGTTATTAGGTATTATCACCCCCAGTCTTCTGAGTGCAAAACAGGTTAAATATTTCTTTCATCGCAGAGGCAAGCATGTGTTCATAACACTCCTGGATGGCCTGGTGTTTTTTCTGTGAGCACCAAGACCTTGTGCCCTCTACAAGGAACTGCATTCACTTTGGCCACATTCCAAAGTTATTGGGATTTAATCACAAATTGCTGTTATCATAACTTCTGAGACTTGTGAATTATTGTTACTGTTATTCAATAAATATGGTCCAGTTTCTGTTTTTACTGTGTTTCTTGTTTTACTGCTCTAAAAACTGGGTGTGTCTTAAGGTCAGGTGAGTCTTATAATCCGAAGAATACCGTATGTGAAATTTAAAGAATGCACAAGCATTTTAGTATGAAGTTAGCCTCCAAAGCCTAAGTAAGTAAATGAATAAAGTAACTTTTCAATTATAAAACAAACAAAGAAACAAACAAAACTCCCAAACAAAAAATACTCACATTATGGAAAGATACAAATATGTTCCTCTATGTTTTGGGGGCTCCCATGCCATATTTATCTGCTGAGTACTCTTGACAGTACTAGATAATGTTATTATCTTAAAAACTAAAAAGAAAAAGATCTTAAATAGTTTGACCATAAGATATAATTAAGGAGATAAATGTACTAACTTATTTGAAATTATATATCATGAATTCATTAGCATGTATGATTTTCTGCTTTTAGCTTGCAAATAAAAATAAAGAGGCTAAATTAAAAAAATAGCAAGGACATTTACCATGAGAAAAGAGCACAAAAATTATAAGGAAAAAAATCACTGAGTATTTACTATTTTTTGAGTCGTTAGGTCACTTAGAGTTGCTGGGTCATCAGTGATAGCTAAACCACATTTGGGACTTGAGAATTCTGTGATCTAAAGGTACCAGCCAGTCTTAAATGCTGACTCCTCCAACAAATCTGTAATAGCAATTCACAGCTCTTTCTTCCTTATTATTTTCATTACATGGTGTGATAATCCAACTTTGTTTCCATCAGAATCATGGCCATCTGATCATAAAGCAATAAAATACTGTTAGTCCCCAGCCTAAAGGACAGTTAACAGTATAGAGTGCAGACTCCAACCCTTGGATCACTACTTTTCATGTCATTTAGATTGAGTTCTAATGGCCAGTTAAAAGGAGAGCACTTAATTACAAGGACACTTGCCATCACTGACACAGTAGAGTCCACACAAGAAAGTCTTGGTATATTCTTTTGGTTGTTTTTGTGTTCAGATTAAAAGTTAATGTAGTGAGAAATTACTTAAGATAATTTCTTCCACCTTATTATTGCCTAAAGCCATAATTTAAAGAAAATATTATTTTGCTGTTGAAGATGTGGTTCTATAAATGAATAGCAACTTATAGATAAGAGTATTGAGTGTCCAGAAAAAATGAGATAGAAAGCAACTCATTAAAATGCTACCATTTCACTGGGTCCCTTGCCACTCTACCACACTTCACTTTCTTTGAAAATAGAGATAAAAAACAAATGAGTCTTCTGAACATTTATAAATTAAAATTTTATTTTCAATACATTATGATCATTAAAAATGGTTCCAACTCTAGATAAAGTAGTAAACAAATAATGACTGAAAGTGTACCTCTCATAGTATCCTTCCCATTCATGGATGTTTTCATTACTTTTCTATAATCTACAGCTACCTTAAATTTAAAAAAAATTGTTACTAATGGCAAAAGTTAAAAATATTCTTGGGAGAGTAGCTTTTTAAGCAGAGGTCACTTAGTAGAGCACACAGGAGTCTAGGTTATACAATTCCAGTGCATTTCCCTCAAGGCCTGGGATCTATGCAGAGGAATGAAAAAGTTGTTGGAGCCAGAGGTAGTAAAAATTTTAAGTAAACAGTTTTTACTTTTTTTTTTTTTGATGTTTTGTTGTTTGGTTTGTTTTGTTTTGCTTTGCTTTTTTGGCCACAACAGGACAGATACACATATGAACTAACAGAGACTGTGACACCACTTAGAAGACTTGCACAAATTCAAACCAGACAAAATGCCAGCATGTCACAGAATACCTGGGAACAAAATCCTACACCTAACCAAGGAGCTATCACTGACAAATAATAGCTGTCAAGAGAGTTCAAGTCAGTTTTCTTCAATAGAATAATGCTGAGTGTACCAACCATACTTGTTCCTTGTGCTCTGGAGAAGTTGGTCAAAACAAATTGGACTCCAAGTTTTTTTTTTATTTTTTAAATTTTTTATTAATTTATTCTTGTTACATCTCAATAGTTATCCCATCCCTTGTATCCTCCCATTCTCCCCTCCTTCCCATTTTCCCCTTATTCCCCTCCCCTATGACTGTTCCTGAGAAGGATTTCCCTCGCCCTGTATATGCTCATAGGGTATCAAGTCTCTTCTTGATAACCTGCTATCTTTCCTCTGAGAGCCACCAGGTCTCCCCCTCCAGGGGACATGGTCAAATATGAGGCACCAGAGTTTGTGTGAAAGTCATATCCCACTCTCCACTCAACTGTGGAGAATGTTCTGTCCATTGGCTAGATCTGGGTAGTCCCATGAAAGCCTTCACTTACCAGGAAACTGGGACAGAGGGGAGGACATCTTATTGGGACTCTAGATGAGAGAAGCATGGGAGAATAGCAAAGTAAAAGAATCCAGAGGGTCCTAGAAACCTACAAGTAGAACATTATGATAGGCAGATTTGGGCCCAGGGGTCCCGCTCAAACTAAGGCACCAGCCAAGGACAATACAGGCGGTAATATTTAAACCCCTATCCAAGTTTTTTAATAGTTTCCCTCCCCTGATTTTTTTCTTTTTCTCTTCTTTTATTTTTCATTATAATTTATTCACATTATATCCCGATTGTAATCTCCTTGCTCTTATCCTCCCATCCTCCTTTCTTTTTCCTCCCTATTCCTCTCCCATACACCCAAGGAAGAACATAAAGTTGAATACGTAGGAAGGGGCCATGATCTGGGTGGAGTTTTATTTTATATGAGTTGCAATGGTCATGTTATCTCGTCACAGCAATGAAAACCCTAACTAAGACAGCCACAATGGGTGAAGGTGGTGCTCTCTCCAGTGTTCCATTACTACCCAGTATATATACTGTCCAGGTGCAATGGGGTTGAGTGATGTCAGCTAGCAGGTATCGTCGTCTTCAAAAAGATTTTCCTTAGATAAATGGAACAAGTTTAATGAGCCCTTCCTAACATTGCATTCCACCATCTCAAGATATAAATTATAATCACAAAAGGTATTTCTGAGATCATCTCGGAGATCTGATTGAAAAATCTTCAACTGAGACCTAGTTCTTCCTGGGCTTTAACCGTGCCCATGACCCCTCTCCCTGTGCTCTCCTGGAGGGTAGCTTTTTACTTACTTGCAAATAAATTATTGACTTAGACATTCTTGTTAGAAATGCTTCCAAATGGCATGAGCTTATGTTTTAGCCTTCTAGGGTACGCTGAAACATGTCCATTGTAGAACTTCAATTATCTCTTCTGCCTCATTTTATGTAACACACCTTCTTTCTCTATATTCAATTCATTCCACCAACAAGAATAAACAACATGGAGAAGAGGCAATAATAAATATTTAAAACTCAAATAACTGATGTTTGAGTTAGACAGTGCTTATAAATGTCCACATGAGCTATAAGATTTAAGTTATTGAATGCTGCTTCCATTTGTGTAAAGAAAAAAAAATCCTCACTAGCACAAGAATTGGTTCACTGGCAAAGTGAAATGCTCTCAGAATCAGTTCCTTGGTCCCCTAGTGGGAAACAATGAATGTAAGTATCAGCGATTTTGAGTTTCACGTGGATTCTTGTATTTAGATAAACTATGTCTTAGCATTTCTGGTGCATTTGTGCTGTGGGGCTAAATTCTAAAGCACGAGGGTCAGTAGTGCACAATTTGTCTTTTTAAAAAAGCTGACATTGATATTAAATTTGTATTTAGTTTACTTTCAATTACTGTAATAAAATACTGACCAAGAACAACCTGGGAAGAAAAGTTTATGAAATCATCATACCCCTCCTAAGGAATTAGGGAGGAAATCAGGACAGGAATTCAAGGCAGGAAGCTGTAGGTAAAAACTTAAGTAAAGACCATAGAAGAGTACTATGTATTAGTTTGTTTGCCATGCCTTACTCAGTCTTCTTTTGTATATAGTCTGGGACCATCTGCTCAGGGATAGCACTACTCATAGTGGGATGGGTAATCCTACATCAATCATTAATCAAAGAAATATCCTATCAGCTTAGCTACAGGCCAATCAAATGGGAGTTATTTTCTCTACTGAGTTTCTCCTTTCCTAGATTATTCTAGCTTGTGTTGACACCCAACCAACCAGAACACTGGACCACTTGTTTGTTTAACATACACATCACTATTAAGCCACAGCATTTCCTTTCTTCTTTATCCCCATGGTCTCAATACTATCAAAATAAAACATAGTATGACTTTAAACCTTCCACAGTGTTTAAAAACTCAAACAATTTAAAAGTTCAGTCTTGATCTGGGTGTTGCCAGGAGTTAACCTGTCTTGTTGTCAAAGAATCTTTAAAATATTAAAAGCATCTTTAAATGTCATATTCTGTAAGTCTGTGAGGCTTTGAAGACCTTATATAACTATTTTGCTTCATCTATAGGATTATATCCACCTTCCAAACCTAGGATGTATATACCTGTGATAAAAACAGACTGGTAATTGACATGACCATGATTTGATCAACCAACAATTAGGTTGCATTACTTAATTATCTTAAACAGCCTGCAGTAGCACTTTCAAGGTATTGGAAGTAAGGTTTGTATTATAGTTGAGTTGTATGGGTTCAGTACCTCATATGTGTGTGGAAAATAATATTAAATTTGAATTATATACAAAAGTATCAAATTAAACTTATTTTTATCAATATACTTAATTCTATGTGAGGGAATTAAAAATAGCTTCTTTGTTAGGAACAAATAAGCCATAGGTTGAGGATTAGATTCAATGATCTATTTTTATCTTATCATCCCTATATACTTCTATATCCCCCTTCTTTCTTTTTTTTCAACCACTACCTTCATATCTATAAAAGAAAGATAAAGGAAAAGAGACATCCCAGAGTCCAACCTAGTTTTCTCTCTGATTATGTTTCTCATTAATTTGTCCGTTTTTATCTTTTGACACCATTATCAAATCGACATATAACTTTGGGAATTATCTAGAATTGACTTAAGTAAACCGAATATAGATGTGCATTCTTGACACTGGAAGGAATGGAGAACAATAGGGAGTACTTGGCAGAGCCATGTAGAGAGACCGAAGGATGCGGACACATGCTGAGGCACCTCAGCACAATGTCAACAAGGGACGCAATTGTCATAAATGAGAGGAAAATGCTAAGTGGAAAGTGTGTACAACTTAGGACAAGTAGCTCTTTTGGTCAGGCAAGTCTTCTGAAGGCTTGTTTGCAGGGTCCATAAGAGTGTATTAGAAAGAAAGAAAGGTGGGAGAGAGGGAGGGGAGGAGGGGAGGGAGGGAAGAAAAGAAAAAAAAATAAAGAAGGAAATTAAAAGACCTTTATTTGGGTTTATATTTACCTCCCATTTCTTTGTTGGGCATGCTAAAAACTAATGTCTCATGTTATTAGAAGTAAGATATTGAAGATTTGAGACTATCTTGCTTATCATTCTCTTACCTACATATAGAGAGATGTGCAATACAAAGGCAGCATTTAATAACTACTACAACTACAGCTTATATACTGCCATATTTAATGAAAAAATAAATTAAAAGGAAAAGAAGGACATGGCTGTTTATAGGTTTTGGTACCAAATGAATGTAAACAAACAAAAAGGAAAGGAATATGGATGTTTCTAGGTATGGTGGAGGAAAAGGCTTGTTATTGAAATATTAGAGATCATAGCCAGAGGCAGGGACACCTGAGTGGACATGACCCTGAGCCATCTGAGGAGAGGGTGGAGGGGAAGGAAGAAAGGAGAGGGGAGAATGAGATGCAGCACTCAGGAGGCCCAAAAGATAGTAGACGAAAAGGACCAGGTAATCAAAATGGTTGTGTTACGTAGAAAAGGGTAGCCTAGGCCCTGGGATGGAGGAGTTCTGGGTAGAGGGCAGGGTATGACAGCCAGGGGGAGCTTATAACAGGTAGAACTGAGGGATGTATGGAGAACCTAGTTACCAGGTCCCCTTTGATATGTTAAATAGGCACCTTATCCATTTCCACAGTACAGAAGTTAGGATACTAGGATGTACTGGGGATACGGGACCTGCATGAGGATCCTATCAGCAGAAGAAAGTGCCTGCATCTATATGTCTTTAAAAAAAAAAAAAGCAGACAAAATGCTCTTTCACATTTTTGGAACTATGAAATACAAACACAAAATTCTGATGTTTTTCCTGATGCACTCCAATTTATATTCAACTTACTATTCTTTAATAAGCCACATTTTCTTGTTTATTTTGCTATGGATACATTTAAAATAAACATTTAAGGAGAAATGGGTGGCTCTTTTATACTAAATGAGACTATCTAACCTATCATCTTCAGGGTGAAAATCTCAGAAATGACTTTGGAAGTACAGATTTGATCTGCGATAATTACTGATTGGCTGGCAGACTGTGGAAACGTCTGATGACTTTTTCTCCAGGCCACAGTGCTGAGAATGAGCCTGGAGCTTTGTCTGTTCTAGACAGATGCTCCTTGACAGAAACACATCACCAGCTAGCTCTGATATTCTCTTCTACTCACAGCTGGAACAAGTTACCTTTCTTTTAAAAATTCAAATTATGATATGGCTAAGTAAAACCTACTGCAATCTTTATATGAAAGTCATTGATTAGCAACACTAACTCCATTGGCCAATTTTCTTGTTACTTATAGTAATGTCATGATGGGAGTAGTTAATGCCAGAGAAAAAAGGTCAGAACCACTCTCTGCCTTCCACAGACCCTAAGTTGTCAGCTCTTCTGGCATTTACCAGGTTTCTGTCTCTCTTGGTAACCAGTTAATATCAATAGTCCTGAGATTCTTCATTTATGAAATGTCATATAAGAAAAATGGACTGCCATGTCCTAGCTCTGTTGTCATCTGAGGTCAGTATTACTTGGCTGGTAACAAGGACATCAGAGAATTCTGTTCCCCTATCTTAATTAATTTTAAAACACATCGAGTTTCATTGTGACATTTCAATCATACGCATCATTATAGTTTGTTCTTATCTTCCACACTGCCCTCTTCCATCCTACTCAAATATCTTCCTCCTCCTCTTCCTCTTCCTCTCCCTCCTCCTCCTCCTCCTCCTTTCCTCCTTCTCTTTCTTCTTTGGTTTTTTTCTAGACAGGGTTTCTCTGTGTAGCCTTGGCTGTTCTGGACTCACTTTGTAGACAAAGGCTGGCCTCCAATTCACAGCAATCCACCTGCCCCTGCCTCCCTGAGTGTTGACATGACAGGCCTGTGCCACTGTGTCCAGCTTCAAATGATTTTCTTAATTCTCCAAAATATTCTATCATTTTCCTTAAGCAATTTATTATGTATGTGTGTTCATGCATATGTATGTGCATGCATTATGGTGCATGTGTGGTATTCAGATGAAAGTTTACAGAGTTATTATTTCCTTCCACAACGTGCGTCTCAGCAATCAAACTCAGGTTTTGAGACTCCCGGGCCACCACAGTACCGAGTCCAGGGCGAGGGACTGTGGATTTAACTCATACACACACACACACACACACACACACACACACACACACACTAACACAGCGGGTTCTTCATGCTAAGAGAGAAGCGGTTTATTATTCTCCTTCCAGAGTTCCAAAGAACCTTCTTATAGGCAGCAAGACAGGAATCCTCCTCCCAGGTAAAATCCCTCAGGAGGTGATTGCACACAGGAGGACAAGTCTCGAGGAAGGGAGGGGCGCGTTCTCAGAGCAGTAAACATGACTAGCTAACCAAGATGAACACAGACATGGAAGCTGCTAGAAATAGGACATGAAACAGCAAGACAGGCAGGCAGCCCAGTCGGGCCTGGTTCCTACAGAGACAAGCGACTTTATCTGTGGAGCTATCTTGACAGCTGGTCCCACTTTTGTGTCACAAACATTTCATTGCACTCTTTTGTGAGCCGCCCCCCCCCACTTCATACCACTTTACAGCAACACACTTGCTTCTGTCTTCTGGGTGCTGGGCTTAAAAATATTTGCCATCATGCCCACTTAATATCTACATGCTATATTCTATTTTATTAATCTATATAGTATCAGCCTGCTTTTAAAAAGCTTTAAATGTTTTATAGTGGTGGTGGTGGTGGTGGTGGTGGTGTGTGGGTGTATGTGTGTATAGGGTAAAGGATTATTTATTTGTGGGAGTCATTTGGATCCCATCTTGAAAAGGATTTTTTTTTTAAACCAGAAACATTATTTGCATAGTTAAGATAGCAATTTTCATGTTCTTTTGCAGAGAGATGGCTTAGTGGTTAGGAGCGGTTAAGAGCACCTGTTGTTTCAGGGCAGTTCAGTTTCCCACATTCAGGTCAGAGTCACAACTGTCTATAACTCCAGCTCCAGGAGAGTATGATACCCTTTACTGGTCACCATGGGAACCATCAGATATGTGAACACCTCCCATAAGCACATACACTTGCAAGTAATTGTAAAGTGAAATAAACGTTTGAAATATTCATGTTTAAGTTGCACTGGCTTCAACGTCACTGAGTAGCCATCATGGCCTTTCTGCACTGCTCTTTCATATGCTATGACACAAGAGAGGCAGGTAAGAAAGAAAGGCTAGTCTCAGAGGGGACAATGAAGAGCCCAGTCTGGGTAGAGGCAGCTGATTGTTCCAAGTTTGTTCATAACAACTCTAGAAGAAAAGCCCAAAGGTTTCTCTTAGGATCCTGTGAATTTTGACAATAAATTACACTTCTGTCTTAAACCTTCCGTTGTATTCGGACACAGTGTTATTTGTATCATTAAACCATTCATTTATGAGATTCTCTGTTTGGAAGAAAACTGAGCACTTTAGTTAGACTCACCTGATAAGTTTTAAGGGATTTCAGTATATAGTTCCTGGATGCTATAGTTCACTATTCTGGAAAAACACTCCCTGCAGCAATGTTTTCCTTCTTATGATAGTCACCTAATGCCCTCTTCTGGTTATAGATCAAAGCAAAATCAGACTTAGTGCAATAGTGTTTTCCAAAATTTTTAATTTCTTTTATCTTTTCAATGCATGTATTTACTAGTATGTTTAGTATTTACTTTTCACACGTTTTTACAATGCGTGTAATGTGCATTATTGATGCTATAGGAATTCAGTTGTGTAACAAAACTTAATAAATGTGGCTTAAAATATTTTTCAAGTTTGGAGACTATTTATTGGGAATTATTATTTTTGACAAAATAAACTAGCTTGTTGTTTTTTCATTGTACATTTAAAAGGAAACTTGTATATAGAAGTTTAAAATATATTACTATAATTAATATCTGAGGATCTGTCCACACATATAAGTAATCTGACTGGACAATTAGTTGGACAAACACATGACAGTTCAAATTTTTAAAATTTAGTTAATGCTGCTTATGGAGGTCAGAAGAGGGTGTTGGATACCATGAAACTGGAGTTACAAACAGCTGTGCATCATCATTTGGGTGCTGAGAGATCCTGGGAACTGAACCAGGGTTTCTAAAAGAGTAACAAGTTCTGAGCCATCTCTCTAGACCCTACAGAGTGATATTATTTTACCATTTCTGTTCTTAAATTTTTTCATACAAGTGTTTCTATTCCTTATCACATCTATCATTGTAACAAGATTTAAAGACAGAGTATAAAGTTGTGACAGTAACAGTTCTATTCCCAACACCAAGCAATTGTGGCATAAGAGATGTGTTGATTTACGTAATGTCAACATTTAATGGAGTAATTATTAGTTACTATACCTATGTCAGAATCACTTGACAGAAGAATGCATTTCCAAAATTTTAAAAAGTGAAACTTTCCATTTTCATCCACATCTAGAAGCTTTTGAGGAAGAAATGCCCACTGTTCACAGTTGTATCTAGTGCTAGCTTGACCATGGGGTCCTGTGGGGCAATAAAAAGGCAATCACTGCATTTATTACAGAATGTAGCAGCAGAGTAGGGGGAAACAGAGGCAGAACTACAATTTAGATTTTTGCTTCTATTTCCAATGGACTTCACTTCAAAATTATGACTTGTGATTTAATGACAAAGTGAATTATTTTGAGCCTTATCTTCTATTTCATGCCAAATGTCCTAGTTGTAAACCCTAACCATTGACTCCTTTGTGCCCATTTCCTTATCTTTTCTTTTTTCCCCATTTCCTTATCTTTTAAGATTTTCAGACTATAAAATTAATATTTGATGAGTATATACGTAGGTAGTATTTATATAATACCTTGATAATACTAAACTGTATTGTTTATAATAAAATTATTATTTCTAAGTTTAAAAGATTTTAAGGTAAATTAATTTCAAGCTGTGGAATAACTCTAAGACAGTTCCAAAGAGCCCGCCTTTGGGGTGGGCCATACAAAGTTGTTCCTATCTATGGACGCAGAGATCAGGGAGAGTGATGCAATGTTCTTTTGGAAATTAAGTTACAAAATAACAGACTTAACTTTTGTGCTTGCTCTTAGTCTTTCTGCCTCAGTCTGCTGAGTGCAAGTGCATCTCATCTGAGCAGCCACACGGAGACAGCCAGATGCCTGGGAATTGGTGCCTCTAGCCATAGGTAATTAAGGATTTGTAGCTAAGCAACACCACATCCGTTGGCAAATGGAAACTTACAGATATTCAAAGAATCCAAATGTAAACAATAGGATTTCTTCCATTCCCACACACAAAAATCTGAAGTATCTGTTCATAAATGCAAACCTCGGAATTTCCATATAAAAGTAACTCAGGGAGGGCTCATAAATGAAGAAAAACTTGGTTACAATCTGAAATTTTATTTGGGCTTGGGAAAAAAAACTGTAGCATTAAAAAGTAAACAACGAATTTGGGGACTAAAAGAATTTCCTTATAGTTTCTTGTGGACTTTGCCACTTGATGGAGCTATAATGCCACTTAACATTAAAACGTATGCTAGTTTCACCAATGAAGTCCTTTGGAGAATATGGAGAAAATACATAATCCTAGACACCGATTGGTTGTTCCAGTGACTACTGTCTTCCCCCACTGAGCATTGGCTATAACACAACAAAGAGAACATTTGAGATTATCTTGAGCTAATAGTGGAGGAGATTTTGCATTATTTGGGATATGTGAATGTGCATGCAGTCATGTGTGTGTGGCTTTAGGTATGTACTGGTACACATGATTATGTATGTGCGTGCCTGTGGCTGCCTTAGGCGTTTTTATCAGCTGTTCTTATTGAGAAAGTATTTCTCACTGAACCAGAAGCTAGCCACCACTGCTAGACTGGCTTTGCTAGCAAGGCCTGGGGAGTCACTTGCCTTTATGTATTACGACATATGCTGCCACACTGAGCTTTTTTTTGAGGGTCCTGGAACTATGAACTCAAGTCTTCACTTTGGATTGTAAATATATTTTGACAACATATAATTGATAAAAACATGAAGGATGAATACCATATCTTTAATACGAGTATGTAAAAAATATGAACAGAAGGACAA
>OU015753.1:78406235-78454991 GCA_907169655.1 Acomys percivali
CTTTCTTTCTTTCTTTCTTTCTTTCTTTCTTTCTTTCTTTCTTTCTTTCTTTTCTCAAGCTTTCTTGAATAGTAAAGCCTGGGCAGGATTTCTGGGTCAATCATAGGTGAGAAAAAGGCTACTATTTTAAAGAAAGAGTAAATGCACACAGGTGTTGGTTATAGGCAACATTCATGTTCTTATCCTTATCAACTCTATTTTTACTTCATTTGATAAATAAAGGACCACAACGCTCTTTGGAATCCAGAATTTCTCAGAACGTGCAAAGAAAATTTTATCTCCTAGAATACAGCATATTCCCAAGACACCTGAAGTAGCATCCGCTCAATAAGTAACTTGAAGGAGATATTCCACAAGCCTCAAACTTTCAGGTAGAGTATTAGGGAAGAATGCTAATTAGGATGTGCCAAGGAGCCAATGCACAGAAAAGGGAGTTTCAGGAGACAGGACTAGGCAGAGGGAGTGGTCACATGCTTCAAGAGCTTCAGGCAGCTTCAGTTGTCTACATACACAACTATTATTTCCAAACTGGGTAACGAAAGTGAGCTTCCATATTATGTGATCAAAAATTGGATATAAGCTACTGTTATAAAGAGGAATGGGCCTGAGTGTTGTGGTTTCCTGAGCCTTAGAGTGGTTGACAACAGGGAACCCTCCTAGCCATCTTCGCCAACCACCCGTAACCCTTTCCCTGACAATTCTACTCTTCTAGGCTAGGTCACCAAGACCTTCCAAGAAAAAGGACAATACCCTTTTCCACTGAGCATCAGTACCAACAATGGGTAAACTATGGTTCACAGAAGTTCTTTCTAGATATATGATGAAATATTGTGGATGTTAATGAATTGGGGCTATGGGAAATTAGTTAGACCTTTTTTCTGTCTTCTGCCTTTGATTGGCTGCTACACAGCAAGAGGCACGATTGTGTAAGTAGTGACTGGGTCCCCACTAGATCTTAAAGCTCTGACACCTTGTTGTTGGGCTTCCCAGCTTCTGGAGAGTATAAGAAGAATTTCTAATGTTTAGAAAATGCATAGTAGGTGATATTTTGTTACAGTACAACTGTGGAATAAGATAGGCTACCAGCAGGTGATCAAGTAGGTATCGGCATGTTATATGTCCCTTCCTGCCCCCTTGTGTTATACTGTCCAGCAGAAAAGTGACACACCTGACAATACCCTAGCTTCACTTCTTGCTTTCTCTTCAAATGTAGAGATAACAGGGAGAACTTGAGAGATAATTGTTAGCTTGTAAAGTCAAAAGGGATTATTATATGTATCCTAGTAACTCTCCTTTTGGAGGGAAGGGATCACAAAGTGGCAGAGATGAGAAAAAGAAATTCAACTAAGCCACTGAGAATGAAGGAAATTTGTGGAGCAATCTTATTTTCACACTTTGTTCCTAGAGGCATGCATGTCTGCTTACTTATTGGGATAAAGCATTGAATATAGACTTTCAAAGGATTTTGTGTCTTATAAACTCTACTGTAGAGATGTGAGCTAGAACACGTAAAATCTCTCAAGCAATATGTGTCGATTCTTGTGAAAACACAAAAAACAAAACAAAAGGCAAAAACAAAAAACAAAAACAAAAACAAAAAACCCACAAACAAAACAAAACAAAACAAAAAACCCCAAATCAGTGTCCTAGCCAAAATGGAAGGCATTGAGACAACACATTCATAAATCAGTAAATCAGTAAGTAACCAGTAAATTAATTCTTCCAAAATGGAAGGGATTGAGACAATGTATTCAGTAAATCAATAAGTGGCCAGTTGGTCTCAAGTGCTAACTTGTATATTTACTGGGTTGCCCAAGACAATTTTTCTTTGTCTGATGTGGCCCAGGGAAGTCCAGAGTGTAGATTGTAAAATGTGGAATGCTTTACAGAACACAAACTCAGCCTCTTCTAGATGTCAAAGTTTCCACTGGGAAATCAGCTGTTATGGATTTTTTTCCTTTATATGTGACTTAGGCTTTTGGTTTGCGGAGCTTTCAATACTTCATTCCATATTCTTTTGTGTTTTAGTTATTATGTGCAATGGAGAGCATGTTTTAATTTTGTCTACCGTGATTGGGCTATTTGTATTTGGCAAACTTGAAGTAAACATCTTTCCTATCTTGTTGGTTCTAAATTTCTGAATGGAGGTTAGTATCTATCATATCTCATCTCTATTAACTTGAAACATCTATCTTGTTCTAAAAACATCTTAACCCCTAACTTACTAAGCTTGATTGGAAGACTAAACTATCTGGTCTTCAAACCCATCAGAGACTTGAGAAGGGATAAAACTTAAATAACTGAGTGAACCCGGAGTTCAGGTTAGCAGCTTCCAAAATGAAAAAATGACAGAGACTGTTTACTGCCTGAACAGTCACCCAGCACTCTCTATAATGTTGGAGCACCATCTTTCTCCTTCTGGCCCAATATATCTGACAGACATATTTGTGAGGCAGGAACTATTGAGGACTTGCTTACCCTGTCTTGGCAGAGTTTGGCCATACACTCTGCCTGCATCTAAACTTGCCCATTTTTAGGCAGAATTCTGTCTGTGGCAGAAACAAGGACATTTTGTCCAGTGGCTGGTTTGACACATTTGAAGCCAACTCCACAAGGAGGTTCTTTGATGCTCATCATCTTCTTTGAGGCAGGCTGCATGTTGCCAGAAGTTAACTTGTCTTATTGTCAAAGAATCTTTAGAATAATAAAAACATCTTTAATTGCTGCATTCTGTAGGTCCCTGAGGTTTTTGAAGACCTTATTTAACTATTTAACCTCATATATCTATAGAATCATAACTATCTATTAGACCTAGAATATATATTCCTGTGATAAAATTAGACTAGTTTTTGATACGAACATGATTTGCATCTATATACAAAATTCAAAACCATTGAATTAAAAAATAACCTTATTTGTGAGTAACAATAAGGGCCTTGAGATGAGGAGTTGATTCAATAATCTACCTTTTGTTCTATCCTTCCTCTGTATTTATTTATCTCCCCTTTCTTTCTTTTCAGCTCCTATCTCCTTACCTACAAAAGAAAGATAAAGGAAAAGAGATATGTCCCTGAGTCAAACCTAGTTTCCTCTCTGTAAAAGACCAATAATACAACCAACTCCCAATGAAAACGAGCATCTGTAGACCAAAAGAGCAAACAGAAACCTGTCCAACCCCCCTTAGAGGAAATGGGATATCATTCTCTTAAGGTTTCTTCAGGTTGATTTAGTGTGAATAATTCCCTTGAGGTTCCCCCACCTCCCCGGAATAAAAAAAAAAAAAAAAAAAAGGAAAATGGTTAAGTAAACCAGGGATATCCATTTTTCAAAAGTTGTGAAATTCCAGGCTTAATAGAAGTCCTGTGTGGGACAGTCTGAACTGCTGGACCAATTGGGATCAGAAGCTTTCTACAATGCTATCTGTTCTGGTGGGTATCTGGATCCAAGGTGCCTGGGGCTGGATCATGGAGGGTGCAGGATAACAACATTCAGCTTGTTTAGAGGAATGAATCCTGTCAGATCTGATCTGGAGGCACACCATACCCAAACTTATGAGACACAAATGAAAGCAGTGCTAAGAGGAAAATTCATAGCACTAAGTGTCTTTATTAAGAAAATGGAGAGATTGCATACTACCAACTTAACGACACACTTGAAACCTCTAGAATCCCAGCACTTGGGAGACAGAGGCAGGCGGATCACTGTGAGTTCGAGGCCAGCCTGGTCTACAAAGTGAATCCAGAACAGCTAAGGCTATACAGAGAGACGCTGTCTCAAAAAACCAAGGAAAAAAATTAGAAACTTCTAGAACAAAAAGAAAGAGACTCACCTAAGAGGAGTAGATGGCTGGAAATCATCAAACTCAGGGCTGAAATCAATAAAATAGAAACAAAGAAAATGATTCAAAGAATCAACAAAGCAGGAACTGTTTTTTTTTGAGAAAGTCAACAAGATAGACAAACCCTTAGCCAAACTAACCAAAATGCAAAGGGAGAGTAATCAAATCAACAAAATCAGAAATGAAAAGTGAGAAATAACAATACACAGTGAGGAAATTTAAGAAATCATTAGGTCCTACTTCAAAAGCCTATATGCCACAAGATTTGAAAACCTAAATGAACTGGACAATTTCTTTGATAGATACCAACTACCAAAACTGAACCAAGATCAGGTAAACAAATTAAATAGTCCTGTTTCTCCTAATAAAATTGAGGAATTCATCAAAAGTTTCTCAAGCCAAAAAGAGCCCAGGGCCTGATGGATTCATTGCAGAATTCTACAAGACCTTCAAAGATGAGCTAATACCAATTCTCTTTAAACTCTTCCACAAAATAGAAACAGAAGGAACATTACCAAACTTGTTCTATGAGGCAACTGTCACATCTATACATAAACCACAGAAAGACCAAAGAAAGAGAATTTCAGACCAATTTCTCCTATGAACATTGCTGCAAAATACTCAATAAAACACTCACAAACCGATTCCAAGAACACATCAAAAATATTATTCACCATAACCAAGTAGGCTTCATACCAGGTATGCAGGGGTGGTTCAATATATGGAAATCTATCAACGTAATCCATCATATAAGTAAACTGAAAGAAAAAAGTCACATGATCATCTCCTTAGATGCTGAAAAAGCATTAGACAAAGTCTAATACCCATTCATGTTTAAAGTCTTGGAGAGAGCATGAACACAAGGGACATACCTCAACATAATAAAAACAACATACAGCAAGCCTATAGTCAATATCAAACCAAATGTAGAGAAACTTAAATCTATTCCATTGAAATCAGGGACAAGACGAGACTGTCCACTCTCTCCATATCTCTTCAACATAATACTTGAAGTTCTAGCGAGAGCAATAAGACAACTAAAGGAGATCAAGGGGAAGAAGTCAAACTATCATTATTTGGGGATGACATGATAGTATACATAAATGACTCTAAAAATTCCACCAAGTAAATTCTGTAGCTGATAAACACCTTCAATAAAGTGGCTGGATACAAAAGTCAACTAAAAAAAATCAGCTCTATATAAATAACAAAGGGGCTGAGAAAGAAATTAAGGAAACTATACCCTTTACAATAGCCACAGGGGGTATAAAGTATCTTGGTGTAAATCTAACCAAACAAATGAAAGACTTATATGAAAAAAACTTCAAGTTCTAAATAAAGAAATAGAAGAAGATATGAGAAGATGGAAAGACCTCCCATGTTCCTGAATCAGGAGAATTGACATAGTAAAAATATCCATCTTACCAAAAGCAATCTATAGATTCAATGCAATTCCTACCAAAATTCCAAGACCATTATTTACAGACTTTGAAAGATCAATTCTCAATTTCATATGGAAAAAAACACAGAATATCTAAAACAATCCTATACAATAAAGATCTTCTGAAGGAATATCTATCCCGGATCTCAAGCTGTACTATAGAGCAACTGTAATAAAAACACCATGGTACTGGCATAGAAATAGGCTGATTGACTAGTGGATTTTTTCTTTAATAGGGAAGAAACAATAAATTTTATGAAACATTTTTTTTTAAATATATAGCAACAAATCTTTACACTCTTACAGTTCTGGAAGCCAGAAGTCCATATCTTTGTTGACGCCTAGAGAGGGCTGCTCTCTGCTCCCAAATGGCACACTGTTGTTCCACTATCCAGAGGGATAGACTCTGTATTCTTTCAGGGCAGAAAAGTACAAATGCACAAGAAAATGTGCTTTCTCCTAAATCTCTTTCATTAGGACACTAATCTTAGTTACGTTATTAAAGAATCCACTCTTGTTTTGCATGTGTGTGAGAAAAATCTTTAATTGCTAATGTAAAAAATTCTGTATAAACTGCATAATGGTTTTTAATAAACATTCATTATAGAAAATATGTTTTAGGATGTGGAGGTTATTGGATGTAAAATTCTGGCAAGAAAGTACTAGATAGCCCCCAATACATAGCAGGGAACAATACCTAATGAAGTCAAAGCCTTATCTATTGGGAATTTGGGATGGCACTTAAAGAAATGCTATAGTGTGCATAAAGAGACTGAACTGTCTTCATAGGTTGTACAAATTCTTATACAGCATGATGGTCTTCTAGGCGACAGGTTGCATATCAGATATCCTGCATTATTTACATGCAGTCATGACAACATTACAGTTAAAAGCAGCAACAAAACAATTTTATGGCTGGGGGGTCATGACAACATGAGCAACTGTATTAAAGGGTCACACAGCATTAGGAAAGTTGAGAAACACTGCTCTAGGTTCTTCCATTTTGCAAAAGGAGTGGCACAGAGTACTTGAGCAAAGGGAGTTCATGGGATATATGTCACCTTGATATAATGATGTATACGCTTCTGAGTGTGCTTCATTATAGCCAGGGCTTACAGAACATACAAGGTGGTGGTTATGGAAATCACCACCAACACCTGCCAACAGCTAGGGAGCAGCCGCCACCTCTATGTGGTTCACTTTTTAATGTTTCCTTTATTTTTGCTTGCTCTGCTGTTGTTCCTTCTTAGCGAAACTGATTTTAAAACATTATACCCAGTGCAGTCTGACAGTGTGAATTTAAACTTTCACTTTTCTGGGGTAGATGAAGCACTGTAGAACATCTAAAATTCTGATTAACAAAGAATCCCATTGGAAAAATAAATCTTAAAAGAAGAGGCAATGAGTTATTTTAGTTACAGTAGATTCGCTTTATGACTAATGATTGTTTTATTAGTTGTACTTACAGCGTTTTTTGAGTTATGCAAAATTATTTCAATTGTCTGAGTTTGATATAAAACTGCCATTTCTCCCCCCTGACATACTCATTTTAAGCACCAATATAGTTTAGAGTTTTGCAAGAACTAGAAAAAAAATACAAAGAAAGAAAGAAAGAAAGAAAATCTGGGTGTCTCTGTAAAGTATCTGCTGCCTTTGAGCCATAGCTATTAACAACAGCAGCAGCAGCAGCAGGAACAACAACAACAAAAACAACAACAACACACACACACACACTCACTCACACATACATACATAAATATGAAAAGTCACACACAGGGACAGACAAATATAAATAAAAGCATACATACATAACATAGGCAAACATACAAAACTACACAGATGCAACCACACATACACACAAACACAGATGCATATAGGTTTCAAATACAAAGCCTCACATGTACAAACACAGACACACATAAAAGTATGACCATACACAGACACATATGCACAGTCATATTCGAGAACTACAGCTGGGGTATAACTAGTAATAGGCTAAAATATACTGAAGGACTGTTTTGAAGTTTCCCTAGCAGCATTTTGCTTGCTCTAGGAATGAGAGAATACAGAGCTGGAAACTAGCACTAGTCTTTTTGTATCTCTGAATATGAATCATTTTGAACTAAGGTTCTAGCCAGAGTGTTGCTTGCTAGGTTTTGTCTACAGCTGGGCCATGCACAAGGCAGTAGTTGTATGTGGCAATTTAAATATAAATGTAGTCAACTGTTATGCAATGAAATTAAACTGCTATCCCTGGTTGGCTGTATTTCAAGTGCTGACAGGCACGGGTGTCTTGTGGCCACTGCACTGGACAGTGTAGCCATTGCCCATCACCTTGGGAAGTACATTTGACTTGTGCTATTAAATTACAAGGTTTTCTCATATGCTTGTTTTTTCTTTCCTACACAAGGGAAATGTCCATTAAAATGTAAGCTATTCTTTTCATATCTGCTGACGTCATATGCCAACATCTGGCTGAATAAAATGAAAAGTCGCTTGTTGTGACAACATCCAGTGCTGTTTCTCTTTAGCTACCTTTTCTGGGCCTAAGAAAACACTCCCATACAAACCCTGTAGATTTTACTTTAATTAACGTAAAAGTACTCTGCGGTACACATTCAGTGTGCATGTGACTAGGCATGACTCCGCTGCCAGGTCTCCATACAGAGTTTTGATTCTTTGGCTGCATTTAACTATGGCATGGCCACGTTGTTGGTGGAAAGGCTGGAGCTTTCTAAACTTCTTTCTTCCTGCTAGGACTCACTGATTCATACTCACCTCATTCAGCTACTGGTGATCAGTGAAACAGCACTGTTTCCTTACAATTCTTCATTAAAACAAATGGGATGAGAGTTTTCTCAGAGGCTCTCTTCACTGTACTCTTTTCTAAGGGTCTCTTCCCTTTCTCAGTGGTCTTTCATACAAGAAAGTACCATTACAACAAGACCGTAAATGCTTGTATCTGGAGAGAGAATTCAATGTGCACGTGAAGTGCGTTTGATGAGATGAAGTGTATGTTCTAGGGTCAGAGGCTTATGACAGGCCAGAGAAGAATAGGGGGCAAGGCAGAAGGGAAATAAATCATTGCACAATGCAGACAGAATACTCAGCTTGGGTTTGCTCATCTTCCCACAGATTCTAGAAACAAGGGGAGTCCAGGCTTGCTTCCAGCACCAGACCTGGGCTGACATGAAGTCTCACTCTTCTTCCTTGCTTTGCAGTTCTGCTCCATGGATCATTATCTGTACTAGGTTCCTGTGATTATTTTTGAAGACCTTCCTCATACTAAAACATCCTAGAAGTATGAAGCCAAGGGTCAAGAATCCAATCTTTATGACCTCATGGAACAATGGAGTGTCATACCTTCCGCCTGATTGGTTGGCCACAGTCTTCCCCAGTCAACTGTAGCTAAGGAAGGCTGCCACATCACAAAGCATGGCCTGTGATACCTCTAGAAATGGAAGCTGGGGAAGGGATGCTGGAGAACCCAAAATGTGCCTTAGACATCAAGGTATCAGAAAGTACTGCCATCCTACTGTAGGAATGGGGATATTCTGGGACTGAAAACAAAGTCTGGAAGATTTTATGAACATGGAAACATTTAGCTTTCTCATGCCTGACTAATTATGGCTGAACCAAGTACCACAAAATCATTGTCACAAGTAGAAAAACAGGGCTACTTCTGACAAAGGCCACATGGAACTGTGCAGGACTAGACAGATATTATATGCTCTTTCATTAATGGTTCACATAGGTAGGCCACTTGATGTGGTACAGAACACACAAGGAGCCTCTCTGTACGTCATGGGAATGAGTCCTGCCCATGGATTATGGGGTGACAAAGAAGGGGAAGCTCTAGGAAGCTGCCCTAGGTAAACATGTAGCAAGAACCTGACTCTTATGTTGCTTCCATATCAATTGTGTCAACCAAGGCCAGAGATGTTCTTAAGCAGAATTTTGGGGCCAGAAAGCAAGTCCAATATTTATCAAGTTTTTTTTATAATAATACATCCACTCAGAATATAATATGATATAGTGAACTAAAGTTACTTCAAGTAGATGTTCACATTTGTTTACAGACACCTGTATTTCTTGTCATGTAATTTTGAATCCTTAAACTGTGGCTTGAACAAAGTTCTTGAACTATGGCCTGCTTGATGGCACCATTAAACTGTGGCAACAGTGGGACTATTGAAGGAGTGGGATTAGTTGAAACATAGTTCTTCGAATGGAGCATTTTATTTATTCTATTACAACGTAGGCACATTCAAGGGTAAAATGTGAAAGAGACCAGAAGTCTCTAGAGGAATGTTACCTGCATACCAGAATTAGCAGACCTGAACACATTGTAAGTTAACTGAGGGAGCAAGGACTAGCAGGGAATGTATTGTTTTCTTGAAAGCTAAATATTCTACATGTAAACAACTTAAGGCTGAACTTTTTTTAAAAGCAGGGTATTATTGGGAGAATATGGCCATCTTACGGGCTTTCCAATATTCTGTAATTTAAATATGTGAAGTTATAAATTATAATAACAAATTTGTAAATTAAATATTCTTCTGTAGACAAGCACATTTTAATTATTATGGAATGTAAAGTTGATGGGTCCACCTTGACCTAACTGTAAAAGCTTTTTATTTATTTATTTTCTCTGCACTGTGTTTCTTTCTTTTTTAAAATTAATTTATTCAGATTACATCTCAATTGTTTTCCCCTCACTTGTATCCATCCAAACCTCCCTCCCTCCTGCTTTCACCCTATTCCCCTCCCCTAGGTCTATGACTGAGGGGGACCTCCTCCTACACTATATGGTCATGGTCTATCTATAAGTCTCATCGTGGTAGCCTGCTTATCCTTTCTCTGAGTGCCACCAGGCCTCTCCACCATAGGGAAGTGGTCAAATATAGGGTACCAGAGTTCATGTCCAAGTGAGTCCCTATTTTCCACATAACAGTGGAGAATGTCCTGTCCATTGGCTAGATCTGAGTAGGGGTTCAATGCTTAGTGCATGTAATTGTCCTTAGTTGGTGCAGTAGTTTGAGCAGACCCACCTGTATGTTTCTAGGATCCTCTGGGTCCTTCTATTTTCCCATTCTCCCATACTTCTCTCACCTAGGGTCCCAACAGGATGTCCTCACATCTATCTGAATCTCCTGGTAAGTCAAGATTTTCATGGGATATCTCTTTTGGGCTGGAGTCCAATTATAAGTTAGTATATAACACTCACTCAGTATGATCGTTTCTAGTTCCATTCTTTGTCCACAAATTTCAGGATTTCCTTGTTTTTAATAGCTGAGTAGTATTCCATACTGTAAATGTACCAAAGTTTCTTTACCAATTCTTTGACTTAGGGTCATTTAGGCTGTTTCCTGGTTCTGGATATTATGAATAAGTCTTCTATGAAGATGGTTGAGCATATGTCCTTGTGTGGAGAAACATCTTCTCGGTATATTCCAAGGAGTGGAATAGCTGGGTCTTGAGGAAGCCCTATTCCAAGTTTTCTGAGAAAGTACCAGATACACTTCTACAAAGTGGTTGTTCATGTTTGTATTCTCACCAGCAATGAAGGAGTGTTCCTCTCTCTCTACATCCTCGCCAACATGTGGTGTCACTTGAGTTTTTCATCCTAGCCTTTCTGATGGGTGTGAGATGGAATCTCAGAGTCATTTTGATTTGCATTTCTCTGATGACTAAGGATGCTGAGCATTTTTGTGTTGCTCAGCCATTCGATAGCCCTCTGTTGAGAATTCTCTGTTTAATTCTGAGCTTCATTTCTTAATTGGGTTGTTTGGTTTGGTGGTGTTTAATTTCATGAATTCTTTATATATTTTGGATATTAGACCTTTGTCAGATGTAGGGTTGGTGAAGGTATTGTTCCAGTCTGTAGGCTGTTGTTTTGTTCTATTGACAGTGTCTTCTGTCTTACAGAAGATTCTCAACCTCATGAGGTCCCATTTATTAATTTTTTACCTTAAGGCCTGGGCTACTGGAGTTCTGGTCAAGAAGTTGTCTCCTGTGCCAATGTGTTCCAGGCTTTCCCCCCTTTTTTCTTCTAACCAATTTATTGTCTTGGTTTTATGCTGAGGTCTTTAATGCACCTGGACTTGAGTTTTGTGCATGGTGATAAATATGGGTCTAATTGCATTTTTCTACATGTAGACATTCAGTTAGACCTGTACCATTTCTTGAAGATGCTATCCTTTTTCTATTTAGAAGATTTGGTTTCTTTGTTAAAAATCAAGTAACCATATACGTGTGGATTCATTTCTGGGTCTTCAATTCAATTCCATTGATCAACCTGCCTATTGCTTTGCCAGTACCATGCTGTTTTATTCACTGTTGCTCTATAGTATACCTTGAGATCAGGTATGGAGATTCCTCCTGAGGATCTTTTATTGTACAGTATTGTTATAGCTATTATGTTTTTTTCCATATGAAGTTGAGAATTAATCTTTTAATGTCTTTAAAAATTGTGTCGGTATTTTGATGGGAATTGCATTGAATCTGTAAATTGCTTTTGGTAAGATGGCCATTTTTACTATGTTAATTCTCATGATCCACACACGAGGGACATCATTCCATATTCTGGTATCATCTTTAATCTCCTTCTTTAGAGATTTGAAGATTTTTTTTCAAACAAATGCTTCACTTGCTTGGTTAGACTTACTCCTATATATTTTATGTTGTTTGTGGCTATTGTGAAGATTGTAGTTTCCCTAAATTCTTCCTCTGCATGATTTTCATTTGTATATAGGAAGGCTACTGACCTTTTTGAGCTAATTTTGTATCCAGCCATTTTGCTGAAGGTGTTTATCAGATGTAGGAGTTCTCTGGTAGAATTTTGAAGGTCACTTATGTACACTATCATATCATCTGCAAATAGGGATAATTTTACTTCCTCCTTTCCCATTTGTTTCCCCTGGATGTCCATTTGTTGTCTTATTGCTCTGGTTAGAACTTCAAGGACTATATTGAATAGATATGGAGAAAGTGGGCAGTCTTTCCTGGTCCCCGATTTGAAAGGAATTTCCTTGAATATTTCTCTATTTAATTTGATGTTAGCTATTGGTTTGCTGTATATAGCCTTTATTATGTTTAGGTATGTGCCTTGTATCCCTGATATTTCCAAAACTTTAAACATGAAAGTGTGTTGTATTTTGTCAAATGCTTTTTATACATCTAACGAGATGATCATGTAGTTTTTTTCTCTCAGTTTGCTTATATGGTGGATTACATTGATGGATTTCCATATATTAAACCCTCCCTGCATGCCTAGAATAAAACCTACCTGGTCATGGTAAATAATATCTCTGATATGTTCTTGTATTTGGGTTACAAGTATTTTATTGAGTATTTTTGTATCAACATTCATCAGAGAAATTGGTCTGAAATTCTCTTTCTCTGTTGAGTCTTTGTGAGGTTTAGGTATCAATGTGACTGTGGCCTCATAGAATGAATTTGGTAATGTTCCATCCATTTCTATCGTGTGGTGTGGCTTAAAGTGTGTTGGTATTAGCTCCTCCTTGAAGGTCTGGTAGAATTCTGCGCTGAAACCAGCTGGCCCTGGGCTTTTTTTGGTTTGGAGATTATTAATGATTACTTCTCTTTCTGTAGGAGAAATGGACTATTTAATTTGTTAATCTGATCTTGATTCAGTATTGGCAAGTGGAATCAATCAAGAAAATTGTCTATTTCCCTTAGATTTTCAAATTTTGTGACAGATGTGCATTTAAAGTATGATCTTATGAATCTTTGTATTTATTCAGTGTCTGTTGTCATGTCTTCCTTTTCATTTCTGATTTTGTTAATTTGGATAGTGTCTCTCTGCCTTTTAGTTAGTTTGGCTAACTAAAAGTTTGTCTATCTTCTTGATTTTCTCAAAAAACCAGCTCCTGGTTTTGTTGATTCTTTTAATTGGTCTCTTTGTTTCTAATTTATTGATTTCAGCCTGGAGTTTGATTACTTCCAGATGTCTACTTCTCTTGGGTGTTTCTGCTTCTTTTTTTTTTCTAGAGCTTCCAGATGTGTCATTAAGTTCCTTATATAGGATGTTTCCAATTTCTTTATAAAAGCACTTAGTGCTATGAATTTTCTTAATGCCACTTTCAATGTGTGCAACAAACTTAGGTATGTTGTTCTTTCATTTTCGTTGAATTTCAGGAAGTCCTTAAATTCTTTCTTTGTAGTTGTCAATAAGTAGAGAATTGTTTAGTTGCTATGTGTGTGTAGGGTTTTTATTATTTCTGTTGTTGTTGAAATCCAGCTTAAGAACATGGTGATATGAAAGGATACAGGGTATTTCAATCTTCTTCAATCTGTTGAAGCTTTCTTTGTGACCTTCTATATGATCAATTTTGGAGAAGGTTCCATGGGGTGCTGAGAAGAAGATATAATCCTTTGTGTTTGGGTGAAAAGTTCTGTAGATATCTGTTAGATCCATTTGATTCATGACATTGGTCAGTATTTTTATTTCTTAGTTTAGTTTCTGTTTCAATGACCTACCCTTCAGTGAAAGTGGGGTGTTGAAGTCTCCCACTATTAATGTGTGCGGATTGATGTGTTGTTTAAGCTTTGTTAAGAGTTCTTTTACAAATGTGAGTGCCCTGGTATTGGGAGCATAAATGTTTATTTGAATTGTGATGTCATCTTGGTTGGCTTTACTGATGAATATGAAGTGACCATCTTCATCTCTTTTGATTAATTTTGGTTGGAAGTCTATTTTATTAGATATTAAAATGGTTATGCCAGCTTGCTTCTTGTGTTTATTTGCTTGGAATACCTTTTTCCAGCCTTTTTCCCTGAGGTAATGTCTACCCTTATGGCTGAGATGTGTTTCTTGACTGTAGAGGAATGTTGGGTCTTATTTATGCATCCATTCAGTTATTCTGTGTCTTTTGATTGCAGAATTGAGACCATTAATGTTGGGAGATATTAATGACCAGTGATAAGTCCCTTGATTTTGATGTTGATTGCACTAGAATGTTTGTGTGATTATGTTTTTGTGATGGTGTAGTTATCTATTTCCCATGTAATTTTGGTTGTAGCTTGTCATTTTGGGTTGAAAGTTTCTTTCTATTAACTTCTGTAAGGCTGGATTTGTGGAAAAGTAATATTTGAATTTGTTTTTGTCGTGGAATACCTTGTTTTTTCCATCAATGGTTATTGATAGTTTCACTGGTATAGTAGTCTGGCCTGGCATCTATGGTCTCTTCATTTTTGTAGGACCTTTGTCCAGGATCTTCTGGCTTTTACGGTCTCTGCTGAAAAGTCAGGTGTAATTTTGATATATTTGCCATTATATGTTGCTTGGTATTTTTCTCTTGCTGCTTTTAATGTATATATTTTGTTCTGTATATGTTGTGTTTTGATTATTATGTACCGGGAAGATTTTATTTTCTGGTATATTGTATTTTGTGTTCTGTAGGCCTCTTGTATGTTTATATGTATCTCCTTGCTTAAATTGGGGTCATTTTTCTTCTATGATTTTGTTGAAGATATTTTCTAGGCCTTGGAGTCAGGATTCTTCTCTTTCCTCAATGCCTATTAGTCTCAGGTTTCTTCTTTTCATGGTGTCCTTGATATTTGGATAATTTTGTCAGGATTTTTCAGATTTAGCATTTTCTTTGATGGTTGCTTCAAGTTCTAGGATTGTATTTTCTAGTTCCTAGACTTGTTCCTCCATTTCTTTGATTCTATTTGAGAAGCTCACCTCTGTGTTGGATTGCTTTCTTCTCTAGGGTCTCTCATTCCCATCTTTCTTTTGTCTGTGCCTTTATCATTGTTTCATTTGCATCTTCAGATCTTTAACTGTTTTATTGACTTCCTTCATATGATTGTTTGTATTTTCTTGAATTTCTTTCAGTGCCTCTCTATAGGCCTTTTTTATGTTTTCAAACTGTTTGGCTCTATCCTCCTGCATTTGGTGACTGATTTTATACATTTCTTCCATTATCATCTTCATTACTAAGGATTTTCTTGTACTTCCATTGTGTCTGAGTTCTCAGGGTTGCTTTTTTTGGAGGGGATGGCTGGGATCTCGAGATGCTGAATTGTTTTGGTTCTTGTTGTTTGTCTTCTTATGCTGTCCTTTAGTCATCTTGTTGTCTATGATGTTGGGAGGTAGCTTCTGGTGTCCTTCCCTGGTCTAGTGTTCTCCAGTTCTTGCAGTCTGTGGCTCCTTGTCAGGTTACTGGTCTCTGTGTGGTAGATCAGATACAGTGTTTGATAGGCACCACCATCTTGGAATCCCCTTGCACTGTGTTTCTTTTGTGGTCTTCTGGGAGTCCACAGTGTGCCACCAGCTGGCTGTTATATAAGCCTTTTAAAAGCACAGGTGTTTTCTGATTAAGAGGGGGTCAGATTCAAATAACTCAAGGGATTAGCTGCACAGTTTGAGGTGTCAAGATGGATGAGGCTACGGGATAAGCAATGCAGGTGTCTGTGGAGTGAAAGAATAGCCCAATAAAGAAATGGAGCATCAGTCCTGCAGCCATTACCAGTAGAATAAACTATGGTTCTCCAGATAAAAATCCACCAACTTAGCAAACCAACTTGGTGCTCTGCGCTGAGAACTCAGCCAAATATTTCTATACTACTGGGCATTAACCTAGGAATATAGTTAAGCCATTGGTGTTTCCATGTTTGATGTGTAACAGAATAAACTAATATGTCCATTTGAAATAATATCAAAAATACTGTTAGAGCAATGTGACCAATCACTTCTTTATAAATACGGATTGAACAGCATGTCATGGAGATACTAGAGCAATTGAGATCAGAAGATTCTGGCACTTGGTTTTATTTACTGATAGCTGATAAAGATATCTTACAAAGACACATAAAATTTGACCCTATTAAATGAAGTTATTTCTCTTTTGCTCCTATCAATTTGCTGCTCAAATTCCAGATAATATGTTTTATACTTCCTCATGTCAATCAGTTATTTTGAAAATAATTAAGTCTTGTATCTTTGTACTAGCTATAAATATGTTCAAATTTTACCAAACTTAACAATTTATAAATCCTTTAACACATTAGAGGGCCAGTTTGTTAGTTTGTTTAAATTTTATGATTTTTCAATAGCAAAATCATAAAAACAATGTTCCACTTCCTAATATTCATATACATCTACTATCTGTATGCCCTTGTTTGAACCATATTTATTTATTCATTCAGTTTTTATTTAAATTCAAATTGAAGGAAATACACTGAGAAGACTTCTTGGCAAATGGTAAAGTTAGTCTACTGATCTGGACCATTAGCCTTGTCGAAATTCACCATCTTCTATCATATCCTCTAAACATAAAAATTCTCTTTAGAGGAAATTCCACTACTGACTTTCCTTGCTTCCTCCACCCTGAAATACTATATATAGAAAGAAATAATGACCAAGTGGCTAATACAGGTTCAATGGAATATAGGTACTAAGCAGGCTGAATTCCTTCCTTGCTTTAACTCAAATACATATGCTAATTAATGGCACATGAATTTTGTCTTGTACCTGGGTATCATGCCTTATAATAACATGCCTGTAATTCTAGCATTCAGGAGGCTATAATTACTGTGAGTCCTAGTCCAGCCTCTAAAAACACAAAGCTTTCAACAAGGAGATAAATAGAATTACCCCCTTCCCATGAGCCTTGCTTGGATGTGCACACTCCACTGTAGAGATCTTTCGCAAACAAGAAAGCAGTTGCGTGGAGAATGTCTTCCACACTATTGACCATGGCCCCTCCTCTTACCTCCTGGTTCATAAACAATGCTCCTCTGTGATCCATCTCTACCATGACTACAGTGGAGGAAGTAGCTTTCAATATTCATGGAGTCAGCAGCTGTGGCAGCTACTGAGAAGAGCCTTATAACAAGAGCAGAGAATGAAGCATCTTGCTTTACATTGAATATCCTTGAAGGTTACTTTCATGTACTGTTATTGAGAATAGAGAAGCTGTACCTTATATCTGCCCTTAACTTTATTTGTCCTCCTTGGTTGCTTTGACTCTCTAATAATCTGCTCTGGTGACTTGGAACTCAAGCCAACAATGCAATACTGCAATTCAGTTTTCTGATGGGTTGCCAAGGCTTTAATAACTGGCCTCAGAATTAAGATCATAATTGCATCCTTCTTTACAATGTTGAGAATGTTCCAAGCTCCCAACTGACTTACAGATAAACCTGAGCAGGACCAATTTGAAAGCCAGGCATTTCATACATAGTCACTTGGTAGAAAAGCAAAAGTTTGAACTATAACAGGAATGGCATTAGGAGTGGCCTTTGGAGAATAAGAGATAATAACACATTTTATTTTATTTTTTTAATTTTTAAATTTTATTTTATTAATTTATTCTTATTACATCCAATCCCTTATATCCTCCCATTCCTCCCTCCCTCCCATTTTCCCCTTACTCCCCTCCCCTATGGCTGTGACTGAGGGGGACTTCCTCCCCCTTTATATGCTCATAAAGTATCAAATCTCTTCTTGGTAGTCTGCTATCCTTCCTCTGAGTGCCACCAGGTCTCCCCATCCGGGGGACATGGTTAAATATGAGGCACCAGACATTTTAATCTTAGATATAAAACTAAACAAATTCAGGAATAAAAGTTGAATAAGGTTGACTATTTTTTCCCAAAAAAAGCACAAGGTTATATAAGAAATCAATCCTCATTATTATATTTGGAGAGTACTTTAATATTTAATGAAATAAAAAATAATGAAAATCATCCTTTTTTATAGTGTCATGGTAAACATGAAATCTTCTCACATTTAGAAAGCAGAAGGAAGATCAAAAGTTTAAAGTCAGCCTGGCCTCAAAATGTTTTGTAATATCTTGGGCTTTGTGAGACTCTGTCAAATAAGTAAATACATATATACTGTGGTAGTTTAAAATCAATGTCCCCTTTAGACTCATTTGAGTGCTTGGCTGTAGGGACTTGCAGTATTAGCAGGTGTGGGTTTGTTGGAAGAAGTGTTCTACTGTGGAAGCATTTTTGAAAGTCTTATATGCTCAACCTTTGCCCAGTGTGGCACTCTGTCTCCTTCTGCTGCCTATGGATCAAGATGTAGAACTCTTAGCTCCTTCTCCAACACCATGTATGCCTGTACACCACCATGATTCCTGGCAAGCTGAAAATGGACTAAACTTCTGATGTAAGCCAGTCCCAATCAAATGTTTTTCTTTGTAAGATTTGTCATGGTCATGGTGGCTCTTCACATAAACAGAAAACTAAATTAGGACACACACACACACACACACACACACACACACACACACACACACACTAAAAATTCAACCCAGTTCAAAAGTACTATATCTTCTGAATGCTTTATTTATCTAACTTAATAGGTTTCCTTAATAGCCAAAGATCTTTTCAGCTTTATTGAAAAGTATTTGATACAGAGGTTGAACACAGTGGCTCTAAAATCTGATCTTTATTCAAATACAAGTCCTATTACTAGGCAAAGGTTGACTTTTAAGGATTCCCGTAAAAACAGGTTCTTTGCACATCTTTATATTTCATGGGTTTTGTTTTTTTTTTTTGGTCTGTTGTAATTTATTTTTGCTATAACAAGGGATATAAAAAATTAATGATAAATAATGTCATACCTATCCATATTTAAGTGATATTTGACTTTAGAGAAATAAGCACAAAATCATTTCATTCAAAGAATTGGGGCAAGCCAATGTTTTGTTGTATAGATAGAAGATACTATAAAATTGAAATTAAGTTTTACTTTTCTTCTTCCTACAGATAACATAGCTACAAACATGTACCCAGAGATATCACCTTGCTATTTTCCTGAAAGAGATTATGCTGAGATGTATGGTGATGAATCTTTGGGAAGACAATGAGTACATATAGACGAGATAGAGGGAAACAAGAGAGAAATGGGCATTGGAAATTTCCCCCTAATTCTGAAAACCAGATGACATGTGGCTGAGCACAAGCCTAGAAAAATTTTAGCTCAGAAACACTGACTACTCTTTCAGAGATGCTAGTTATATTCCATACCTGAATACTTTCAGGCTTATTGCCACCAGGGCCAGGTCACCCTCATGGCATGACGTTAACCCATATTTCATCCTCTTCTAAGATTTTGCTTCTGTCCCTTGAGCAACACAACACGGAGCTGTTTGCTCTTCTGATGTTTCCTTAAGCTTCCCCTCGGTTAGCAGGGTGCTTGCTTGTCTTTTATGGGAACAGCGGCTACATAGGGGTTGTTTTGTTTTGGTTTTTTAAATTTTTATTTAAATAATTTATTCAGATTACATCTCAATTGTTGTCTCCTCACTTGTATCTTCCCTTTCACCCCTCCCTCCCTCTTTCATCCTGTTCCCTCGCCTAGATCTATGACAGAAGGAGACCTCCTTCCCCACCATATGATCACAACCTACCAGCTATCATCTGGCTAGTCTGCTTCCCCTTCTTCTAAGGGTCACCAGGCCTCCCCACCAAAGGAAATGGTCAAACAGGGGGCACCAGAGTTCATGTCAGAGTCAATCAGTCCCCACTCTCCATACAACTGTGGAGAATGCACTGTCCATTGGCTAGATCTGAATAGAGGGTCTAGGTTTACTGCATGCATTGTCCTTGGTTGATACAGTAGTTCTTTTTTAAAAAATATTTTATTAATTTATTCATATTAAATTTCAATTGTTAGATACAATTGTTCTTATACACCCTTGAGTCCAGATCTGCCAGCCGTGATGGTCTTCCTGTAGGGATTCAGGACCTGCTACATCCTTCTATATCCCAATTCTCCCATACTGCTCTCACCTGGAGCCCTAATAGTAAGCCTCAGCATCTGTCCCAACATACTGCTGAGTGATGACTCTCAGAGACCATCCATGGTGGTCTAGTATCCAATTATAAGTGAGAATATACCGTGTGTATCTTTCTGAGTCTGGGTTACCTCACTCAGGATGATCATTTCTAGTTCCATCCAATGCCTGCAAATTTCAAGATTTCCTTGTTTTTAATGGCTGAGTAGTATTCTATAGTGTAAATGTACCATACTTTCTTTATCCATTCTTTCACTTAGGGACAGCTAGATTGTTTCCAGATTCTGGCTATCATGAATAAGGCTGCTATGAACATACTTCCTTGTTTTGTGGTTGAGCACCTTTTGGGTATATTTTAAGTAGTAGAATATCTGGGTCTTGAAGTAGCCCTATTCCCAGTTTTCTGAGAACACGCCAGATTGATTTCCACAGTGGTTGTACAAGTTTTCACTCCCACCAGCAATGAATGAATGTTCCCCTTTCTCCACATCCTCACCAACACGTGCTGTCAGTTAAATTTTTTATCTTAGCCATTCTAATGGGTGTAAGATGGAATCTCCATCAAAATGACTCTAAGATTCCACCTTCCAGCCATAGAAGTCGTTTTATTTTCCATGTTAGAGAGCTTCAGAGGCTACCAAGGTAAAGCAAGCAACAGAAAAGAACAAACTCAGGAAATGCTGTAATCTAGGGGTGAAATGTACTCAGGGTGATTTCTTATTTCCTATGCTGTTGGTGAATTCAAGAGGAAGATTTCCTGCATGTGACAAAATAAGACTCTCCCTTCTTACCTGAAATATGTTATTTAGAATAAAATCAGTATACTTTTAAACCAAATAACCTAAGGAAAAAATTCTCAGAACTAAGTTAACATTCCATGATTCCTCGAAATAATTCTGAGCCATTTCAAACATCTGGATAAATGAACAGGCATTGAGGAATTTTGAATTCACAATTTTTGCTCACAACAGAAGTTTATTTGGAATGAAATGGAGTAGAATATAAATTCATCCCTCTATTTTGCTCCCTATCCATACTCCCTTTGAATTTTCACTGTCAAAGTATCGTGTGTTAAGGAAAAGCACCGTTTCATAATTAAAACTCTTTATGTATTTATTTTCATACAATGTATTTCATATATTCCTAACATGATTACCCCTCCCTGACTACTCCTGGATCCTCCCTACCTTCCCACCCATCCAACTCTATGCCTTTTTCTTTCTCTCATTTTAGAAAACAAATGGAAAGGGAAAAATAGCTGAATTAAATTAAAAAGGAAAAAAAGCACAAGAAATGCATACACACATAGATAAACAAACATTCAAAACCAAAGCTCATAAAGACATAAAATCAGAATCCATAATATACAACAAAAGGCCAGTTAGAAAAAAAAAGCCCAACAAAGTCATATGAGAGTCGACAGTCTACAAAAAATACCATTGCGTTCATTTCATGTTGACCATCTATTGCTGAGCATGAGATTTGTCCGTAGTGTGCTTTCTATACCTATTGAAACTCCACTGGATACAACTAATTGTTCCTTTATAAGATGATGTCAATTGTAGATAGTTTCTTTGGGAGGGGTTGTGGCCTGAGTCCAATAAGCCTTTTCAGTGATGGAACCCCATGTGCCTCACACCTGTGGAGGCCCTGTGTATACTGCTACAGTTCTCTGAGTTCATATGTATGTCAGCCCTGTTGTGTCAGCCCATGTGCACATAATGCTATCTGATTAGTAGGTCTGTATGACAGAGTGGCACACGATGGCACTGATAGAAGGTGAGTCCTAAGAGGAGCCATGGAGGAACAGAGTTGGGATTTTTGCTTTTTTGAATGGAAGATGAGTTGCACATTTTGCTTCTATGTACAGATTTGTTTTTAGTTAGTGCTAACCTTCTCTCTGACTTTTTCTGGAGCTAAATTATGGCAGCTTGAAAATGAATTTTACATATGCAACTGTGAAAAAGAGGCATCCTAACCAGGATTATTCACGTTAGTATCTACAGCCAAACAAGTGCTGCAAGTTGATTGGGCTACTTAGGGAGAAAGTTCAGACCGAAGCTCAGAAATTATTCTTTTTTTTTCTCTGTATTGATTTTAGTTGTTATGGAAACAAGGCTTACTTATAGCTTTACCAAGTAATTCATAATATTTGTTGTACTAGCCAAATAATTTTTTAAACTTTGTTCTTATTTTATTAAGTCTAGTTTATAACACTATCTCCAAATAACTCTCCATTAAAAGGAATTATATATAAGGCCTTTTCTGACTACTTGATTAGATTCATAAAGGTCCAGCAACTTGATATTTCTCTTAAAATTTTTTCCTATTCATTAGCAAAATAATCTTAGGTATAACCATGCAATTATTTTACAATGTTTCTTTTCATGAGAATTTGGTGTGCCTTTTCTATAAATATTACTCATTACAACATTGGGCAGGATTTCATGGTGGCTCTAACACTAGATTCTTTCAAGTTTATAAGGAAAATATTTTCCTTTAATTGCTCTCAGTTGGACTATTCAGAGAGAACTTTCTGACTCTTGGGGAACTCTCAGGTAAATCCTGTGAGTAGCTAAAATAGGAGAACAATTTTGACATCGTGATTTAATTTGCTTTCTGCACTATTAACTGACAAAGCAGTATATTCATTTAAGTATGCTTAATTTACAAGGAACTATAAGAGCTAATGAAGTAATGGTTCCCATGTAAAGACATTTTTCTGAAGTTTTATGGTATTAAGTATAACTTCCATAATTTATGGAGGTTAATTTTCACAATTTTAGAACACAAGTGTGTAATATAAACCATACCCCTCTTTTCATAAAAGTTAAATTATGTTCAAGTATTTTGAAAATTCTTTAAAATTAAACAATTCATTGGCTAGTAACATTTAATATAATTAAGTGATTTAATTGTATTATTTTAAAAATTCTTTGCTTTGATTTCAATTTTTTCTTTCTTATGTCTCATACACTCTGTGATCATTCCAGTGCCTTTACTGCTGCTGTTTTATTTCAATTCCCCTCCCGTTGTCTATTCTTGAATCCTTAGAGGGTACCTTAAAATTGAGAATGAAATCAGAATCATTTTATGGTCCGTTTAACCCTAAAATCCAGATCTTTCTAACTTACTAAAATGCTGTCTTATTCACCCAGTTTAGGGAAGAGAATGAAAATTCTCAGGCCCATCCTTTATGTTTTCTGTCTTCATACTTCATATTTAAACTATGGGTATATCTTCATTCAACCTCTGTGTTCTCTTCGATCTTGTTCTGCCTCTTTTCCTCTGCTGCCCTTCCTACACCTGGTGTCCACCTACACCTCACGAGCTTGTCCCCATCCTTGCTTTGTGCAACCCTAGCTTACTCTGAGGGCAGCAGCTAGGATGATGGATCACTCAGTTATCCTAGACAAGAACTGAATACTTATCATCTCTTGTACAATGCAAGCCAATATCCCTGAGAAGGCTTGGCAGTTCCTACTGACCTGCCCACCACTCCCCATTGCTCTAAATGACAATGTATATATTTCCTTTCTCATCTTCATCAGTTAACCTCTTCCTGGCTACTCCAGCATTGCCAAACAACTTGAATTTCCTCTTATCCTCTATCTATAATATTTTACCTCTGGCCCCTTCTGGCTCACTTTCTCACATCTGCTGTGGCTCACCTAAAATGTCATCCATGAGAGCTTTCCTTACTGCACTCATAAAATAGCACTCTCCTTGGCTACCAGCTTCTAAACACTTGATATGCTTCACTTTGTTGTTGCTGTTGTTTATTGTATTAATTAAGATCTGACATGATTATGTTTTCTTAAGATTTGTTCCAGGTTTCTTTATCTCTGCTAGACTAAACAACTTGAAAAACAGACTTTTGTTTCATCGCTCTGTACACCAAGACATGGCTGATATAAAGCTCACAGCAGTTGGGTCAAAGGGTCTGAGTAAATTGCACAGGCCTCATGCAAGTAAACCAGCTAGGCACTGTAACACATGTTTTGTACTCAAATTGGGCGAGGAGAAAAAATATTTGAAAAATTATTACTCACAGGTTTGTTTGTCTTTCTAACAGTCCAACTTTCATTGGCTACTTTATTGAAAATTGGGGAAATGTAAAGTCAGGTATGACATTCTTGCTTACAGAGTTCTTTAATTTCTGAAAGAGCAAAGCTGTGTTTATCTTCAATCTGTTCAAAGTTCTATTTAGGCTCCACATCTGTACCACCAGTGCTGTTTTTCACTGTCTTCTGGTGGTTCAGTCTTAGATCTATAGTGTTATCACTCCAGCAGTTTGTCTTTGTAAAATTAGTAGACAAATAGATAAAGTAAATAAAAATAAATAAAACAAACAAAAAGTTGGAGGACTACAGTATAAAGAGGATGCTTGTCATCGTGATCATGGTCAGCATTATTGCAAAATGCTGAAATTGATCCAATGTTTGTTCTATAGTATTTCTAGGATGCCATTATATAAATCTGTGTGCTTTTAGTGTTAACAATAGTCTACTGTTTTCTTGTGAGGTTCTTGGTGGTAATATCAGGATGAAGGGACAGAGGCACAGCTCCAACACTGCCACACTCAGCAGCTTAAGGAGTTGCCCTGTGCTTTTAGGGTCCCTGATTCAGCTCAAACCATGACTTGTGGTTTTGACACTCAAAAGACTTTTCTGAAGCAGCCAACTTATGAAGCATATTTGGAATGTGTGATTAAGATACTAATGCAAGGCAGTTCCTAGTAGGTCCAGTGCGCTCCAGCACGTGCCTATGCACCAATAAGTATATAGGCCATCACTAATGCGGCTTGATTGGTTCAAAGAACAATTGAGGATGAAAAGTTGGATAGGGGGTGTGGATCTGGGAGGAGATGGGGAAAAGGAGAGGAAAAAGTGTTCAAATACAATGTATGAAGTTGTTGGAGAAGTAATGAAATATTTTAAAATATATTGGTTCAACATTTGATTATTTACCCACCTAATGAGAATGGAGGGCCCCACCACAAAATAAACTGGTGAAAAAAACCCTATGTTTTAATATTCATAGTAAATCACTATGTAACTGTTTGTGGTTTGTTGTTGCTATTGTTTGTTTGGGTTGTTTTGTTTTGTTTTGTTGGTTTGTGTAAGAAGTGTATTCTAGTTTGTAGAATTTTACACTTAGTCCATTAATCTCTTTGTCTTTTGATGACTCAATATTTAATTTTATGATAAAAATCTAAAATTGAAAGTTCTGTAGGACGATCCAGAAAAATTTGTATTCACTTGTTTGTTTTTACTTCTTGAGCTTCAGATTTTATGAATAAGCCAAAATGGTGTTCGAAGTTGACACTGCTACTAAAGTGACTAGTCCCCAGTTAATAAAAACCAACAAATACCTATGTTTCAATTAAATATTTCCTATTGTATTATTGAAGCTAAAGTAATGAGTCTAAAATTATTAACACTAGCCATCTAAGGTTTTCTAATATCATATCCAGTATATTTATTTAACTTCCTCATTTCACAGTGCCTTTAAACTCAATCTTCCATGTTTGTGCCTTAATGTATTCAAAAATTAATTGTTTACAAGTCAAGAATAATAATTTCAGCCATCTGTAAACTTTAGGTTTCTGTACTATTTTTTATTCAACAGTGTACTCACAAGTGAAGTCATCACAAGCAATATATTCCACTCTAAATACTAACATTGTTGTTACTTGAGTAAGCAAAAATAAATGCCTACTTTTTGTAGTATAAGGATTCCAAACTTGTGAGCATAACCCCAATTTTCAAATACAGGGGACAATTTTATGTATTCTATTTCATATGTAAATTTAAACTAACATTGTAACTTGGCATGATAACAAGCAGGCACTTTTCCGTAGGAATAAGTAAGTTTATCAAGGACAGTTTAATTGCATCTATAACTATTAACTATAACTATTAATTTACAGATGAGATTTTTACATATTTTTCTTACCATTATTTCTTATATTATCAGTTCCAAATCTAGTTTCAAAGCACATATATTCATTATGTGCTTCAGAGTATAAAGAGATATTAAACAGTGATTAATTAATTAATTAATTAATATTTTCCAATATTGCTGTCTAAAATTATTATCCTACTCTTCATTATTCTTCATATCATTTCATGTTGGTATTTTCAATCTTCTGGCTCAGTTATACATGGGCTTATCAAAGGATTAATAGCTTCTTTGAACGGCCGTTTGATATCAGTCTGGGCTAGAGAGGAATAGTTCACTAAATTTTCTCTGTGATCTTCAGTTGTTGAAGGGCACAAAGAACATATTCCTGCCAAAGAAATTTCCCGATTGAGAAAACTAAGGCTACGTGTGAATTTTAAACAAGTCAGGACATTGAGTTATGGTCAGTTTCATTACTTTTATAATCTACAGGACAGAACGACCACTTTCTCTTAACTGACACTCAGTTAGAATTTGAAATTAAGTAAGTGTGTTATGGGTAGTTTCCAATACCAATTCAGCTGTGGTAAACACCTAGCTAATTTAAATTAATATAACAAGGGATCTATAGTCTACTGGGAAGCATCATATAAATACGTAAATATAAAATGGGTTTACACACTTGTAAGGATTGATCTAACAATGCTGTTGCAGTGGTTCCATGATGTTCAACTTATTTGCTGAATGTCTATCTCAATTCTGTCCCATAGTAACAAAACAAAACAAAAAATTACTCTCTTGCACAAGTATTTCTAATACTTCAAATCAATAAAACAGCCATCGATGTTTTCCTTCCTGCCCAACGTCTGTAGTTTCATCTCTGCTGTTTTGGAGGTTTGTAAATGGGAACATCGCGGTGGTAGTTTAGGGGAGAATGTGTGTGAAGGTTCTGATTTTTAGACTGAAGGAACTAATAGCCCAATTTTCAACACCCAGCTCTCAGGTGTTTCTCTCCATGCCTGCTTTATCTCTTAGCTCACAGAAGTTTATGCTTCATTGATGGAATATACACTAAAGAGAGTTAGGCATGCACAAACTCTGCCTTTCCAAGCACTCCTTAATCCCAGGTTAAGGAAGAAGCTTACATCCATAAAAGCACCTGCCAGAAATGCTAACTCCAACAAAAACAGACATAGAGCACTGGAACTCAGCAGAAACTGGCCATTCAGGCTATCTAGATGAGACCTGATAGGCTGTGATCATATGGTAGGGGAGGAGGTCCCCTTCTGTCACAGATATAGGGCAGAGGAATAGGGTAAAAGAGGGAGGGGGGAACAGGAAGATACAAGTGGGGGATAATAATAGGGATATAATCTGAATAAATTATTTTTAATAAAACAAACCCCACAGCAAATCTCATGGAGCTAAGTAAGCAAGTCATTTATAGCCTCCAGAGCAGAAAAGGTCACTCTGCAAAACCCTGGGTAACTAAAGAACCTTCCCTGTCAGGAATCCTAGTACTCTTCCTTGAAAAAGCATTTCGTAATAGCTTCTGGCAAAGGGGTAAGGCAGTCACTGGCAATTACTGCTGCCATCTTCTGGCATGAAGATTTCTCAATTAGTTTTCCTTTTGATTAATTCATGCCTCCATCCCAAACTCTCTCTCCTATACTTTGTTTCATATATGTCTTTCTAGATAACAAATGGGACAGAGGGTAGGGGATTTAGGCTACTTGGATGACTTCTCATGTAAAATTCGATTTTTCCTTAATGAAATTCTTCAACGTGTTCGTGGTCTGTGGATCTAATATTGTCATACAACCCGTAAGTTTAACTCCATACAACAAACCTTGTATTAGTGTGTGTGTGTGTGTGTGTGTGTGTGTGTGTGTGTGTGTGTGTAAAAAGAAACACATACTCCCTCTCACCTACCAGTCTCACACTGTGTATCAGTGATGCACATTCATGTGGGATCCAGTGAGGCCCTAGCCTTGTGTGGTATCTTGCCTTGTGAATTCTCAGGTAAGACACTTAAAGGTTCAACCTTGAGAAAACACTTTATTTCTGCTATCAGAAAGGAATCCCCAGGGAAATTTGTTTCTCTGTTCTCTCCTAGTGCAAATCTCAGAGACTAATGGGCAAAACACAATGTAGAATTCATCTTTTCAGCCACCCAGCCTCATAGGTATCTAAGAGTCTTTGGCTTTTGCGTTTCTTTACAGAAAGGAAAACACTTTACCTGTCCAGATCAGAGACGGGTATTGCTTTCGTACAAATTCCCACATGCCCGTAACATGATGGTCTCCTCAAAGAAGGAATATCTAATTTCAAGAGCAACATAATGTTATAAAGAACACTAAAGCTATGACTGTTTCTCTTGTGCATGTGATTGTGATTTAGTTTTTGAGTTTCCCCAAGGTTGATTTCTATTGCATGGATAGTCTCTCACCCAGGACTTTGAGTTTTTCCTCATTGTTAATTCCACTGACCTTTCCTTTTTCTTTTTTTGTATTTCTCTCCCTTTTTCTAATTTGGGTACAGCACTGTATATGAGAACAGCATCCCAGATCCCTTTTAGAAATGGTCTTTTTCATTTATAACAGATGATATTTTTACTTTTGAGGAAAGTAAGTCAACCGTGGTAGGGTGACAGTGATGACCAGAGAGAGTGAACAGACTGTGAACAGTGTGGCCAGCTGCATCCCCACTGTTGTAGATGCATTGTGTCAGGGATACAGACCAACATGTTTGTGTCTACATTCTGTCAGAATTCATCAAGTAACAATCACTCCACAACATGTTACATCTTTGTTGGCAGCTTTTTAGCAACTTTCCTTTGTTTTCCTGATTGAAGCTAATGAAGTTTTTTTTCCCAATTTTAATTAATTTTGTTCACCTAATTAACATACCCAACTGAAATTAAACACTTCATCCTGACACAGGGTTTTTCCTTTTTTACCTTTTTAAGTTGCCATTTCCCTATGGGCATATGCCTGCCTCCTCTCTATCCAGAAGCAATCCTTTGTCCCTCTCCCTGTTACTTTACCATTTCTCCCATTTCTTCCACCTCTTGTCTTTGTCCGTTATTCCCTGACCTTTGTCTCTCTGCAACAAATAAACTTCCTTTGTGCTGAGAACTTGGTCTTAGGGGTTTTAAGCTAACAGAGCCCCTTCAATTAACTCTTAGATCATGCATGACGCACCACACAGTAGAAAAAAATCAACATCAAAACTTATGTGCAAATGTGTAGATTATAGAATGTTTACAAAGAAGCGATAGTTAGAGGCCAAGGAATATCAAGGAGCTCTGCGAGGCAGAAACTGGTAGGGAATACAATGAGAGTGAGAAACGGCTCCCAACCACAGATATTCCAGCACTTCATCCCAGGTTAGTAGGACTATCTGCAAAGGTTAAAGATATGAACTGGAAGATTATGTTGGGGTCAGGGTTGACTGTTTATAGCCCTGCCCGATTCCCTGCTTACTCTTTCTACTTCTTGCCTGCCTTTGATGATGTGAGCTCTCAGTTTCCTGTTCCTGCTCTCATAGCTGACACTTGCTGCCATGACTCCATCCTTCCATAGGGACTCATCCCTCTGAAACCGTAAGCCAAAATACAACTCTCTCTCTCTCTCTCTCTCTCTCTCTCTCTCTCTCTCTCTCTCTCTCTCTCTCTCTCTCCTTTAAAAAAAAATTAATTAACTTATTTTCTTGGCATCCCTGGTCTTATCCCCCTCCATTCACTCCTCCCAGTACCATCCTCTCTCCACTTCCTCCATCCACTATTTCTCAGCAAAGGGAAGCTCCCCCTTCCCACCCACCTCAGCTCATCAAGTCACATCAAGACTGAGGATGTCCTCTTCCCTTGTGGTCTGGCAAGGCGGTCCCCACCAGGGGGAAGTGATCAAAAAGCTGGCAACTGTATCCATGTGAAAGACAGCTCTTTACTAGAAGTAAACTCTACATTCTCTCAGAATTTATCAAGTAACAATTACTCCACAACATGTTTACTAGAGGACTCACATGAAGCCTAAACTGCCCATTGGCTACATCTGTGTAAGGAGTCAAAGTCCAGTCCAGCCATGATCATTGGTTGGTAGCTCAATCTCAGCAAGACCCTCTAGTCCCTGGTTAGTTGGCTCCGTTGGTCTTCTTGTGGAGCTCCTGTCACGTCCACATCGTTTTTTCTTTCATTCCACTTTTCCACAAGACACCCTTTGCATCGCCCAATGTTTGACTATGAGTCTCAGCATCTGTTTCGAACTGCTGCTGGGTGGACCATCTCAGAGGACAACTCTGCTAGGCTCCTGTCTGTAAATATAGTAAAGTATGGTTAATAGTGTCAGGGGTTGGATCTCTCTTATGGGTGGGTCTTTGGTTGGGCTAGGCATTGGTTGGAGGGTCTCTCAATCTCTCAATCTCTGATGTATCTTTATCTTTATCTTTATCCCCACACTTCTTGTAGGTAGGGTAAAATTTTGGTCCATGTTTTTGTGGGTGGGCTGGTGTTCTTCTCCCTCTTCTTGGAGTCTTGTCTTTTTAGAGGGTATCTTCTTCAGTCTCCCTGACCCCTGCAACTAGGAGTCTCTGCTAGAATTGCCCTCATATCCTCCCAGAAGCCTACCCTGGCTTAGGTCTCCAGCTTTTCACAGAGATGTCCCTGCCCACAGTTTCTCTTTTCTCTGTTGATCTTCTGTCCTCCTCCCTCCCTCCTGAGGTCAGATCTCTACTCTCACTTCTCTCTGCACTCCATAATATGAAGACAACCTCCATGTCTCTCCACTGAAGAATGGATAAAGAAACTGTGGCATATTTCCACAGTGGAACATTACTCAGCTATTAAAAACAAAGAATACATGAGATTTGCAGGCACATGGATGGAACTGGAGAAGATCATCTTGAGTGAGGTAACCTAGACACAGAAAGACACACGTGGTAAGTAATCACTTAAAGTGGATTTTAGCCATATACTACAGGCTGGACACACTACAACACACAGACCCAAAGAAGATGAGTAGCAAGAAGAACACAAGGTAAGATGCTTACATCTCACTCAGAAGGGGAAATAGAGCAGACAGCGGCTGAAGAGAGGGAACAAGGTAGGAGAGGGAGTGTAACTCTCTCTTCTTTAAATTGCCTTTGATCATGGTGTTTTATCATGGACAGCAGCAGTGAAGTAACTAACAATGCAAAGAGAATCTCTGCAGGAACAAGATAATGAGCCTCCTGTTGCTATTGCTGTCATACAGCCAGACAGCAGAATCAAAGTGCATCAGTGAGGCAGGATGCAGGATGGGGAAATGAAGGGCTGGGAGGAGGTGCCCTAGGCAAACTAATAGGCAGGTGGGTATTAGGTCCCGATGGACAAACACATATGTACATGGATGGCAATTTGAGTGGAACAGGTCAATAGCAGGGACCAAGCTGAGATGAAGTCCTTGGGATTACTAGAAGTTCTATGACTATTGGTCCCATGGGGAGTAAGTCAGCTAGGCAGACTACAGGTTGATGGGAGTGGCATTATTGAAGTATCAGTCATCCCCTTTTTCCTGGATCCCAAGTGCGAGTTTTGCTGATGTGTCTGATAAGTTCCCAGGCATGTTTTTCTGATATTTTAATCCACTCATAGGTTCCAATAGTCTTGATTTACTTTGATAGATTCACAGGGTAGAATACTTTCATATTTTCTAAGGCAGGAAATTATTTATCAGCCTATACTGTCTGGGTGATGTCAGTCAGATGCTGGTTTTTACATGTCCCCCAAGGTGCGGAGTTACCTCAAAATGGCCTTAAATGTGGCTTGTAAAATGAAGTCTCTTATGGCAAGGAATAGTCTAAAATATCCACTCTTTTTATATTTTAAGACATGGAATACCCTAATGGCAACATCTACAAGAATAATCACAATCTGTCAACACAATCTAATAATACAAATTAGAGGTTTAATTAGAGAGGTAAACATGCTTGGGGATGCAAGCCTGCTAAGTTATCAGTATACTTTAAGGTACCTTCCTTAAAAAGTGTCTTTACCTGAAATCAACCAACCTTAAGCTTCAATGGAGGTCCATGAAAACCTGTATTGGTGTACTCTGTTTTTATGTGAGTTCGTATATGGAACAGTCATGAAAACACAAGTCATTCCCATTAGAAACCTGCCCAACAAAAACAAAGCAGAACAAAATCCATTAAAAACATTTCTTTCACTGTCTTAAATGAATGTCCTATGAGAAATATAGTTCTATATGTTATTAAAACAAGTAGCATATAAGGCCATTTTGAGGATGAAGGGTAACTCTTCACCTTGGTGAACGTGTAAACACCAGCATCTGTTGTCTGGCATCACCCATATGGCACAAGCTGATAAACAAAATATAAAACTATAAAATAAAATACAAGTTATTATTTTCTTACCCTGATATAGATGTTGTGTAATAGTAACTGACAGTGGGGACCCTGGAAAATACTTAGCAAATAACTCTTTTTATGTTATGAATTCAAAACAAACCTTTGCAGCTACACAGTAAACAGACTGAGGCTTACTGAGGGAACTGTACATCCCAGAAGGTCATCTCAACCTCAGCTGAAGCAAATGCAATCAGCAAAGCCAGTCTGTAGGAAAAATTTAATGACAGGAATTGACATCATTTCTAAAAACAACATACACACTAAATTGGTCATTATCTGCTATTACAAAATTGAAGGTAGAGATCCAAGGTTCAAGGCCAAAAAGTTTCCTTAAAATAGCTTGCAAAATGAGCCCAATTACACAGAAAATGATAATAAAAATATTCTAATATCTATTCATCATGATTTCAAGGTCACTTATAATAATAATACATGTAAACATTTGATATCATTACCTTATTAAAGTTACTCTTTCATGTACCTTAAAAGCTGACAGTATTATGAATAGAAAATGCTTTATATATGCATGATTTCAAAAATATCTAATTATTAAAGATTATCATTGTACTTGGTTTTTTTTATCATTTAAGTTTGAAATTCTTTTTAGACACCATATACTGTAGCAGTCAAATTTTCTTTTTAATTCACTATTCAGAGCTTAAAACTTAATATTTATAGTTGTTATCAAAACAAACACAAACACAAACCTCAGCATGGTATTTTTAGCTTCACTCTTAATCTTAGGATGACATTCATTTCTCAAGAAAGGCAGTTAAAGGTCTTTAGATTTAAAACTTAAGAAATGGATTTTGTACCAAAAATACCAGCTGTATAAAAATTCTTTTAAAGCTGGTGTTTCTTTTGATCATTTTTTTCTTTGTGCTTTCAACTATAAGCTATATTGTGCTATAGTTTTAGACAGCAGTCAGCTCTGCAAATCATCTCTAGTAAAAAATGTATTGAAAATTAGATTCTGTTGAAATTTTAAATCTTGAAAAACATGGAAAGACTTTCAATTTATCAGAGGTGGACAAATAACTCAGAATTAATAATTGGAAGCTGAGTTTATTTTTTAAGCCAATATATTCACTAATCATAACTTAGACATATGTGGTTAATATACTGTTTCTGATATGTTATAGCAAAATATGAAACAACTTTTAAAAGTTGTTCTAAATTATAATGCTTTTCCTGCTAAGGTTGAAAATTATTCCAAGAATCAAATGAGAAAAAAATGTATGGAACTGCTTTAGTCATGTATAGAATGTTTTTTGTGGATTATGGGACATGTGAAGCACCATGTGTGTTTTGCACAGCATGTGATTTGCATGAGTAGACAATTTAAAGAATATTTAAAGGGATATTCTCTGATATGTGCTGTGGCACTTTGGGAAAAATATCAGTGTTTCTATTGTTTTGGCCCTGGAGTCACTCAGAGACTCACTATGACCACAATTAAATTTTAATAAGTGGCTTTTTAATTAGCAACTATCTTCCAATGTGGAGTTAGGACAGTACCTGAGAGCTTTCCCACAATGCAGCACATAGTCACTTCAGCTCAGGGCTTATCAAGGCAAAATCCACAAGGTTGCATGTATTCTGTCTACATGTAGACAGGGTCTAATTTTAATATATATGTATTGAAGTTGTCTGAGTCATCTTTTGAGCAAAGTAAACAAGTCTGATTTTTAAATACAGAAACTACAGTTAGCCTTATGACCTACTATCTTACAGGAACAGAGACACAGAGATTATTACAAGATCAATCAATTTAAGAATAGTCTTCAGGCATAGTAAGTTTAAGGTTTAAATGTTATGTTGACCATCATGGTACCTAGTCCATTCTGTTGGTTTGAATAATAAAGTCTCCCATGAGCACATACATTTGAATGCTTCATCATCTGAGAATGCCACTGCTTGGAAGGGATTAGGAGGTGTGGCCTTGTTGGAGTAGATGTGGTCTTTTTGGAGGATGTGTGAATGTGAGGGTCAAAGAACCAAGCCAGACCCAGTGATTCTCCTCCTTCTGCTGCTTGTGAGTGCAGAACTCTCAACTTCTCCAGCGCCGTGTCTGCCTATGTGCTGCCATGCTCCATACCATGGTGATGATGGACTAAACCTCTGAAAGTGTAAGAAAGCCCTCACTTAAAAGCCCTCTTTATGAGAGTTACTGTGGTTGCAGTGTCTCTTCACAGCAATAGAAGACTGACTAAGACTTCTGCCATGCTGGTTTATCTGGTTTCTCTCAGCATGACCACTACATTAAGAAGGTTCAAGAAGATAACCTTTGGCAAGACAAGAAAGAAATGCTTAATTCTTTTCTTACTTTAGGATATTTAGTAGAAGAGAGATTTAAAATGCTCTTTTCCATTGTCGTTCTACAATTCTGAAGGCCTGTAAACTATTTTCCTAGATTATTTTTCATCAACTTGATAATTGTGTTTATAATTAAGAATTCCCACACAATATTTGGCTGCAGCCAGGCAAGTACACACAAGAGATAGAAAAGAAGACTCCAAAGTGGTTTCAAGCTATCTGAGTCAACTGCTTATTTGTGGAAAGAAACTGACATATTGTCAGTGGTTTCCTAGAAGTCACATACTTTTCTCTGCTTTTGTGTTCACCTCCCATATTTCTTGAAAAGTAACAATGTACAAATAACTTATCTATCAAGGTCCTATTTTCTTCATTTTTGTTTGTTTTTTACTTTTTTAATTAATTTATTCATATTACATCTCAATTGGTATCCCATCCCTTGTTTCCTCCCGTTCCTCCCAGATGTATACAGTCTTTATTATTTACCCAATTGCTACATAATACAACCAAATCATAATAAAATCAAATTGAACTAGATATACATTTGAGGTTATCAAGAAAATTATCAAAATCTGAAAACTAAATAAGAGATGCCTATATATTCTAAGGATCAAGACAAAACTTAAAAAGAAAGATTAGAAATCACATTTTATTTAAGTGAAAATAAAAACACAACATAAGTGGGCAGTAGAATTAGAGGTCAGTATTAGATAAGAGATTTTCAATGGGTAATTCAGCTAAAAGTAAAGAAAAAGAAAGGAAATTAAATCCAAATTAAGCTGGAGAGTAAATAACAAATGAATGAGAGGTAATCAATAAAATAAAACACACACACAAAAAAAATAGAAAAAAAATCAATGTAACAGAATGATATGACCCTTCCTTAGGTCCATATCCGAGGGGGAATCTCCTCCCCCACTTTACGGTCGTAGGCTAACAACTCTCACCTTGGTAGTCTGCCTGTTCTTTCTTTGAGTGCCACCAGGGCTCCCCACCAAGGCGAGGTCATTAAATATGGAGCCCCGGAGCTCTTGTCAGAGTTAGTCCCTGCTCTCCACATAACTGTGAGCCATGAACTTTCTTGATTGACTCATCCCATGAGGACTGAAGGTGCACTAAGTAATGACTTGCAGGTGTTGGAGAATCTAGCCCTAAAAAGATGGAAATGTATGAATCGCCAAGACATGTTGGGTTTCCTAACCAGTATGTTCTCTTCCTGTTTGCTGCTAAACATAGAATTCTATCTGCTTTCCATGTGTCTCAGGGTAAGATGATCTATCCCTAGATTCAAGACAAGGAATTAACAACTGTGGTCTCACCCCTTTCCACATGTCTTACTTAAAAAGAGGTAAACAGAATAGTTCTGGGGCTTCAGTGTCTGACTCAGGAGCTGACTTAAAGCTAGATATGCTGCTAAGAGACAAACAAGGACATATTGGGACTTTTGAGAAAGGTGTTTCCTCATTCTTCCATCATTGTCAGACTGTACTGTTGTCTGGATGCTTCCACTCTCACTGTGCTAGAGCCATTTTCCCTTTCTTCTAGAAAGTCTCAAAAGCAGAAATGGTGTGGAGAAATCATTCTCTGGTTCCTTTTGGGGCTGTAAGATATCTTCTATACCACATTGTACTGTTCAACTTTCTGGCACATATAAAACAGTTTATAAAAACCACCAATTTGCTTGGCTCACTGTTGGTGATTGGGAAATCCAAGATCGGTGGGCTGCCCCTGGTGAGTGCTTTCTGATTATGGCATAATGTGACATAATAAGTCCCATGGCAAGACAGTACAAAAGGAGACTGAGAACACAGAGGGCAGGTAATAAAAGAAAGAAGCACGAGAAAGAAGGAAGGAGAAGAGGAATGAGGGCACCATAATCAATGTAGTCCTGTGATAATGGCCTAAGTCTGATCCTTAGTGGTCCCTGAGAGATTCCCTCCTGGTCTCAACACTTGCAATTGAGAAAGAAATTAAATTTGAACATGAGTTTTGGAAAGGGCATCCAACCAATAGCACTTGTGTACTCAGGGATAGTGTACCCCCATACGAATGAGCTCAGGCATTTACAGGATACTCTAAACTGTGGTGCTGATTCTGAGAGGAGTAAGGAGGAGCCACCTCCCTAAGCTGCAATGCAGCTGTGTAGAGAGTTCATGCTGAGGACTTAGAAGTTTGAGGAACTGTATCCCTGACTGATGGTATGAAGACCTTTCTTGGCCAGATGATGAAGTGAGTAGGATGTTTTCATTGTGCAAATGCATGAATAATACATGATTTATGTGCTGTGGTAGCTCACTACTAGATCACTTCCCTCATAATGAAGCTGACACATTAAAGACTGGGTGGGGATGAGAATGCAACTATAGTCCCAGTGATAGCATTGTGTGACAATATTAAGCCATCCCTGAAATACAAACACCCTAAATCATTCAGTAATGGGAAAAGTAAGTCATCATTACTCTTTAGTGGTGTGTTTTTGGTTTTGGATAAAGTAGTTTCATGATTCAAGACAAAACAACAACAACATCAAAAAAAAAAAAAAAACCCATCATGACAAGTTATGAGGCCAACCTTATGCACACAGAGAAAAAAATGATGTATTGAACAGAACTAAGGCACAAGACGATGAAAAGTTATTAACAAAATAATAAAGTCATTTTACTGATGAACCATCCAATTATGAATCCAGAGAACTTTGAATGTTTTAATTATCCTAAGCCAAAGTCATTCTGTGTGTAAGCAGAGTGTATGGTGCCCCTAGGTGGAGTAAAAATTAGATGATTAAAGGCCATTTCAAAACTCCATATAGGCTAAGAAATATCTTTAAAAGAATCACCATCCTTAAAATTAAGGAAATACACACCAAAACAATTTTAAGATTTCATCTTACCCACACAGAATGGCAAAGATCAACAAAAATGAATACAAGTGCTGCAGGGAGTGTGGGGAAAAGGGAAGATTCATTCACCTTTGGTTGGACTGCAAACTGGTGTAACTAACAAAACCAGTGTAGATAATTTTCAATAAGTTAAAAAATATATCTACCATATGACCCAAGCTGCACCACTCGTAGGCATCTGCCCAAAGGACCCAATATCTAATTCCATAGATACTTGTTCATTGCTAATCCATTCATAATAGCTAAAAAATGAAAACATCCTAAATACCCTTAAACCAATGAATAAATAATGAAAATGTAGGAAATTTACATTATGGAATATTATTCAACTATAAATAAAAAGGAATCATGAACTTTACAGGTAAATTAATAGGAATAGAAAAGATCATATTGAATGAGGTAACTCAAACACAGAAAGACAAATATGACATGTTCTTTCTCATCCAAAGCTCTTAGTTTAAAATATTTAGATGTGAGTACCTATAGAAACCAGGAAAGTAAATGGGACCACTGAAAGAGCAGAGGCACAGGAAGCAATAGAGAGGAGAACAGCGTGGTATAAGTGATCAGGGAGATAGGAAAAGGAGACTATTTCAGAAGTGGGAGTGAAGTAAATACAGAACAAAGAGGGAGTAAAGTAAAATAACAATAAAAATAATCATACTATTAACTATTATGTTTAAAATCACTAGAATAATATATATATCTAATAAAACCCTAATATAACATATATATACTTTTCTCAAATAGGCTGACAATGCTTCCTCCAAAAATCAAACAAAAATTCCAGTACCAGACATGAGGTTTCTGAGACATCCTTTGATTTCTCTATCAGGGTTGTCCAAGACAATCCCAAAACACAAAGCCTATGACTATTGCCCTTGATTGCCCCCAAAGAGGTAGAAGGGAAGCCTCGATTGTTAAAGACACCATGCACTTCAGAAACAGGGTTCAAAGGGCACAGAGCTGGAACTGACCTGAACACCTCCTCCCTGAAGACTAACTTTCATGGTACCAGACTGTCACATGCAAACTTCCAAAGGAGGAAAGCAACCAACAGCTCTCTCACTGGATTTAAGTCCTACTCAACAACAACAAAAAAAAGGAGCAATGCCTGGCACTGGAAACCTAGCCAACTACTCAATGCTATTGAAGCAATGGCCCTTGGAAAAAGCCGATCATCTCTACTTTACCAAGCCAGCATAATCCCTAACAACAATCTGAATTTTCTTGTTCCCACAGATAAGTGTAGACTTTTTCCCCATCAAGGATTTGGTATTTTTTCCTTGTTTGTTTGTTTGTTTTAACAACAGAGACCACTACAGAAACCACAAACAGTGGTTTCCAGTCCCAAAGGATGCATATGCAAGACACTCACACATCTAGTGCTTAGGTAACATTCCAGATGAGATGGTAGAAGAATTGTATGAGCCAGAGGATGTGGGTGGGGCACACTGGTTTGCTTTGAGATAATGTCTCATGGGAATTTCAGAAGTTACACCCAACACATCTCACCAACATAAAGTCTCACCAGCATGACTACCTAAACATGCACTGAACATGGAAGACACCAATAAACATGCCAAAGTAGATGAGGAAACACCTAAGAGAATCAACCCTACACAAGGAATTACAGGCAACCAAGGAATGCAGGGAAGAGCTCATCAATTGATTATCCAAAACTAATTTGTCAAGCCTAAAAACATATATACACATAACACATACAGAGTGAGCAAGTTATATTTACAAATGCAAATGTATGTACACATCTGTATATCCATGTAGTCACAATTAATGAATAGACTATGAATTGAAAGAGAGCAAGGATAGATATATGGGAAGGCTTAGAGAGAGGTAAGGGATAAGAAATGTTGTAATTATATTATAACATCATATAGAAACCCTATTACTGTAGAAATGCCATAAAATATAGACATGCGTATACACATTTTTAAAAAGGATTAATGAAGTCATTCTAAAATAGGAAGGCAATATCCCCATTATATGCTAACAAATAAAATCTAAGTACCAACAATGTGCTGCCTTTTTTGAATTGTAGACCCTTAAATATTACAAGCCACTGTCAATGCTTTCAGTTAACCTCCAGAACTAGGCAGTAAGGCCTTGTTGCTGAAAACACTACATACTCTAGTCACAGAACATGGAGAAATCAAGATGGAAGATTCATGCCTCCGGGCTACCAGAGGAAAAAGATAAGCCCCAGTCTCATCCAGAGGTGAACCCTAATATTGCAGCAATGACTAACCTGACAGGAGATGCCCTCTGATGCCTGAATTTCATGACTGTAATGGGATTAACCAAGCACTTTCTTATTGGACCTGGAGCCTGCTCCATGAGATGAAACCATGACTCTCCCATTACAATGGAGTAGAAAACCTGTGCTTAGGCAGGTTATAGGCCTTACTGGAGAACTCTATATAATCATTCTGTTAAATGGACATAGTATAAAAAGAACTCCTAACCACTGACTGCTGTTCTGTGCGAGGTTCATTTGCTCAGATCAGTTCATTGCTCAGTCCTCATCAGAGAAGCTGCTTCTTGCAATACAGGGCCAGTAACACAGATATTCTCTGACTAGTCAATGTGTAAAGAATATGAGACTATGGTGTACTAATCCCCATGTGAAACATGCATGTCACACTTCTCCCCCAAGACTCAGGAATCATCATAGGATATAAAGCAGAAAAGTTGTTAGAGCAAAAGGTGATCAATAATAGCAAAGAAAGAGTGTTTTGCAGAGACAACAGGGAAGAATCACAGCAGTTGTGACAGGACAAACAAACCAGAACTAGTTCCAGCCAGACAAAAGCCTTAAAAAATGATATGCTGGGGGCCTGGATGGTGGCTCAGCAGTTAAGAAACAGCTGCTCTTCTAGAGGGCTAGGGTTCGTTCCTCCAGTACACACGGGAAAATAAGCAAGACAAGCTGTACGCAACAGATCACTACAAGTGGGCTTCTCTGTGTAGCCCTGGTTGGCCTGGAACTCACACTGGCCAGCCATGCTAACTGTAAACTCATGGAGGCCGGGAGAAGAATCTCCCAAACAAGCTAGATCCCAAGCCCACAGAATCAGAGATAATAAAGTAACGTCATTTAGGAGGAATATTTTTTACATTTGCATGCAGTCATGTGCGCAACATTTTGACACTCCAACAGGATGTTGTTACTTACAAAGTTCACATTTAAGAGACATACTAAGAAAGTTTTTTTAATGCAACAAAAATAAAAAGACACCACATTTCATTATGTTTCAAGTATGGTTACAATTTTGTGTTGAGCCACTTTCATACTCAACAGATCATTGGTTAAACAAAAATGATAAAGATGACACCATCTGTATGTGGAGTGAATAAGTATTCTAATTTCAATATTTCCACTGTGAATTATGAACTATAGTGACTTGGAATAAGATGATAAGAAACGTACTCTCAGATCAGTAAAACATCTAATATGCAAAAAGGCAGAATTTGTCAGTCATCTAAATTTAATGAATGCAAGTATGAAGGTAGAGTTTTAGAAAGAGCCCAGACCATCTCTAATTAAATCAAATAACATTTTGAAGATTTGCCAGCGAACAGCTCTGTTCTAGGCCCTAGAGTAAACTAGCAGACATCAGATGTAATCTCTTCCTTGGAACTTGAAATCAATACTTTTATTAAGGGTTTAGTGATCTTGGTGAAAAAAAAAATACCCTACAACTTTACGTCTTCAAGTGAAAACTTGTACAAAGCATAAAAAGAATGAATTTTTTGAAAAAATTAATATCTTTTCAGAACACAAAAGGCTGATTGTTCTTGTAAGAATTATGCTTTTCTGGACCTTGTAGGTTTTGGGAGCTGAGTCTGACAGGTTACCACATGCAAAGTGGTAGAGCACAATACAAGAAAATAAGAGCTGACACATTGAAATAATTTTGAGAGTCACTATGATTACTGAAACCTATATTTTAATGACTAATCATCTCAGAACCCACTTTTATTACTACTGTTTAGTGACAAGTATTTCACTCATATGAAATTTTAGATTAGAAGATTAAATTAACCCACTGGATGTCTAAGTATATTTTCTGCAAAGAAACACGTTCTGGTTAACTGCAAGGGATCTGAGTTAGCTTGAATGTGAGTCTGATTAAGCCTTTTATTTAAACAAAGGGGCCTCAGCGGAGAAAGTCTTTTTTTTTTTTTTTAAGCAGAAATCAAATATACTTAGAAAATAATTTAAATGCCAGCCTGATAAATGGGATTGTGACTGGAAGAAACTAATAGTTAAGCTAAATAAAAAACTGTGATCTACAAGAGCCACCAACTTGTTCTGAACTAACACTGGCACAGAATGTCCTCTGATTCACATTGTGCTGTGGGGAACTCACTGCACTGTTGGCAGCTTCTCAACTACCTTGTAAGTAGGAGAAATAGAGATTTATAAAGAAAACGTGGAAAGGTTTTGGTAAACTCTCATACCCTCTGCTGAGTTCACAGTTCCTAAGCGAGATGGTGTGTTTTACGTTTTGCCCAAAGCTTCTTGTGTGCTCTCTATTTCTCTCAGTGGTGGTCTCCGCATTTTCTCTGGTCTGAGAAGTAAAGAAGTGATCGGTGCAATAGTTGTTTGGGGCTAGAGGACTAGAGGCATCTGTTTCTCAGAAGGATAAATCTTTCAGATATTTGGTTGAATTAAAAAAACATTTTTACAAGTCTCAAGAGAACATTTTTGTTCTTATTCCTTAAGATAAAAAACCAGCTAATTTTAGTATGTAAAAAAATCCCTATTGTCACTCTTATTTTTATCATTTTGAGGGAAAAATAGTCAGCTATCGTGCAGCCACACAGGGGCCAGAGTGTTCTGTTGAACATGCACAAACTCCCAGGCCAGAGATGTGGGCTGAGACCATTCTGTGAGCACGGGGGAATGCAATCAAGATAAAATGCTTTAGCCTGCTATAAATCAGGTCAGCCTAAAATACAAAACCTACAAAATGGATCCAAAGCTGTTCAATTTTTCTAAGATGATGGTCCTTCTACTTATGCTCACAATGTCACCCAAGAAGCTTTGGTAGTTAATATCTCAGGTGATTACAGCTTTTGTCTCATTCTTCAAACATTCAGCATAAGAATGAAGCAGGTATCTGTGCAATGATAATCATATGATTCCTGCCAGACAGTGACCAATACAGAGAAATACCATTTTTCTTGAGGTTTTTTTCACACATGCGTCTGTTCCCAGAAACAAAGACTTAGACATAAATATGTTTACAAAAGCCTAGGCTAATATAACTAGGGATGTTCCTTGACTTACTCTTAATTAATAATACATTTATTCTAAGTTCTGCCATGTGGCTGGTTAGCTCTGCTCAGGTTTCGTGCATCTGTCCTCCTCAATGTCCTGAGGTGAATCCTCTTCCTCTGATTATCTATTAGAGTCTCTCTCTCTCTCTCTCTCTCTCTCTCTCTCTCTCTCTCTCTCTCTCTCTCTCTCTCACTCTCGCTCTCTCTCTTCCTCAGCTAATCAGCCATTAGCTTTTTATGACAGGTGATGTTTCCATAGAGACATGAGAAATACTTTTGACATTTCTCCCTTTTAGTAAAAAAAAAAAAAGCATTTTCCCTTATAATAATAAAATACATACAATAATAACAAATATGAAGCAATAATGAAAACTATTAGGTAAGATTTACATTCACAATATCTATTCCATATGTATTTTGCATCTTGGAGGAAAGTACTCCTCTATCTATCCTATCTTGGTGAGTTTGGAGTTCTGTACCTAAATACTTTTCTATCATAACTTATATTACCAAAGTAAAAACAACTTCTTGGGCCTAAAAGCATCTTAAATTCTAACCAACTTAAGCTTAACAATGAGACCATAACTATGTAGTCTTCAACCCCTTCAGAGACTGTCCTAATCTTGGATTACATGCCCACTTTGGGAGCCGTATGTTGATGGGGGTTTTCTGTAACATGTGTTTTTCACCCATGCCCTTGTTCCTAGAAATAACAACTCTTAGACTTAAATATACTTACAAACATCTAGGACAATATGGAGAGGCAAATTCCTTGGCATGCTCGTAATTAATAACCCATTTATTCTATCCCAAGTTCTGCCATGTGGCTGGTTACTTCTACTCAGGTTTGATGCATCTGTTCTCCTCAGTGTCCCATGGCAAATCTTCCTCTTCTGACTGTCTCCCAGAGTTTCTCTCTCCCTCTCTGGAACTCCCAACTCTTTATATCCTGCCTCAGCTAACAGGCCATTAGCTTTTTATTGGCAGGGCATGTTTCCATACAAACAAAAGAGATTCCTTCTATAAACAATTCTGTTATTAGATGTTTTACTTTTTCATCTACCGATACTATATTTCTGGCCTATTAAATAAAAAACTCCTCTTTTTAATTAATTAATTTATTAATTCATTCACATTACATCCCAGTTGTTATCCCATCCCTTCTATTCTCTCATTCCTCCCTCCCGCCCACTTTCACCCTATTCCCCTCCCCTATGACTGTGACTGAGAGGGACCTCCTCCTTCTGTATGTGATTATAAAGTCTCTTCTTGGTAGCCTGCTATCCTTCTTCTGAGTGCCACCAGGCCTCCCCATCCAGGGGGCGTGGTCAAATATGGGGCACCAGAGTACATGTGAAAGTTAGTCCCCACTCTTCACTCATCTGTAGAGAATGTCTTGACCATTGGCTAGATTTGGGTAGAGGTTCAATGTTTACTGCACGTATTGTCCTTGGCTGGTGCCATAAGAAAAACTCCTCTTTAATCCACTAACAAGCCATATTCTCTCTAAGTATTAAGCAATGAAATAAAGTCACTTTGAAATTCCTTTCTGACTTATATTTATGTGTATGAGTGTTTCGCTTGCACATATATATTTGTATCATGTGAGTACCAGTGCCTGTTGAGGTCATAAGGTGTCAGATCCTCTGGAACTGGAATTTCAGACATTTGTGAGAAACTATGTGTATTCTGGGGACTGGATCTAGATCCTGCAAAAGCAACACGTTTTTTGACTAAGAGTTATTTTTATAGTCCCTGACAAATGTTTCTCAAAGTTTCATTAATTGATAAGACACAGCTGTAAGATAATAGAAAGCATCCAAGAACACTCTTCTTGGATCCTTTTAAATATGAGTACACTCAAGTGCAAGAATTACTTTCATAAGTTAGTTATGTTCAACAAAGACAATACTATGGCCATCTATGAAGAAAGCTATTTGCATTATTATAAATCAAGGCTGAAATGGGCAAGTTTATTATACAGGAATCAAGTGGAGTTTTGCTAGCACCTGATGATTTTAATTGCAAATAACATAACGTACTGAAATCACTCATGATCAATCTTGACTGCTTTCCAAATAATTATGAATAAAGAGCACAAGAAGGATGACCTATTAACCTTATATTTCACATCTGGAAAAGCATCATTGCAGATTTCTTGTTAAGGCCCATACAGAGTCTAAATTTAAGTGAGGGAGATTCCTGCTTTGGTTTAGTTGTTAATGTTGACTCACTGTGTTTCCATGTGTACTAGTGTTAAAAAAAAGACACAGAGGTATTAGTTTTTTTTTATAGTTTCTTTTTCTTTATGGTTGCAATATGTATATCTGCATACATGCACACACTCATTACAAATATTTACAGTACAACTTTCTAAGACAATTTTTGTTGTTTGTATAAATAGTCTCAGGTTAACCAATGTGCATTAGAAAACCATGAAGAGGGGTGATTGTCAATATTTATCAACTGCTTGTAGTTTGTTTAGAAGTGGGACCCCGTGAGATAGTCTCCTTCATTAACATGTTCATTGTTAGTGTCACTGATCAGGTCTTGTTTATGTAGTCTTTCATAAGCAGTGTTGATGCCATTCTAGGCACAGAAACCAAGGCTGAGGGACAAAGATCACACAGAAAAGAAAATGACATGGTAAACTTTTAGTTTTAAATACAACTACTTGAGCCAAGTGTAGTGGTGCATACTAGACAACTGATGCAGGAGGATCACATAGGCTTTATTTCAAAACATGAAATAATAGGAACAGAAACAAAATACATTGATAATGCAATTTAAAATAAATCTCTTACGCCCAATTTCAAAATCTTTCTCTTTCCAGTACATTGTGAAGAGCCACATCTACCTTTGGTGATGGGCATTCTGCACCAGTACCATTACCTCACTGCTCAGTCCATGCATACATGGTGCTCTATTATGTATGCTAATATAGTCAGTCTCCTGTATGCATTAGAAAGAAACACACCCAACAATGGAGTCAATATAGACAGCACTGAGCAACTGATGAAAATAATTTATGTATTTATTGTTTTGCTCCTGGTGACTTAACTCAGTGCATTCTCCTTAAGCACCATACCACAGTGCTACATCCCAAGAAGTGATATGTTAATTTTTTGCTTAGTTTGTTTATTAAAGCAGAGCTCAGCTGATGCCTGAATCATAACTGTTCTTCCTTCACCTTTTATGAACTTTTAAAATTATTTTTGGCATATACATTTATATTATTACATTTAAATTTTAAAAATTACATACAGCAGGAAGAACCATGAAACAATCATGGGCAGAGGTATTAGTTGAAGGCAGAGAGAGAGAGAGAGAGAGAGAGAGAGAGAGAGAGAGAGAGAGAGGGAGGGAGAGAGAGAGAGAGAGAGAGAGAGAGAAAGAGAGAGGGAGAGGGAGAGGGGCAGTATATAACAGAGGAGACCTATTCCTAATAGCCACAGTGAGCCTGAATTAACTGATGAGTGACAGAATGACAGAAACTCAATTTCTGGCTAAAACATCATTTCTGTATAACTAAATACAGCCAGCATGTTCATGTTGGTGCTTCGCTTTCCTTAGAGGAGCAAAAACCTGGAAACCAAACCACCCATGTTCATATCTGAGCTCTTTCTCTTATGGATGGTGCCTTTGTACAGACTACTTAATCTTCATAGTCTCTGTCCTCTTGCATTAATATAGGAGAATGAAAGTATCCTATTTCAGTGGACTTTTTTCAGTCCTTTATTTCTTTATTCATACATGTATATACACACATACATGTAAATGTATGTATACACACACATATACATGTGCATGCATACATGTACGCACATAAACATGTATATATACATATATTTGCATGTATATTTATATGTATAAGTAAAGAAATAAAAGACTGACAAAAGTCCTAAATTCATAAAGGAGGACAGAAAATAGAAGTGTGTATGTGTGTGTAAATATATATATATATACATAAATACATACATACATACATACATATGTATGTATGTATACATGCACACATACATATATACATATGTATGTATATATACATGCACACTTACAAATAGACCATTCCCCGCAAAATAGTCAGTATTATGCATTATCCTTACAGAAAACAGGGAAGGTGAAATTATTCTCACGGTTATAGCTGTCATCTCCCCTATACCTACTTGATTTTAAGATCTTTATGGGGATGAGATCCTGATCGGTACCAAGCTAATTCAGTTCTCATCCTCTTCTATCCACTCCTCTAATTTAAACAGCTGCTGAGCCTTTACCTTTCTAGGGGAAGAAAGAAGAGAATCTTGCCTGGGAAATGCTTCTAAACAAATATTAACTAGAATTGCCCAAAGTTGCAGGATCAATAGCTAGAAAGCCATTCCCTATCTGTCAATACCTATGAAGTGTGCCTCGTCAGATTAGTGCACATCCACAGGAGACGTTTCTAAATACATAATGACTGAGCTCACCTGTGAGGTAATGAAAGGAAAGGAATCTAAATAGGAGCCTTTGTCCTCTTCCTAAATTTCAGTAAAATTTAAAATAATTTCCCTTTCAGATTAAAGTAAAAGAAGTTAAATCCTAAAGTTACCATCTCTTCAATTTTCTTTTATTATTGGTTGTGAGCCTAGTCCTTAATAGCTGAGCCATCTCTCCAGCTCCTCTTCAGTTTTCTTATTCTCAGTGAATTCCTTGTTCAAGGGACTGAGTAATTTTTTACTCTTTTTCATTCCACTTTTATCTACAGTCATCAGCCAAAATTTGTCATATTTTCAAGGTTGTGTTAATTCAATTCCAAATCTCATATTGTCCCATTTTCAACATGTGAATTTGTTAAAAAGGAATGAGAAAACTTTTGCAGAACCAATTTTCCACATGGAAAAACAATCTTCTTACAAGAAAACATCTGAAACAAGATGGTGTCAACCAGGACTTCATCTGTGGCTTAGGAAAAATATAAACCATCCTCTGACTAGATAGGACTCCTAGTGGAGGGAGGGAAACACCAACCCACCCACAAAATCTTTGGCCCAAAATTTACCCTACCTATAAAATGTTCAGGGATAAGGATAGAGGAGAGATTTAGGGAATCTTTAACAAATGCCTCCTCCAACCTGAGATCCACCTCATGAGAAAGAACCAAATCTTCACACTGTTAACGATATTCTGCTATGCTCACAGATAGGATACTAGCATGGCTGTCTTCTGAAAGGCTACACCTAGTGGCAGATCCACAGAAATGCTGAGACTCATAGCCAGATACTGGGCAAAGAGTAGGGAGTCCTGTGGAAAAGTGGAGGGAAGTTTGAAGAACCAGGAGGTGACAGGTGCTCCACAAGAAGACCAATAGAGCAAACTAATCAAGATGCAGAGGGGCTTGTGGAGACTGAAGCACCAAGGACTATGCAAAAACTGGACCTGGGCCCCCTCCACAGATGTAGCTAATGGGCAGCTGGGTCTACATGTGTGTCCCTATTAAGGGGAGCAGGGGCTGTCTCTGACAAGTACTCTCTTGCCTGTTTTTGATCACTTCCCTCTGGTGGGGCTGCTTTTTCAGGCCACTACCAAAGAGGAAATACTCAGTCCTGATGCAACTTGGTGTGCTGGGGTTGGTAGGTAGGGAGAATCCCATTTTCTGAGGAGTAAGGGAAGGGTAAGGGGGCAGAGGAAGGGAAGTTGGCATTGGGAGGAGAGGAGGGAGGGGGCCAGGATCAGAATGTAAAGTGAATAGATAGATGATCGATAGATATATGCATGGATGGAGAGATAGATAGATAGATAGATAGATAGATAGATAGATAGATAGATAGACAGAGAGAGAGAGAGAGAGATAGATAGATAGATAGATAGATAGATAGATAGATAGATAGATAGA
>OU015753.1:78455001-78470768 GCA_907169655.1 Acomys percivali
ATAGATAGATAGATAGATAGATAGATAGATAGATAGATAGATAGATAAAATGGACTATCCACGTGACAGAGAAGTTTATAACTCGCCTGGATCTAGGGTCTTAAACTGTGTTGTCAGACCTCTCTGTGTCCCTCTTCTTACCTCCACCTTTGCCTGGATTTGTTCTTCTCTGAATGTTTTATTATTGCTATATTTTCAATATCTGGTTCCTAGAGGATTTAAATTTGTATAATTATTCCAGGTAACATTTTCAATATAAAGAGAAAGTTTTCTGCTTACAATTTGGAATAAAAATCCTGAGATTTGACTTTAGTTGGACTGCCACATCACAAGATTACATGTATATCAAACGTTAGAAGGAAAACCTGATGTGTTATGGCAAAATGAAAAGACATAGAGAGGCTAAGTAGTAAAATCTCCCTGGACTAATAATGAACAGGTAGCCCTGGATGCATACTAGCTGTCCTGAGATTATAGCTAAACTCAATTTAGGAATGAAACTGTTAAGCAATTAACTTTCCTATCACGATTTTTAAACCATACTCCATAAAGCCCAAAACTTCTTTACTGATCCAGTTGCATGTGTGTAAATAATATTTAGGCAAAATTCCTGCTTTACGAGCTTGCATTTTGCCTGTCCCTTCCTTCCTACAGTGGTTTTTCCAACTGTAGACCATATCACATACAAGTGCCCATCTACTGGTTATATAGCAAAATGAACAAACATACATACAAAAACATACAGGACAAGAAATAAAACCTACTTTAGTCAGCAAGCTATGACTGCCCAGAGTTGGACAATCATGATGCCCATTTGAATCCAGCCCACGTATTCTATAAGGCCATCTTTAGTTATACATTCTCTCTTGGGGCTACAAAGACCAGCACGTGAATCTGATGAGAGAGGGAACTAGAGGCTTCATGTCCTTTCACTTGTTTTGGATCTCTGTTGAACTGTCATAAGCTTTACCTCCAGCAGCCTACTAAGAATCAATATGAGATACATCATCTGCCCTTTCCCAAAGTCTCTTGGTAGTTTAAGCACTTGGCTAGGACCTGCCATGCCAGTTGCTACCATTTGGCTTCTCTTGGGTGCCTAAATTACAAGCTAACTTGGGAGTGAAAACTTCTGTCAGAAGTGAACCCTTGACTATTTTTTTCTCATCTTTTCAGAAATTTCATTTTTGGAGTCATCATGGCTTGTTTGCTTTCTCTTCATTTGGAGGTACAGTGTGTCCTGGATTCCAGTAAAGGATGAAATCACTTGACTCACCCCATCTAGGAAGGGGAAGCCTGGGGGAAAATACACAATGAATAACAAGCTGCAGTCTCTGAGACTTCCATTTCATGCCACATGGATTCCAGAACGAATAGCAGAGTTGCCAAAAGCACTGTTTATGCAGTTAATCCATTAGAATCTGGACCTGACAACCTCTTCTTGCTTTAAATATATAAATAAGGGAAAATAATTAAGTAGAGAAAAGAGTTAAGCTGTGTGTAACTACTCATTAGCAAAAGTCAATGATTCACAGGTCCCAGAAAAGCATGAAAACAAATGCTTATTGTTGGCCGCAATGTGAACTTTATTACCTTACATTCAGGATGAAACTAAACTTTTTTTCATAGCCAAATGACTACCTCTTGTCAATAATGAACTCCCAATTTTTGTCCAATCCCTTCTTACTTTTACAATTGCTTACTTCCAGATGCTGCCCTTTGGGTAGCTTCATACTTGGGGCTGAGAGGGTGTGATGTTATTTCAGTGGTATGGGGATGGTCAGATGACAGAGTGTGGGCAAATGACCACTGTTTCTCTAGAGAGTCTGCCTGCAGTTTAGGGAGTGTATGGATGCTTCACCTAAAGAGCTATGACAAAACTCTGCTTCCTTAGCTATCGCACCTAAACTACCTGTGCTTGTACACCGATTTTTCACACAAGTTTGACTCTGTAGAAAAGAAGGATCTTCACATGGTCAAGTATGACATGCTTAAACTAACTCAGTATTACATAGAAATAAATCAATTTTTAATGAGACAGCTGTGTTTCCTATTCACATGGCATTCAGTTTAAAAGACAATACCAGTAATTGAAACACACAAGTTCAGAGTTAGTGTTGGGTATTGAATTCCTACACTAATTGGAATTGAAAAGCTGTCCTCATTAGAACCACCTTGTCATTTTTATGAAATTATCTCAATACCTTACTAGGAAATCACTGAGAATGTGACTCGGTGTCTAATTAATGCCTAAGAAAGTATTAGACTTTTGCTAGTCTTCAAACAATTAAACTCTGCAAGAGAAGCCAATGAACAAAACATTTCGATTGATATTTCTACAGTCCAGATGTCCCGTGTCATTTTGAAATGGCACTGCATTCCTGGTTCTCTGAGGTCATCTTGAAAAATATATTATGAGTTATCTATTAACTTCCTCTTAGTAAAAGAAATACTTTTAAATAAAGCGACTGTAGATGGATAGTGGGAGAAGGGAAAACCAACCTCTTTGTAGAAAGCCACAAATTGTGACGGAATAAACTCGAGGTGGTCTCTCCTTTCATCTGTCTGGAGTAGCATTCTTTTTCTCTTTCTCCTTTTTGTCACATGATTGGCACAAAGCATAACATTTGCATGGCTTCTAATGGCCTGTGTGGCTACCAATCCACATTCCTTGAATGCCTTATTTCAAATTCTTTTGGAAAAAAGTTTGGACTGGCCTCTCACTGCTTTGTTAGACTTGACATGTCCTCCCTCCTGGTCTCATACTACCAGGCAGGTCACTCAGACAGTAAATGGCTCAGAAACTGGGGGAGGGAGTTACTAGTAAAGCGTAAAGCGAAGAGCCAGATATAGTACATTAGAGTGGTGGGTGATGTGTTTCTCAGTAAGTGATAGCTGAAGAGAAAAGCTGTCCCTGCTCCTTAACTTCACTCTAACCTACTGCAAACCTGATGCTGAGGTTGTCAAGACAACCTCACTTTTGGAGATTTCCTCTTTAGTTTCAAATTCAAATGTGTTGAATAAATTGAGAGGATGAGATTCATTTTTTAAAAACTATCAACTTAAAAGTCCTAATCAGTTTTAACCTGGAGCTACATTTTATTTCATGAGACAACTAGAATTTGAAGATTTTCAAAAATGTAACGGGACCAATTTATAAAGAGGTGATAGCTAATAAAAAAAATTAATAGTCTCCTTATGGTAACCAGATTTTTTACATGTATTAATAGTAATTCTAGAATAACAAAAAAATGTAGTGAAGAATTATTTATATTTGAAATAAGACATTGTGAGGACACAAAAAATAATATTCAGAGAAGTATTATTTTTTCTCCTATTTTCCTATTCATCTGTGAAAAAGTAATATAACTTAAGATAACTGAAGACAGAAACAGCAGTTGTAGCAAGGTGTAAGATAAGATTCTATTTACTCGGTTGCCTGCTGTTGTTTTTTCACTAAGGCCCAAGAATGGAAACTGTAAACCAAACTTTCCTTAAATGCCGTATACTAATATGAAGATGCTACACCTCTTATTGATTAGAATTTTGCAGAGAGTTGGAATGTTACAGGTACAGAGAGATAAAACACCCTGGGATGGCTTCCATACTCTTAGGCATCCATTGTCTACTTATCATCCTTTTTACTGTCAGGTAAAACCTTTAAAATCGTTTCTTAGAAGACCATTAGCTTTCAAAAAGCCAAAAGACAAAAGTGCTCCAGATGTCATTGAAAACTTATGACTTGGATTACTCAATGAATGCTTATCGAACCTCCCTCAATAACCAATGGACATGCTAAAGTGGACTGGGTAAAGACCCACAAGAACTCACCCCTACGTAAAGAACTGTAGGCAACTGAGTAAAAGTGAGGACAGAGAGGTCGTTCTGCCTGGGCAAAGCACACCACTTGGTTGTCTGTTGCCAAATAATCAGCCCTGAAAACATATATGTAGGTAATATAATATGAACCCAAGAGGTTATATTAAGAATGTATCATTTGGGAAGCTGCTAACCTGCACTCTCTGTATAATCAGGTAACTAGTTTTATTCCTTCTCAAGTCTCTGATGAGGTTGAAGACCAGATAGCTTACTTTTACAATTAAGCTTAGTTGTTTAGCGGTTAAGATGTTTTTAGGTCTAGATAGATGTTTTAAGTTGATAATGACATGATATGAGAGATACTGATTTACATTCAGAATTTCAGACTCACTAAGATGTTTTCTTCAAAGCTGCTAAGTACAAATAGCCAAAACACTAAGAGTATAATGTTTATATAATTCTTGATTGTTTCATGTATCTTCTTTCTTTGGGTAGTTTATTGTATATATGTGTAATAATATATATGTATACATAAAAAATAGTAATATATATACATATATGCATGCAGTAATAATGAAAAAGAGGTCATTAATTTGAAGGAGAATGGGTAGTGGTACCATCTAATATTACATGCACTTTTGATGACTTCATGAATGAAATTCAGTGGTGGAAGGTGAGGCAGATATAAAAGAATATTTGGAAATTCTCAGGCCAAGCTAGTCTGGCATACTTACTTGCAAATCATGAGAGACACTTTCTCAAACCAAATGGAAAGCAAGCACCAACATCTTAGGGCTTCCTCTGACTTCTACTTAGACACTAAGAACCCTGCATATCTATGGTTACACACACACATGTACTTGCATACACAGAGAGAGAGAGAGAGAGAGAGAGAGAGAGAGAGAGAGAGAGAGAGAGAGAGAGAGATTTAAAATGGGTTAACACTGACTATGGTGCTTCATTTACTTTTTAGAAGCCAAAGATAAAGACTGAAAAGACTGTTTAATGAGGTATGTGCTATCAAGGTGTTTATGCTATCAGATCCAAAATCTTTGTCAGAACTTACCATGAGAACTGGCTTACAAATCTAATATTTCCCAGGGACTTAACATATCATTTAAATGAGTTAAATATGTATCTTCAAAGTGAAACCCAATTTAATGACTTAATGTTTCAAATCATAACAGTGGTGCCAATGAAGCAGAAACTATGGCAAACTCAGTTTGAGGAAAATATGTTTATGCATTTCAACTCAGTTAATCATAGATGTATGAACAGTGAAAATATGTAGCCTTGCTATTTGGTTGGGTATAAGAATTATAGATTTTAAGATTTCTCAGGAAGTAGTATCTTGGTAGATCTGTGACATCATTTTTGGTGATATAAATATGTTCCACTTTTCAAATGGAATGCCTGAAGCTGTGCTTTAGCACACAATGTAAAGAAACATTAGACCGTAATGCCTCACTAAGTCCTGTCTTTCCAGAGACAAAGGCCTCCACTTCACAGTCACACTCACTCATACTCTTGTTTCTTGGCAGCTCCTATCCCTGTGGGCAGCTTTTTTCCATAACAAACCACACTGAGAGTAAAACTAAATCCAAAATATCTGATGAACAAGATGAAAACTTGCTGAGCATCTCAGCTTCTCCAAGGGAAGCAGATACTGATGCCCTTCCTTAGTTTCTTAGCATCCCTCTGGGTTTACGTTACCTCTTCCTTTTCCCAAAGACTTACTTTATTTTGTGTACATGAGTGTTCTGCCTTCATGTCTGTGTGTGCCTGGTGCCAGCAGAGGTAAGAAGAAGGTGCCAGACTCTCTGGAACTGGTGTTACAGACAGTTGTGAATGATATGGATGCTGAAAATCAAACCTAGATCCTCTAAAAGAATACATGGTGTTAACTGTTTTTACTTTTATAATAAGGTATTAGCATGCACAGTTGGGATTGTTATGTGATGACTCATTTGTTAGCTCTCTGTGGTCTGGTTAACTGTGTAGTTAATGGGTGACACAAGATAATTCATCCAAAGTGGCACAGAAAAGTCAAAGTATTGTACACTCTGCTCTAGGGCAATATGGTAACTATTTTACTTACAAAACCATAATTTGTCTTCATACTAGTGAAGTTATACTATTAAATTTACCAAAGAATATAAAGGTTCCTGGTGATTTATTTAATGGCTGAAAGAGTAGCAAGAAAACCTCATGGATACTGGACAGAGACAGTTCTCAAAGTAGCTGTGCTGTGGAGAGAATAAATCTTTAGCTAGAACGGCCATTTATAAAGAAAATGTTTAGACTGAAAATTAGCATATTTTTTGTGTATCTATCCTGTTTGGACTGTGTTATGTTTCTATTATTTTAAATTTTTATTAATTTATTCTTGTTACATCTCAATGGTTATCCCATCCCTTGTATCCTCCCATTCTTCCCTCCCTCCCATTTTCCCCTTACTCCCCTCCCCTATGACTGTGCCTGAAGGGGACTTCCTCCTCCTTTATATGCTCATAGGATATCAAATCTCTTCTTGGTAGCCTGTTATCCTTCCTCTGAGTGCCACCAGGTCTCCCCCTTCAGGGGACATGGTCAAATATGAGGCACCAGAGTATGTGTGAAAGTCATACCCCACTCTCCACTCAACTGTGGAGAATGTCCTGTCCATTGGCTAGACCTGGGTAGGGGTTTGAAGTTTACTGCCTGTATTGTCCTTGGCTGGTGCCATAGTTTGAGCAGGACCCCTGGGCCCAAATCTGCCTATCATAATGTTCTTCATGTATCCATCCAATGGAAAAAGGATAGCATCTTCAACAAATGGTGCTGGTCTAACTGGATGTCTATGTGTAAAAAAATGCAACTGGACCCATATTTGTCACCTTGCACAAAACTCAAATCCAAGTGGATTAAAGACCTCAACATAAAACCAGAGACATTAAGTCACTTAGAAGGAAAAGTGGAGAAGAGCCTGGAACATATTGGCACAGGAGACAACTTCCTGAACAGAACACCAACAGCCCAGGCCTTAATGTCAACAATTAATAAATGGGACCTCCTGAGGCTAAGAAGCTTCTGTAAGGCTGGAGACACTGTCAAGAGAACAAAGCAACAGCCTACAGACTGGGAAAAGATCTTCACCAACCCTAATTCTGACAAAGGTCTAATATCCAAAATATATAAAGAACACAAGAAATTAAACACCACCAAACCAAATAACCCAATTGAGAAATGTGTTGTGTTTCTTGAGTCTGTGGGTAGCCACCACTTTTCAGTATTAAGGTACAGTCTGGAGAAGAGGTAGGAAAAGCTATGGAGGAGGACATAATGTGAGGCTTGCTCTGCTGCAATGGGGCCCCTCTGCACCTTCTGACTTCTGCATAACTCACCGGACTCAAACTGAGAGATGGTCCTCTGATGAATTGGGAGATCTCTGAGAAGGGTGGCTGTCTTCAGAGCACATGTAGGGTGAACTAAAAAGTCTATCTCACGTGCCAGGAAGTAGCACTGTCACTGAGGTTAATGCATGCAGCATTTATTTCTGTGGTTGTTTTGCCTCCATTTTTCTGCAGGAAGTGGAGAGAATAAGAAAACTCCATGTGTGTAGGTGACATACATCTGACCAATACAGATTTAGGGAAGACATTGCTGGATTTGGTGCTGGGCAGGTATTGCGAGAGCCACAGATGAGCTACCAGAGCCACACAATGCCCTTGACATGGCTTTGACTCTTAGATGTTTCTCGCAATCATACACTGGAAATGGGAAAGTTAGATATAGGAAGAGGCAGGAACAGGGTGAAAAGAAGACCACACCAATGGGTAAATATTGGACCTGATAGGATATAAGCTTTCATGCAAAATTTATTCTGTTTAAAATGTAACAAACACACAAAACCAAAAGCTGGTTCTTTGAGAAAATCAACAAAATAGACAGACCGTTAGCCAAACTAACTAAAAGGCAGAGAGACAGTATTGAAATCAACAAAATCAGAAATGAAAATGGAAACATAACAACAGAAACTGAAGAAATACAAAGAATCATAAGATCCTACTTTGAAGGCATATATGCCACAAAATTTGAAAATCTAAGGGAAATGGACGATTTTCTTGATCAATTTCACTTGCCAAAGTTGAGTGAAGAACAGATAAACAAGCTAAATAGTCCCATTTCCCCTACAGATAGAAGCAATCATTTATAGTCTCAAAAAAACAAAAAACAAAAACAACAACAAAAAAACCAAAACAAACAAACAAAAAACAAAAAACAAAAAAAAAAGCCCAGGTCCAGATGGTTTCAGTGCAGAATTCTACCAGATCTTCAATGGCGAGCTAATACCGATACTCTTCAAGCTACTCCAAAACATAGAATTGGATGGAACATTACCAAATTCATTCTATGAGGCCATAGTCACGTTGATACCTAAACCTCACAAAGACTCAACAAAGAAAGAGAATTTCAGACCAATTTCTCTTATGAAAATCGATGCAAAAATACTAAATAAAATTCTTGCAAAATGAATACAAGAATGAATAAAGGATATCATTCATCATGACCAAGTAGGCTTCATTCCAGGCATGCAGGGATGGTTTCATATATGGAAATCCATCAATGTAATCCACCATATAAACAAACTGAAAATAAAAAACCACATGATCATCTCTTTAGATGCAGAGAAAGCATTTGATAAAATCCAACACCCATTCATGTTTAAAGTTTTAGAGAGATCAGGGATACAAGGCACTTTCCTCAACATAATAAAAGCTATATACAGCAAGCCAATAGCCAAAATGAAAGTAAATGGTGAGATACTCAAGGAAATCACTCTAAAATTGGGAACAAAGTAAGGCAGCCCACTCTCTCCATATCTCTTCAATATAGTACTTGAAGTTCTAGCCAGAGCAATAAGACAACAAAAGGAGATCAAGGGTATCCAAAAGGGAAAGGAGGAAGTCAAACTATCCCTATTTGCAGATGATATGATAGTGTACATAAGTGACCCTCAAAATTCCACCAGAGAACTCCTACAGCTGATAAATACTTTCAGCAATTTGGCTGGATACAAAATTAACTCAAAAAAGTCTATAGCCTTCCTATACACAAATGACAAGCTTGCAGAGGAAGAAATTAGGAAAGCCATACCCTTCACTTTAGCTACAAGCAATATAAAATATCTAGGAGTTACTCTAACTAAGCAAGTGAAGGACTTGTTTGAAAAAAATTTCAAAACTCGGAAGAAGGAGATTGAAGATGACATGAGAAGATGGAAGGATCTTCCTTGCTCATGGATCAGGAGAATTAACATAGTAAAAATGGCCATCCTACCAAAAGCAATCTACAGATTCAATGCAATCCCTTTCAAAATACCTACACAATTTTTTAAAGACATTGAAAGTTCAATTCTGAACTTCATATGGAAAAACAAAAAACCCAGAATAGCAAAAACAATCTTGTACAATAAAAGGTGCTGTGGAGGAATCTCCATACCTGATCTCAAATTGTACTATAAAGCAATTGTAATTAAAACAGCATGGTACTGGCACAGCAACAGGCTGGTTGATCAGTGGAATCGAATCGAAGACCCAGATATGAATCCACACACATATGGTCACTTGATTTTTGACAAAGAAGCCAAATCCATTCAATGGAAAAAGGATAGCATCTTCAACAAATGGTGCTGGTCTAACTGGAGGTCTATGTGTAAAAAAAAATGCAACTGGACCCATATTTGTCACCTTGCACAAAACTCAAATCCAAGTGGATTAAAGACCTCAACATAAAACCAGAGACATTACGTCAGTTAGAAGAAAAAGTGGAGAAGAGCCTGGAACATATTGGCACAGGAGACAGCTTCCTAAACAGAACACCAACAGCCCAGGCCTTAATGTCAACAATTAATAAATGGGACCTCATGAGGCTGAGAAGCTTCTGTAAGGCTGGAGACACTGTCAAGAGAACAAAGCGACAGCCTACAGACTGGGAAAAGGTCTTCACCAACCTTAATTCTGACAAAGGTCTAATATCCAAAATATATAAAGAACTCAAGAAATTAAACACCACCATACCAAATAACCCAATTGAGAAATGGGGCTTGGAACTAAACAGAGAATTCTCAGCAGAGGAATATCAAATGGCTGAGAAACACTTAAAGAAATGCTCACCCTCCTTAGTCATCAAGGAAATGCAAATCAAAACAAGTCTGAGATTCCATCTTACACCCATCAGAATGGCTAAGATCAAAAATTGAAGAGATACCACATGCTGGCGAGGATGTGGAGAGAGAGGAACACTCCTTCATTGCTGGTGGGAATGCAAACTAGTACAGCCACTTTGGAAATCTATCTGGTGCTATCTCAGAAAACTGGGAATAGGGCTTCCTCAAGACCCAGCTATTCCTCTCCTTGGAATATACCCAGAAGATGCACCAGCACACAACAAGAAAATTTGCTCAACCATGTTCATAGCAGCCTTATTCATAATAGCCAGATCATGGAAACAGCCTAAATATCCTTCAGTAGAAGAATGGATAAAGAAACTGTGGTACATATACACTATGGAATACTACTCAGCTATTAAAAACAAGGAATTCCCGAAATTTGTGGATAAATGGATTGAGCTAGAGATGATCATAATGAGTGAGTTAACCCAGAAGCAGAAAGACTCAAATGGTATATCCTCACTTATATCTGCATACTAGCCCAATGGGCATGTCCCACGAATGCCTTCACTTACCAGGAAACTGGGACAGAGGGGAGGACATCCTATTGGGACTCTAGATGAGAGAACCATGGGAGAATAGCAATGTAGAAGGATCCAGTGGGTCCTAGAAACCTACAAGTAGAACATTATGATAGGCAGATTTGGGCCAAGGGGTCCCTCTCAAACTGAGGCACCATCCAAGGACAATACAGGGGGTAAACTTTAAACCCCAACCCAGATCTAGCCAATGGTCAGAACAGTCTCCACACTTGAGTGGAGAGTGGGGTATGACTTTCACATGAACTCTGGTGCCTCACATTTGACTATGTCCCCTGGAGGGGGAGACCTGGTGGCACTCAGAGGAAGGACAGCAGGTCACTGAGAAGAGACTTGATACCCTATGAGCATATACAGGGGGAGGTAATCCCTCTCAGGAACAGTCATAGGGGAGGGGAGTAAGGGGAAAATAGGAGGGAGGGAAGAATGGGAGGATACAAGGGATGGGATATCCATAGAGATGTAACAAGAATAAATTAATAAAATAAAAATAAAATTTAAAAAAATGTAACAAACACAGCCAATGGATATGGAAATCATCGTCAAAGTTAAAGATATAAAGCAGTGATGTGTTTTATTGTTAACAACAAACAAATAAGCCACTAAAGGGCAGACGAAGTTTCTCCGGTTAACACACTGGCTTAGCATGCGTAAGATTTGAGGTTCAAACTCTAGTATTGAAAAACAAAAAGTATAAACATCAGTAAAATGTCTCTATCTTCCACTTATTCCTGAGTCCATCTTATTTATTCAAGAGACAGGAGAACCCATCATACAAACTTCCTTTGAGTCAATCCATGTTTAATTCTTAAGATAATCATGTTTAGGCAAACATGCATTTATTCTGTGGAACATATAATCTTTTGCAAATGAATAAGAGCCATGAGTTATGAAAGCACAAGTTCCCATGATGCTGGGTCAGGAAGTCTCCGTAAGACCGTGCGGTTTGGATTTGGATGCTGTGTTTACTTGTGCAGCTGGAATCAGATGTTTCCTGATTACTCTGTGTTTACTTTGCTCAGCTTGGTTTCATGCTTGTTACGTAAACATATTTTAGAATCAATACTTTATAAAGCCTAGAAGAGCAATTCTAATGACTGGTTTGGTCCTGTGCAGATTTGTATAAATTCCAGCGTTTTTTCTGCCCAAATCTTATAAATAAACATGTAGTTGAGAATGAAACCATATTCTCACACCTTATGCTACAAAGCACACTTTTCTCCTCAGGGAGAATATTATCTCAGTGATGGAGCAACCATCCCCAGAAGCAGCACTGGCCATCCTGGTCCACAGACACATCTTCCAATAGGGAGATGTAAGTCTACCCAAATGCCAAATCCTCCAGTTCCAAACCTTGCTACATTTGCCATATTTGTCCTTGTATTTTCAGAAGGCCCCCAATTACAACTTAACATTGACTTTGGAATTTCATAACTCTATTCTATTTATATTTTGAAACCAAATACTCATAAGTAGTTACAGAGAAGCATAATTTACAAGTAGTCTTTTTTTATTTCACTTCCCTGGGGACAATAACAAAATCAAGAACTTTAGACAACGCCTTCATTTTTATGAAAAGTGTACAAAGGTTTCTTACAGAAACATGGACATGCTAATACATTTACTCACTTAAGTGATACATAACGTATACAGTACAAAAGTTCTTGTCCTAAGTTTACAACTCAATTACTTTTCTTCAATTTTATAAATTTATACAGTATTTTTCTCTAATAGCACATTTCTTCTCTGTCTATTTGTTCTGTTATTGACATAGTTTTTATACTATCAAGCAAACAGTGAAGTTTGTTCATTGTTACTATCTAAACTTATCTTTTAAATTAGTTAGGAGGAAATATGTGTGTGAATATGTATGTACACACATACATACACATATATTCACATACATGTGTAAATACATATTTTTGCTTGCTTGCTTCTTTGTCTGTCTTCAACAGTGCCTCATGTAAGCCAGATTTTCCAGCCTCACCCTCCAGTGCCAAGACACAGACAGCAGGAGTGTGCAAAGCTATCTGACCCTCTGTTTTTATCTGACTTTTACTAAGAATGCTGTTTCTTTACTGGTATTTGAGCTGCCATTTGGTATCATGGTCCTAAGAATGAGAGGCTTCTTTTTCTACTGGTCATACAGTATGTTTGCTAGCTATAACTTCTCTGCACTTGTCTGGGAATGTTTTCATTTCACTTTCATTTGTGAAACATAGTTTTATTGAGTATACAGTTAACATTTAGCGTTTTCCAATAATTTAAATATGTTAACTAATAATACCTAACCTTTGTGTTTCTGTAGCATTCTAAGTTTCATTGTCATTCTCTCTCTCTCTTTCTCTCTCTGTCACACACTCACACACACGCACACACAAACACACACACACATACACACACACACATCGTATTTTAAATGTTGTATTCTCATGGTTTTCAAGACTTTTCTGCATTTTTGTTGTTTGTTTATTTGTTTGTTTTGCCTTTAGCAACTTGGCATGTTTCTGGACTTGCAGGTCTTTGTGAGTGTATCCTATTGATGTTCTTTCAGCTTCCTGGATGTGTACATTAATTCTTTCAATCAAACCTAAGACATTTTTGACATAATTTTCTTGAATCTCTTTGATACCCCTTTCTCACTTTCTTGTTGGACATCGATCAACACATACATACTGAGCTGTTCAGTGATGATCCATAGGTTCATTTCCTTTACTCTAAAAATTGCCTAATATTAGTAATAGGCTTTAAATGAATTCTATCCCTTTAATTTTGTTCCCTGTTTATTTGATAAGTATTTGATATGTTTACCTTTAAGTACTTAAACATAGTTCCATTTGATTTTAAACTCAAATTTGATGACCATTTGGATATTTTTGTCTGCTCAATATAATATCTGGTTCTCTTCAACAACAGTTTTTACTGATTGCCTTTTTTCCTGTACACGCAGTCTATTTGTTTTAAATTTTGATAATTTTTGCTGAAATTCTGTTTTCAAAATTGGGGGTTTGACCCAAGAGTTCACACAGGCTAGTGTTCTATTGATGAACTAAGTGTGAGCCACCTAAATTGCATATTTTTGATAAAATATATTTTTGGTTGCTATACATTTTTGAGTTGATCCCTAGAATGTTTTCCTTTTGCGTATATATGTCTTTAATCATGTCCTTTGGTTAGAGCATACCCATGAACACAAAGCCTTTTACTACCAGGGCAAGGTGATGTTTTAAGTATATAGTAAAAATGAACAGAGTTTTACAAACTAAATAAAGTTTTTAAAATATATTTTATTAGTTTATTCATATTACATCTCAATTGTTATCCCATCCCTTGTATCCTCCCATTCCTCCCTAATAAAAGTTTAACCAGTTGATTTTGAGTTAAAAACCTATAGCTTGGGATCTATGGACCATGAGAAAGGCATTTAAAACATCTGAGGATAATGTGGAATATCCATTCCCTCTCATGAAGCAGCTGTCATGAATCTTATATCTTCTTTGTCTATAAAGAAATTAATTCAGTAAACAGTCATGTGATCATGGAAGAGAGTATTTGTTGAGGTTTAAATATGAAAAATCCCCCATTTTCATGTGTTTGGACACTTGATCTTTAGTCGATGGGACTGTTTTGGGAGGCGATGGAATCTTTAGGATGGGATAATGCCTTGTAGACTGATAGGTCATTGGAAGCTTCATCTTTGAGAGGCCTAGCCCAGCAAGCTTATAACCCAAGTCTGTCACCACTACGTCATCAACTGCCTCACACTCTACCACTGTGGATTGTGCTGCTCTAGTCTGTGAGTCTCCCATAAGCATGAGGTCAACTGTACTCTCTAAACTGTGAGCTGGAATAACCTTCTTTCCCTTAGGTTGCTTCTGTAGGCTAGCTGTCATAGTAATGAGAAAATATCTCCCACAGCATCAGATGGTACTGAAACCCCAGGGCATTGATTGGCTCTGAGCAGAGGACTCGTTCGAGCCATACCTAGGTTTCTGATTCATGAAAATTGTGATTAATATATATTTGTTTTTTTATTTTAATTTGTGTCTGTGTGTGTGTGAGAGAGAGAGGGAGTGTGTATGTGTGTGTGTTTCTTGTGTTTGTGTATGCACATGTGCTTGTTCATGTCCAAAGAAGCCACAAGAGGGTGTCAGACCAATTAGATCTATAGTTAAGGGCAGTTATAAACTGCCAAATGTGGGTGCTGGGAATCAAACACCTGTCCTCTGCAGCAGCAGCAAGTACTCTGAACCACTGAAACATTTCTCCAGCCTCCAGAGTCTTTTGTCTAAATCGCTAAGTTATTATTATCTGTTAGGCATAAAAAACAAACTATGATTCCTTTCCCCTAAAAAACTGTTGAGCTACTTGTTGGAATTGATTCAGTGTGTTACTAGATTAATGCTATAGAGAATATTTTACATACAAGGCCCACTTCTGTTTCTGATCAAATATTTTAGGTCTGAGAAAGGCATCAGGGCCATGAGGTTAGAGCTCTTGTTTTAGAGAGGAGTTAGCTAACTCCATAATACTTACTTGTACATGTTGGCCACCCAGAATGGAGAATGCTTCTCAACTTCCTTGCAGCTGCATATGCCCATGTGACTAAACTCTCTGGAGAGAAAGAATAAAAGCAAGATAATTGTGGCAATTCCCAGAAATTTTATATTGCTCATTTTTAGTATTATTTTTTAAATGTTTTATCTATACAACATAGGCATACTGTTACTGTGCACTGTGTAAAGATTCAAATGCTGATTTCTATTCCCACATACCATCTGCTCTCCTTTTTCTGAGAATCTCCTATCTAAACATTGCTCCTCAATTGTCCCTGATATGTCAATAAAGTAGCTTAACAGCTAGTCACTGATCAGGAAACAGAATAGGGCTGGACTTCCTGCCAGCCACAGGAGAAAGAGAAGGAGGAAGTAGGAGATTCAGCCATGTCCAGCAGTATGAAGAGAAAGTAACTAGAGCAGAGAAAGCCACAAAATGCATGTGTCTCCAGAATTTTGGCAAAGAGATTAGACAGACTAGTTGGAAGGTTAATATAAACTTACATTGCTCGGTTGTTGTGTCATACGGCTTTTGAAATAAATAACATAGTCCAGTCTCAATTATTTGGGTGCTAGCTTCATTAGGAGAGAAACTTTAACACACACACACACACACACACACACACACACACACACACACACACA
>OU015753.1:78470778-78486153 GCA_907169655.1 Acomys percivali
CATGATCATACATTTGCAGCTATACACAGACAACTCCTCTCATGTCTGGTTTGGACAATATCTTCACTGTTCTCTGTATTGCATGTTCTCAAAACAGCCATGTCATCTCACAAAAGTACACATGAACATAGTGTTCTATATTAAAAAATTTTAATGTGTTTTTCTTAATGGAAAATATTTGTTATTTAAGATTTCCTTGGAGTAAGTAGATATTTTGCTGTGGATAGAATAGCTTGTAGCAGCGAAATCAAGTAAGTTTGAAATTGAAGTAATTCAACAAAGCATAGAGACTTGTTTGGCCTCCAGGAGTAAACACAGAAAATCTGTTCAGTTGAGTGCTGGCTTCCAGAGACCAGGGCCCTGGCAATGGGAAGATATTAGTTACAAGGCACAAAGTTGCAACTGGGAGAAATACATGAGGTGGGTAAGGTGGGTAAACACGTAATGATTTCTTGTGAGTCCAACAATAGTTGATTCACACAATTTGGTTTAGAAGGTTGTAGCTTCTTAGTTTTCTCCAATGGTACAATGATACCCACTCAGGCACTTCGTAGGGAATGGAGTTCTTCATGGCTTTGCAAGTTGCAAGCCCAGATTAAATGCCCAAAGGTTTGCACATAATGTTTTCTGTATTCAGATAGAATTTTACAGGTTGAGCCCGGGTATAGTTTTCCCTTGTTCTTCATCCTTCTCAAGTCTATCAGTTAGAAAAACATAATGGCTGCCTTTGGTCTGTTCAGATAGAAAAGCAGAATAAACAGGAAGGGCTCTCTTACCCATTGCCTCCTTGAGTTCTTGAGCATCTGGAGACAACATTGTCATCATTGTAAACACTTAACTTTATTTCTTATGTACAAAATGATTATAGTGATCAGCATTCAAAACATGTTTACTAATTCCCTTTTTCATGTTTAATGTATTTTAGCAGAAGTGGCCATTAGCATTGTATATTATTAATTACCATATTTTACCATTCATTTACTGCATTACACATAAAGACCTCAGTTTATGAACCCAAACTTCTCTTCCAGCCTTCTCATAACCTCTTCTTATAATACAATTGAATGGTATTGAATACATTGAAAATATTCTAAAACCATCATCATTACTATCTAAAAATTGTTTTCATATTATAACACTCTATATAAAATCTTCCTTCTATTCTTATATTGCTGGATTCAAGTAAACCACCATTATACTTTGTATCTATGAGTGTGTTCTTACTGTTTTGTCTTCAGGATGCAGGTTGGCCTAAAACTAGTCTTTGCTGCCCCAGTGCTGGGCTTACAGGTATGTAATGTCATACACATCTGTCTCTGTGACTTTTATTAGTACTAAATCCCCATATAGGTGGGACTAGATACTGCTTGTCACTTTGTTGGTAGCTTATTTCATTAGCATCATGTCTTCAAGACTCTTCCATGCTATGGTATGTCAAATATTCCTTTCTTTCAACAGAGTAATATATCATTGCATGTACGTATGAGATATGTGTGAGTGTGTGAGTGTGGTGTGAGTGTGTGTGTGTGTGTGTGAGAGAGAGAGAGAGAGAGAGAGAGAGAGAGAGAGAGAGAGAGAGAGAGAGAGAGAAGAGAAGAGAGAGAAGAGAAGAGAAGAGAAGAGAAGAGAAGAGAAGAGAAGAGAAGAGAAGAGAAGAGAAGAGAAGAGAAGAAGAAGGAGAAGGAGAAGGAGAAGTAGGGGGAGGAGAGGAAGGAAGAAGAGAGGAGAGAGGAGAGAGATATTTTTGCATGGCCCTAGAAGTTTTGAAAATCTCTGAACCCCTTCTAACAATTGAGACTTGGTTCTTTACAGCTTCTTGCATTTAATAGTCTTAGCTCCTCACCATCCCCGCTTCATATTTTCCCATTCTGTGCTCGCAGTCCTTCCTTGGAATTTTTCCATCCAACTAGTAGATGAGAATTCACAGCCCTGGGAATCCTGGAGGCATCAACCTTGGGATTCCCTTTCTAGCTTGCCACCTTCCACTTCTTGCTGTTGCTAGACCTCAGATTGGAAATTCTGGATTTCAGCAGGTTTTAATGTTATCTGTTTTGCTCGATTTACACATGAAAAAGACCTCCACTAAACAATAAAAAAGCTTTTAAGAGAAGTGTTTATTGGGCTCAATGTTGCTACACCAAAGAGGAAATACACAATACAAGCTTCCTGGATTAGTGCACCATGCTTGACAAATAGCCTGCTTTACAGCAGGAAAAAGGGGCCTAACACACAATGCTAGGATGAGAACTCCACTCATCACTGCCTTACAAAACAAGCATAACTTGCCGCATTCCCAGTTACCAACCTGACACAAACAAGCCTCTCTTATGAACAGCCTTAATTTGCATCAGTTACAGGCTTTCTGCTAAGTCACTGAGGAAGGGATCCCTTCCTCTCCTGGGTAAGAATAGCTACCTACAGTGAGTTATCTAGAGTTCATTGAGCTTGAATTCTTTCAAACTCTTTCAAATGTCTTGCTTGATGGCAGTAGCTGTAATGATGGGACCAAGGCCTCTGAATCAGAAGTCTTTGTTGAACATCAACCATTACATCAGTAGTTGTTGCAATAAGAGTAGAGTTTCTTCAAAGAACATGTAGTATTCCAAATAGTCTGACATTAGTCCATTGCCTAAGATGGTGCTATTTGGCTGGTGATTCCAGGCTCAAGACAATCAAAAAAGACAGAAGAGTCTATTCATTTTGCTGCTCATTAATTCACAGAACTGGTTATGAGAAGGCAGAAAGAAAAGCTTGGGTTCATATACCTAGATGTTTGGGTGTAATGCAGTAAATGAATGGTAAAATATAGTAATTAATAATATAATGTGCTAATGGTCACTTTTACTGAAATATATTAAACATGAAAGAGGAAGTGAGTAAACATGTTTTTTTTTGTTTTTTTGTTATTTTGTTATTTTTTTATTTTTAATTAATTTATTCTTGTTACATCTCTATGGTTATCCCATCCCTTGTATCCTCCCATTCTCCCCTCCCTCCCATTTTCCCCTTATTCCCCTCCCCTATGACTGTTCCTCAGAGGGATTATCTCCCTCTGTAATATGCTCATAGGGTATCAAGTCTCTTCTCAGTGACCTGCTGTCCTTCCTCTGAGTGCCACTAGGTCTCCCCCGCCAGGGGACATAGTCAAATGTGAGGCACCAGAGTACTTGAGAAAGTCAAATCCCTCTCTCCACTCAAGTGTGGAGACTGTCCTGTCCATGGGCTAGATCAGGGTAGAGGTTTAAATTTTACCGCCTGTATTGTCCTTGGCTAGGGCCTTAGTTTGAGCGGGACCCCATGACCCAAATCTGCCTATCATAATGTTCTACTTGTAGGTTTCTAGGACCCACTGGATCCTTCTACATTGCTATTCTCCCATTGTTCTCTCATCTAGAGTCCCAGTAAACATGTTTTGGATGCTAATCACTATAATCATTTTATATGTAAGAAATAAAGCTGTGTTTATAATGATGACAAATGGCAAATTAATATGCTGGAATGGTAAAACTGAGTCAGCATGATTCTCAAACTTCAGACTTGTCAGTTTCTTCTAGTTCCTTTACTATAGTGTCTTTAATGAAATGTTCAAACATAGGGAAAGCTAATTATATGATATATCCTAGGTGAACTTGAGAATGGGAAAGCCTTGAGATAACCTTGGCAAAGACCAAAAAAAAAAAGGAAAGAAATTTAGAAGTATCTACCACAAATCCTACATTAAGTTTTATTGTATATATTTGGTCATGGTAAGAGCATACATGTGTGGGAAAGAAAGGTATTTTATTGCCTGTGGTATTAATACTGAGCTGGCTGACTTATGTTTTATCTAGAATGTGTTGAGATGAAAGAAATAAAGTATTCCTGAGTAGAGACACAAGCTACCTTTTATTTGGTTTTATAAAGTAATTTGATAGTTTCAGTTAAGTTGAATCCAGTAACTGTGTTTTCAGTTATTCTCTATAGCAAGAATAATGTGTAGAACTTGTGTATCTGTCTCTCACAAAGCAAAAGGGATTCTGTAGGTATGAATGTAGGTAAAGGCCTTCCAGTGAGAAAGTTGTTTTAGAATGCCTAGTTGAGCCTACTCTAATAATTAGTTCCTATTGTGTTAGAAAAGTTCAGCACCACAAGGTTTGTCATCATTGCTTTGAGGAGGGAACATGGGTCAGAACCAAGGAATTCAAGTGGTTTAATTAATTAGAAAAAAAATGTAACACAAAATTCCTCTAAGTCCCTAGAATGAAATCAGTCCTGCCAACACTTCGATTTAAACCAGTGAGATAATTGTTGAGCCTGCACCCTACATAAATGCATGTAATAAGTTTGTTATTTAAGCCATTAAATTTACAATTGTCTGTTAAATTAACCAAAAAACACCCATAAGATATAATTGATAGAATACAGCTAGATTAAATATAAGAAATAGAAATTATTCATTTCTATTTCTATTAACTATACATCTTACACATTTTTGTAACTCCAAACGGCTATAAAATATAACTTTTAAACAATAGGTTGTCTTGTTAAAATGAATATAGATTCTAAACATGTAACAATTAGAAGATAATGTAAGCAAAGTAAAGAATTTTAATTGTGCTGAGTTATACGAGAATGACAAGAGGGATGCATTTGAATTTGCAGTGTATGATAAAGCTTCTTCCTGAAAAGGAAGGTGTTACAGAATAGATAGAAAACTTTCCTTGTTAGCACTAACCAGGAAAATTAGATACCATTAAAAATAAAGTATTACATTTTCACTTACTTATTATTCTTTCAGATCACCAGTGAGCTGATTTTTTTTTTTACTTCCTCAAACTAAATACAGTAACCCCCTGAGGCTGATTTGTGTTAGAATCCAACACCTAGTTTACATTCAACCGAAAATGTGGCCATGTCAGTGAGAGACAGACAATAGGACCACAAGGAGAGGGATTTTTGAACTCTTTTGGTGCTGTTTAGCTGATTTCCAGCCAATGTCAACAAGTTAACAAAATGTAAAACTGTACTGAACTTTGTGAGCTATTCGTGCTCATATCATACAGTCCCATATCTTCCCTGTGCCTCTTTAGGATCTTGGTCACCTGGCTTCTCTAACCTAACTCTAGTCCAGCAGGTGGAGCACCAACATGCCATGCAATGGGTTGTTTTGGTTTTACATATTTCCAATGCTGTTCTGAATGTTATAGTGAATAAAAGTAGAATGATAAGCTAAGTGAATATACCTGCACAGTGTACTTCCATGTGGCAAAATGAATATACTATTGTGTGTTTCTAGATATAATTCATTTGGAGTCAAGCAGAGAAGTAACTGCACTAAATCTGTATCTCAGGAAAAGCCTGTTGGCAACAAGCTCTTTGCACGAGTACTTTCTAACTAGCTTAGCAAAACCCTCACAAAAGCAGCGGGTAATGGTGGGGACATGCTATTGAGCTTTCTCAGGTCAGATACGCTTTTCTGCCGTTCTTTGTAGAAATTCCAAAAACGGCATTACTCATCTCCACAGCCATGGAAGAATGGGATTTCTTTCTGGTTCCACCATATGCCATAAGAATCCATAATCACTTTATAGATACATTAGTTCTATCCTTGTCACTACATGCAAGACAGGACATCAACATGTGGCAGAGGAGTAGGGGTTTCGAAGTATCTCTTAGGAGAATTTCAAAAACATTTTTATCTGCAGTGATGATGGGAGGACATGTGACTGCGCGTTGTGTGACTACAATCTTGATTACAAGGACAATTACATTTTTAAGGTACAGTATATTGGGTGATCTACAGCTGCTACTTGCACCTATGCGGTTATCTATGAGGTCATTGTGGACTTACTGAACTATTCTAAATGACATTTTCTCTAGAAAGTGGACAGGTGGCTAGAAACCCATTGCAGTATGGCTGGATTTCAAGTCATCCAATCCTTTGCAAGGTTTGCTCATTCCGTATGCAAACTAAGGCTTCACCTAAATTTCACACTTCATGTGACCCCTAAGAGAATTCAGGGCTACAAGCTTTGGAATAAGGCCTGTACCTAAAACAAATCTTTATCAATTCTGTGGAAACACTCATGAACACATGGAAAATGAGAATAATTCAAGATTTCACTATTTAAGAATTAATAGTATGTCAGTTGCCCTGTTAATTAATCTAGAATTCGATTTTCCCTACCAAAGTACTTTGGAGATAGAAAAGATGTTAAAACTTAAACTGTAAATGTAAAAATGGAGAAAACATAAAATTTAAACTATAGACTCCATTGAAAAATTTGATGCTATAACTAGCTATTTAGAGATTAACTTGTATCCAATGAGTTGTATGTATACATATATTCTTTTATGAGACAGAGCTTCATGTGTACAGAGGCATCACTAATGTTTTTTATTTGGGGACAGGATTTGTTATGTAGGCCTGAACTTGTGTAGACTCTGCTTTTGCCTTCTAAGTTCTTGGATTACAACCATGCACCATCATGCCTGGTTGTTAACTCACTTTTGACTTATAAAAAATTTTCTGTAAGAATTTTAACAAGAAAATTTGCTCAACCATGTTCATAGCAGCCTTATTCATAATAGTCAGATCATGGAAACAGCCTAAATGTCCCTCAGTAGACGAATGAATAAAGAAACTGTGGTACATATACACTATGGAATACTACTCAGCTATTAAAAACAAGGAATTCCCGAAATTTGTGGATAAATGGATTGAGCTAGAGATGATCATAATGAGTGAGTTAACCCAGAAGCAGAAAGACTCAAATGGTATATACTCACTTATATCTGCATACTAGCCCAAGGGGCATGTCCCATGAAAGCCTTCCCTTATCAGGAAACTGGGACAGAGGGGAGGACATCCTATTGGGATTCTATTGGGATGAGAGAAGCATGGGAGAATAGCAACGTAGAAGGATCCAGTGGGTCCTAGAAACCTACAAGTAGAACATTATGATAGGCAGATTTGGGCCAAGGGGTCATGCTCAAACTAAGGCACCAGCCAAGGACAATACAGGCGGTAAACTTTAAACCCTTACCCAGATCTAGCCAATGGTCAGAACAGTCTCCACACTTGAGTGGAGAGTGGGATATGACTTTTACATGAACTTTGGTGCCTCACATTTGACTATGTCCCCTGGAGGGGGAGACCTGGTGGCACTCAGAGGAAGGAAAGCAGGTCACCAAGAAGAGACTTGATACCCTATTAGCATATTCAGGGGGGGGTAATCCCTCTCAGGAACAGTCATAGGGGAGGGGAATAAGGGGAAAATGGGAGGGAGGGAAGAATGGGAGGATACAAGGGCTGGGATAACCATTGAGATGTAAGAAGAATAAATTAATAAAATTAAAATAAAAAAAAGAATTTAGTAAAATAAATACTCAACTTATTTTCAAGTATATTGTATTGAACGCCGTTATGAAAGCTTTGTGATACAAATTCTTTGGAGCTTGTGTGCTGCTTAGATGGTGGCCTGGTTTACATGGTTCATATGGAGAGGTTCCATTGAGTTTATCAGGTTTGAATTGATGTTTTTCTTTTGGTGAACTCAAGTAAACTAATATGTGTCTTCAGACGCATTGTTGCCTTTTCATCCTTTGTTATGGTGGTGTTATTTATAACTTTATGATTGATAGATAAACATCTGAAACTTGTCTTTCTGGCACTCAAAATAATTTTCCCTAGCTTTAAAGAAACTATATTCTTTGTATTGGATGTTGCTAATTAGTGTTTGATTTTTAAGCTGACTTATGACTTAAATAGGCAAGTAAGGAATACTGACTGTGGAGGAAATAATCTTCCTCAGGAACGAGCACACCAATTGCTTATCCAATTCCATACCTTCAACCCTGAAAACACACATACAAGTAACCTACAGGTTGAGTAGGTTGTTCTTAGGAATATATATGTGCATACATATATGCATGTAACACCAATTAATGAAACAGGAGGGCATGAATTTGATAAATAACAAGGCAGGGGTATATGGGAGGATTTGAAGGCAACAAAGGAAAGGGGAAATTATGTAATTTTATTATCTCAAAAAAAATAATTGAGAAAAAAGGCACTGAACCTGAAAATGGGAAAGACGGATTAAATCTTATCAAGCATCTCTTGAAGTCTAAAGATCTCCTGTGTACCACATGTCAACTATGTGTATAAAGTGTGCTTTTATGTCGAACAGAAGACATCGGGAACTGTTTACAGCAAGGAAAAGTGTATTTGGTTATCATTTGCTGTTCTTTCTCATCAAGTGGGTCTTGGCAGCATAGAACCCTCACGTTCAGGGAGACAAATGAAAACACTGAGAGCAAAAGCAACAAACAACATCATTCATCAGTGGTAGGGATGGGATTAGATCATGTTTTAGGGTCCCCACTGTTTACTTCATAATCTGCTCTTTTAAACATTTTTTTGCTTAGACTTCCTTTTACACATTTTGTGACTTTCAACTTCCTCCTTCTTATGCCACATTTGAGGAACAATGTGAAATTATTTTCTCCAACCAATAGTAATCATGGCAGTACGCATTAAGGTAATGCATTTGATGTCACATTTAGCAGCTTGCAACAAATTCTGTATTTTACTGTTTTTGAAGAATGTAGAATAAATAGGTATTCAATTCTTATATCAGTTGTTAAATGCTACCCGGAATGACTTAATCAGGGCTGACATGCAACCTTTTATAGAGTGATTGGGTGTTGATTACTCATCTGCTTTCCAATTAAGCATAATCATTTGAGATAAGAATTCATGCTGAGTGCTTCGACAAAATGTGCTGAAAACTTTGCTAGTGGCACACCTAGGGGGAAATGAAATAACATTATTGAAATAATGAAGAGTAGCAAAGACATGAAAAAGAACAAAGGAGTAAGATTCAGGATGTAAAGATGCTGACATAGTACCAATGCAGCCTTGCTCCTTTCAGTCCTTGGCGATTGTTTTCTTCTGTATATATATTTATAGCTTAAAGAGGTTCTCGGATTTATAGAAATTCAGACTCATGTGGAAGGAGTTCTAAGGTTCATACTGCTGAGTCACATTCTCAGTGTTTCTGATGCAATAGGTCAGAAGAGTGGTGAGGATCTGACTTCCTCACTGGTACCAGATCAGGTTGAGGCTACTGGCAGAAAAGCTCACCATGGAGATGCTTGTTTTTGTTTAAGTGTCTGTCTTATAAAAGGCAAATTATCTGAAACTTGCTATTTTAATGTCTAAAAATTATTTTTATTGTGACATTAATTCAAGATTCAGTTTTCTTTAAATTGTTTTGATTTGAAAACAAAGCTCTGAGAAACTGTTTATAAAATATAAATAATTCACAAATTTATCTAACATCAGTATCTGAAATCTATTAAGACAGTACGTAGAAATGGATCTTAATGGTATCTTCATGAACATAAAAACCTCCTAGTTTCCTGAAAAGTATATGTTGTGTGACAAGACTTTTCCTATGGAGAGACAACACACAGACAGGTCTACCCACCAGAGATAAAGGGCCCAGGACAGAATAACGTACACATGCCATCAAAGTCCATCAAGGTGTAACAGTGAATTATATTATGGTATCTTACAGGAATATGAGTAAGAGGTTACTAATGGAAGTAGAATTACTCAGACAGGTGGATCATCAAAGACCCCCCCTCCTCCCCAACATGGGTTACAACTCACTCATGGAGCACACTGCACAACCTGCAGGCAGCTCAGCAACTTGGAGAGTGTCCTTTCCAAGTTACTCTTGGTAAGTCTAAACCTCTTCCAAGCAACATGGCTTGTCTCTGCTTCTTCTAGTCAACTGCTTTGGTCTCAGAGTGTTTTCTTTAGCTTGTCATATTTGAAAGTTCTGGAAGCTTGGCTCTTCTGAGAAAGACTTTTAGCACCTTTTCTTGCCTCCTCTGCTATAGAGGGGCCTTCTGAGTCCAGTCAGTTTGGGGGGCCTTCTGAGGTTATTTTGAGTTGTTTTACCTTCCTATTTAAGGAGCTGTCTTGAAAGATGAAATGTTTCAAGTGGGGAGGAAACTTCCACACAATAGCAGCGTGCCATAGAATCACATCACAAGCACACACATACATGCCTGTCACAGCATTTTCCTGTGTTAAAACATTATTGAATATACTCCTATAGTTTAAAAGTAAACAAAAAATTGCCATAGTGTAGAGGTAGCATCTTGCAGGTGACTGAACTGTTGAAGCAAAATGGCCAAGTCTATTATTGAGAATTCATGCTTATCATTCTCTAGTTTTAAAATTATTATTAATTAATTTATTTGTTCACATTATATCCTGGTGGGAACCCCCTCCCTCCTCTGCTCCCAGGCCTACCTTTCCTCCCTCTCCACTATTTCTCAGAAAAGGGAGCCTCCCTGCCCACCCACCTAAACTCATCAAACAATGCTTTAGTTTTTATGCCTTGAAAAAGCAATGAAATCCCAGAGTCTGAGAGTAATTGCATATGTAACACAACAGAGCATTAGAAGGAAAGTTAATCAAATAAAGAACTAGCTTTGTAAAATATTTTTAGCAGAATGAATGTTGAGGGAGGGAGAATCAGCTTTCCCTGGAGATGAACCCTTAATTTGTTATCCAGTTCCAAGTGGTCAGTCCTATAAACATAAAAATATGACAACACTAAATAGACTGAGGTTATAATTATATATTTAGGTGTGTGTATGTGTGTGTATGTGTGTATGTGTGTGTGTGTGTGTGTATGTGTGTGTGTGTGTGTGTGTGTGTGTGTGTGTGTGTGTGTGTGTGTATTAGTAATAACTAAAAAAGAGGCCATGTCTCTGAGAGGGCACATGAGGCACAAGAGGAGCTGGAAAAGAAGAGAAATGATGTTAACTCAGTACACATAAATGAAAAATCTTAAACAAACAGCATACACACGATATTTAGCCTTTCATTTATTCTACTTTAATATTTAAAATTTTCAAATAGAAAGAATTGTCCATTAACTGGTTTTAGTTTTGAATTTATTCATAAGTAATCTCCCCATTTATCAGATTTTAAAAATTATTTTAGTGAAAACAAAGTTAGTTTGCTGCTATTTGCTTATGGTTTTGGTTTGCTGTAATGTATTAATGGTTGACAAAGCTAAGAGAAAGGTGTCCTCTGAAGGCTCGAAAAACTACACACTACCTCATAGTGTGGCTTGAGTTGACATTCTGTATAGTGTATGGGTTGCTGGTATCAGACGTTACATGTGCAAAGACACCAGTAGCAACCGTATAGCGATAAAACATTTTCACAAGAACGAGTGGAAATGCAAAACAAACTATTTGTCCCCAGGAGACAGCATGACATATTAGACCAGGAATGTCTAGATAGATCTTGAATTCCTGTGGTTAAATGCATGACATGAAATCAGCCAGAGACACGACATTTGTTTAACCTCAGCATCTGTGTAAGTAGTCTATGGGCTTTAGTTTCTAATATTCTCTGTAGACTGAGCTTGAATCAGGTTGAATCTTGCCAAAGCATCTCTTCTAGGTGTTTATGTGTGGAATAAAGTTGCTTAGCCCTTGAAAAGTGATAGTTCTGTATACACAGGAAGGATGCTATTTGCCAGGTCACACTAGAATGAATACTTGGTTCCAATATTCACATGCAAATGTAATCTTAGATAGTTATAGTCATGTTTATTATGGATTACAATGACACATTTCAAAATTATTAAGAATGTAAACAGATGGCAATTGTTTAAATTAATAATCTTTCCCTCATCACATTCCTTAATAAATCTGCAACCTTAAAATTACATCAGAGAGCAAAGGCTTTTGTTCACCAGCATATATGTGAGAGGTTCTTGGTAAACCGTAGCTATTCTGTAACAACATTTTCCAAAGCCAATTAAGTGTTTACACCCACTTTATTCCTTCTGCCACATCCAGGGAAACATTTAGGAGAAAGAAATACATCACACAATAAAGGGCTTCTAAGAAGCCAAGAAGAGTCTCCTAGGAAACACAATGTACCAGACAAGTTCTTTTTGTCTGAGTTTAAAGAAAACTATAAATTCCTCCTACTTAAGAACCTCATGAGTCATTTGCTAATAATTTGCAGTTAGGAATATATAGGACACAGACATTCACAGAGAGAGAGAAGAGGAGAGAGAGAGAGAGAGAGAGAGAGAGAGAGAGAGAGAGAGAGAGAGAGAGAAGTGTAGTAAGAAAAAAGTAAAAGTGGACATTCAGTTTTCCTTGAACTGAAAACTTTGAATGAAAACTTCATTGCTCATACTAAGTTAAATATTGAATACTATAGTCAAGAATCCTGGATAAGCTTTGCTCAAGCGAACACTATGAAGACCAGATTCCTGGTGCAAGAAGAGAGTCCAGAGGAAGGCCCAGGTATGCTATTGACACTACACAAGATAAAGGCATACTGTAGCTTACAAGTCAGTACTGCCTTGACTTCTCTGTGGGTCATCACTCTAAAGCTGGTAAAGCAGAAGATTTCAACTTGTGGTTTGTAACCCAGACATCCTGCACATCAGATATTGACATCATGACTCACAACAGTAGCAAAGTTACAGGTATAAAGAAGCTATGGAATACTTTTTACAGTTGGGGATCACCACAATGCAAGGAAATGTACTAAAGGATTATAGCATTAGGAAGGTTGAAAACCAGTAATCCAGAGTCTTCAGTAATAGGGTCTTATTGACTGCCAGGGTCTAGAGAGCAACTCAAAAGAATGGCAAACAACAGTTTTTGAAGCTCTGTCTGAGCTCAGTATCCAACAACTCAAAGAGAAGTAACCCTTCCTGACACTGGAAATTGTATTTGTGATATCTAGCATAGGCACTGTTGTCCCACTATAGAGTAGTCCCATTTAATATTTGTATATGTATATGCTTTTGTTTTATTTTGCGTGGCATATTTGTTTTTATTTTATGTGCATTTGGTGTTATGCTTGCAAGCACGTCTGTGTGAGGGTATCAGGTTACCCAGAACTGGAGTTACAGACAGTTGTGGGTGGCCATCGGGGGTGCTGGAAGTTGAACGAACATGGGTCCTCTTGATGAGCAGCAGTTAGTGCTCTAACCAGTAAGCCTCTCTCTAGCCCTACATGCTTTTACTGAAAGAGTTCTGCACAGCAGTTTTTCATGACTTTTTCAGAAGCTCTGTTAGTTGTCCCTTCCTATATCATTTCCTTTGCCCTGCCCACCAATTCTCTGCCACCCTTAGCTCTTCCTGTTCCATTATTCTTCTTTCCCCTTACATCCCTGTGCTATATCGCCCCTCCCTGGAAAGCCATGCACCATGGCTTCTTAGTGATTTCTTGAGTTCGGTGAGTATTCCAAATCAAGCACACGTACTCGAAGATTTAAAACTAGCATCTACAAAAAAAATAAAAGACATTTGGTGTTTGTCTTTCCAGGTCTGTGCTTCCTCACTCAAAATAATCGTATCCTGTACCATTCATTTACTTGTACATTTCATAATTTTGTTTTTATTAACAAATGAATAATATTCCATTATGTAAATTATGACATTATTATTACCGAATTCATCCATTGATAGGCATCTATGTTATTTCCATATCATGGCTATTGTGAATAGAAAAGCACTGAGCATATATGGGCAGGTATCTCTGGTAGGATATAGAGCCTTTGGGGTATTTGCCCAAGAGAAGCATAGCTGGTTGTATGGTGAATCTATTAACAGCATTTGGAGGAACTGCCACAGTGATTTTTATACTTGCTGCACCACTTTCCACTGGAAGTGATTAATTGTTCCCCTTCCCCTACACAAAAAAATCTTGACCATTTTGACTGAGGTAAGATAGAATCTCAAAATAATTTAATTTGTATTTTGCTAAAAGCTAATAATGATTAATCTGCTATAAAAATTATGCAGACATATGAATTTCATTACAAACTTTTCTGTTTAGTTTCATGACTCTATTTTTGCATTGCACTGTTTGTTTTCTTGGTTTTTATTCATTCTATATATTTATGTATTTATTTTATGAAAATAGATATTTTTATTCTGATTACCATTTTCCCTTCCCTCTAACTCCTCCCATATCATCCCTACTTACCTACTCACCCAAACTACACTTTCTTTCTCACTTCCATTAAAATTCACACAACACATTAAAAAGCAATAATGATAAAATAAAATAAGGCAAAATATAAACAAAGCAGAATAGAACAAAACAACAGCAAAAAGACAAAAGAGGATGGTGAGACACACAGAAAAATCCATGAAAACAAAATTGAAAAGCAAAATATATAAGCAAAAGATCTCTTAGGATTAAAAAAAAAAAAAAAAAAAAAAGCCAGACACAGCATTGTGAGAGAAATATCCTAGAAAACCATCACTGACTTGGTTTGTATTAGCCATCTGCTGCTGGGCATGGGGCCTGCCTGGCCTTAAATGTAATTTGTGAACTCAGTGAAACTTCACTGGGGAAAACTAATTTTTCTTTTACAAGCAGTTATCAACTGGAGATTGCTTCTTGGTTAAGGACGGGTACTTTGTCTACTTCCCCCTCTCAGCAATGGGACCCCATCTGGCTTAGCTATGCACAGACCCTGCGCATGCTGCCTCTGTCTCTATTAGTTCATATGTGTATCAGTCCTATTGTTTCTAGAAAGCCTTGGCTCCTTGGTGACTTTCATCCCCACTGGATCTTACAATTATTCTACCTCTGTTTTTGCAGAATTTTCTGAGCCCTGAAGGCAGGGATTTGATGAAGACATCCTATTTTGGATTGAGATTTTTTTAGTGTCTTTCACTCTCTGGACATTGTCAAGTTGTGAGTCTCTGTATTTGTTCCCACCTGCTGCAGGAGAGGGGATTAGCTCTTCTTATGATGGCTCAGCAAGACACTAATCTATGAGTCCAGTGAAATATTGTTAGAGGGCATTTTTGTTAATGTGCTCCTTTATCAAAACAGTGGCTTTTGATTTTGCCCCTTAGTCCATTATCTACCAAGTCTCTTTTTCTTGGACTCCTGGGAATTGTCTATCATGGCTTCCATCTTAAGGAGAGGTCCTTAATTCCAATCAGATGGTGGTTGGTATTCCCAAACAACTATTTTGTGCCACTATTACACTAGCATATTTTTCAGGCAGATCACCATTATAGATTGTGTTTATATCTGGGTTGATGTTTTCCTTTTACTTCTAGTAGTGCACACATTGTATTCCAACACCATGAACTCTAGTTAGTATAGGTGAAGGCTCTGTGTAGGAACCACCTCAACTTCTCTGTGTTCAATGAATTATGTAGGTGTTGTCTTCAGCAGCAGGACCTGTTCTGAGCACAACCGATAATGTTGGCAATAGCCTTGGTTGTTTGAAAGTTTCCATAGAGCTCTTTTAGCCAACAATAACCCTAACCCTAACCCTAACCCTAACCCTAACCCTAACCCTAACC
>OU015753.1:78486163-78500658 GCA_907169655.1 Acomys percivali
CTAACCCTAACCCTAACCCTAACCCTAACCCTAACCCTAACCCTAACTCTAACCCCAACCCCAACCATAACCCCAACCATAACCATAACCATAACCATAACCATAATCATAGCCCTAACTCAATTTTTGTGTTCAAACTTTCATTTGGTGATGAGAGATGTCCAGTTTGGATTTTTCTCCTCCACCATTTGATGATTTAAATTTAGATTTGTTTCAGATATGTCTATATTTTAAGAATCACCTACTATATTTCAAATGATCCTTAGTTTTTGCTGTCTCTCTCCAAATTCCCTCCCTTAATTCCCTTTTATCTCTCCTTCTCAATTTGATCTTCAAATTCTAGTTGCCCCCCCCATACCAATCCATCTATAACTACCCATTCTATTTCTCCTTCCTGGGGAGAGTCTTTCCTCCCCTGCAGTCCCTTACTTTATACCTAACATCTGCGATTGTATAGACTGTAGCCTGTTTAGAAGACTTAACAGCAAGCATTGACATATAAGCAAGTGCAAAAAATATATATTTTGTCTTTTTTGGATCTGGTTTACCTCATTGAGGATGATTCTTTTCTACCTCTGTGAATTTCATATTTTACCAGCTGAGTAATATTCCATTGTGTAAATATACCACATTTTACTTATCCATTTTCCCATTGACAGATAGCTAGGCTGTTTCCAATTTCTGACTGTTATGAATACAGTAATATTGAATATAGTTGAGCAAATGTTTCTGTAGTCATATGTAGAGTTCTTTGGTCATATGCCCAAGAATGGTATTGGTGGCCATCTTGAAGTAGATGTATTCCAAGATTCTTGGGGAGCCTCTATAATACTTATTTTTAAAATTCTTTGTGTGGTTTGGATTCTAACCGCGCTAGGTGTATAGCTTATAGAGTTTTTTTCCATTCTCTACACTGCCTCTTTACTTGAATGATGGTGCACTTTGCTGTATAAAAACATTTTAGATTCACGATGTCCCATTTAATAAGCGTCAATCTTAATGACTGCACTAGGGACATCCTGATCAGGAAGTCCTTTCCTGAACCTAAAAATTCAAGCACATTCCCTTTCTCTTTATCAGGTTTGGGGGACTAGATCATACCTAGAGAGCCTTGGTCCATTTGGAGCTATGTTTTTTAATGAATGAGAGATAAGGACACAGTTTTAGGATCTTCTACAATTAGCTCTCTATTCCGTCCAAAAACATTTGTTGAAGATGCCATCTTTTCTCCAGTGTGTATTGTTGGTGTCTTCAGCAAAAATAAAGTGCCTACAAGAGTGTGGGCTTATATACAAGTTTTCAATTATATTCCATTTGCCAAGCTTCATCTCTATTGGCTAGCTTTCAAAGTTTTAGAAGGTGCTACACATGCCAGCAGAGGAGAAAAGTAATATGCAATCATATCTATCTGATAAGCTTGCAATTTTTAATACTGGTCTGATTGGAAAGATATACCCACTGCTACAGAAGTGGCACAAATGTCATAGGAGGAGACAACTAGATTCTAATTATATTTAAGGCCTACTCCACAAGATGGACCCATACATTGTACAATTATGAGTGCATGAAACTGTATCCAGACAGATCTTAAGTCCTAGAAGAGAAACTACATCTATTATTCTGCTAAATAGATGTAGTATTAAATTGACTTCTTGCTAATCCCATAGATTATTGCTTCTCTCCAACCTCATCAAAGAAACTTCTTTATGAAGTAGACAACTAACTCTGAAATCAACAACTTGCCAAGATGCAAAGTGAGAGACTTAGATCTGAATGGAGCATCTTTATCATATCCTTTCCTCCAGTGGCTCTGGATTCTTTGTAAACTAGGGGACAGAAAACCTGTAAGAATCAGAGTGATTATTCATATGCATTTGCACTCACCACAATCACAACAGCAAGGACATGACTTGCTCAAACTCAAGGCAGACAAAATCCAAGCATGAAGATGGGAGATGGGCACAAAGTCCCATCTCTTGCTATGGAGTTATCAGTAAATGATAATGACTGAGAAAGGGAGAAATCTTGGAAGAGGTGGAGGAGGGATGAATATATCAATATAAGATATATGAGGATCTTCAAGAATTAATAAAGATATTTAAAAATAAATTTTAAAAAGACAACCTGTATGGAAAGGAAAAGGTGTTCAACAAATTGCTGAGAGAAATAGATCATTAATTAGAAGGGGAATAAAAAAAAATTAAATCTCAATCTTAAAACAAATACAAAACGTAACTTCACACAGAAAGAGCTCCTAAATATAAAGGCAAAATCTTGATCTTTAATAAAGTAAATGTAAAAATCATTTGCTATTTATTATACATAATATCCAGTCTTCAAATAAAGCACAAATAGTGCTGCCCATTAAAGTGGCAGCACATTTTCTTATTTTAAAATCAAGAACTTTTATTCAATGATGATTACTACCCAACAAAGGTAGAAATAAAGGAAGGAAGGGAAGAAGGGACAGGAAGGGAAAGAATGAAGGAACAGAGGAATAAAGAAAGGAGGAAGCACTGGGCTACAAGCTGGGTCTAGGTATTTGAAGTATATATAACTAGTTAATTTTATATGTGATGATATAGGAATAAAATTTTCAAATGAAAGTTTAAAAGAATGTAGTTTTGAAAACAAGTAGGCATTTCACAGGAAAACCTAAGAGTTAGTAAACATATGAAAAGATATCCTCAGAAATAATAGAAAAATAAAATTTAAATTAAATTAATGAAAAACAACTTAATGTGTAAGTAAGCATTCACATATTGTAAGCTATAACAATGATTCGATCTGTATACTTGAATAATTTCTAAAAATGTATTTATTAAAATTAAAAAGTGAGTTAAATAATGTTAGTATCATTGCTTATTATAGAACAATACTGATGGCAACAAGGATTTATATAATAAATTGTGCTATGGTAATAAAGCCAAATGTCTTACAAAGATGAAAAAGAAATGAGCTACATGCAGTAGAATGGATGGAACTTATAAATATGCTATTGAATAGAAAATATAATTCACAAAACCTTCATAAATAGCTTCACAAAGGTAAAATGTAAGAAAAAATAAATTATGTATCATTAGTATATACATAAATGGTAATATATTTTGTAATGAAAAGGACAAAAGACAAGTGTGATATAGGGTTGAGATAGTGAAGAACCTACTTATATTTTGTGATGTGTATTTCCTATTTATTCAAAATTATGTGAGAATAGAGACTTCTACCCAATAATCATTATACTGTACTTTGAAATGATGGCCCAGGTTTTTATTCAAGGCCATCTGAAATGTCAGTAGTCCTTAGAACCTCCAAGAAGTAACTTCTTCATAGGTCACTTTTGGTAGTCCATACTGACAAAAAAAGAAAAAGATATGTTAGCACATATGGTATATACTCACTTATATCTAGACACTAGCCCAAGGGGCATGTCCCAGGAAAGACTTTACTTACCAGGAAAGTGGGTCAGAGGGGAGGACATTCTATTGGGACTTTAGGTGAGAGAAGCATGGGAGAATGAGGAAATAGAAGGGTCCAGAGAGTCCGGGAAACCTGCAAGAAGAACATTATGACAGGTGGATCTGGGTCCTGGGGTCCTTCCTGCTCAAACTATGGCACCAGCCAAGGAAAATATAGGCAGTAAACTTAGAACTCCTACCCAGACCTAGCCGATGAACAGGACATTCTCCACCGTTGAGTGGTGAGTGAGGTCTGACTTTCATACAAACTCTGGGGCCCTATTTCTGACCACATCCCCTTGAAGGGAGGCCTGGTGGCACTCAGAGGAAGGATAACAGGTCACCAAGAAGAGATTTGATATCCTATGAGCATATACAAGGAGAGGAGGTCCCCCTCAGTCACAGACATAGGGGAGGGGAGTAGGGGGAAAGCAGGAGGGAAGGAGGAATGGGAGGATACAAGGGATGGACTAACAATTGAGAAAGGTCCTTAGAGTTGGTGTCCTGTTTTGAGCCAACAATATAAAATAAAATAAAACAAAATAAAATAAACAGAGTACAAACCAAACCAGAGAGAGAGAGAGAGAGAGAGAGAGAGAGAGAGAGAGAGGGGGGGGGGGGGGGGGAGGGAGGGAGAGAGAGAGGTTGTAAAAGATCTGGTTAGTCGGAAAAAAGATTCTGGAACTGCTGCTCATGGGCAGTAGGCCTTTAATCTGATTTTACCAGTGGTCTTACTGGAAAAGCTAGTTTATAGCCAGAAAAGAGTAGCTCTTACTATGAGCTCGGGGGTCTTAGAATGGCTGTCCCCCACAACCTAGAAGGCCTATAAAATAAAATGTCTCTAAATAGAGAATGTTCAAAGAAAAGAAGTGGAAGATATACACTATTTTCATGAGACTGGTGTGCTTCCTGCTGCAATGGTGCTGATACTAAATGCTGTCCTTAAAATCTCTACTACCTATGGTCTAAGTAATGGCTTCCTAATGTTGAATTATTTCTTAAAACGAGATGTCAGAATATTTGTATTCTAACTGTACTCTCGACAATTGTCTTGTCCATCTATTTCACTCTATATCATAGTAAGAGCAAAAACAAAACAAAGGTGCAGGTGAGACTGGATTTCAGACTAATACAGCTACTGCTTTCCTATCGTTTTAAAAGATTTTATTTTTTTACATCTACATTTATATTATTACACATACATACTATAAACTATTACACACACATACACACATGTACAATAAACTACCTACAGAAAGAAGAACCATGAAACAATCAGGAATTATATAAATGTTACATTCATAGTGTTTTGGCTATTTGTATCAGGAAACCTTGAAGAAAACATATTTTTTATCTTGGTGAAAATATATTTTTTATCTTGGTGAATCTAAAATTCTGAATGTAAATCGATATCTATCATATCTCCTTATTATCAACTTAAAACATCTATCGAGACCTAAAAACATCTTAACCCCTAAACAACTAAGCTTCACTGTAAAACTAAACTATCTGATCTTTCTTCAATCTCACCACAGACTTGATAAAGAATAAAATTAATTACCTGAGTATGCAGGAGTGTGGGTTAGCAGCTTCCCAAATGAGAAGACAATAGAGATGATTTGCTACCTGAACAGTCACCCAAAACTCTCTATATTGTTGGAGTATCATCTTCAGTCTTCAAGCCCAGCATATCTGACAGATATTTTTGTGAGGCAGGTACTACTGAGGACTTGCTTACCTTGTCTTGGCAGAGTTTGGCTGTCTACTCTGCTTGTATCCAAACTTGTCCATTTTTAGAATTCTGTCTGTGGTTGAAATGAGGACATTTTACCCAGTGCCTTGTTTGCCACATTTGAAGCCATCTCCACAAGGAGGTTTTTTGATGCTCACCATCTTCTTTGAGGTAGGCGGGGTGTTGCCAGGAGTTAATCTGTCTCGTTGTCAAAGAACCTTTAATATGATAAAAAAAATCTTTAAATGCTGTATTCTGTATTTCTGAGGTTTTTGAAGACCTTATCTTATTATTTCACCTTATCTTTCTATAGAATCATATCTATATCTATCTGTTACATGTGGGATGTATGTTCTTGTGATAAGATTTTTAAAATTTTGGTTTTATGTGTATGAATGTTTTGCTTTTTAGTATATGTGTACCATATGCATGTATTGCCTGTGGAGGCCCAAAGAGGGAACTGAGTCCCCTGGATTCGGAGTTACAGATGGTTGGTAGCTACCATGAGGTTCCTGGGAACTGAATCCATGCCTGCTGCAAGAGGAGAAAATGACATTAAAATCGTCATGATTGTTATTTTTAAAGTTATTTAGATTTGTTTGCCTTTATTTTATGTGTATAATTATTTTACCTTTATGTACCTATGTGTACCACATGCATAATCAGTGTTCATGGAGTTCAAAATCAGGTATTGGATCCCCCGGCCTGGAGTTATAGATTGTTGTGAACCACAGTGGGGATGCTGGCAATTGAACCTGGGTCTTCCACAAAATCAACAAATCTCCTGACTGCTGATCCATCTCTCCAGCCTATTTTTGAATAGTATTTATACATATGTGTATGTATATAATAAAAGAAATATACAATACTAAGCTGAAAGCTGATTTTCAGTCCTCAATTTCAGGGAGCCCAGCAATGCTTATGAAAATGAAATTTGGTGTAGTATGCTTCCATACATTATAATCTTGTAACCGGTACACACGTTTTAAAGTCCTCATAGCAACATAACTCATCTGGCTAGAAATAACAAAATGGTCATGGTGTTCATCATTAAATATACCTGCCTTATTCAAAATATCAAAATATTCCATGTTCTACATTATTGAGTAAATTAAAATATATATAAAATCTTCAGACTATTGGAATCGCATTAGGCCCTCAAAATGCTTTATTTTTATAGTACATCTCTTTAATTTCATTAATCATCAAAATTAATGCAACAAAACTAGTGAAATCTCTGCTAAATGAATTAGAAAGTTATCATAAAAGTAGGTGCCCAATTGTATTAGGTGTGTATGTATATGTATCTTAATGTCTTGCAGGCTGTGAGACTAAGAATCCCATTTCTGTCTGTTTGCTAAATAATATCCATACTTAGCCATTTGCTGTGTGGCAGGAAGAAGCCTGTTTCTTCAGTGCTATCAAAGAAGAATGTGTGAAGAAAATGTAATACTGCCTTAGTCTGGGCCCAAGGTGAAAATAGTCTTGGGATGCTTGACCCCACTGAGACTTTGTCTCTCCAGACCAATAGATAAGCTTTTTAGTATAGACTCAGAGGAAGGAAGTATTAGCGTCAGACAAAAGATTCCAGCCGGGTTATTGTATTGCAAAAATGACCATTGATTTGGAGGAGGAGGTGAGAAGATTGGGGAGCTGGAGAGGGCGATGGGAGGGAGTCCAGAGTTTCACTGTTTACAGTGGCTGTCTTGGTGGATCCCTCCAAGTTTGGTTGAGGATGGATGTTGTGGCTTCTTCTGTCTGATAGATGATCTGCTAGACTCCTGAGAATTACTCCCCGGGAATTGTCCCATGGGACTGGTACCCAGAAGGTTTCACTCTTCTTCCCGTTAATCTCCTTTCCCTCCTATTTAGGGTAGTCACGTTGTAAGGGAGATACATACCTTTAATGAATCCATAATAAAATAGAATCGTTAAGGAATTGGAGCTCATCTTAAGATGAGCATTGCTGTTATGTATAAAATCTACTGTTTTTGCCACCTTCTCTTCCTCAGAAACAACCCACAGTGTTTATAGTTTCAAGAAATCAGAAACTTCAAGTCTGCATAATCAAGTCTTCCTAAATTGGCTATTAACATACTTGGGAAAAACTCAGTCACAGTGTCTTAAAGCTTTTTTTTTAATTGTATCAAAATCTGTCTCAGATGAATAAATGGTTTTAATCAGAGATGTAATATGTTTGACAGCCACAAGATATAAGATACATCTTTAATTAAAAAATAAAACTGTGAAAACTAAAGTTCACATAATACTTATTATTCTTGAATAATATCATTAAAAATAAAATCTAATGAATATTAATCCTCACTATGTTTATAATGAATTACTTGAGAAGTGACTTGAATGAACTTGACTGTTACGTAAAATGAGTCAACTACACCACAGACATTAGCATTTAGACAATCAAAATCAAGACAGCTTTGAACTTTTCTTGAAAATTTTACTCATTTACTTTGATCTTATGAGTGTTTTTCTGCATGCATGTAAGTACTCTGTGTTTGCTTAGCACTTCCTTAGCACTGGCCAGGAAGGCCAGAAGAGGATGCAGATTTGCAGAATGGGAGTTCTAGATGGTTGTGAGCTGTCATGTGCAAGAAACCCAGGCCATCCTCAAAATGATCAAGTGGTTTTCACTGCTGAACCATCTATCCAGAACTATTCCTGGAGATTTTCATGGAAATGGTATAGAAAGTGGGAATGTAGTTTAAGAGGTAATTGTGGTTTTACTCATTCCTCCCAGCCATGAACTGGGGTAAGCAAGTAAGCCATGACAGAGTTCCTTGATAATAAATACTGCAGCTACATAACTTTAAGCATAGCATAATTAGACTAGGCTTCTGGAAAATTAAAAAAAAAATACTTTCTTAAAAATACATGATGAGTACTTTCCTTCAATGTGAAACAATTTCGCTGTCAAATACCAAATAGTCCAAATTAGTGCATCCTCATTTTTCTAAGGGGTAACTTCTCTTTGGGCATCTTATCAACAAAATTTCCTATCACTAAATAAAATTATGTAATAAACTATTATAAAAATTTGTCACAATGTGGATTATGTAAATTTCTATAGAAAAAATCACTGAAAATAGAACCTAATACAATGTATTGAAAGAAAAATTTAATTAGCATTAAAGCAACAAGAACAGCAGAGCTCTCTAACTCATAAGCCCAAATAGTTGAGAGTGCAGGTTGTCAGGTATGCTAGCCCAAAGCCCCAGATGATAAGTCACAAAGAATGCGGAGCTAGGAGACAAAGGCCTATTGATTGTTCCAGGGACTGGCTGGCCGTAAAAGATAGGGGAGGATACACAGGGACAAATTCCTGAGAGAAACAGGTACCAGGCATAATCGAGTGAGTAATGAGCCAAGACCCCTCATCCGATCTTATGGTGTTTGCCTAATTCCCCCTTGAGGCCTGTACACAATGTTCCTGATTTGAGTTTAACCAGACATTTTGTTAGCTCAGATAAACATCCGCCCTCGGTTCCGAGAGAAACAGGAACCAAGGACTGTTCCCATGAGATTAAGTATGCCCTTACCCCAGATCTGCTTACACAATTTGCTGATGTTCAAAACAACCAATCGTGTGTGGCTGCGCCAAAACTTCCTGCTCCCCCTGTTCTTTGCCCATATAAACCCCAAACCCCTGGGCTTCTGGGTCGACCCCTCTGTCTCCTGCATGAGATACGTGTCGACCCAGAGCTCCGCCAATAAACTGCCTCATGTGTTTACAGCAAGACCGTCGTTTGTGTGTCTTTGGGTGCGCGCCATCCCGAGGCTTGAGTGAGGGTCTCCTTTCGGGAGTCTTTCAGTATCTGCTTGTATTAATTATACAGCCTATGCTTGATTGCCTGTTGCTAATGTTCCTGCTTCGTGAATTATCGCAGCTCTAATTTTGACTTGACTAAAGTAATTGAGGTCCACAACCTAGCTCTCATGACAATGCTATGAGATGATTAAGCTTAAAGTCCAGTTAAAAATAAAACATTTTGGTCTCAGCGGCATATGGATAAATCCATATGCTTATATGATTAGAATGAGACAAAGATTCTTGAGAAGAAATTAGAGGTTATACAAATAGGAATATGCAGCAAAGACCATAGTAAAAAGGATCCTCAAAGGTTGCTTACATAAATGCATGCCTGCAGAGACATAGAAATCTTCAGCAACTGTGTTGTATGGTAGTTCTCAAAGCACGGTCTGTAAACACAAGCATCTCTGACACATTCACTCAAGGCTTCCCCACATCAATATTCTGGGGTCTCCCTGGCAACTTACACCTCATCTTCCAAGGTCCACAACAGTGGCATCTTAGGGCTTATTTTTCAAGGACTTTCATCCTGCCACTCATCATCTGGCCCCAGATGCTCTCTGAAACTCTGGAGTAAGACTATATGACCCCCTCAACATTATATCTCTCATGACTCAATAACCACCTCACATAGATGACACTGCAGAATCCTGCTTCTACCTCATGTATGGAGGGCTTTGTCCATGGGGCAGCTTACTGTCATCCTAGTTCAGTGCTGCAGGTTTCTCTTCAGCAGTGTTGAGATCCTTAAAAATTACAACTGCCTTGTCAACACCAATCTCAATGACCTTCTCTCATATTTTAAAATCGAGGCAATGATAGATGGTGGATACAAGGTACCAGGCAGCAGATATTATGTTATACAGAGTTTATTAAATGAGCATGGGGAAGAGGGAAAGGGGAGAAGGGGTGCCTCAAAGAGAGAGAAAGGAGAGAGAGAAAGTTAGAGTAGAAAGAGAGAGAGGGAGAGAGAGAGAGAGCATGAGAGAGAGAGAGAGAATGAGAGAGAGAGAGAGCGAGAGAGAGAGTAGAAAGAGAGGGGTAGAGAGAGAGTGAGCCAAGTGGAGGTTTCATCTTTTATATGATCCAGGGTTGGGCCACGCCCACATGTCAGGTAAGCAGTGACATCACATGTAGGCAGACTGCAACAAAATACTATCACCTTCTGTTACGAAATTTCTCAAAAAAAAATCTGTTATTCATAGATGTTGTAAATCGGAAAAGGAGCAGCACAGGTTTCAGGCCAGGAAAGGAACTGGTACATAATTGCCTTTTAGGAATGAGGTTTATTAGGAAGAAAGGACCTTGACCATGATTGGCCCTTCAGGTGAGAAAGTACCAGAAATAGAACAACTCAGTGATTTAGAAAGAGAATAATAGGCCTTAAAGTAGAAGAACCTGGGGAAGAATGTCATTAAAAGGGACATCTTACAGAAAAGTTGTTAAAGGAATCTATGGACAGGATGATGTAGGGGGTCCCAGAGCAGAGATTTCTCAGAGAACTACCATGAAAGAGAAAAAGGAAATACCTGAGTTTGAGGGGACTGATGGGAAGTTCTATATCACATTATTTAGTTTGGACCATGCATGGCCGTACACTATAGGCTGTAAAATCCTAAGCATAGTCGAGCATGTAAACTCTCTGTCCTAGAGAGAAACATCCAGGGACATAACTGAATTTCAACAGGTTATAGAATCCAGTAATTTAAAGAGAGTAACTCATGATTTAACATTTATGTTTAAATTCAACTTCACACAGGCTTCAGCTCACAGGCTGAAAGAAGCAAGCACCACAAGGAAGGCCACAAGCCTAGACTCTGACACAATCCGTGCTCTCCTCTAAGACCTCAGGAAATGAGGTCCTGTTTTTGCCATTTCTCTCAGCATTCTTTTTCTTTTTCTCTTTTTTCCTTTTTTATTTATTATTTTTATTTTTTATATATACATTCATATTATTACACACACATATACAATAAACTACCTATAGAAAGAAGAACGGTGAAACAATCAGGAGTTATATAAATGTTACATTCATAGTCTCTTGGCTATTTGTATTTGACAACCTTGAAGAAAACATTTTTCCTATCTTGGTGCGTCTAAAATTCTGAATGTAAATCAATATCTATCATATCTCCTTATTATCAACTTAAAACATCTATCTAGACCTAAAAACATCTAACCCCTAAACAACTAAGCTTAATTGTAAAACTAAGCTATCTGGTCTTCAATCCCACCAGAGATGTGAGAAGGAATAAAATTAATTATCATCTGAGTAAACAGGAAGTACAGGTTAGCAGCTTCCAAAATGAAAAAAAAAAAAAAAAAAAGACATACAGCTTGCTGCCTAAACAGTCACCCATACCTCTTTATAACAATAGAGCATCATCTTCAGCCTTCTGGCCCAGTATATATGACAGACATATTTGTGAGGCAGGAACTACTGAGGACTTGCTTTCCCTGTCTTGGCAGAGTTTGGCCAGCCACTCTGCCTGTATCCAAGCTTGCACATTTTTAGGCAGAATTCTATTTCTGGCTGAAATATATCTCAACATTCTTGATTTACCACCATCATGGTCCATAAAACTCAGCTGATAGTATCACAGGACCAAAAGTCAAAATTCTTTTACTGTTCTGCCACACACTAGTTGCAAAGGCCAAAGAATCATATGGTCAGTATTACCAGACCAACAGTCCCACTTTCAGAACCAATTTCTGTCTTAGTTTTTCTCATGTTGCTCTGACAAAATTTTCTGGCCAAAAAGTCAACTTAGGGATGAAATGGTTTATTTTAACTCACAGCTAGAGGTGTATGTGATCATGCTGGGACAATTAGGACAATAGGAGTGACTCAGCTGGCCCCACTGCCATCTACAGTAGGAGAGAATGGAATGCGTCCTTTGTTTTCAGTGCTAATCAGCCAATATTCCCTGTCCAAGAAATGATTCCACCTACAATAAAGGTAGGCTTCTCCCATGTTAACTAACACAGTCAGGATAATCTGCACAGGCATGCTTAGAGACCCATATCTCACAGGTAATTTTAGATTCATTCAATGTGACAATTAACTCTAACCATGATGCCTTTTTGTTTGCTTAATTATAATTTCTCTCGTATTACTAATGTTTAGACAGCATTGACTCTAACATTTCCAAGCTTCCCTTTTCTATTAACTTCACAGTCTTCATTTTTCTTTGTTGGTCTAGTACAAATCCCTAGTCTTATTCAGCATATTTCCTTTCAATTATCATCACTAGACATAGTATAATAGAATGCACCATACCATCCTGATTTCATTATTCTCCCAAAGTTATTACGAAAGTTGATGAAACAATTGATTTTTAACTGGCTATCATTGTATTTTTAATTTATTATAATTTATTCAGATTATATTCAGATTGTTTTCCTCTCACTTGCATCCTCTCATTCCCACCCTCCCTCCCTCTTCTGCCCTATTCCCTTCTCCTACACCTTGGACAGAAGGGGACCTCCTCCCCCACCATGTGGCCACAACCTATCAGGTCTCATCTGGATAGCTTGCTTCCCCTTCCTCTATGTGCCCACCAAGCCTCTACACCAAGGGGAGGTGATCAAGTGAGAAGCACCAAAGTTCATGGAAGATGCAACTCCAGCTCTCTCCACAGTCATAGAGAATGAGCTGTCCATTGGATAGATTTGAACAGGGTATGTAGATTTACTGCATGCATTGTGATTGGCTGGTGCAAAAGTTTGTGCAGGCCCCCTGGGTCCAGATCTTATGGCTTTGCTGGTCTCCATGTGGGACTCCTGAACCCTCTGGTCCTACCATCCCATTCTTCCATACCACTCTCAGTGCTCCACCCAGAGCAGAAAATTGAAATATCTCCTGTGTTCATGGACTGGGAGAATCAACATACTTTAAAATAACCATCTTACCAAAAGCAATCTATACAGTCAATGCAATCCCTATTAAAATACCTCGACAATTCTTTACCTTGAAAGATCAATTCTCAACTTCCTATGGAAAAAAAAGCCTACAATAGCTAAAATAGTCCTCTACAATAAATGATATCCCTGAGGAATCTCCATACCTGATCTCAAAACAGCATGGTACTGGCATAGTAATAGGCTGGTTGATTAATGGAGTTGAATTGAAGACCTAGAAAAAAACTCACACACCTTTGGACACTTGATTTTTGACAAAAATGCCAAATCCATACAATGGAAAAAAATTAACATCTTCAACAAATGGTGCTGGTGTAACTGGTATTGTTGTATTTGTTTGTTTGTTTGCTGTTGTTGTTTTGTTTCTGTTTTTGCTTTTGCTTATGTTCTGGTTTGTTTTCTTTTGTTTTGATTGAGACAGGGTTTCTCTGTGTAGCCTTGACTGTCCTGGACTCACTTTGTAGATCAGGCTTGCCCATAACTCACAGGGATCCACTTGCCTCTGCCTCCTGGGATTAAAGGTGTGTGTCATCACACCCAGCCCTATATCATTGTATTTTTATAAAAGATCTATCCATCTGTTCCAGTGTTTCTGTAGTATTTTACTCTCAGTGTGAAGATTCCTCAAGAAACTCAGAACAAATTAGCCATTTGACACTACTGTACCAATCCTGGAATATACCCAATGAACTATATATCCTGAGACACAAATACCTCTATTTCCATGCTCTTTCTACTCAGTTCACAATGGTTAGGAAATGGAATCACACTAGATGTTCAACAACTGATAAATGGAAAAAATGTATATATGAACAGAGAAATTTTATTCAGCAACACAGAAAAAAAAAGATGAAATTTCCAGGAAAATAGAAATAGCTAAAGAATATTATACTGAGTGAGATAACTGCTATATGTTCTCCTGTGTGCAGATTTTAGCTTTGAGTTTTTGTGTTTGTGTGGAGTGAATGCCTGTAGAAGTCAGGGTGCAAGAAGGAAGCTATGAGTGTGTGTGTGTGTGTGTGTGTGTGTGTGTGTGTGTGTGTGTTAAGCATTCATGTGGGAAGATATAATGAAACACTGTGAATTAAAGGTAGAGAAGGGTTACTAGGCATTAAAAGGATTAAAACTTGAATGGAGTAGAGAAGACAGGGAGGAAAGAAGTAGTTGAATAAAGGTTTAAAGAAGACTAAGGATTATGCAAACATTATTTTAGAAGTTAGCAAAACCATGTCATTAAAAACAAAACAAGCTTAAGTGGAGAGAACCACATAGGTGGACAATGTAGTTCTTAGAACCTGTGGATTTTTTAAGTGTAAATCTCAGGCCCAAATCCAACATGCCCCACTTTGTTGTGGTACCTAGTAGCCTCAAAGGTTGACAAAATAAGACAAGTTATTGCCATTTCTTTTGGTTACTCGTCAGAACTTGATGGTAAGACCCTGTTACTGAAGACAGCACAAGGCATAGTAAAGTTAACCTGAATCTGAGCTGGAAACTCTCTCTCTCTTAATCTCTCTCTCTCTCTCTCTCTCTCTCTCTCTCTCTCTCTCTCTCT
>OU015753.1:78500758-78514423 GCA_907169655.1 Acomys percivali
CTCTCTCTCTCCCCCCCCCTCCAGGTCAGTGCTCACGGTCCCAGAATGTGCTATGCCAGCTTCAGGAGAAGGAGAATCACCAACAGTCTTATTCAGGTTTATGTCTTGGGTACTACAATAATAAGCTTCCAGACAAGATATACCCACTAGTGAAATAGTGCTATGGCTGTCGTGGGGTAACCAAGCACTTTCTGACTTGCTCTTAGGCCCTATCCATAGGAGTAAACACATGCCTCATACCATAATCCTTTTCTTTTTTTTTTAATACATTTTTTCTCTTTTTTTAATTAATTATTTATTTTTATTAATTTATTCTTGTTACATCTCAATGGTTATCCTATCCCCTTGTACTCCCATTCTTCCCTCCCTCCCATTTTCCCCTCCCCTATGACTGTTCCTGAGGGGGATTTCCTCCCCCTGTATATGCTCATAGGGTATCAAGTCTCTTCTCGGTAACCTGCAGTCCTTCCTCTGAGTGCCACCAGGTCTCCCCCTGGTACATATACACTATGGAATACTACTCAGCTATTAAAAACAAGGAATTCCCGAAATTTGTGGATAAATGGATTGAGCTAGAGATGATCATAATGAGTGAGTTAACCCAGAAGCAGAAAGACTCAAATGGTATATCCTCACTTATATCTGCATCCTAGCCCAAGGGGCATGTCCCACGAAAGCCTTCACTTACCAGGAAACTGGGACAGAGGGGAGGACACCCTATTGGGACTCTAGATGAGAATGGCAAATGGCAAAGTAGAAGGATCCAGTGGGTCCTAGAAACCTACATGTAGAACATTATGATAGGCAGATTTTGGCCAAGGGGTCCCACTCAAACTGAGGCACCACCCAAGGACAATACAGACAGTAAACTTTAAACCCCTACCTAGATCTAGCCAATGGTCAGAACAGTCTCCACACTTGAGTGGAGAGTGGGATATGACTTTCTCACGTACTCTGGTGCCATAAACCTTTTCAAAAACTCATGGCCTTGGGGGAAGAAGGGGGGAGTTATGAACTGTAGGAATAGATCTATTGTTTTGATAATTGGACATAACGCTAAACTGTCTTCTCAGCTTTTCTTATTTACACTCTCAGACTACTGCTGTTTTCATCCTTGGTCAGAGATACTTCTTTATTCAGTGGGCATTAATTAACAGAGACTTCTAAGTGGTTATAGTTCTGAGGATGAGTTACTGTTGAATGCTCAATCTTATGCAGATATCTGCATCACATTTTCTAAAACACAGGGAATATTGAGCAAAAAGAGATGGGTGAAAGGATGCAAGAGTTAGGGGTTGGAGGATGGACAGAATTGTTATGAAACTGTCTTCTTCATATCACATAGGTAATGCAATCATGAATTCTCCACAGTTTTGGGTACATACAACATTTATAATGGGCCCTTCAACATTCCCATTATGGGTCTGAGAGGGTTCCATGAGTCTCTAAGGAGCTATTGGCAGTTCATAGCTGCTTTGGGGCTCAGGTGTCATTTTCTTTAGTGTTGTAGCTACTGGCAAGGTGCCTATATTCTAAATAAAGAACTCCCATGCTCATACAACCAACACTAAAAAAGGACAAAAAATAGGAGGGGAACTAACAGGAAAGTAGAGTAGAGTCGGCAGGAGTGGGTGGGAGATAAGAGGGCACAGCATGGGTGAATATGTATGAAATTGTACAAGCAAGTATCTTTCAGTAACAATATCATTGACTTTGAATTGAGATTCTAATCTGGATCTGGCATCAAGGCTTGTGATCGTTCTCAATATTCCATGCAAAGGACAAACCACCGGGCGTGGTGGCGCACGCCATTAATCCCAGCACTTGGGAGGCAGAGGCAGGCAGATCACTGAGAGTTCGAGGCCAGCCTGGTCCACAAAGCTAGTCCAGGACAGCCAGGGCTACACAGAGAAACTCTGTCTGAAAAAACCAAAAACAAACAAACAACCACAACAAAAAACAAACAAACAAACAAAAAAAACTATTCCAAAGAACAAACCTACATGGATCATGATTATATGAATGCATAGAATCCTTTCTGCCTTTCCAGAAAACATTCTCTGTCTAATTTTGATTTAGATGTGCATTAATGGGTCAATTCTGACAGTTTTTTTTTTTGTTGTTGTTGTTTTGTTTGTTTTTCATGACAGGGTCTCTCTGTGTAGCCCTAGCTGTCCTAGACTCACTCTGTAGACCAGGCTGGCCTCGAACTCACAGTGATCCAGCTGCCTCTGCCTCCCTAGTGCTGGGATTAAAGGCGTGCGCCACCACACCCGGTCTCTGACAGTCTTTTTACTTTGAAATTTTATTTATCTTTTTACAGTACCATGGGGAGAGTTAATTTTGAGATTCTTCTGAAGATCAATATTTTTTTAAATGTAAAAAATAATAATAATAAAAAAAAACCCTAAAGCATAAGAAGCTGTCAGCTGCTCTGGTTCTCTAGCTCTGCACTGAACAAGAATGGAGAGGATGGGTGAACGCTTCCTGACAATTCAGTTTCTACATATCTGGACAATGAATTCCAAAATCAGCTCACACTTTCTCTTTTAATTCTATTTTATATCAAAGAGAACATAAAATACATAGAAAAATGTTGTTTTCTTTGTTATTTTCTGAATTTTGGCAGCACTGACAGAAAGGTATGGTTTCTAACAAAAATGGACTTTTAAAACCTTAGGTACTGAATATTTTGAGATGACACAATGATTAACCTGGGTTTACAGAGCACTGACTGTCAGTAAAGGAAATGATTTTGATGTGGAAAATAAGATTTACTTTAGCTATTTAAATTTATGTAGAGGTTCTTTCTTCCAAAGTCTATACTGTATCAATTGGTTTTGCTGGAAGTAATTTAATTCATTCCATTCCAAAAGGATCATAATTTTCTTTCTCTGCTGTTCCAGTGTACACATTAAGTGCAATGATACAGAGCTGTAGATAGAAAAAGAAAACAAAAACAAAAAACAAAAAACAAAACAAAGACAACCCAAAATCTACCCTCAAAGGCTGTTAAACACAGAAGAGGAGCCAGCACTAACTAAAAATAAGTAAAATATGGGATATGTTGAGTAATTATAAATTTTAAAACCCGGAAAGGGGAAAAACTAGAAAAGATAGATAGGAAGTTTGAGAATGTAGTCATTTTAAAGACAAAGGGAAATAATTTATGACATTCTCAAAGAATTAATTAAAATCTTGTATTTTTAAAATATATTAGCTCTTTTTCTGTTATTGCGATAAAACACCATTACTAAAGGAAACAAAGAAAGAGAGTTTACTTGGCTTATAGTTTTAGAAGAATAAAAGTCCATCATGGTGTGAAAGCATGGACAGTTGGGGCAGGGAGTGCTAAACCTAAAACATGAAGCAGGCAGAGTGAACTGGAAACAGTTCAAGGGCTTTAATCTCAAATCCAGTTCCCAGTGACATACTTTTGTAGCAAAGGTATGACATCTAAACACTCACAGACACCACACACACACACACACACACACACACACACACACACACACACACACAAGCACACACAAACACAGAGAGAGACAGAGACAGAGAAACAGAGACAGAGAGAGACAGAGAGAACCACTAACCAAGAACAATGTTTTCAAATGTCTAAGACTCTGGAGACAATTTGCTATTCAAATGACCACAAAAAGAAAGGGAGAACTTAGATATTCACAAGAAAAATGTGACATAATTGCAAGTAAAAATATAAAGAATCCTAGCATGTAAGCAATGGAGAATATTGGTAAGTTTATTCAAAAGACCTGAATTATAGGTGAGGTGATGTGACATGTCCCTCTAAACCCCCATTACAAATATCGTAGCCTAGTTTCCATTTTGCCAATTAGCTACATTTTGACACCACTTTAAGGAAAATTTACTGGAAGTCTAATACAATATTTAAAGAAATCAAGAGAAACTGGTCTACAGAAAACGACAATATAGAAAAAACAAACAAATGGCATAGGTGTCCATTATAAACCGCTAGCCATCATTTGGAGAAAAGGTATCTGGAACAAACCCACCCAGGGCTCATTGCTTTTAGCTAGACACAATGTACGCAGCAGTCTCAATTTGCTTAGTGTGCCTTGTTTTCCTGCCTTCACTTCTCTGAGCTGCTGTCTTTTGGTCTCCAGCATAACAGAATGTAATTACAGTTATGATCAAACATCTGTATCTGAGCCACCTTTCACCCTCACACCAGCTGTACTTTGGGCACATTGCTTGACTGCCATGGCCCTGTTCATTTAATAACTAGCATGTCCCCTATCAGTAACATTCAGTGATGTTTAACAAATCTAGAGAGATAATTGATTTTGTTCCATTTGGGGGATCATTCTTAAAGAGGAGCTCATTCAGTGAAAACATTTTGAGATAATTAAAGAAGGACTGAGATGTTATGTTAATATAAAGGAGGATGGGATAAAAGGTGTCAAATGAGTAGAAAAGAACTCACAAGAGCAAAATACATAACTCAATGAAAGAAGAAGATGGATACAGCAATGGGATAAACCAGTGTCTTCTTTTGAATATGTATCAATGGCAGTCACTGAGTAGACACAGTTAAAACTGGCAACACAGTTCTGTAATAACCACTGAGGAACCCAGGTGTGAAAGGGAAGCAGGGATGAAGGTAGGGATGCTGGAGTGGATAGCCAAACTATAAGCCTGAAAGGGGCGAAATGCAGAGCAGAAATAGCATTCATTATTTTGGGTGAAATTTTGGGTTAATTTAACTTAATTGTAATGCTGGTCTAAACTCTTTATTCTTATAAACATAACACAGCATAGTATCAACCAATGCAAGTTATGGATATATGCCACATACCTTAAACAATGCCATGCCAACAAAGGTGAAGTCATCATGGGTGCCACGACTACAAATGAATTTCTAACAAGAACCAGATCTTCCATCACTTTACCAAGCAGTAGAGAAGATTCATTTAAATGACTTCCTTCCAGTTGCATTCACACTGGTGGTTGTCTTCTCCAACCAGAATCCACTTACCCTGTTATTGTCCCCAGGATGTCATTATATTAAAAAAAAAAATGGGGACTCAAACCGCAGTAAGCTCATTGTTTCCTCTGAAAATTTACATTTCTACATCATCAGAAGTTCTGGCATTTTCAGTTATTGGTTTAATATACCACAGAAAACACATATCTAGTAACTCGATAGCTGAGCTTTAAAAGGCAGCTGTACACAAATTTCAATGCCACTAGTAATGGAACGGAGGGGAACCTTACCTTTTCTTTTCTTTTCTTTCTTTCTTATTTTTTAATTTTTAAAAAATAATTTGTTCAGATTACATCTCACTTGTATCTTCCCGGTTCCCCCTCCCTCCTTCTTTCATGCTATTCCCCTTGCCTAGACCTCTGACAGAAGGGGACCTCCCCCCCCCCAACCATATGACCTCACCCTATCAGGTCTCAACCTGATAGCCTACTTCCCCTTCCTCTGAGTACCATTGGCCTCTTACCTTTTCTTTCTACAAACTAAAAACATCCATAGATTCACATGAGCAAATAGCAAACATGTTTTGCTTTTTGGCTCTAGAGTAGAACAGAGCAGAGCAGATCTCCCAAGTACAGCTGAAATTAACTGAGGGAAGCTGAACATGGAGTGGACTGGGTTTGCACCGATGATAAGTGAAGGGACCCAGGCATAGAGACTGCTAATGCGATGGACCCATCAGTGTCAAATCTTTGCTTTGATAATGAACACACTGAATTGATTCTATCATTTTTCTTATTTTGATATAAAAGTATAGATTTAGACCATATATATATGGTCTATATATATCATTCATGGAAGTACAATTTAATGTAAGGCACATCTTTTGTCATTTCAAGATACTTTAAGCTCTGTTTCAGTTTATAACTCATCAAGTTGGATGGAGTCATGATTTTAAAGCTATAAGATAATCTTACAATTACCACTTGAGATTCATACCAGTTTTATAAGATATTTGAATACATACATTGTGTTTGCTAGTTTTATAAAATGTATATACACGAAAATACATGCTTTTTTGTAGTTACTGGATCCTAAAATAAGAATTCTTGACCTAAGAGTTCTTGTACTATTACTTAGTATGTATAACTAAACTCACAAGATCTTTTGAGGAAACACTGGGCTCATAGGTGATCTGTGAATTTTTATTTAAAAAGTTTAAAAAAATTTTTATTCTTTGAAAGTTTCATACATGTTTTGATTATATTCAACCTTTTATCTGTCTCTTTCTGGATCACCTCTTCACTATCCTCTTAATTTTGGGTTCAATTTTTTAATTCTTCAAGACTAACTTTTGCTTCCTAAATATTCTTGACTATGTGGTCTTCCACTAGAGAGTGGTTGTTTTACTTTTAGAGAAAACTGTCTCTTCCTTTCCCAGTAGCTAATATTTGCTGATAGTCCCATTACTAGGGTTGGGATTGTATACCCAATTCCCCTCTCCCTGTTCAGATTTGCTCTAGCGTGAGCTAGCTCCCTGTAAGTTTGGTTATGCAGCTGCCCTACTGAGTCCAGAAGACTATTATTTCCTTGTATTCACCCACAGCTCTGGGTCTTATAGCTTTTGTGCCCCCTATTTCACAACTATGCCTGATCCTTGAAAGGTATATGGTGTATGCACACCGATTAGTACTAAACATTCTGGAATCTCTTATTCTCCACCCAGTAGCAGTGGTAAGTCTCTGGGTTAGTGATCATCTACTACAAATAGAAGTTTCTAAGATGATGGTGGAAACATGCGTTGATCCGTGGGTGTGATGGTAAACCACTAGGAGATGATCTGTGAACTTTTAGCAACACAAACTTCCAAATCTGCCATTAGCAAGCACTTTGCTAATGTCTTCCTATCAATGTTTACTGGGTCCCATAAATGACATTAAAAACATCTATATACTGGGTAGGGGTTCGAAGTTTACTGCTATATTTTCCTTGGCTGGTGCCATAATTTGAGGAGGACTAGAGGGCCCAGACCCGCCTGTATTTTTCCAGGACCCACTGGATCCCTCTATTTCCTCATTCTTCCAGGCTTCTCACCCCTAAAGTCTCAATAGGATTTTCTCCCCTCTGACCCGCTTTCTTGGTAGGTAAAGTTTATCATGGGGGCGTACCCCTTGGCCTAGTGTCTCGATATAAGTGAGTATATACCATTTGACTCTTTTTGCTTCTGGGTGAACTCACTCATTATGATAATTTCTAGTTCGATCCATTTGTCCACAAATTTCGGAAATTCCTTGTTTTTAATAGCTGAGTAGTATTCCATAGTGTAAATATACCACAGTTTCTTTATCCATTCTTCTACTGATGGACACGTAGGTTGTTTCCAGGTTCTGGCTATAAATCAAACAAGATGGGCTCAGAGAGTACAGTTTACTTATTATATTACTACACATTTTATTAATCCATGGACCTAGGTAAGATGGGTGGTGTGGGCTGTAGAATGAGGTGGACAAGAGATAAAGATGCTCCATGACCTATTAGTAATTATCTTATTTGTACATGATCCTGTTTTCTCCTTATTGAAATTAAGAGCATAATGTGTGTATAGATGTTTGGATTTCCAAATGGGAGTCTAATTTTATCAATCACTTACGTAGTGTGTGACTGAGTCAACATGACAGAGAGTACTGTTACTTTTGGCATTAAAACAGAACAAATACAAAAAAAATCTATATAATTTTAAGTGCCTTAGATGAGAACATAAGAATAAACCTGTGTATTTCTTTGAAAATTGTAACTCAGTGCTCAGTCACCAGGTGAATATTGCCATTGCTGAGGGTGTGGCAAGACAAACAACTCAGTACCAGCTCAAAATTCCTGCTGTTTCTATTATGAATATGAAATATTAAGCTCCATCAATTAAAGCTGTAAAGCTGTATGCATAAAAATGTATAACTCAAGTATTAGTATTTAAAGCCTTCTTTTTAAAAAATCTGATAGATGCCATGTGCAGACTAAAAATATCACATACAGGAGGATGTTACAAGGTCCACTCCTTCCATTATTTAGCCTTTTCTAGGATGAGCAGAGCAACTTTACAACTATGTCAGAAATCATGAGATCATGCCTGGGTTTGCATTGCTTGAGGAGTGAAGGGTCCCATTACAGACAGGGGCTAGGTTGATGGAACCAATAATTCCAGAGGATGCAGCTCCAAGGGTCTGAGCTGCATACCCTAAACTGAAGCCCAAAGGGAAGAAGCAAGTTGGGCTTGTGTGCTCTGAGCAGGCAGACACCACGAAAGAAGGGATTCAAGTCTCCATGGCACCAAGGATAGTAAAGCATTGTCAAAAAATGCAGCTGAAGGCTCAGGTATTCTCTGTAGGGAGTTGCAGTATCCATAAAGCATGAAACACATCCTCTGCATGCCTGCTGCCTAGCTTAAACCATCCCCCACTGCCAGGCACACATTAGTCTCCCAGGGAGACTCTTCTTTGCTCCTTTTTTCCCAGGCTCTGCTCTTGTACATGCTTTAATTATATTTCTCTAGAAACTAGCCATTCCCCACCTTCCTGTTTTACAATGAAGGGCAGAAGAAATCACTTTCCCCCAGAAAAATCACAAGGCATACGGGACAGGACTTCTGTAGCTCAGAGGAGGCTAGTATGCTTGCTGCAGAGGGGACCAGAAGATAGTCTGTCCATACTCTACACACTTAGAATGAAACATTTAATTTATGAACTGACAAAAGCCCTTCCAAGTCTACATGCACTTTTTAAGGTACTAAGCACATTTTCCGCCTGAAGATATTGAAACAGAATGCAGGCTGCACACTAAACAGACATCAGTAGTGGATGCCATGGCAGGCCACTGTCCACTGTAGTCCTAAGGTTCCCTTCTGAGAACGCCACAACCTTCTAGGAACCAAACCCGTGTGAACTCAGCATCATATTAGTGCTGTAGCCAGAAGTGGAATCAAAATAAATTGTTTAAATTAACTAACAAAACATTTTCCCTATGAATTGGGACCAAAAAAAATCTTGGTTTTTATCATGTTTAACTAATGAGCTTTTGCAGAGCAGGGTTAGAGTCTAATTCATTTCAAATGCTTTTTGAAAGGCTTCTTATATGTGCAACCTGTCAATCACCTAAACGGTTGCCTGCAGAAAACGATCCAATGTTTGAAACAGCAAATTAATGTTATGCGAAAACTTTCTTTTGAGAAGAGGTGCTGAGTGCACATGGAAAGGCGTGGTTGGTTTCAGATCTAGCAAGATTTACATGCTGTTTATTACTGAATATGTGAATCAGAACTCAGAGTTGCAACCCCACAAAGAATGGAAAGGTCTTTTTGGTATTCTGGGTAAGAAAGTTATTACCAAGAAACCACCTGGTTCTCCTTGCCTTGGAATTACTTTTCATTGGTATAGACCATTCCCTGTGTATTTTATATAGAACATATTTTCATTTTAGATAATCTGAAAGTAAAAACTGAAAAAGCATATGGAGGAAAACTCATAAAGCATTACTTCTGGGATAAATAGTAGCTCTAGAATGTATAGGTTTATAACTATTCCCATGCATAGCTATATAAATATATTTACACATATATAATGCCTATTTCAGCATTAAGTAATCATATGTTATGTTTTCATATATATTCAATATCAGAATGATTACGTTAAAACTCTATGTGCATTTACCTGTGCAGCCACAAAACTTGCCAGTTTGGGATGATGCAGTATGTGAGTTTTGTGTAGAGTGGATCCCTAGATATTTGTATTCCATAATCCTGTTCATTCATAGAGCTAAAATCTTTAAAAACTTCTGGAAGCTTTATAAGAACTGAGATATAACGCTGCCTTTGTTTTTCTAAGGTTTGCTACTCCTAAAGACATCACTGATGCATATATCCAAATGAAACTTTCATTCATTTATTCTTAAACAATATTTATAAGATTTTTGTCAGACACAATTCTAAGCACTAAGTAAGTAAGTTACCCTTTAAGAAACTGTTGTCCGAGTTTGCAGAAGACAATTAGAACACAATAAATTATATGGCACATCAAGTAGTGTCAGGCATCCCAAAAGGGTAGCCATCACATTGAACAAGAGTATCTGAAGGCATTTGAGCACAGAACCATCAAGCCCTTGCTGCTTGGGAAAACAGGACTCTGAGCAGAGGGAACCATGAATGCCAAGCCTCAAGACAGCAGACCATCTAGTACCTGCTCTTCAGAAGCTTGCAAGTTTCGCATTTTGGAGTGTTTGAGTTACCGTAGGATAAATTTTCTGCAGGACTTATCATTTTTCATGTATTAAAAACTCATTTAAATTCTGTGCATCAAATATAGCACATAAAAAAGTTGAACTTGTAAAAGTATGGTGTTTTTTAGAGTATCCCAGGAAGACCACTTGTGGTTGCAGTGCTGCTCCAGGGGCCTCACTCGAGTAAGAGGATGGATTCTTTGAAGAAATAAAAGAATTCAATGAAAACTATTCCCTGACAGGAAACTGTCCAATAATATGGCGTGTATCCATCTTGTTTGATTGAAGTAGAATGACATGGTCTTCAGGGTCTTCAGGAAATGCTGGCTAAGGTTATTTCCATAGTTACTTTTCTTGCAAGAATCTGCTTACCTGTATAGCTCAGCTTTCACTTTGAGAGACTCCTCTGTGGAAAGCTGTAGACTCCCAGCACTTTTGAAGGTTCCATTTCAGGGGGAAATTTGACAGTCTATGCAGTAGCATTAGTGTGCCCCTACTTACTGTTCAACAAGAGCACTGAGGTGAACTGACCTGTGAGATGTTTTATCTACCAGGAGACATCTAAGTAGAGACTTGCAACATCATAGGGACTAGAGCACTCCAGTTTAGAATAGCAGCTTTAGATTTTTGTTGTTTTTTTTACACATTTTTATTAAATATTTTTACATATATTTACATTATAACACACACACATATATACAATAAACTACCCACAACAAGAAGAACCATGAAACAATCAGAAATTATATAAATGTTACATCTTTCCTATCTTTGTGAGTCTAAAATTCTGAATGTAAATCAATATCTATTATTATTTAATTATTTTTAATTTGTTCACTTTACATTCCAATGGTAACATCCTTCCTCATAGCCCCCCAATCACACTCTCCTTCTCTCAGATGCTCTCCCTCTATCCCCTAGTCCTGAGAAAGCAGAGCCCTCTTCCCCTAACATCTGATGTCAGCCTATCAAGCGTCACCTGGACTGCCTGCATCCTCTTCCTCTCTTGCCTTGCAAGGTAGCCCTGCCAGAGGGAAGTGACCATGGACGTGGGGGTCATGTCTGAAGTAGTCCCTACTTCCCATATTATGGGACCCACATGGAGACTGTGCTGCCTATCTATTACATCTGAGCAGAGGGTCCAGGTCCTCACCATGCATGGTCCTTGGTTGGTGCATTGGTCTCTGTAGCACCCCCCTCCTCCACTGGGATTTGTTGGCTCAATTGGTCTCCTTGTGGAGCTACTGAACCCTCCAGGTCTCTCTATTCCCTCACTCTTCCATAAGATTCCCTGCGCTCCTCCCAGGAGTCTGGCTGTGTCTCAGCATCTGCTTCTATCTCCTGCTGAGTAGAGTCTTTCAGAGGATCTCTATGGCAGGCTCCCTTCCTGTTCCTTCTCTCAACTGCATCCAGTGTCTATTCTATTTGTCCTTCTGAATGAGAATTATGCATTACCCTAGGGTCCTCCTTGTTACTTCGCTTCTTTAGGTCCGTGTATTATAGTGAGTGCAAAGATAAATGGCCCCAGTCAGCCTACAGTATACTTCCTGATCAGAGAAAGTAATGCTATGACAACGGCAAATTGGGATGCCTGAGGGAAAAGATAGGGTAATTAAATATTGACAGTATGAAAGTATCATGTGAACATTACAACATACATAGGCTTTCTTATACTTAATTTAGTTTTTTTTAAGGTTTTTAACTGTGTATCAGTGTGTAGGATGTGTATGTGAGTGTGTATAAAGGTTAGTGCATGTGGCTTAGAGACCAGAGGCACCTAATCACCTGGAACTGGAGTTACACGTGATTGTATGCTTCCTGATATGGGTTCTAGAACAAATTTAAATCCTCTTCAAGCTTGGTGATGTTTTGATTCTCTTTCTGCTGCACCTAATTTATTCTTACTGTAGGCCCACATAATATCCCCATTATCTGCCATTATGAAAACTCTCTACTTACATTGTTCTTCTTGCAAACCAATATCTGTCACTCACAGAATCACCTTCTACTGCATTTGGTATCTGCCATGAGATCCTTTTGCCTCTTTAAGAAAGCATGATCAGCTCCCAATATCAGCTTCTAACCTGTCTTCTAGTATGGCTTCCATCTTTCATTTGAAGTTTCAAGGAAATAATGTAACTTACAGAAACTTAAATTTCCTTATTGAAATACTGAACTAGGAACTCACACTTTCTATGTCCTGAAACTGTCTATTTTGCAGTTCGCTGACTGAACCATCGTGGTACACTATAAAACATTACAAATTAAAGATTGTCTTCTTAGATTTCAACTGGCCCTTTTTCTGATGGACAATATTGATTGATACACATTGTTAAATTGAGAATGTTCTCCATCGACTTTGACTCAACCAATGTGACAACCTCATTTCCCATTCTCCAGGGAGCTCATCTAAAAATGGCTGTTGGCTCTCCCAATCTTTGCTATAAAGGCATGTACTACAAATGCCCGAACTGTGCTTAGCTGAGGCAGCGCAAGCACCCTTTTTCTATTATCCAAGAAACATACACCATGTCTCTGTTTCTTCTGCTGTGACTTAGTACTTTTCCATCCCTAGCCATTGCCCCGCCCCTTCCTTCATGAGCATGGACTGGTAAAATATCAAGAGCCATTAACCATGGCTGCTTTAATGATGAGACAATGTCTCTATTGTCCACTGTAGATTATCTGACTCTCCTCAGTCAATGTCATTCAGGGTAAAAAACCAAATGCATAAATAGCCAGGACATGTTTACTTTGCTTCTTACTTTACACTATTGAAACATGTGTAGCCATTTTTTTCTGGCATTGAAACATTTCATTCTGTAGGGAAGTCTGTTAAGGCAGAAAGTAAGTAATTCAAAATATATTCAGAAAGTCCTTGAAACTGACCAGATTCACTAAGGCTCCTCCCACCCAGAGTAAATAGTAAAGACTGCTGAGAGTCACGCTCAGTCAAACTAAGATGTAAAAAGTCTCTGTTAGAAGAGTCAAGTTACAAAGAAGCCTCTCAGATATGACAGGATGCAGAGAAGAGTCTGAGGCCAAACTAGTTGCCTACAAGAAGAAACCAGCCAGCCACCTCTAAAACATGCAGACCAACTGAGGCACCTGGGAAGGACAGTCTCTAACCTATTGACCTGCCCTCAGTTGGAATATCTACCACTCCTTACTACTAAATCCTTGGCTCCCACCTTCTGTGAGTAGTTACCCATGCTGCGGTAGCCTTGGTGATGCAGCTGCCTTTGAGTTATTCTTGCTTCTGTAAGTAACCCCTCACCCATAGTCCAGTATGTAACCCCAATAGAACTCATTGGTTCACCAGGTAGACTTTGGGGGATATCCATACATTGGTCTATCATGGGTTTTCTGTCTGGAGTGAGCAGAGTGTGTGTATGTGTGTGTGTGTGTGTGTGTGTGTGTGTGTGTGTGTGTGTGTGTGT
>OU015753.1:78516633-78537953 GCA_907169655.1 Acomys percivali
AGAGAGAGAGAGAGAGAGAGAGAGAGAGAGAGAGAGAGAGAGAGAGAAACATGATATGATTCCCTTTTGCAGTGTGGAGTTACTTATTTTCTGTGTTTCCTTGGGTGCAGTTAGCCTCCTTGGATTGAAGTTTACATTCTAGTATCTTTGACCCAAAATTCTTCTGCCTACAGGATATATAGGCAGGGATAGAGATGGAGCAGAGATTGAGAGACTGTCTAACCAATGACTGGCCATACCTGAGACTCGCTCCATAGGAGAAAGCCAACCCTTGACACTATTAATGATATTCTGCTATGCTTGCAGACATGAGCTGAACATGACTGTCCTCTGAGAGGCTCCACTCAGCAGTGAAACAAAACAAATGTTGGGGCTCACAGCCAAACCTTAGGTGGAGCTTGGGGAGTCTTGTAGAAGACTAGGGGGAAGGACAGAATGCCCCACAGAGGACAAGAACTCATCAAGGAGACCAACAGTGTCAACTAACCTGAACCCACAGGGGCTTACAGAGGCTGAAACACCAACCAAAGAGGATGCATGGACTGGACCTACGCTCATGACACATACGTAACTAATGGACAGTTTGGTGATCTTCTTGTGGGTTCTCTATAAAGTGAAGCAAGGATCATATTTGACATAGGCTCTGTTGCCTGGCTTTGAATAGCTTAGGAAGATTTGAATAGCTTAGAAAGGAGTAGGTTCAGGAGATACGGAGCTTTGTTCAGGAGTTTTCGTGTATTGAGAAGTTGTCTGATGTGACCAGGTACATGCACTCATGTCACTTTTGGAACAACCGTGGAAAGCAAATGGTCATTGGCATATGAATTCCATCAAGCAACTAACCTCTATCACCAAAGGGTGTTAGAGAAACTTTAGTTTACTAGCAGTGATCACACTAAAATAATTATATCAAACCAAGTCTTCACATTTTGTATCAGGGATCTGATAAATAAGATTATACCTCCATGCTTGAGGGTAGAGAAATTTGGATGGGGATGAGAGAGACAAAAACAAAAACAAACAAAAGAAACAAAAAGCAAAAACAAAAAAGTCACCAGTCACTCTTATGAGTCTCACTTACACATTAACTCTTGGCACCCTATGGCTATTTCTACAGATTAAGAAGCCACAACCCTGCTCTCTATCCAAATCTCTGCCTCCCTCAGTCAGGAAAATTGCCTAGCTGGTTGACCTTGAGGTTAAGTTGCAAACCAACTGATATATCACTTTGAGGCTAGCAGTTTTAGTACATTATCACTGGTTTTGAGTTTCTGCTGAGTTTTGTTTTATTTGATCCTTGATGCAGCTGTGAAAAAGATGTCATCAAAAAGCCACTAAGGTGTTAAATAAGTGAGAAATAATAGGATGACACAAATAGATAATGAAGTATTTTTAAAGGAAATGCATCTCTTTAAAGAAAAAAATAAAGAAAAGACATTTGGAAATTAAAATAAGAAAAAGTGCAATTGTAAGGAGAGATAAATCCCATAAGAGAAAAAACAAAATAAGAGAAACAAACAAACAAAAACTAAGGCAAGAGTCAGAAAAAGTAGAAAAACTAGGAAAAATGGGAAAACAAGTAAAATAATGGATAAGATTTAAACTTGCTAATTATACAATTTTAACTGCTTCATTTCATACATCCTTAAGCTAATATTTCTAGCTTCATTAATCATCAGTGTTGGTGTTATTTTTGTCATTTTCTTCTTGGCTAGAACATACAGGCTTGCCGGGTGCAAGCAACAGACTCTGCCTTTTGGACAACGCTATGCTATCATTTCAAACTTTAAAATATCAACCATTACAGATTCACTGTTAGTCAAGCAAAACTTCAGGCAAATGATGTAATTAATTTTGTATTAGCCTGAATGTTAAATATACCAGAAGAAATTCTTTTGAAAAAGTTACTCTGGGTATATTAACTGCCTTTCCTCTGACCAATTTTGGCTAAAGGATGGATTTTAACCATTTCAGAATGAAAAGCATAAAAGTAGTAATGAAATATGGATAGAATGTGCTTAAGACCAGAGGTTCTCAACTCTTTTATAGGGGGTAGCATATCAGATGTTACATTATGATTTATATAACACTAGTAAAATTACAGTTATTAGGTAGCAACAAAAATAAATTTATGGTTTGGGGTCACGACAACATGAAGAACTATATTAAAGAGTCACAGAATTAAGAACATTGAGAACCACTGTTTAAGACTCATCCATAAATAAAATCATGAATTTTGGCCATAAACTCTCTGAGAATTCTGTTGGGATTTTAAAGGATTTTCTTACAAAGTTTTGAGAACAACTCAGCTTATGTACTTTCTAGATTCAGAACTCTCTGGATTTGTGAAGTGACAATTAACTACTCTCAAAATCCTCCTGTCAATTAATAAATTCATAACAAAACAAAACAACAACAAAAATACCAAAATCCTCCTGTCAACATGTCAATAAATCTTGGATCTCTGAATTTCAGAGATAGAACACAGCTGAGAAGGAACAGTGAGAACAGAAACTTCAGAACCTAAAATCAGGCTCAGATTTGTAATTTCTGAATTCAGGAGGCAGAGAATCGTGAACTCATAATAAAATCTTATCTCAAAAATTAAAATAGATAATTAAAAAATAAAAATATAGAACCCTTGGATCAGTGAGACATAGTTAATAGATGATAGATAGATAGATGATAGATAGATAATAGATAGATGGCAGATAGATAGAGAGATGATAGATAAATGATAGATAAAATACATAAATAGATGCAAGAAAGAAGATGATAACACAAATAGATGATAGAAAGTTTAAACAAATGAGAGATCAAAATGATAGGAAAAAGAAAGAAAGACAGACAGACAAATAGATTCAGTATACAGATTCCCATGCACTCTGGGACTTCCTGTCTATATCAGTGTAGTGAGGAAGTTGACTCTTAAAGTTCATGCCTATAATAATAAGCATATTAACCCTAACTCTCTGCTGCTGCATTTCCTAAACTGTTACCCACAGCTTTAACGCTTCCAACGTCTACGCCAGCTAGTATGATGCACCTGAAACTTGCATAATGATAGGATCCAGGCTTTCTCAATCTATTCCTACCTGTTGTTGGGGATTAAGGCCGAGGCTGTATCTTGGTTAATAGCCCAGCCCAGTGTTTAATACTCTGGGACCTCAGTTCCTGCTCCTCTTTCTCTGGCATTTTTCTGATTAAACCCTTCTCCTGTGTGGCACAGTCTCATGTAGCTGGCTCAGAACGTCCTATAAAGTCAGCTTCGAGTGACTTCTCTATTATCTCCACGCTGCTCATATAGCCGATTTTCCTCCTCTTCCTCCTCTTCCCTTTTTTTTTTTTTTTTTTTTTTTTTTTTTTTTTTTTTTGTAATCCAGCATCCACCCTGGCTTGCTAAGAGGAGCTTGTGCTCTTCTAAAGCCATGTAGACCACTCAGGCTTCAAATGATCCTCTCTTGACACTACCCACACCCTGGTCCTCACACTCTGAGATTCAAGCAACAGTCTACAATCTTTCCATCTGTTAGGTTATAGAAGACAAGAGTGGTGGAACACACACACACACACACACACACACACACACACACACACACACACACACACACGCTCACTGTCCATAATAAATATAAAAGGTCTTCATTCTATATTTGCAGATATTTAAAAAGTAAGTCAAATGGGAAAATCTGATGGGTCTCTCTCTAGCAAATACTTTAGCATGAGGAGTAGTGACCTCTGAGCTCCACCTCCATCCATGCCTGACTACTGATAGGCCCATTCTTATGTAAAGCCAGAGCAGTTATTTGCAGCTACTGTGAGTTTGTGATTGTGATGGCTGTTTTGCCCAGAAGTTGACATTCCCCAGCCTTTCTTCCTCTTTTCCTTTACTTATTCTTTTTTTAAATAATATTTTCACGTATTTATGTTACTTACACATGTATAAAATAAACTACATACAGCAAGATGAACCATGAAACAATCAGGAATTATATTAATCTTACATTCATAGTGTTTTGGCTGTTTGTATTTGGCAACCTTGAAAAATCATATTTTCTATCTTGGTGAGTCTAAAATTCTGAATGAAAATCAATATTATATCTCATCTCTATTAACTTAAAACATCTATCTAGAACTAAAAACATCTTAATCCCTGAACAACTAAGCTTAATTGTTAAACTAAACTATTTGGTCTTCAACCCCATCAAGGATTTCAGAAGGAATAAAATTAATTACCTGAGTAAACAGGAAGTTCAGGTTAGCAGCTTCCAAAGTGAAAAAAATTACAGAGACAGTTTGCTGCCTGAACAATCACCCATAACTTTCTATAACGTTGGAGCACCATCTCTAGCCTTTTGGTCCAGTACGTCTGACAGACAAGGCAAGGCAGGAACTATTGAGGATTTGCTTACCCTGCCTTGGCAGAGTTTGGTGGTCAGTTCTGCATGCATCTAAGCTTGCTTACTTTTAGGCAAAATTCTGTCTGTGGCAGAAATGAGGATATTTTGCCCAGTGGTTTGCTTTTTTTTTTTTTTTTTGCCACATTTGAAACCATCTCCTTATGGAGGTTCTTTGATGTTCATCATCTTCCTTGAGGTAGACTGGGTGTTGCCAGGAGTTAACTTGTCTTATCATCAAAGAATTTTTAAAACAATAAAAAAAAGTTAAATGCCATATTCTGAGCTTTTTGAAGACCTTATCTAACTATTTTACCTTATCGGACTATAAAATCATACCTATCTATTACACCTAGGATATATATTCATGTGATAAAAATAGACTAGTAATTGACATGACCATGATTCGATCAATAGACAATTAGCTTGTATAATTTAATGTCCAAAACAGCCTGCAATAGAATTTTCAAAGTATTGGATGTAAACTTTGTATTCTACTTGAGTGGTATGGGTACAATATGTGAAGAATAATCTTAAATTTGAATTCTATACCAATATATAAAAATTAAACATATTTTGCATCAATATACAAATTTCTATACCAATGAATTAAAAATAACCCTGTAAGCACAATTAAGGACTGGCTGAGACATGAATGTTTATGCATAGGCAATGCTTCTTATTGGTTACAGGATCCTTGTGATTTAGGATTAGATGCCATTCTTCATATGGCATGAATAAATATTTACAAATATCTTTCTTCTGTTCATGCAGAGAGCAAAGAACTAGCCTTAATTGTTATGTGCACACTGCACACCACATATAATTTTAGGACTATATAATGTTTGTGAGAAATTACGCTTTCAGAACAAAAGAACTGGACACTGAAGCTGGATAAGACCTGAAAGGATTCATTCCTCTCAGCATGCTGGATACTGACATCCTGCATCCTTCATGTTTCAGCACCAAGTGCTTCAGTTGCTGTTACCCATCAGAACAGGACAGCTTCTAGTACAACTCCAAAGAAAGCTTCTGATCCCAATTGGTCCAGCATTTCAGACTGTCCCACACAGGACTCCTAATAAGCCTTAAGAGAACAACACCCCATTTCCCTTGAGGGGGATTGGGTAAGTTTTTAGTTGCTTTCTTAGGCTATAGATGTTTCTTTTCATTGGGAGTTGGTTATAAGTTACAATTGGTCTTATTCAGAGAGAAAATGAGGTTGGACCCAGAGATGTCTCTCTTTTCCTTTATCTTTCTTTCTTGGGTTTGGAGATAGGGCCTGAAAAGAAAGAAGGAAGAATACAGAAATATACAGGGAAAATAGGACAAAAAGTAGATTATTCAGTGGACTTCTGCTGTCTGAATATTAGAGAAGGTGGTCTTATTTAGGGCTGAGTTCTCATCTGTCACTTTTTTTCAGTATCTTGTACAACATGAATCTCTGCATTCATCATCATTGACTGTAAAGAAAGGCTTCTCTGGGAGTAACACTCATCTATAGGTATAAACAAATATTTGTATGAAAGTTTGATGTTGTGTCAATTAACATAAGCAACAATATTTAGACTTCCCTTAGGGCATAGTCTTCCCAGGTGTGGGGGTTTGATAAGATTTCCATTACCAGGCATGGATTTCATCCTGTGAGATCAGCCTCAAGTCAATCAAAAGGCACCTGGTTACCGACATAATAGTAGTGTCACTATTGTATAAGTGGGTATGTCTCACCTGGCACAGTTGGCTTTGTTTATAAAATGTAGATAGGTAAAACCACTGATGTCCTTTCTCCTCCAGCAGGCTGCATGGCAACTCTTGGACTATAAAAGCTATCAAGCTGAGAGCAAGGATCCAGCTGAGTTATACTTTGACTTCTCTCTCCCATGCAACCAATGCATGTGATGTCTTCAGCAACACTATCTTATCTACTAGTTCTGAGGTGCAACAAAGAGGAGTGGCGGAGTCCTGTCCTCCTTTATTAACAACTCTTTCAATGGTGTCCTGTTTCTGGGATTGAGGGTTTTGTTTAATAGCCTAGAGCTTTTAGAAACAACTAACATTCATTTAACTTTTAACAGCAAAACCAGCAAGTAACATTCTTTCAGTTGGTTCAAATAAATTGAACACTACAATGCCACTTTAAGACAAGCTTAGTGATAGACCAGGGAGTCAATAGTGGCAATGTAGCTCCATAGCTCCTGGGTTGTGGGTAAGAGAGTTGTTTCTACTTAGGAATATGCAGAGGATAATATCAGAAGCCATATAAGTCAGTGTCCATGTTAGGATGATGATATCTCCTGCCTCCAGCCCAACCTGAAGTTATTATATGAAAAGTGGGGTAACCACACCTTTCCATTACACAGAAAAGTTCCTTTCCCATGAGAAATGTTTTAATTTTTCAGGGTGAAATAAAGGACAAAGTTATTCCAGCAAACATTCATGTCATTCTGGTACTTGTGGCTAAGAATTCAGGCTGTGTTCAAGATTGAGGAAGAGCTCACAGAGGCTGGCCCCTACCCCTGTGACTGCCCACATATGTCTGTTCCCTGTACAGCTTCCTACTCTATTCTAGCTCCTTCACAGAATCAGACAAGTTTCATCTCTTAATATTGCAGCTGCAGCAGCAACAAACAAAAGATCCTAGAATCATTTTCTTTTGAATCTCTCTCATTGTGTTTGTGTGTGTGTGTGTGTGTGTGTGTGTGTGTGTGTGTGTACAAAAAGTGGGCCAATTCAGTCCTCACTGCTCATGCATCATGATGGCTTTAACTAAAAATTCATTACAAAGTTACTAAAAGCATGAGTACAGAAAAAAACTTCTTTGTGTAGAAGAAAATATATTAAAGATAGAATTTTTAGGTATTTATCAGTATTCTGTACTTTATTACTATATTTGCATGATTGACAGCTCACTAGCAAATCTCTATTTTGTTCAGAGACATCATTCTGAGTCAGAAAATTGAGTAGTGAGATTCATATTAAATAGCCAAGGCAACCCATCCATCAAAAGATTGTTATGACAGAGAAAATAAAATGAACTATGGTGTGCTATTTATCATGGCACAAGTATAAATAAAATCAGGGTTAGAGTGATCACTCATACATTGACCTCAAAAGGAAGGTCATTGAAACAAATTACTAAACTTATTACACTAAATACAGAAATGTGGATGAATATTATATTGCTGTATAAACAAAGTTTCTGTAATTTTGATCTTTAACTTCATTGTTTCCTTATCTTTTTTTCTTCCCTTCCTTCTGAAGTAACAGTAAGATGGTTTATCATCAGATCCACACAGAGAATGGAGTTACCTCCAACAACTACGCCCACTAGTGATGGGATACAACCATCAACCAGTCGGCTACTGGACTTATGCCAGGCAGTGTGCAATAGATGCTGTGACACAATAGGATTATGAGACCTGACAGATAAAATTTTGCCTCTATGAAGAGTGGTCATGTGCATTTAACATGTCTGTGACAACTAGGAAGGTTTCTAATTTTGTTCAGTTTATGTCTGTTTTATGAAGACAATCATCAATAACAACATTTGGCACATTTTAACTATGGGAATAAAAAGTGAGGTATGTTATTTAGTCAAGACTGAATAAGAGATATAGTTTCTAGCATTTGTCTTATGACCTATACATCAAGAATTACTCACAGTTATGTTCTCCAAAATAAATCAATATGTACAATATTGCCACATAAATTATAGATTTTGCAATTAAATTTGCCTGTATTCTTTTTATGTTGAACTGCATAGTGAAAAAAACATAAAAGTGCATTATACTTCACCTATATTGATAGTCATTAAACCATTACACACATGATGAACACACACATTTGTTGCATCTCATTAAGAATGAAAAATCAAGTGTAATTCTGACACATTGGTATAGAATTCAAACCTAAGACTATTCTTCACACACATTATATATATTTCTACTCTGAGGTATTATACCCATCCAACTCAATTATAATACAAGGTTTACTTCCATTACCTTGAAAGTGATGCTGCAGCCTATTTAGGATAATTAAGTGATACAAGCTAATTGTTAGTTGAACAAATTATGGTCATGTCAAATACTAACCTAATTTTATTACAAGAATATATATCCTAGGTCTAACAGATAGATATGATTCTATAGATATATAAGGTAGAATAGTTAAATAAGGTCTTCAAAAGCCTCAGAGACCTACAGAATATGTCATTTAAAGATGTTTTTATTATTTTAAAGATCCTTTGACAACAACATGATTTACTCCTGGCAACACCCAGCCTACCTCAAAGAAGATGATGAGCATCAAAGAGCCTCCTTACAGAGATGGCTTCAAATGCAGCAAACAAGCCACTGACAAAATGTCCTTATTTCTGCTATATACAGAATTCTGCTTAAAAATGGGCAAGCTTGGATGCAGGCAGAGTTGCCAGTCAGACTCTGCCAAGACAGGGAAAGCAAGTCCTCAATAGTTCCTGCCTCACAAATATGTCTGTCAGATAAATTGGCCTAGAAGACTGAAGATGATGCTCCAATGTTATAGAGAGTTTTGGGTGACTGTTCAGGCAGTAAACTGTCTGTCACTTCTTCATTTTGGAAGCTGCTAACCTGGAAAGATTTCTCATGTTCATGGATTGGTAGGATTAATATAGTAAAAATCACCATCTTACCAAAAGCAATATACAGATTCAATACAATCCCCATCAAAATACCAACATATTTTTTACAGATCTTGAAATAACAATTGTAAACTTCATATGGAAAGACAAAAAGCCCAGTATAGTTAAAACAATCACATACAATAAAAGAACTTCTAGAGGAATCTCCATTTCTGACTTCAAGCTATACTATGGAGCAATAGTAATAAAAATTGCATGATACTGGCTTAGAAATAGATTGGTTGATTAATGGAATCAAATTGAAGACCCAGATACAATCCAACAAACTTACAGACACTTGATTTTTGACAAAGGAGCCAAAACCATACAATAGAAAAAAGAAAGCATCTTCAGCAAAAGTTGCTGGTGTACCTGGGTGTCTACATGTAGAAAAATGCAAGTAGATCATTAGTTTTCACTCTGAACAAAACTCAAGTCCAAGCAGAACAAAAACCTCAACATAAAACTAGATATACTAAATCTATTAGAAGAGAAAGTGAGGAAGAGCCTTGAACTCATTGGCACAGGAGACAACTTCCTGAACAGAACACCAACCACTCAGGAACTAAGATGAATAATTAATAAATGGAACCCCATGAAACTGAAAAGCTATGTAAGGTAAAGGAAATTGTAGCCAGAATCCGGAAACAACCCACATGTCCCTCAGCTGGTGAATGGATAAAGAACTGTGGTACCTTTACACAATGGAATACTCAACTATTAAAGGCAAGGAGATCATGAAATTTGCAAGCAAATGGATCAAACTAGAAAAAAATCATCCTGAGTGAGGTAACCCAGTCCCAGAAAGACACACATGGTATGTATTCACTTATAAGTGGCTTTTCACCATATAGTACAGCGTTAACATTCTCTAATGCACAGACACAAAGAAGATAAGTTACAAAGATAAACAAAAGAGAGAAACTTAAATTTCACTTGGAAGGGGAAATAGATTAGACCAGGTGGTTGTTGAACAGAGGGAATAAGGTAGGAGAAGAATTGCAAAGAGGTGAGGGTGAAACTCAGATCTTGGGAGAGTGGACGTGGGAGGAAAAAAGGCTAGTAGAGAAAAGAGAAACTGTGGGTGGTGGCTTTTCTGTGACGAGCTGGAGACTTAAGTCAGAGTAGGCTCCTGGGAGGATATGAGGAGGATTCTAGCAGAGAGAAGTTCCATAGAGACTGAAGAGGACTCGCCCTGACTAGACAAGACTCCTAGTAGAGGAAGGGAAACACCAATTCATCCACAAAAACTTCGACTCTAAGTTTTCTCTGCCTTCTAGATGTGCAGGGATAAATATAGAGCAGAGATTGAGGGAATGTCCAAACAGAGCCTGGCCCAACCCAAGACCCACCCCATGGGAGGGAACTAACCCCTGGTACTATTAAGGATACTTTGCTATACTTACAGACAGGAACCTAGTAGAGTTGTCCTCTGAGAGGTTTCATACAACAGGGCTTTGAAACAGATGGTGAGATTTACAGCCAAACACTGGGTGATGTGTAGGGAGTCTAGTAAAGAAAAGGACCTGGAGATGACAGGAGCTCCACAAAAAGACCAACAAAGCCAACTAACCAGGGCCTAGAGTGGCTTGCTGAGACTAAAGCACCAACCAAGGACAATGAGTGGACTAGGCTTATGCCGCCTACACAGATGTAGCAGCACAGATTTCATGTGGGTCCTCTAGTAATAGGAGCAGGGGCTGTCTATGGCATGGATTATATTTTAAGCTTTTTCATCACTTCCCCCAGGTGAGACAGCTTTGCCAGGCCACAGAGAAAGAGGATGTACTCATTCCTGATGTGACTTGATGAACTGGAATGGATGGGAAGAGAGAGCCTCCCCTTTCCTGAGGATTATGGGAGGGAGAATGGGGAAGAGATAGGGAGGGTGGGACTAGGAGTGGAGGAGGGAGTGGGCTACAAAGTGAATTAACAAATAAAAAATTATAATATAATATAATAAAAATATAATATAATATAATAAAAAGGATATCCTGTGTATATCAGAAACAAGTATGAACCTTGTATATATTGTATGATGAAGATACGTGTTGAATGTACACAAATACTATGATTTCACTCTTGAAATTGTTATATTATTAATTAAATGAGGTATCTAAAATTTTACATCTTTCATTCACAGCATATGCCCCAAAATGGAGACATGGCCTGTGTGTTGCACCATTGAGTAAACACAGGTCACACAGCACCTTTCAGAGTTTAGAAGTTAAACTCATGCTCAAAGCCATTCTGTTTTGGCTTATGAATTACTTTTTCCTAAGAGCTATGAAACACCTATGTAATATACCAAAGTGTCACTTTAACTTTACTTAGGGAAGAAGAAAATGTGACTAGTATTCTGTTTTTAATCCTTTTTAAGAAAAAAATGTATTATATAATTAAGATAAACTCTATACAGGCACAATTATTAAGAAGTAACAAAATACATTTGTGTTGAAAAGTACAATGTAGTTTAGTAAGAAATAGTTGAGGGCAGATAAATAATTAGATTATATATTACAATATATCTTGCCATTAGTTTCTCATTTGCATTTTCTGACTGATTCCCTCTGAATTATAAGCACTTTGTGGTAAAGAACACTTAATTAAAGGACCAAGTGTAAAGGAAGGGCATGATTTGGCTGACATACATAAATGCAAATGCAGAGAATCCCACGGGGAAAGAGAGATTTCACTGAAGGTGAAATGTGGAAAGATGTGCTGAGCAAGCATCTTGGCTGAACAAGCAATTTGGGGCAGTGCCATAACTGCAGGCATTTTAGAAGAAATACACTGGAGAGATAACTGGGAAAGGCATGGGTAATTAGACCACCCACCAAAGCAGTATCAATTTTTAGGACTGCAAACCCATAGAAAAAGTAAGTTGGCCACACGGAGAAATGGTGATAATACAAAAACAAAACAAACTAAACAACACTCATGTGCAGATGAGTGTAGCATGCGTTATTTTAATTTCTGCATAAATAGAAATATAAGCCTATTTCGGAGTTGAGGGTACATAGACATGAAGATTTATACATTTATGTGTCTTCTTTTACGTGAGTAGGTATACAATAGAAACAAACTAAGATGAGGTGCTGTGGTGCCAACTGTCTGAGACTGAGTAAAATCAATGTTCTACAGTGCTGAGAGTTTGAAACACCTAAAACAATCTCATTTTCTCCACCACTGAGATCAACTGAGGTAGGAGCAAAAGAAGAGAGAGTCTCCAGGCAGCCTAAATTAGGAGTTTTTCTTTTAGCTAACAAAACATTTCTATAGTCAATGTAGCAACAAACAGAAAGGCGTTAATATTACTATTTTCAAAATCTACAAAGATCCTGTCTAAATGCAACAAATAAATGCCACCGACACAAACCCCAGCTGAATGAAGAAAAGACTCAACAGAAAAGGAATCTGCATCGCCTTTCCACGTGCATCTAGCCTAGAGACTAAATGCCTCCAGTTCCTCTGGAGTTGGAGAAATGAACAAGCTATAAATATAATTTATATTACCTTACATCTTTTTTCATTAATTTATTTTTTTCATATATATCCCAAAAACAACCATCCTTCCTCCTTCCAGTCCCACCTTCCCATCCACTTCTCCCATACGCAGGGTACCAATCCACCCTGGCACATTAAGTTTCTTAGGATTAAGTGTCTCCTCTTTTTACTGAAGCAAGACAAGGCAGTCTTGCTAGGGAAATGGGATCCAAAGGGAGGCGACAGAGTCCAAGTCACACACAGCCCCCTTTCCAATTGTTAAGAGACCCACTTGAAGACCAAGTAGCCCATAAAGTTCATATGTGTAGGGACATAGGACCAGTCCACATGTTCTTTGGTTGGTGGCTCAGTCTCTATGAGCCCCCACGGGCCAACGTTAGTTAGCTATGAAGGTCTTATGGTGTCCTGGACCCCTTCAGCTCTCTCAATCTTTCTCCTAACTCTTCCACAAGACTCACTGAGTTACACCTAATGTTTGACTCTGAGTCCGTGCATTTGTTTGTATTATCTGCTGGATGAAGCCTCTCAGATGACAGTTATGCTAGGTTCCTGTCTGCAAGAATAGCATAGTGTTATTAATAGTGTTAGGTCTCAAGTTAGGTCAGTCATTTCTTGCCCATTCCTTCATTCTCTGTTCCATCTTTTATCTCTACACATCTTATAGTCAAGACAAATCTTGCATTGAGGGTTTTGTGAGTAGGTTGGTGTGTCACTCCCTCCACTGGAAGTCCTGCCTGGCTACATGCTATGGCTACTTCAGTCTCAGTATTTCCCTTCTCTTTCCCAGCCTTCTCACCCCATCCCCTTTAGTAAACACTTTAGGTATTTCCGTTTTTGCCCTGCTGTAGTCTGATATCCAATACCACATCCAGAGAAAACATTTTAAATAACATGTCACAGCACCTTTCCCCTTCCTAATCCATGCAACTATTACTCTCAATAAAATTCAAAATTCAAAACTCTTTTTTCTCAGTTTCTAAATTCTTTTTATTTTATTTTATTTTATTTTTTACACATTTTATTGAAAAATAAAATAATTCATATTACATCTCATTTGCTATCCCATCCCATTGATCCTCCCATTCCTCCTTCCCTCCCACTTTCACCCCATCCCCCTTCCCTATGACTGTGACTGAGGGGGACCTCCTCACCCTGAATATGATGCTAGGGTATCAAGTCTCTTCTTGGTAGTCTACTATCCTTCCTCCGAGTGGCATCGAGCCTCCCCATCAAGAGGACATGGCCAAATACGGGGCATCAAAGTTCGTGTGAAAGTCAGTCCCCAGTCTCTACTTAACTGGGAAGAATGTTCTGTCCCTTGGCTAGATCTGGGTAGCGGTTTGATGATGACTGCACATATTGTCCTTGGTTGGTGCTTTAGATCGAGCAGAACCCCTGGGCCCAGATCTGCCCATCATAGTGTTCTTCTTGTAGGTTTCTAGGACCCTCTGGATCCATCTATTTCCCTATCTGCTATATTTTTCTCACCTAGAGTCCCAATAGGATGTCCTCACCTCTATCCCACTTTCCTGGTAAGTGAAGACTTTCATGAGACCTTCCCCTTGGGCAGGGGTTAAGATGTTTTTAGGTCTAGATAGATGTTTTGAGTTGATGATGACAAGATATGATAGATATTGATTTACATTCAGAATTTTAGACTCCCCAATATAGGAAAAATTTTTCCTTCAAGGCCACCAAATACTAATAGCCAAAACATTATGGATGCAACATTTATATAATTTCTGATTGTTTTGTGGTTCTTCTTGCTGTAGGTAGTTTATTGTATACATGCATAATAATATAAATACATATGTAAAATTATTTAATAAATAATTGTTTAAAATAGTTCAATTTCTGCTAGGGTCTGCTATGTAGGCAAGAGTTATATCTCAGAAGGATTGTTATTTTCAGAAGATTGAATATACCAGTTCAGAACCACTAAAAGCTTTTGTTGTAGTTTCCTTCTGACATATACCAAAGGTTCCAGATATTAAGTCCAACTGCCCAGGGCCTGCAAGAAGCACTGAATCTGCTAGATTATACAAGCCAAATAGCATAGTAGTGCACATAGTAGCCTAAATCTCTTGCAGAAACTTCTCTTATTCTAGTCTTCACTCAAAACTAGCAGAACTTTTGCTTAGTAATTTACTGAAATAAAACACCCAAGTGAGCTGGGCGGTGGTGGCACATGCCTTTAATCCCAGCACTCGGGAGGCAGAGGCAGGTGGATCGCTGTGAGTTCGAGGCCAGCTTGGTCTGCAAAGTGAGACCAGGACAGCCAAGGCTACACAGAGAAACCCTGTCTTGAAAAACCAAAAACCAAAAAAATAAAAAAAAAACCCAAGTGAGAAATATGCTGCTTTTAGTGTAGAGCCCACCTAGGCAATGGACTTATTTTGGGTTCTCAAAGCTCAGAGGTGATGGCTGACTCTTCACCTGAGAAGGGATCGTGCCATATGCCTCACAGCACTTTTACTCTAGATTCACTGTTGAAAAATGAGCATAGCAATAAATTGTGTCCTCGTGCAATATTGCTGTGCTCATAGATCAGCACATCATTTAGGCCTCATCAGAGAAGCTGCTTCTTGAGGTAGACAATAATGAACACAGAGAGCCATGATTGGACAGCACTCATGGAAAGACTGAGATATTTTGGAGCAATCTGCCCTAAATGGGATGACTGAATGATACACTCTTTCCTCCAGTCACAGAGCTCTGTGCTTAGCAGAAAGCAGAAAGATTGTAAGAGCCAGATATGGTAGACGACTCCACGAAAATAGATTTTTCAGCCATAACATGGCCGATTCACACATGAACTCACAGAGACTGTGACAGCATGCCCAAGGCCTACACAAGTTCAAATCAGACAAAAATACCAGTACGGGGAAGGGGAAAATAAGTGTACAGAAAGTCTCAGCCCCAGCAACAAGAATGAAAAAGAGGCAAGAGTCACACACTGAGCAGGTAGCCTACTTTGCTGTCTATTGTTACAGTGAGCGTCACAATCAAAAGCAACTTGTAAAGATGATTTTACTTGTACATCCTGGTCACGGTAGATGATCAACATAGGAAGTCACAAGCAAGAACTTTTTGCTCGCCTTATTGATCTTGCTTTCTGATACTCAGGACCACATGCACAGAGTCGCACCGTCCTAAGTGCCCTCCAACATCAATCCTCAGGCAAGAAAATGGCCAATGGACAGAACATTCTCCACAGTTGAGTGGAGAGTGGGGTATGATTTTCACATGAACTCTGATGCCTCATATTTGACCATGTCCCCTGGATGGGAGGCTTGGTGGCACTCAGAGGAAGGATAGCAGGCTACCAAGAAGAGACTTGATACCCTATGAGCATATACAGGGAGAGGAGGTCCCCCTCAGTCACAGTCATAGAGGAGGGTAATAAGGGGAAAATGGGAGGGAGGGAAGAATGGGAGGATACAAAGGAGTGGATAACCATTGACATGTAACAAGAATAAATTAATAAAAAAAATTTTTAATTACTGTTAAAAAAGAAAGAAAGAAAATGGCTGCACAGAAGTACCTACTGGCAAGTCTAATGGAGGCACTTTCTCAATTAAGGTTCCCTCTTTCAAGATGGCTGAAACAAACAAAAGCCACAGGAGGGGAATCTAAGTTGTCATTAAATGCACAGTCCACAGGCTCCTATGTTAGAGGGCTTGTGAAGGTGTGGCCATAATGATTTCATAGTGATAGCTGGGGGAGTTGATATTTACTAAAAAGCTAATTCTGAAGACCAGAGGCATATTTTTATTTTAAAAGGAAAGCATGGTTCCAAAATATTTTCCACCATCTCCTTATCTTATGAAAGATGTGTAGAAAAGAAGGAGAAAGAAAGGAGGGCGGTGGTCAAGAGAGGGGAGCCATATATAAATCATAGTAAATAATGAAGTAAATAAAAGGAATTTCTTAATACTATCATTGACTTTTAGAAGCAAAGTTTTCTGACTTTGGGGTTTTGCACACAGTAAGATGTGTTGACAGAAGTGGTGGCACAACTATAGTTTTTAATGTGTCGCGTCCTTACTCATAATCACAAAAGGAAAAGATATGTAAACTTGGAGTAGTTCTGGACTGAGCTGTTAGAAGCAGAAAGTATAGTGATTTGAGAAATTTGGGGGTGGCACTCAGAGGAAGGACAGCAGGTTACCAAGAAGAGACTTGACACCCTATGAGCATATACAGGGGGAGGAAATCGCCCTCAGGCACAGTCATAGGGGAGGGGAATAAGGGGGAAAATGGGAGGGAGGGAAGAATGGGAGGATACAAGGGATGGGATAACCATTGAGATGTAACAAGAATAAATTAATAAAAAATTAAAAAAAAAGAAAGTATAGTGATGCTTAAACTATTTGTAAGGAACTCGGGACTTGTGGAGACTTCATAATGTAAAGTGCTGAGGATCGCAAAAGCAGAGAGCATTTACTCTGCAAAAACAACTAGCATGCAGGGGTCAGGCATTCTCACAAAATGGCAACTACCGTGAGGGCAGCTCACAGACTCCTTTGAAAGTCAGAAAGGGGAATTCCAGTTGTGGTTAGATAATCTTTACCAGAATTGCCTGGGCTCATGGTAAGGGGTACACATACAGACTTGGTTGGTTGGGACCTCAGGGGCAGAAGGGTTCCCTCATCAGGACCTTTTTCATATCTGACTTCAACCTCTGGCCAGCTTCTGGGCCATTGCTGATTGGTTGGGCTTTGTCTGTGTGTGTGGTTTTTTGTTTGTTTGTTTGTTTTTGTTTTTCTGAGAAATCCTGTCATCCCTCTGAGAAATTAAAACTTAGGCTTAGCAAGGAGGCGTCGTTTTAAAATGGAATGAGTTTGGACCTCTCAATAGTGACCCATGAAAAGACTTCAGCTATTTGCACCTTCAGTTAATAGAATTCTATGCACATCCTCAAGCAGTAGCAAATGCCACTTCTGGTGGATTCTTTCCACAAGCAGAACATATCACAAACACCCTACCAGAAACATAGACCCCTTAGTTCACTGAATCATTCTGTGCATAAAAGTGAACCCTTGTTTTGAGCTGAAATAAGGTCTTGTGTTTCCTGAAGCTAAATTATAAGGACATGCTCTACCGTAATTGGCTTCCTGTAAAGACCACCTATGGACTCTCTGGGAGCTTGCCTTCCATCTGCATTGTACACTCACCAGAAATAGCTACATCAGTATGCTAATTACCTGACATGGTCAGACGAATGAAGTAATTCTGAAGCAGTCAAAAAATCTAAAATGTCTGAAATTAGCATTTGCTCTGCCTATTTTCCACAAGAAAAATATAAAGTGTACACATTAAACTTTCTTCATTAAAATTCTGAAGGCAATCACTTCTGGCTCTTTTCTGTCCTTTTTCTGATTCTAAAGCTCTGAATTTTGACTTATTCACTATTCAACTATCTCATCAAGATTTCTTAGCAACTGTAACCTAAATCTGTAGTTCACAGTAACAGAGGAAATATATACCTAATATCACAGAAAATAAGGCACTGAAAAGACTTCTTTAAAGACTGATTTTTCATTTATCAGATACCATCAAACTTAACTCATGCCATTTCACATTCAGTATGATTTTTAGTCATATCTCAAGTGCATTGATCGTATTAGTTACTTCTAAGAGAAAATCAGCTGGAAATAATATAATTTCAGCACTTAGGGGGCTAAGGGATACATGGGAAGGAGAGAGAGAATGAGAGAGGAAGGGAGAGAGGGACAGAGAGAGAAAGAGAGAGAGAGAGAGAGAGAGAGAGAGAGAGAGAGAGAGAGAGAAATAGTGTTAATAAGAACATCCAATGTCGTTCTTATGGGTGGACCATGCAGATCAGCCAAGAAAGTTTCTAAATCTTTGTGGACAACATTAAAAGTGTTATCTTATTGTTACAGACAATAAGATTTGGTTTGTAGTATCTTGATTGTTGATTATTGATTGAGTGTGTGTATTCTCTACTTTCATACCAGTGTGATTTATTATACTTTCCCACCTGAATGCCACACACACACACACACACACACACACACACACACACACACACTGACATGCATACACAGACACACAGACACACACACACACACTGACATGCATACACAGACACACTGACATGCATACACAGACACACAGACACACACACACACACACTGACATGCATACACAGACACACTGACATGCATACACAGACACACAGACACACACACACACACACACACACACACATCATTAGCTTCGGGCAAGATACTGCAGATCAAATATTGCCTGTAACAATAGGATAACACTGCTGCATTTTTTTTCTTGACTTGCTTTGCTTTAAAAAATAAGAACCAATTAACTAGGTAAAGTCACTGTCATTTAATTTGATTAAAAATTATTACTCAATTGGGCAAGATGCACCAGAACATTGTGAAGCTTGACTTCTATAATGAGATAAAGACAGACAGAAACTGTTGGGGATGAAAACGAAGCTATAGACACCACGAGCTCCTGAAAAGAGAGAAAGCTGGTTATTAGAACTAGAGGCTTGACATTTGCGTAATCACCAAACCTTTTATTTTTTATTAATTTATTCATATTACATCTCAGTTGTTAGCCCATCCCTTGTATCCTCCCATTCCTCCCTCCCTCCCGCTTCCCCCCCTACTCTCCTCCCCTATGTCTGTGACTGAGGGGGACCTCCTCTCCTTGTATATGCTCATAGGGTATCGAGTCTCTTCTTGGTGACTTATTATCTTTCCTCTGAGTGCCACCAGGCCTCCCCATCCAAGGGACATGGTCCAATATGGGGCACCAGAGTTTGTGTGAAAGTCAGATCTCCTTCTCCACTTAACAGTGGAGAATGTCCTGTCCATCGGCTAGTCTGGGTAGGGGTTCAAAGTTTACTGCTTATATTTTCCTTGGCTGGTGCCCAAACCTTTTATTTTATGTTTGACTATTTCTGTACTTATTGTGACAGAGCCTCATATCACCCAGGGTACCCTTCAACTTGTTATATATCCAAGGATGATTTTACATTCCTGATCTTCCTCCTGGTTTCACCCTCCTAATGTGGGAACTATTGCAATGCACCACTACTTTGGCTGTTTGATGATTTTCTACTACAACTGTAAACTTAAATTAGGTATTTTAAAACTAACTGTGCTCTTTAAAATATGAAGGAATTTTAAAACGTGCAGACTAATGTTATATATTAAACCTTTTTTTTTTCATTGAAAAAAATCTCAAAAATATAGGGAGCCAGATGTGGTGGAACACACTATTATCTCAGCATTCAGAAGACTGGGGGTGAGGTGTCGTGGATTCTCGGCAAAGTTGACTTACATACCAATACCCCCATAGTGAAAACAAAAGTTAATGGCATAAGTTCAATGTCATTCCACAGTTCTAGGTTTGGTTTGGGAATGTAACAGCAGTAAGCTGATACCAGGTTCATGGAGATCCATGCAGCTTTGAGAAATAGAGAAAAATTAAAAATACAGCTACTGCTGTGGTCTCTGTTAATTATTGTTAGAGACTCCGAACTTTTGGCTTAGCAGCAATATTTGTTACATACTTGTAAGATTAAGGGTTACATTAAAATTATTTTAGGATAAGTAAAAATCACATGTTTACAAAAGAACTTAGATCGCAGTCCTATGAACTCTTCATCCAGCCTCCTCTCTCTTGTGTAACTGTGGGGCAATACCACTAGAACATGTGTGCATGTAGTGTATATGCCTGCCTGCCTGTCTAGACTTTTCATATATGTGTGGTTTGTAATGTTTAGCAGTCATTTGCAATGTGTCATTTCAAAGATTTATGGTGTCTATGGTTTCTTATCACATAGCACCTGTTGATATCACTGAACTTACCTTTAAATAATGAGATGATGCTTTTGCTCTTTCTGGACTATGTTCTTAGCTTGGAAAATGTTTTGATATGTCTTGGTGAAGACTACCTGGAACTTATATGTGAGGTTAATGTCCTTCAAACTTAAAACTTACAAAATTTTCCACTATAATATCCAAATATTCCTTCTGGCACATAGGGTTTATCTACTGTAACTCCTTGAGTTTATTTTAATAGAGTTGATGGTATTCTGTGTCTCTGTGTCTCTTCATTTTTCTTCATTCCTTTATCTTTCTGTTCTTTAAAAAGGATAATCTCAACTTCCTTTCTTCCAGTTTGCTGATTTTTATCTCACTTCATTTATTCATATTTTTGGTTAAGCTGCTACAGTGAATTGAATACATTTGCATCTCATAATTGCTATGTGGTTTTTTTTTTTTTTTTTGGTTTTTCGAGACAGGATTTCTCTGTGTAGCCTTGGCTGTTCTGGACCAGCTTTGTAGACCAGGCTGGCCTCGAACTCACAGCGATCCACCTGCCTCTGCCTCCCGAGTGCTGGGATTATAGGCGTGCGCCACCACGCCCGGCTGCTATGTGGTTTTAATCAACTCTTAATTACTATTCTCTTTCGGAATGGCATTGCTTTCTTCTTTGGTTCTATAATAACTTAAAGCCTTCAAGTAGTAAAATGAACATTAAGGTTTCTGCAGGCATAGTTTCTATTGACTATTTTGTTCGCTGTTTTTAGACCATACTTGGTGATTTCTTTGTGTGTTGTTATTCTATGTTAAAAGATGGACACTTTAAATAATGCAAATAAATAATGAAAATCTCTCTCACTTTCAAGTGTTTTTGCTATTGTTGCTGCTTATTTGCTGAGTGACTTCTATAGACAATTTTGTAAAGTATTAGGTCTCTTA
>OU015753.1:78550593-78569567 GCA_907169655.1 Acomys percivali
GAGAGAGAGAGAGAGAGAGAGAGAGAGAGAGAGAGAGAGAGAGAGAGGCGGAGCATATACATGTCATGCATATGATGGTCAGATAACTACTTTCAGGAGTTAATACTGTCTTTGAAGCTTGGATTCCAGGGGCCAAAATCTGGATTGAGTTTGTGTGGAAAGTTCTTTTACCTGTTGGAGTCATCTTGCTGCCCCCTCATATATTTTTCTTAATTATTTCTTTAAGTATTGCATAACACACACACACACACACACACACACACACACACACACACACATACACACACCTGCATACTGGTATTGATATTTTACCACTTGCAATAAAACAGGTAAATTTACCTCTTTTTAGGTCTTTTGCCGTCATATTCTTGAGTATATTCTCTATAAATATTTTTCCTGCACAGAATGAACATAACTTCCATTAGTATCATTTTTGCTTCATCTCTAAAGTATTGTTAAAGGACCTTACAAGGTGGAGTGTAGTTTATTTTGTAACCTTCTGCTTATTTTTTTTAAAGACTTCAGCCTTCTGATGCCACTGTCTTTGTGTTTGGATAGCCTTTCCTAAAGGGTAACTGTGCTAACAATAAATTCTTTCTTTTAATTAAAGAATGTCTGCATTTTATCTTTTAAAAACTGTTGTGCTAGACATGAGAATAAAGGTTAACAACTGTCTTCTCCCAGCCCTTAAAAAAATGTTCCACTTTTTCTGACCTCCATGATTTCAGACAGAAACACTGCTATCTTCTATGTAACATATCATTTCCCTCTGGCTAGTCTCAAGGTGTTTTTCCCCCATCGTTACTTTTAGAACTTTAATTGTGCTATGTCATGATGATAATTTCATAAGGCTTATGTTAATTAAAGTTTTAGAAATGATATTGAAACAGAGTTTATCAAGTTTGAAAGAGTCAATTTTTTTTTTGCCTGTTTTTCTAGCCACATGCACTTCTTCCTAGACTTCTGAGATTCTGGGAATACAGACGCTATAACTTCTATTATTATCCTGTAGATTCCTGACATCATCATAATTTATTTCCAGCTCTTTCTCTCTGTTTCTCATACTGAGTTCAAGTCTATAGTCTCAATTTGCAGCATTCTTTTTCCTCAACTGAACCCTCCTAGGGATGCCTTTAACCTCATCATTTTGTTTTTAAGTATACAATCCCCATTTAACTTCTTTAGTTATAGTTTCTGTAGTTTGGGGCCATGCTTTTTATAATTAACCACAGAAGTATTTTAATGGCAACTGTTAATCACATTTGTCTGGTTTAGCCCATCATAGGTGTGCAAATTGTTTATCTCTGCCAAATTACTTTTTGCATGGTTTTTCTACAGAAGTGATTTTTAAGGTTTATTCTACACATTTTTTTCTATCTTAGGAAATGATTGAATCTATTTACATCTTCTATTACCTAGGCTAGTGTAGGGGTCATGATCTGCTTAATGTCTTTTCGGAATTTGGCTCAATGACAGTTTGGTTTTCACCTTTAGAATAGATTTTTGGTCTGTTTTCCTAGATATCCTTGAGTTTCAAACCAATCCCCCATTGGTGTATTTTGTAGAATGTAAAAAGACACTCTTGAACTAGTTTGGTCCTGGGAAACCTTCTTGGAAGATGACAGGCTTGGGGCTGGCATGTCTGTTAGGCAGTAGGAAGAAGGTGAGGAGACATGCCGCTTTCCGGTGTCACTGCCTTCTATGGCTAATCAGGATAGCATTCACATTCACTGATATTTATTTAGAAAGCATGGCATAGGTGGCCTGTCGCAGACACCTTGTATAATTGCTAATATCTGATGCTTTAATCCAAAATAAATAGAGCAATAGAGGAAGCTGCCTCCAGACTGCCGAGCCCAGGTGGAACATGGGAATGTAAAGTTCAATGTGATTTCAACAGGAGTTTGTGCTTCACAACCAACAAAGCTCTGACATCTTACTGAACTTTTACTTAGAAATATAGAATTTGAAGTTAACGATGCCAGAAAAAGGACATGTAATTACTTAACTGTTCAGTCAGGCAGTGTGCACATTTTAGAAAGCTTAAGTCTAAACTAGGCATCATTAGACACCGATGGCAACACAGAACAAAGTAATGTTATTTTCATGACTAAGACTAATTTCATTTAAAATTTTTCATGGATGCTTGCTGCTAATGCTTACACTTAATATGGAAAAATCATCTTCAATTTTTAATAATATTTCTATTTTACCTGTTATCTCTTTTCATTTATTTTCAAAGCCTGTTTTGAAGCATTTTCTGTACAGTAATATCATCAAAACCTTTTAACATGCATTTTTACTTTACTTACTTATAAAGCAAATGGGCAAATAATTGGCTTAAATCAAACATACATTTAAAATTTCTAAATGACCTCCCAAAATCCATTAAATTTCTGGTGAACATGTAGCTATTTTTCCAAGACATATGCCAAGAGCTTTGGAAAAGGACACAGATGGGTTATTCTATCAGGGTTTGAAATCCACACTGAAATAACATTTAGGAACTTTACAAGTTCAGGTAGTGGGGCATCAAACTACTTGAATTTGTGTAAAATGAACTAAAAGTTTGAAATGGAGGTATATTAAGCTAAAGCTTTATAGAGGAAAGATTATTTGAAGAAGAAATTATATTTGAAGTTTCTTTCTTCCTGTTTTCAAATTTGGCAGTTCTGTTGGTTCATAATTAACACAGAGTAGCCTGAACACATTTCATTTGTACAGTTTGATAAAAAATTGCAACACACACACACACACACACACACACACACACTCCTATATATTCATCCATCCCACCACTCTTCCTTACAACTCTCAGTGCCCTGCCCTGAATACAGCTGCAAGGATGATATTATACTACACGTAAGTGATTCCAAAATTCTACCAAGGAACTCCTACAACTGATAAGCACCTTCAGCAAAATGTTTAGATACAAAATCAACTAAAAAAACTCAAAAGTGTTCTTGTATACAAATGACAAAGGGGCTGAGAAAGAAATTAGGGAAACTACACCTTTCACAATAGCCACAAAAAACATAAAGTATCTTGGTGTAACTCTAACCTTTCATTCTTTTATAACACTTCATACCTGTATTTCTCTGGTATCTACCCAAAAACAATTAATGGTCTTTATGTCACTACAAATTATATGACAAAAATTTTCTAGGATTTTGTATAAATAAATGATATATACATACACTTTTCTAACTTCTTCATTCAGCGTTAATTTTAAATTTAGAAATGCTTAATTTTTATTATGCATTTTATTAAATGTGATTTTTGACTATAACATACATGTATAAAATGCAATCTGGTTACTATTACATCCTACTTTCTGCCAGTCCTGTAAACTCGTTTCCTTCCTTAAAGGTCTCATTCAGCATAATTACTTTGATTCTATTCACGTTGTGCTGTTTCAACAATTATTTTGTCATTGCTGAATAGAATCATCACACAGCTATACAACACAGTCATATATACATTCACTCATTAACAGATATATGAGTTGTTTGCAGCTTGGGCTTTTCTTCAGTTGAACTACTGTAAACGAGTTTTGTGGGTCCATAGGTTTTCACAACTTTAAGGTAAATATCAAGGACAAGAGTACTTAGGTCATATGGTAGAATTTCAATGTATGAAGGAATTGCCAAATTGGTTTTCTGAAGAGGTAGAAAGAAAATTAAAAGTCCTAATTTCTCCACATCCTCACCAATGCTCAGTATAGTCAACCTTTGTGGTTTTATCAATTGTAAGAGATGTAGCAGCATCTAACATGATTTCATTTTACCTTTCCTTAAGGACTAATGATATCATAGCGGCTGGTGATGTCACACACTTTTAATCCCAGAATTTGGGAGGTAGAGGCAGGAAGATCTCTGAGTTCGAGGCCAGCCTGGTCTACAGACGGAATTCTAGGACAGCCAGTGCTACTCAAAGAAACCCTGTATAAAAAGAACTAGTGCTGGGGCTTGGTCTAGTTGCTGCCCAAATGAGCAGACTTACATACCTAAAAACTTATTTTGTTTGACCAATAAAAAGCCAATACACCTGGTATGGGCAAGTGGGACAGGCATGGCTAATGTTCTCAGCCTTTCGGAACAGAGAAGATCTTGTGAAAGGAAGCAGTCAGAGACCAGTAGAGGATCTTGGAAAGGAAAGAGGCTGACAGTATGGGTGAGGAGAAGAAGATGCACACAGCTGGTGTAGATGGAGGATTTGGCCCAGATGATGAACAATAGCAAGTATTTGCGATTATGGATGGGAGGTAGCTCAATAGAAATTATTAGAAGCAGATGGCATGGGATTGGGATAGGGTATGGGAGGTAGTTTAAGAGATTAATATCTGTCCTGCCCTGTCTTAAAGTATAACAAATATCTGTGTTTTTATTGATCAATAGCAGGTTAGAAAATACCACCATAGTAATTAAAGCCTTATAATAAACATTTATTAGGCCATATCTTTAAATTAACTGCAACAGACTAGTGATTCATGTCTTCATGACCTAATTCATATCATCTTCAATGATAAAGTTTTTGTTTAAAGTTTTGCTACTATTGAAAAAAAATCACTCCCATTTTGATATTCTCTACGGGGGAGCTCATTATAGATGCTGGATGCACATTTATCAGATACAAGATTTGCAAAAATTCTTAGTCTTTTTGTTTTCTGACAGTCTCTTCAGAGAGTTGAGTTAGCATATGAGGGCTGCAACTAAATAGTAAGTGTTAACTGATTTGTTTACTTCAAGTTATTTATTTGTTCAATATCTCCCAGTAACTTGGAATTTTACCAATATTTTTATCACTTTTGTCCAGCATTGTGCTGGAACTCTTAGATACAGCAACTTAAAGGAAGATTGAAAGTGCGTCCAAACTTTTAAAAATGGAAGGAAGAAATGGAGAGATGGAAGAAGTAAGCAAGAAAAGAAAGAAGGAAGAAAGGAAGGAAAAGGAATAAAATTATTGTTTGTAGACGGCATGATTTTTATTAGGACCCAAATTCCGAAAGGCAGTGCACGTGACAAAAAGATTGCAGACAAATAGGTCAAAGCTCACTCTCATCTTTCCTTGGGAAGCTGTAAAATGCTTTTCTGTCTACCAGAAAGAGTCATTTCCCTGTAGACGTGTACCAAAGAGGTATGCCTGGTAAGAAACTCAGAAGAGAGGCTTCAGTAAGACAGCTCATTTAATTGGGAGCAACAAAGGCTATTTAAACATTTGAGGAGTAAGCAGGGGTTCATTAGCTGAGGCCAGGGTGCTGGAAAAGACTTATTTGCACAAGGAGGAATTCAGGTGCTATGGGACATGACTTTATAAGGGAACAGGAAGTTTAACCTGTCCATCAGGCTACTATGACTACCTCAAGTGTGACAAGGGCTGGAGCTCAGGCCAAGGGCAGGGAGAGAGCAGTCCTACTCTGCTGAGCTCAGGACAAGATTTCCAGGGTTAGGACACATCTTGACTGCACTCTTGCTTGGGATTGGCTCCCCTGGTTTCAGAACTTCATGGCCCCACATACGCTTTCCAGCAAATCTGTGTATTCAATATCATCTTTATCAGAATATAAATTAAATTCTTCACAAAAGTGAAATAAATAAGCCTAACTGCTTATGGAAGAACAAAAGACCCAACAAACAGTAATATTCATAGAAAAGAGAATGCCCTATTTTTGTAGTATCTGACTTCAAAATATACTACAAAGTGTTAGCAATCAAAAATGTGGGGCTAAGCCTTATGGAGGCCCATGGGGAATGGCGAGTGAGGCTTCAGTAGCTCCTACAGCTGGTTGAATGATCCTGAACAGAAAACAAAACAAAACAACAACTGTTAGTGTTGCCACACTGCAAATTTCAAGATACAATACAGAACTCTAGTAATAAAAACAGTACCATAATGTTATAAAGAGAGACCCATTGACTGATGGCATAGATTGAGGACCCTAGACACCTACACTCTTACAGGCATCTGAATTTTGACAAATAATCTAGCAGTTTATCAATCCATTTAGGAAAAAATAGATCGCTGACCAAAATAGATGCTATATTTAGAAGTAAACTAGATTCTTATCACTCCCTGCCTGAACATTGTCTACAAATGGATCAAGGACCTAAATATCAGACCTATATCTCTGATAACTAAGGAGACAGTAGAGAATACACTTGAACTCATTGTACAGGACTTTCTGAACAGGACCTCAGTAGCACAGGCATTGATAGCCACAATACATGAATGGGAGCACATTAAAAATAAGAGACTTTTGTAAAGAAAAGAGTACTAGTTTTCAAGTGTATGAAATTAGAAAAACTCTAATGAAAATTGGAAAGAAATGTAGCACAACTGTTAGGGGAAATTGTATGGAGATTCCAGAAGAAGAGTGAAAGAAGAAATACTAAAACAAAACATAATAACAAAACAAAACAAAATCATCAAGGCTACTTCTGGGTATGAATCTGAAGGAACTGAAATCAATTTGTTGCAGAGGCATCATCTGAGCCTGTAAGTTTACCACTTTGGCACTGTTCATATTAGCCACGGTGTTGAACCGACATAAATGCCCATATACAGATGGGACATGTCCTGACATTTGTAGTAGTGTGGTCAGACCTGGAGGACATTTCATTAAGTGAACTATGTCAGGAAACTAAATATATGTTCTGCATAATATCCCTCATGTGGTTACTGCTCTACATTAGCTTAGTTGATTATATGGTAGATCAAAAGCAAATAAGGAAGGCAGTTTAGTCAAATAGACTGGGTACATAGTATGACAGCAGTCTGAAGACTTACGTGACCTCAAGCTGTATTATGAACTGTGTGTGTTACAAAAAAATACCAATCTCTAAGTTATAAGAAATAATTTTATCATAATGCATTGCCTCAGCATATCAATAAAAAATAAAAATAGTATAGATAAAAATGAAGGGAATAGTTTTGAAATCAATATTATTTAAAAGACATTGTGTTTTTTGATATCACTAGGACACTATTGCCTTTGCATTTAATTGAGAAAAATTAATTTGATGATTATGCCATTGAATATATTGACAACTGCTCAAACACCTGCCTAAACAGCTGTGTGCTAAGCAACTGCATATGTGCAAGTACATATGCACATTAGAAGGAAGGAAATACATTTTGTTTCAAGAGCTTTGGCAAATAAGACTGAAATCCAGAGTATGTTCCTTTTACCAACCTGTGTCTGCAGTAGTATCTACCACCAACAGGAAGCATATTTATATGTGGTCTCTCCGCGCTGAGGATCTACTCAGAAAGAAGTACAATTTCCAATATACACACAACTCTGCAAGGTGACCTTACTGATTAAATTCAAGTTCCCAGAAACAAAATTAGGGAGATTTCAGAGAAAGTGTCCCATAGTGTATGGTTCTGTACATCCAGCATGGGCCAAAATGAGAGCAGCTTAGCCACATGTGTGGTAGGGACAGGAAAATAGATAAATAGTTGCCAATATCTAGTATTTTAGAAAGAGCTTAATCAGTGGCTACCTTGGCAAAGAACTAAAGACAGGTGAGAATATTGGTGTGGTGGAAGTGTATCTAATAAGAGATGCCACTGCATAGCAGGTATCATATTACCTGAAACTTGGTGATCTACAGCCTCCTAGAATTTGAGTCCAGTCAATAATTCCTTCCAGAGCCAATATATGCTATTGATTAAACATTATGTTACTTATGAAAAGATGCAGAGTCCCCAAAGCCTGTTGAATTTCACTCCTGCTTTTCTCTAATTTGAATAAGATTAAATAGTGTGGTGTTTCTCTCTGCTACTTAGAAACTGAATGCACCTTCTTAAATGTCAGAAAAATTCAAAATTTATTGATGGGCTTCTTGCTTCTGTATTGGAACTACACACACACAGATACACACACATACTATACATATATATATATATATATAACGATATATAATTTATAAATGTAGGGGCTAGAGAGATAAAGCACTGGTTAAAAGGTGCTTGTTCTCTTTCAGAGGGCCCATGTTTTGTTTTGAGTACCCACATTTTTTTACATATACATTTATATTGTTCCATATGTATACAATAAACTACCTATAGCAAGAATAACCATGACACAATCAGGAATTATATAAATGTTACATTCCTAGTGGAGTACTCACATCTTTGAGATGCTCACAACTGCCTTTCATGCTAGGCCTAGGGGATCTGATGACTTCTTCTGATCTCCATGGCCACCCCGCCACATGTGCACATACAAACACATAAAAATATGAAATATATAGCATATATTATCTGAATTTTCCCTATATATATAATACAAGAACCTTTCTTTATATGTTTCTGACTCTAAAATGTAATTACATAAATTTTAACAGATAAAATAACTCTACATTTTATAGATTTTAGAAACACTTTCTTAGAAGCCTTAGGAAATATAAGAATCAAAACAAAATATTTGTCAGATAAAATAAAAAATAAAGTTCTGTGAATCTAAAGTATTTATTTTATTAGGAAAGCTATCAGTATTTTATTTTATTTATTTTATTTTTTTTATTTTTTATTTTTTTACCCCCTTATATGAACTGTGTTTATTTATTTTTTTTAATTAATTTATTCTTGTTACATCTCTATGGTTATCCCATCCCTTGTATCCTCCCATTCTCCCCTCCCTCCCATTTTCCCCTTATTCCCCTCCCCTATGACTGTTCCTCAGAGGGATTACCTCCCTCTGTATATGCTCATAGGGTATCAAGTCTCTTCTCAGTGACCTGCTGTCCTTCCTCTGAGTGCCACTAGGTCTCCCACATCAGGGGACATAGTCAGATGTGAGGCACCAGAGTACTTGAGAAAGTCAAATCCCTCTCTCCACTCAAGTGTGGAGACGGTCTTGTCCATGGGCTAGATCAGGGTAGGGGTTTAAATTTTTCCGCCTGTATTGTCCTTGGCTAGGGCCTTAGTTTGAGCGGGACCCCATGACCCAAATCTGCCTATCATAATGTTCTACTTGTAGGTTTCTAGGACCCACTGGATCCTTCTACATTGCTATTCACCCATTGTTCTCTCATCTAGAGTCCCAATATGATGTCCTCCCCTCGGTCCCAGTTTCCTGGTAAGGGAAGGCTTTCATGGGACATGTCCATTGGGCTAGTATGCAGATATAAGTGAGTATATACCATTTGAGTCTTTCTGCTTCTGGGTTAACTCACTCATTATGATCATCTCTAGCTCAATCCATTTGTCCACAAATTTCGGGAATTCCTTGTTTTTAATAGCTGAGTAGTATTCCATAGTGTATATGTACCACAGTTTCTTTATCCATTCTTCTACTGAGGGACATTTAGGCTGTTTCCATGATCTGGCTATTATGAATAAGGCTGCTATGAACATGGTTGAGCAAATTTTCTTGCTGTGTGCTGGTGCATCTTCTGGGCTATCAGTATTTTAGATAGTTCCTTTTTTTAAAAAAATTACAAATAATTTTGTTGATTGTGTAAATATTTGAAACTTTAGGAAATAAACTATACTCTAAAAAGTAAAATTACTGAATATCCATGTGTAAAAGATAAAGTTAACAATTTGAATTACATTTCACTCCCTTTTCATTTAGAAGGAAGAGCATGCACAAGCACACATTAAGGACAGCTTGCCTGGAGCTGGAGGACATTAGGAGTTTAGCACATAGCTTCCCATCATGGAAGTTGTCCATCCTAAAATTACTCTTATTTTGCCATGAGCAAATACCTGACAGAAACAACTTAAAGGTGTGAAAAATTATCGTGTAAAAGGCTTGGAATCAGGTACAACTTGTGACAACAAGAGTGGTAGACAGCTGGTCACGTCAGTGGTCAGGAAGCAGGAAGCTCTATTTACAATAATGACTGGGCAAGGTATGTCCAAGAGGGCAATATTGGCACGAATGTTGTGGGAGTAACTAACCACTTTCTGATTGGATTTCAAGCCTGCTCAGCAAGAGGAAATGTATTCCAGGTATTCATCTGGCCAGGAATAAGAAGCTTATATGTAAGTCTCTTTTATGCAGGGGTGAACCTACAACCAATATTTTGATAAATGGACATAGTATCAAACTCTACCCTACTTTTAAAAATCTCTATACCTATAAACTAGTCCTGCTGTCAGACCTAATTAGAGAACTTTCTTTGTGAGGTGGATGGTGATTAAGACCAAAACTCACAACTGGTCAAAGGAAAAAGAAAAAGTGTCTGGAGTGTTCAGCCACAAACCGGACATCACAGCCTTCCCCAAGACTCTGAGTCAATCGTAGGAGAAGGAATGGGAAGATTTGAGGAGCTAGGTACCTGAGAGTCTCGAGTGAAACAGTGCCTTCTGAACACAACAAGATCACTGTACTACAGCAACTGTGGTTGATGTACAAAATCAATCCAACGTACTCTGGCATGGAGTGGGAAGGGGTCCAAGAGCTCTCAGCCCTCTCTGAGGAATTCTTGACAGTTATTGGCTTCTGTAGAGGAGATTTAGTATTCTTACAAGGTATGGCTTGGAGTAAACCAATCACCCACCCTCCAGTGGATTGCCATATACCTATGAACACAAACTAGACTTGTTGGGTTATTTAAAACAAAAACAAAAATGGATGCAAAACTGGAATGGATAAGACTAGTGAGTAGTGAATTCATCTGGGAGAAGCTAGGAACAGGAATGGCGGATGATGACATTAGATACTGAACACCTGCATACAATTCTTAAAGAATTAATAAATATTATAGTTACACTATACTACTTGAAAATATTTCTTACATAAATCCCTCATTGACGATAAATAAGTACATAAATAGTAATGCATCTAGTATGAAGGAGTTTAACTTTTTAAAGAGCTGTAGGAAACCGAATAATAATTTTTAACTTTTGATTTACATAGTTTTCATTAAAGTACAATTTTTCTTTTTTCCCTCCTTTCTATCCTTCCTTCCTTCCTTCCTTCCTTCCTTCATTCCTTCCTTCTTTCCTTCTTTCTTTCCTGCCTTCCTTTTTGATGCAGGAGACTATTATATAAACCATTTGCCCTTGAACTCCTAACCTTTCTGCGTTTTTCTACTCCTAAATGCTGGTACTATATCACAAACTACCACACTCAGCTATATAAGCAAATGGCTCCTTATGTTTCCTTGTGCAAACACTGGGTAAGCACCCAGACCTGATTTCTTCTGACTCTCAGGATACTGATTTTATGTCAGTTAGCTAGCAGCTGAATGCTACCATTTTAAATAATTTTTAAAAATATTAATGACATAGTATTATTTACTTTCTGAGTAACAATTCTTCATAGGTTTAACTTTTGATAAAAACACATTGTTTCTTGATTGAGAAGGTGTCACATTTTTCTCCATAGTAAGTGAGCACACAGACATGCATTTTTGCAGTTGAATAATGGTTAGCTATATACTCTTCAGCTATTGTATATATTACAAAGCCATGTTGTCTTGTTAAGCAGAAATAGCAGTTCAGTCAGCAAAACCTGGTAAGAAATTTCCCTTAGAGATACTCAAAAGCAGAACCAAAGCAAGAGGTCTTACTCTGGGGCTACAGAGCAGCCTCCACTAATGCTGTGAAGTCTTCCGTAAGACAAACTCTTCTGCGTTTTGCCAACAGACTGAGAAATTCCCTGATTACTTTATTTATTGAGGTACTTTTTTTAAAAAAATGTGTTTGAGCAAAAGAATAGAAAAGTGTATGTATAAGTTAATAAGATAGCTAGAGAGCTGTGTTACTTTTTACCATTTGATTACGATTTGAGAGCTCAGATGTTAATGGCTATGGTTACTGTCTTTGTGTGGGCCCGGGGAATCTTCTCTATGGAAGATTCCAGAGTCATGCTTACATATCACGTTTCTTTATAACTACTGTGTACACTTAGTCTTTTCTTCCTCAGGATAAAACTTCACTGGCAGAATTATTAACACCTTTACACAGTGCAGAGCCTTGAAAAAATGCAGCATTATACACATTTTTATGCATGTGTAAGCACAGACTCTTCCAGGCAATTAACAATGAGAACAGTGTTTGCAATTCTGCTGACTCATTGCCATAATGTCCTACTTGATACTCAACGATGTCACCAATTGCAGAAATCAGTCAACCCTAAATTGGTCTATTTTACTCTTATGTTGTCTACAAAATTGAATTTCATACATTATCACACAGGTTATTATGAATGATTCTAACAAAGATATCATAATAATTTCAAGTGATTATCAAATCACTGTAATCAGGTTTCTGCATAGTTAGGGGGTGAGAATGGTTGTGTCTACACAGCTGAGAGTGTGAGAGGCCAGTGTTAAGGACTCAGTAAGAGTGAATGAGAGAGTGATGAATATTAGAAGAAAATTTCAATCTGTCCTCCATGTTTATATCTCTTAAACATCCATGTGCCAATATTTAATCTCCAGTGTGTTGATCCTACCTCCAACTTATCTTACTATGGTATGGATGTGAAAGACAGCAAAAAGGCAAAAAGGCAAAAAAAAAAGAAAGAAAGAAAGAAAGAAAGAAAGAAAGAAAGAAAGAAAACTGCTCAGTTTGGCAAGGAAAGGATAATATTGGAAAACTCTTTCATGCTGCTCTACTCTACCTAGAAGTCTGGCTCTGGAGTTGGAATTTGGCCTGCTTGTTCTAGACCCAAGCACGTTTGTCTAAAAGTTTCCTCCAAAATTTCTGTTCTTAAGTGAACAACCTAACTCTGTGACAGGAAAAAAAGAGAGAAAAACAGAACAGCTCAGGAAAAGGCACCATGTGCTTAAAAACAGCTAAAGAGTAAACTGTTCACAGCAGGGACTAGTGACACTTGGGCCTTACTCCTTTTCTTGCCTTTATTTAACTCTCCAAATATTCCTTTATTTCAAATCTCTAAGACTTTTACTCAAATATTAACTTTATGTGAAGATTTATAAGGTAATTGTGTAAACTTTCTGTATCTCATAATTTGTAAATTCATTGGATATGGTTTTTTAAAACTCTGTAAACCCTATAAGAAAACAAAGTTTCAATTTTGTAATATGTACATATACAGTATACAAGTGTGTGGGGGGGTTATTTTTACTTCTCTTAGCTTATTTCCTAACCCAGATATCACACAAATAATTGAGACTTTTATAATATAAGGCTTCACATCACAATCCAAGCCATTTAAGTTTGTTTTTAACTCTCTATGCTATTTTGTCTTGCTCGTAGCAACATTTTGTAGCTTTCCTCAGCTTCAGCTCTTTCCCTTTGATGTTCCTTGGATTTCTACCCACAGCTCAGTCCCCTGGCTGAATCTCCTAACTCCTCTACTAGCTCCTCATCCCCTGGCTAGCAGGAAGTCCAGCCCTATTTTCTCCCCTGCTTGTCAACTGGCTGTAAGCTGCTTTTTTGACAATTGGAGATCAGTGTTTAGACAACGTTGAGACAGAAATCAGAAATCAGAATGTAACCTACAAAATAACCTTATGCCTACATATACGTGTATATATGTTTATATATGTATGTATATGTAGTCAATCTTTCCTATTTATGTGTGTGTATAGATAATCTTAATTTGCTACAGCATACTTCTATGGAACTTGGATTCAATTCTTTTTAGAAAAATAGATATTTAGGAAATAAAAATTAAAAAGGGATCGTGTGTGCCTGATGAGTTCCTCTTAGAGTAAATGACAACCAGTTGACTTGCTGCCATCTTAGCTGATGACCTCATAAGGATGGAAGCAAGCATGTGGCTGGCAGCCATCTCTGCTAAGGTTAAAGAGAGGGAATGCCATGTACCTTTACCACCATCTTTATTAAGGTTACTATGTGATATAAACCAGATACAGCAGCATCCATAAAACTTTTAGTCAGAGCTGGGCGTGGTGGTGCACATCTTTAATCCCAGCACTGGGGAGGCAGAAGCAGGTGGGTCGTTGTGAGTTCAAGGCCAGCCTGGTCTACAAAGTGAGTCCAGGACAGCCAAGGTTAACACAGAGAGACGCTGTCTCTAAAAACAAAACAAAACAAAATCCTTTTTGTCCTACTATGCCCTCTGTATCTCCTTTTTAAGACTAAGGGGGCAATACCAGGCTTCCAAGATTGTTTTATTTTATTTTCGCTACATTGAAATGGCAACAGTGAGACTCCAACATATTTTGACTTAGAGTGGTGTTTATATGACTTTTTTCCCTTAGAGTTAAAAATAACAGATGAAGACAAAACCACAAATAAGGTTTATGGAAAATAAGACCTAAAAACAATGTATGTTTCATGATTAAGGCTTATAAATTCCTAAAGTTACAAAGGTCCACCCAGGTTAAAGAAACTGATGGAGAGATGTGTGGCTAACCACTTTTGGCTTTGCTGTCTGTTTTCAACACCAGACTTTTTTTTTTTTTTTTAACATCACCAGACTGTTTAACATATGTTAAATAAGGAACAATGTATTTTATGAATAAGATTTATGACTTCCTAAGGTCAATTCAGGCAATTAAAAACTGAATTGATAGTGAATATCTATACTCTCTGCCTTGCCTAACTTTGTTAAGCTTTTCTACTCAGATAAACTGAGTCATGCAAAAAAAAATTGTGATATTCTATAAAGATATACTATAAAAGATCCAGGAAAATAAGGTTCCTATGTGTGGGCCCTTGTCTACAGGCAGAGGAGACGATCCCTCCTGGTTAAGCTTCATGATAAGTGAGCAGACCCCTGTGCTGGTAACAACCCACCAGACCTAAATGCATTAAAAAGATAGTTCCTTGCAGACCTTAGCCCACACAAAAGGTGTCAAAGGCTGGCTCTTTGAAGAAAAACATATCAAAGGTAGCCTGGAGGCAAGCCCTGGGAAGAGTCCTGGGAATATCTCATGCTATTCAAGTATGCTTAGTTAAAAACCCAGACTCTGTGTGGGCCTAACTAGTTCAGTTATATAGGACAAACTAGTAAAAACCTTCCTACACAAAAGTAAATTACTCCTCATGTCTCACATGGCAGGTAGGTGGATTCTTTTGATCAATCTCAGAGTCTATACCCACAACCTAAATATCTCAAACAAAAGAAAGGCAAATGGCAATTACTCTGGCCTCAATGTCTCCCAAAATGACATACAAGGGTGCTGCAAATAGAGGAACCACCCAACTGGTGTGAGACCTGCATGGTAAGCCTAACCTTAACTCTTAACCTGGTCCTCAATTCTTCCTCTTAGCAAAAGCTAATTTCAGGGTCCACATTATTAACCACCCGTGTTCCTTCATTAAAGAAGGATGCCAGGCACTGTGTCATCAAACTCACAGCTTTGGAGAGGTGTCCAGAATATCCGAGTACTGTCTTTGATAGTTTTATATATCTATAGAATCTAAAGAGTCAACAAATGGTTCTATTAACTGACATCCCAAGACTTTAGATTGTTCAGGAGGAGATGCATTAGATGAAGGAGATTCTCTCCAACCTGGGCTTACCTGTGATACACTGAGAACATAATCTGGTCTCCACCCAGATAGAGAGCTCCTGCAATCTCACCATGAAGCCTCCTACAAGGACTATGCAGGCTTTGTCAAGGATGCTTGTGGATGTTTCTAAGAAATTTCAAAAGCCAATATTTGTCCAAGTTCACTTAATTTGGGTATCTTGCTTTATAAATTATTTGTAAATTTGATATGACTGACTAATTACATCTTTCATCTAGTGGCTAAGCACATAGAACAAAACAGTTTTGGAGAATTTTAAAGTTTCTGCTGATAGGGTTAGTTTTAGAAAACTGTGAAATAAGTCATTTACTCTTGACATGGTAGTCAGTAGCTAGGGTAATTAATTCGATGTTCAAAAGTGTCCTAGAAAGCAAAGCAGTCACTGTCTCTCGGAGTATTTTTAAAATTAAAATTAAAATAATTTCTTTGGGGAGAATATAACTTAGAATTAAATTGTACATACCCTGACAATATAAAATGTTTACTGTATATAGGTATAACAGTTTGATGTTAACAAAAATATGTATTAAGTCATGTTTTCAAATACTAGATATGCTCATTCCCGGTAACAGTTTTAATTTAAAAATTACCTCATCTAATTATTTCTAGCCAGAAATTATTGTTTACCTAAGATACTCTGTTTTTGTTCATTAAATACTTATGGACACTGTTAATATTTAAAACAAATATACAAAGCTCATCATATGTGAAAGCAAGTAATTACCATCTAGATCCTTTCTGTTCAGATTCATTTTTTAGATGCTGACTTCATTTGCTAAGCTTCCAGGTGCTTGTTCCTTATGCAGGACTCTGATGTAAACGAACAGCTCATTACTGTTACTCTGGTCATGGTCCAGGCAGTTAGTTGTACAGTTGCATGTTAACTTTATATTTAACCTCATGTTAGATTTGTTCTTGTTAATCTTGATGAAAACATTTTCCTCAGGTAACTCTGTCTCTGAGTGTTTCCTACAAAATGGCACTATTAACCCCTGATGTATGTTCTGCGTCTTTGCCAACTGTTAGTTTTATCATGGTCCCGTGGATGGACCCTCTTCTGGGGCACTCCAACTGCTGCTCCCCGCTCCCCTCTTTTGCCCTTTTTGTCAGCCATGAAACTGTTTCAGAAAAGGCAGGCACCTGAAACTCCTAAAGTCAGTTTGGACGGCCTTTGAAACGGGGACTAATGGGCCACAGTCCATCCAACTCACCCCTCTTCTTGCTACTCTGGGCATGGTTTCTGGGACTCAGAAGTTAAACAGCTAGGCTAGAGCCTTCGGGACATCAATATCCCTTTCTGTCTCACCAGCTCAGATCAGTGTAACGTTTTTTTTGTTTTGTTTTTGTTTTTGTTTTTCAGGACCAGCAGATTGACACCTTGACTACTGCAGTACCGCATATTAAAAAGGGTTAAATCTGACAACTGGGATGGGACTTGTGCTCTCCCCATAAACATGCTGCTTTCAGGCCAAGAAACCATAACTGGCTTGAAATGGGGCCTAGAGCCAGGGACCATAAAAAGAAAAAAATTAACCACAAGCCTCCTCCGATGTACGAGCTCCTGGTTCCCTCCCACACTGGCTGCCTGCCCACCGGTAAAACTCCTTGTTTCTTTACTATCCTTATACGTATATTTTTACTTTGTCTTTTAAACGTTTCACTTAATGAACTTCATTCACCCTGTACCCAAACAAAATGCTCCATCAAAGCGTTCACAATGACTCCCTTCCCGCAGCAGCTTCATTTGTCCCTGATACAGCTACAAAAAGATCCTTCAGATGTTGTGAAGAAACTGGCCAAAGGGGCTCACCCCTCTTTACCCTAGGCCAGAGTCTTTACATCACTCCTCTATTTTCCTCTGTACCCTTCCTTTGATGCTCCGTAACTCTCTGCTAGCTCATTTGGTACAACAGTCCTGATAACGGGACCAGTCCCTGCCACCCTGAATCAACATTACACCCGTTTACTCTCACACGCCCACTCTGTCTCTATGCCTCCATAACCTTCTCAGAAAATCTTTTGGTTTTACTCTGTAGCCAAATTATCCGCTTACAGACCTCTAATAATTATTTTTCAAGTCTCCTCAGGAGTGCGGGATGACAAACACACGATCCATCGTAGTTAGTCAAGTTTAGCCTCTGCCCAGTACATGACCAGAGGACCCTTCTTCAGTGGATCAAGAGCTACCCTGACAAGGACCCTCCTCGGCAGAAAACAGCTAAAAATCAGCCCTGCTCCGCATTCGTTTTATAGTCCCCTGAGTTAAGAATGATACTTTCCTGCTGAAAGACTGCACTTCCCAGCTTCCCTAGCGAACTATGGAAGTCATTTCCATCGGCATACAGTGAGGCATTCCATCTTGTATAGGCTTTTTGGCTGTCCACAATGTGGGTGACAGAAGTGCCACTTCATCATGAAAAAAAAAATGGTCTTACCTGAGATTGGACCAAGCCTCTCTTTCCACCGTTCATGTCTATACAGCTTCCTAAATACTCTAATACAGTTATTAGACTTTTTTTTTTTCTGAGTTTTAGGAGATGCTTTACTTCGGACTTTTGAGGGCAGTGTTGTGATATTGCAACCAACATTTATGATGTCATGGCCCCAGGACCTATATCTATGGAGGCCAGAGGCAGAAAATTATGACTTAGATATGAAGTGGCCTTATGAAACGTTCCCATGAGATAAAATGTGCTTGAACATTTGATTCCTGGCCCGATAGTGCTGTTTTGAGAAGCCACGCAGTCTTTTGGAAGCGCGCCCTAGCAGGATAAAATACGTCCTGGGTTGGGTTTGGAGTTTAGCCTTGAGGTTTAGAGCCTGGCTCACTTCCTGGTCTCTGGGCTTCCTGTTGCGCTGAGATGTAAACAGGCAACTTCATGCTCCTACTACCACAGACAAGAGCTATACTCGTCACGCTGCCGTCCCCTGACACAGTGCAGTGTGCCACTGTACCCTTGAACTACGAGCCACCAAAGAAATCATATATTCACTAGGTGGTTTCTTGTTGTGTATTTTCACCACAACAATGAAAAATAACAAATACTATAGTATCTTGTATAAGACTTATGAGAAATGACAAGGGTAGAGTATTTATTGATAATTGAAATTATCTTTTTTTTTTTTTTTTTTTTTTTTTTTTTACAAAGAGACCTGATATCGCTTTAAAACCCCTCTGCCACATAAAGACAGATACAAAGGTGTGAATAATGGGCTATCACCGAGACATCACCAGACATCAGATCTGCTGGCACCTTGATACTGACCTTCTCAGCTTAATGAATTATGAGTAATGACTTTGTACTGTTGCCAAAGTCATTTGTCTCAGTAGGGCCAAGCTGACTAAGACAAAGCCACAAACTCACCTTTTGTCACTGTATTCTGATATGGAAGCTCAGACTTCAGCCTCTTTTCTGCTTTTGACAGGCTTCTTGGTCAAGTCTACCAATAGAGGTCAGTAGAAGAAACCGGCCTACTGAGGGAAGCCTTTGTTTCTATGAGCTTCCTGGAAGTCTTCAGAATCTTGCCTCTATAATGCAACCTGG
>OU015753.1:78569577-78599393 GCA_907169655.1 Acomys percivali
AAATGCCATAGCTATTATACTATTGATGCCTGGATATTAAATTACCAGCATTGAGTCATCATAACAGTGTCTTATTTATTTAACCAATTAATATGTTTGCATTTATGTATGATTTTTAGCAACCTTGACATGCTTAAAATACATTTATTTGCATAGTATAATGTTGATTTACTTCACTCTGTTTTATTTTCCACATAAGATGCTAACCATTCTGTTTAATCATATGCAGTGGTGACACATTTGAGCTTACAGGGACCTGAGACAGTGGCACCAACCAATAGCATGATAATTTACCTTCCGCCTGGCAGAAAAGAAGCACCTCACCTTCCTTCCCCTGACTTACTGCAGAGATGCTTCTGCAATAGAGCACAACACAACACATCCACATTACCTCTTTCCTGGCCCAAGTCCACCAGAGAAATCTGTTTGCTATTCTAAAATAATATGGATTTCTTCCCAGAATTAATTTCAGAGAACAGAACTGAGCATATTCTTAAATTTTAGAGGGTCATTTTCTCCAGTTTTTTTATGGCTAGCATTTAAAGATCCTATTATGAAAGTCTTCAGGGAAAAGCACTTCTCTGAGAAATCTCAGTTCAGAATTACCTCATCTGAGAGCTATCTGTTGCCATATGTTTGCTTGGCCTGGATTCCAGTCAGTGAGCCTCCTCCTGTATATTCTTCTGAAGAAAACAGTACTAAGAGCAGCGCGGGTCCCAGTCATCAAATGCCGATGGTCTGTGTTAGTTCTCATTCGGTCCTTTAAAGCAGCATTCAGCAGCCTCCTGCTTTATAGCTTGAAAGCCACAGAGAAGGCAACATGATTAAAGTCTACAAACCCAGAGTCTCTGTTTTGCTTTTTGTAAAAAATATTGCCACTTTTATTCCTTGAAGAAAACCCAAAACTCCATTGCTATTGACAACACAGCCTAGATCTAAAATACATGTTCTGGCTTATTTTCCTATGTTCATATTCTTTTTTATGACTTCTTTACTTCTTGCTCCTTTGCAAGAATTGGGTAGTGTTTTGAAAACTGAAAATATTTAAGAAAATAACATGGGGGCCTCATAATTCCTGACTTGTAGTGTGCATCCACTGTTGAAAGAACATGAGCAAGAGAGGGGGAAGGAACATGAGGGAGGAAGAGGGAGAGGGAAAGGGAAATAAGAGAAAATGCAAAACTAAAGCAATGAGTAAATGAACTAGTGCAAAATGATCAGCTTTACCTGAAAACAAACTGATGATGGAGAAATTTTAATGGTAAAGTTGCTGCTGTTCAATTTACACAATTAGTAAAAATATATTTATTGCAAGATTGGGGAAATAGGTTATTTTTTATCTTATGTATATGGGAATTTTGCTTGCATGAATGTATGTGAACCATGAGTGTTTCTGGTACCTGTGGAGAGCAGAAGATGCCATGAGATCCCCCTGACAGTGGAGAGCAGAAGATGCCATGAGATCCCCCTGACTGTGGAGAGCAGAAAATGCCATGAGATCCCCCTGACTGTGGAGAGCAGAAGACGCCATCAGATCCCCTGACTGTGGAGAGCAGAAGATGCCATGAGATCCCCTGAGTGTGGAGAGCAGAAGATGCCATGAGATCCCCTGAGTGTGGAGAGCAGAAGATGCGATCAGATCCCCCTGACAGTTGTGAGCTTCTATGTAGATGCTGGGAAGAGAATTCTGGTCCTCCTTTCCCTGAAATTTGTTTTATGGAGAATTTTTTAAAATGTATACATAGTGTAGTGTTAAAAAAACTATATTTTGGTTATTATGATTGCTATGTAGTTGAGGGTGTCTTAGAATAAAAGGCTACATAAATTATTATGGTCATAGTCATACAGCAAACTTAAGTGCTATTATTTATCCTAAGCCAAGCAGCTCGTCACTGATGAGTTAGAACTAACTAGACAAAAGTTCTTTTGTCCCCTGATTCAAATGCCTTTTTCTCAATCCAAACAAAATGACATGCTATTAACAATCTAAATGAATTTTATCTTCTGGATGGCACCAATCTATGCTCGACCCACTCCCTTCTGATACTGTTTGAAATGAAGACAGCATCCATGAGATGAATACATTAACAAGGTGTGCCTAGACAGCACAGAAAACTGTTTAGTAACAAAACTTAATTGATAATGCAGTAAGAAGCATGCTGACGATCTATTTCATTAACTCAAAGACAACAATGAAGTCGTGTTTTCTATGCACCAGTCTTTTCAAGGTGTTTTCTCTGTGTTTTATTGCCCTACTCACAATAAACTATAAAGACTCTCCGCACTCCACCCCACAGATGGAAAAATGGAGGCACAGATGGTATGATTAACATACCCAAGACCGCATATAACCATGTTGGTGTTTGCTACAATCGGGCATGGCTCCAGAGTGAACCATGCTTGCAATGTTCCAGTATTTACTCCACAATGGTGAATCTTCTTGTTGAATTTCACTTCCTGGTAACACCTCCTGACACTCCTCTTTTCTCTTTCCTTGAGCAGTTATCTATTTGTAACTAAAATAGGCCCTCCACTTGTCTCGTCAGTTGTGTTTTCTTCTCATAAATTAAGACCACAAATTCCGTGCATCTTCACTAAAGAATTGATGAGCAGAAAACTGTGCCTGCCGGTGCCTATGTTCTTTCCTTTCTTTGTTCATCATTAGTATGTGTATGCAAATGTATGTGTGTATGTGGATGTGTGTGCCTTCAAGATGAGAATCATGGCAACGGGCAGCAGACATGGTGCTAAAGAAAGAGCCAAGAGTTCCACATCTTGATCTGCAGGCAGCAGGAAGAGACAATAAACCACTAGGCCTTGCTTGAGCTTCTGAGACCTCAAAGCCTACTCCCTAGCAAAGCACTTCCTCCAACAAGGCCACACCTCCAATAATGCTACTCCCTAGGAGCCCATGGGGGAGATTTTTGTTCAAACCACCACACAACTTTACAGGTTTTTCAGGAGTCAACTGTAATCAGGCTTCATCAGGAAAACCATTTCCTGAGCCTCGTAACTGGTCTCATCCACCATCTTAATACAACATCTGATTGGTTTTTAGGAATCAAAACACCTCTGATTTTAGGTCATTTTATCATTAATAAAGCCATCCACACTTTCTCAAGAGTGTTCTTTTATTTGCTCAGAGAGATCTACATGCTTTTAAAACTACCCCTTTCATTTCCCCTTTGTGTAATTTGTCTTTAAAATCCTATGGGCTTTTGCCTCACGGAAGCTTTTCAGTTTCATTAGGTCTCATGTTGATTTTAGAGCCTGAGCTGTTGGCGTTCTGTCTAGGAAGTTGTCTTCTGTGCCTATGAGCCCAAGGCTCTTCCTCACTTGTTCTTCTAACAGATTTAGTGTGTCTGGTTTTATGTTGAGGCCTTTACTCCAGTTGGACTTTAGTTTTGTGCAGGACAATAAATATGGCTCCACTTGCATCTTTCTACATGCAGACATCCAGTTAAAAAGCACCATTTGTCAAAGATGCTATCTTTTTTCCATTATGTGGATTTGGCTTCTTTGTCAAAAATCAGGTGTCCATATGTATTAGGATTTATTTTGGGTGTTTAATTAGATCCCATTGATCAACCAGCCTATTTCTATGCCAGTACCATGCCATTTTAATTACTATTGAACTCTGATGCTCCCAATTTGACTACTTCCTCTTCATGGGGAGGCCGGAGGCACACAGACAAATACTTTAAGGGATGTTTTTATCTCTTTGTGAGACTTTGCAGAATGTCCTATGTATTATATGCAATTGAATACCAGCCCTTAAATACAGATTAAAATAATGTTATTTTAACTTAAAGAATGTAGAACATAATGATTGTTCCTGATGGCAGGAGTAACTTTTTATATTATTCTTTGTGAATTTCACATCATGCACCCCAACCCCATTCATCTCCCCCTCCCCTCCCTTCATACCCATACTCCACCTTTGCAACCTCCCACCAACAGAAAAATAATCTCCTTGTGGAAGCTGTAGTGTGTCAGTGTGTCCCACAGTGTGTCCACACTTCTTTGCTTGCAAATGTATATTACAATGACTTGTTGGTTTGGTACAAGGTCTCTGGCTTCTGCTGCTCTATCAATACTGGCGCCACACTGGGATTCCTCGCAGATATCCTGCTTTGTGTCATGGAGATCCTGTAAGTTTGGATCTGTAGAACTGGCCCCTTCATACATTCTAACAGCTCATCAGTGGGGCAGATGTTTTGGTGGAACAATTCAAAGCCCTGGATCTGGGCCTGAGACATATCAGAGATGATCAGCCTTCTGCCTCACTGGCTGTCATGCCCTTGAGGCTGGCTCACCAGCAAGCCTCAAAACCATGGACAGCTCTACTCTGCTGCCCCAATGAGATGCAAGACCTGCTCTTCTGAGTGTTAAATAGAAACACCCCCAGGATTATGAGAGTTGGATGTTTCTATTTTTAAAGAATCCTCAGATTTAAGAAAGCAAAAAAACAAAAAAAAAAAAACAAAAAACAAAAACCAAAACCAAAACAAAACAAAACAAAAAAAACCCTGCCTTTAACTGGGTTAATCATTATCACCAAAGCCACATAAAAGACAAATGTGGTGACATGATTTATTTGATAGCCATGTGTAAGCAATAATTCACTAATTTTGAAATGTCCAATAATTTATCTAGAAGTTCTTTTTATCCTCAGTTCTGCAGACTCCAAGCTTCTGCTCTGAGCATTCTCAGTTTTGATGCATACTCCCATGCTCTCTCATCTTCCCCAGGATCGAACACAAAGGAGTTGGTTATTGCCTGCTATCCTCCAAGGAATCCCCTCTAATTGCATTCTAAAATTAACTAGTAATGAAAGGTGAAAATGAGTACAGAACAGTAGAGACAGACAAAAAATAACAACTAGCAGGATTCGTTTAAAAATATATACAAAATATAAAAACTAAGGGCAATATAATGACGCAGAAGTATGAAATATTATATAGCATAATCTGGAACAAGTGTTTCATGACAAAATGAGTAATATTTGATGGAATTTAGATCTCTGTAGAAAAGGAAATACATTTTTTACTAGGCCTATATTTTCCCTTTGCACGCTTGTTAGCTCATTTATAAAGTGATGAAAAGAAATCATCGCAAGTGCTGCTAAATGATTGAAGATGGCTTTAGGGATGCATTGAGCCTGCTCTCAGTACCAGAATAATAGAAAAATGCCAGAAGGAGCCTTGAGAGAGCAGTCAGGGAGGAGGCCACAAGACGTCAAGAAGCAGTTAAGAGACACTGCCAGTGTCTGCAGCGAAACTATTACTCTCGAAAGTGGAGCATAGAAAGAGGGGAATCACTCCGGGAGACATCATGGATATCTTTCCAAAGCATTAGCTTTGATGAACATATTCCACAAGGGACATAAGAGTTTTGGGGTTTTTTTTTTCTAGCTTTTGGTATCATGCTAAAATGCTGTCTCACATTCAGAATCTACTTTTTCTCTTATTTCATTAATTATACTTCCTGTTCTCTTTTCAGCAGAGTTTGTAAGAGGATGCTGACAAGTTTCAGTCAAGATTTGGGAGAATATTTTTAAAAAGCTACAATTAGTTTACTGTAATTATTTTTTCATGAGTCTATTTGTTAGCAGTACTTCTGGAGGGAAATTTCTAAGAATAAATAAGAAAAGGCCATTTAGTAAGCATAGTTACTTATTTGTTGGCTTGTTTGTTTGTTTTAGGAAGTATACCAGATAATAATATTTGAAACTTTAAGTCTTAAATAATATAATTTAATATATTTTCATTGATTATGGTCAGCATTTTATTGGACAGTACAATTTAAAACATTTATCTTGTACCTAGAGTGTTGTACTCTTTAAAGTCATTGAATGGTGCCAAATAAAAGCAATATTGATTTAGTGATACTGGTGTTGGTTCTCCAAGCTGTGCAACCGAGTATAACGCAGTTAACCCTGTTACTATTGATTTATTTGTTTGTAAAAAGATAATCAGGGTTTTCTTACTTGTCCTCATGAGAATTAAGTAGGAGAGCCTATGTTAAACATCCTACACATCTGAAGTCTTAATGAGATTCCATCTTGTTGGTGACAAAGTTTGAGTAGCTGTTTCCTCCTAGCAGGAAGAAGGAAACTAATAAAACTCAAGAAGCCAGTAAGACTTTTAAGGTACATGATGTTCAGGAAGCTATGATCTAGAAGGCTTCTCATCAAGATTATTTATGTAGTGAGCAACTGTAGGGTGGGGAGGAGACCTCTCTTTGGTGGAGCTACCTGCAGGGTGGACAGTAAGCGCTTGGATCCAGCTTTCATGTATTTCATCCATTATCGGGTGTCATGGTGTAGCTGCATTTGAGTCACTTCTGCTTCTACATGTAACTTCACATCCATGTAAATAATCCAAAGAGGCACATTAGCTCAGGAAGCTAAATGTCAGGAAATAACTTCTCAAGTCCATCATTAGTGTTCTGTGAGCAAAGATTGTTCGCATCCTCCTCAGGAAAAGACACGGCAAAGGCTGTGGATCTTACATAGTCTTTTCTGACACTGCAGAGTTAAAAGAGTTCTTAAGTTAGTAATAATAAAAAAAGAAAACTTGGTGACCTTTTCATTGACTGTGGCATAAAGGAATGTTTCTAAAATGTAATAATGAGAGCTATAATCAATATGATTTTGTTGAGTGGAAGGAACAGAATATGATATTTTTTTATACCTGTTCAAACTAGCTTATTGAATGTAAATTTAAACAGTTAATACTAATAATCAGCTCAGGGTATAGTTGCTTTACTAGAAATGGTAATAAGAAATTTCTTATGCAGGCTCTTTAGCCATCTATTCCCAAGAGTTTCTTTGAATGTCTTGCACATGAGATGGGATAATGAATCCCACATTTGAATAAAAAAAGAAATCATAAAATGAGCTTAAAATCTACTTCTCCTGTCTGTTTTCTTCTTTCCATACCTCTGGCAGTTCCTGTAAGTCAGAAGTAAATAGAACCAAGCAACACATATCATTTTTATCTGATGCTAGATTATAGTCAGTGTTGTGCTTTTGGTTATATCAGAATATTGATTACAATAAGCAGCCATGGATCAGTCTACACCAGAGAGAGCTGCAAAGACCCTCATGAGCATGCTTTTGTGAGGAAAGCAACTGAGGCTGAAAAAAAGGCCTCTAAAAAGAACAACCCCTGAGCTCAAACAGGCTAAGGGATGTCTGTGCCTTAACATTCCTACTAGCCAGATTGGAAAAGCTTCGTATTCAGAGGACAGCAGAGAGATAGCTATTCAGTGCAACAAAATTACTCCTAGACTAAAAGTTACCCTCTCTTCTTACTTTGAAGGAGTAAAAGAAGAAGAAGAGATCATATAAATAAATAAATAAATCAGACTGTTTTCATTATGTAGTCCCCTTAATGTAAGAGTTGTTTTTATTTCCTCGGATGAGAAGATAAGAGCCCTACTCAAGCTTTATTAATATATGGCTTGGCCTGAACCCAGAGGTTTTCTATCTAACTAACCCTAGGCCTAGCCCTGGAAGATTCTAGCCTCCATACAATTTAACCTTCTGCAAGCCCAGACTCTGCCAACCTAGGCCTAGAATGTTCTCAGCCTTTGAGACTTACTGCTGAATAAGCTCACCCTTTCTAGTTTTTGTTTTGTTTTGTTTTGTTTTGTTTTGTTTTGTTTTGTTTTGGATGATTCAACTCAGCTGTTCTGATTCAAAATTCCTCTGCAAATTGACTGATTCCAAGTAGCTTATCTCTACTTCTCACTGAGTTGCTAGGCTTGGAAAATCTGCCTCTGAACTCCATGGACTGAACTGCACTGAACTCAACTGAACTGCGCTATACCTCTGAACTCCACAAACTTCCCCCTCTATCTCTGCGCAGCACCTCATTTACCTTCTCTTTCCTGTTTGTTCTCGTGACAGTTGTGGGTTTTTGCTGTTGTTTTGTTGTTGCTTTTTAAGTGAGGAAGAGGGGAGTGAGATAACAAATACCAACACAGTCGTGAGGATGATACCCTACGGTCTGCCTTTCAGGACAGTACAGTTACTGTAGCTCACTTTGCTATTTTATGTATTTTACAAAGAACTAGAATTGAGGGCCTAGAATGCTTTAAATATAAAGGAAAGATAAGAAGAAAAAGTAATTGTTAGTTCATTACTACACATTGTGTGCCTGTGAAACATCTCATTTCAACCCTTTAATTATGTACAATTATTTTGTGTTAATTAAAGAAAACCAAAATGAATGTTTTACAAGAAAATATTTTTTTAAAAAAAATACAGTTATTGTCAGCTTTTCAGAACAATAAAAGTAGTGCCAGTGAATGTTAAGTACAGCCATGGGAAAATGTTTTGAACAGCCTAATCAAACTGATACAGCAGAGAATAGCATGTGAGTGAAAACATAAAACATGAGCCACTGCAGATGGTGAGCCACAACTCAGAGCACTGAAGAGATGGTTAGTTACTTAGAATATAGGCCTAGAAACCAGCCAAGATGAAAACCAGAGAAAGACAACACTGAGAGCAGTGTAGTGCTGCCGGGCCTTTTCAAGCAAGCCCAAATTACAAGTAATTCAGACTCCCATGATGGAGAAAAGGGAGACAGAGTAAACATACATGAAGAGGAGATGGCCTAAGTTCTTAAAAATTAAGTAGAAACAGTAGATCCATATAGCCTACAATGGCCAATAAATCTTGAACACAAAAACAAAGAAAATTATGCCAAGACACATCAAATTCAAATTGCTTTAAAATAGACAGTAAAAGAATCTTAAAAGCAGCCAGAAGACAAGCATACACATGATCCATAGAGGAAGAAATTATGTTCACATTATGGAAGGGTGAGCCAGGAAACACCAATATCTTTAAAATACCAAGAGAAGAAAAGCTAATCAAATTCAACACATACTAAGAATCATTTAAATAGTAGTAACTTCTCCAGATGTGCAAACCATAACAGTAGGCCTATATTGAAAAATTATTTTTGTGTAGATGGGATTACGTAATGCAGGCGCACATATATGTCCAGACTTTTCTCTAGGCAAAAGAAAGATAGCATCAGTTGATATCTGCATCTATGGGTAGAGAACTAAGAGTGCTGGAAATCTCAGAAAGAAAGAAAGAAAGAAAGAAAGAAAGAAAGAAAGAAAGAAACATAGATACATAGATAGATGAAAATGTCAAGAAGTTAGAGTTGTTTTTAAGTAATATTTGGGTGTTTAAAGCAAGCATAGTTGTATAAAACTGCACAAAGACAATACCCACTCTAGGCCATTCTGTCTTATGGCCTAACCTAACTCACCTTTTAAATATTGGTTGTGACTTGATATATTTCATATTTATCCTATGTTCTAGTCCAGAAATAAATGAGAAATATATGTTCATACAATATCATTTTCTGCATATTTGTATTTGTGAAGAATCTAAAATTGAGGTGGACAGGTTTGTGAAGTTAACTCATGAATTGTGCCAAACAACAAAGTGATTTTTATTTTAGTTTTATTGAGACATAATTGGCATGCAGATATGTCATGTGTACAATTGTAAGATATGATGTTTACACAGAACTTTCCCTATAATAATAGAAGGAACACACTCACAGAATGGGTGTGAACGTAAAGGTTCCAGAAGGTCCCATCTCAATTAATCTGGAATCAGAAAGTGGGACTTTTAATAAATATTAAGGAGCATGGTGTCCCCATACATCCAACAAAGCATTTGAAATAACTTTTCTACTACTTATTCTTATTTTTTACAATATGGAAAAATGTGGCCTGATTTCCAAATAATATGAAAAATCTCATGTTTGACCCTGAGTGTCAGCAAATAGTTGTACTGAAGTTCTACAGAAGAGAAAGCCTCCTGGGTCAGGAATGAAGGCTTCACACCTCAAAGCACAGCAAGCAGGCTTTACCTCAGTTCCTAGAATGCCATTGTCAAGAGGCCAATACAAATAACAAATGGCAACTGCTTACAATATAGGTGACAACACAGTAGAGAAGCCTGAGACAAGGGATCTCAAATTTCTTCTTTTCAGCAGATAAGTATGTCCTCCTTTTGCTCCAGAGACTCTGTCCTCTAAGTCTGTTCTCACACAAACAGCAACAAAAAATGCTCTGAGAATAATTGTAAGTCTTGAAACATCACAAAATGTTTTTCAAGAAAAATAAAACAATGTTGAAGCAATGATGTGTCCAAGCAGTATCTGTCATCTTGAAATCTGGAGAATTTCTTTTATTCACTTTTATTTTTAATTAAAATATAATTATGTTATTTACTCCACCTCTTTGTTCCTTCCAACATCTCCCATGCCTTTTTGTTCTCTCTCAAATTCATTGCCACTTTATTGTTATTGCTACACACATACACACGCGCGCGCGCGCACACTCACACACACACACACACACACACACACACACACACACACACACACACATACACACACACAATGTCCCTTCCTCTCCCCCATGGCACCTTCTTATTATTCCAGTTTTTACAGTTACTTCAATACACATACTCACATCTGAGGATTTGGAGCTAAGAACCACAGATGACAGACACCATGCCGTGTCTACCTTTCTGCATCTGGAGTACCTCACTCAATATACTATTTTCCAGTTCCACCCACGTACTGACAATTTCATGATTTCATTTTACCTTACAGATGAGTGATATTCCATAGTGTATAAGCACAACATTTAATTTTCAGTTGAATAATAGTTAGGTTGTTTCATGAATATGAAATTTTACTATCTTATTGGTCATTCCTAATAATTTGACTCAGATAAGATCAAAACAAACCTTTTGATTTGTCATATACAAGTCCAATTAATGCGGCTCATCACCTACAACAAAGCTCAAGGTTCCTGGAAACAAATAACAAATGTCATAAACTAATAGGGTCTTCCTTTGATTGTGCATTAGTCTATTATAGCAGTCATAACAACGTATGGGTAGATAAATAACAAAATATTATTTTTGAGTTCTGGAGCCCAGAAGTTCAAGGTCAAAGGTAGGTCCTAGAGGCTTCATTTCTCCTATGGCTTCTCCTGGGTTTAGAAATGATTGCTGTTTCTCTGCCTCACATGATCTTTCCTCTGTATGTACTTTCTCAATATCTCAGTCTCAAATAAGAACTTCTAGTCATAATACATTGTTTCAGGTTGCTTCTTCTAAAAGCCTCTCTCCTTACTTTATAGGTGTTTGTCTTCACATAGTGCTTATTCTGTCTGTGTCTGTCTCACTTTATTTGTTTGTTTTATAAATACAATAGCCACATTGGGTTATGGCTCACTTTGTAACCTTATTTAATTTAATCATTTATTTAAATGGTGTATTTCCAAGTGCAGTCATGCTTTAAGATTCTGAGTGGTAGGGCTTTAACATATGAATTTGGGGGAGATGCAATCTAACTTAGAAAATGAGGCATTGTTTTATTTTACTATATCTCTTGACCTTTCTTTTTGGCCTGAAGCAGTTAACGGGATAAACAACAGATTAAGGACTATGCATTGTTCTAGAAGGACCATTCTATCATCTATAACAATCCTGGCCCTAGAGTTAAGATTAATGCTAATGCCTTCCAGGACTTCAGCTAAAGCCAAGGACAAGTTTCTCACCATTCTTTTCAAATTGAATGACTCACATTTGTACAAACTGCCAACAGAAGACGTGTCAATAATGAGTCAAAGTCTCTTCCAGCAACTCCCCAGAGTAAGCAATGTGGAGAGAGTTTGGAGGGAACTCTGCAGTCGTCTGAGGACATGGTCCACTGATGGGATTTTGTTAAATGCTAATATCCTCATCCAACAATCTCACTGGTACAGCCGGCTGCATTTTCAGGAGGGAAACAAATGAATACAAATGCACAAACAAAAAGTTTGATCCCAGAGACACACAAGCTGATCCTGGAAAGAAAATACATACAAATGTCCCATATATCATTGAGAAACAGGTTAATAGTGCCCTTGTCCTCATACTTGGTTGATGTGCATTGGGATTCTCACTTCAGTTTAGTCATATGTTTTTAAAGGGCCTGAGTAAGGGGCAGTCACTTCACAGACATGTTACCTTGTACCAGCAAATGGGTAACCACAGATTAACTTAGGCACAGCTGCAAGGATGGAGCTGTGTATGTACCGGGGCAGTGACAGATGTTTTTCGTAGAGGTTAGAGGACATCAGGGCTATCTGTTACCTTTGCAATACGCTTTTGAGCATGGTTCGGGAAGATAATCACTTTAGAGTCAAGAATCCAAGCCAAAGATAATAAACCCAGCACTGTGTTGAATGAAACGGTGACAGCTTGGAAATGCCACACCACACTGTTTCACTTTCAGAAGAAAAGTTCCCAGGCCCATTGTGAATGGGGAGGGGGAGCTTTCATTTCCTCTCCTGAACCATGAGGGGCCAAGGAATTCATTCCCATGTGCCAAAGTTATTGTTCTTCCTCCACAGTCACAAAATGGATCTATTTCATTTCAGTAGCTATGGCTTTCCCATTCTCAAGCATTCCCTAATGGCATCTTAAACTGTCATCTGCAAGAATCTGTTACCACAGGGGTAAGAGAATCTCTGTTAAACTTATAAAGGTTCCTTGTGTTCCACGCTTGTTTGGCCTTTAAGGTCTCTGCAGAACTCCAGTTGCTGGCTGGTCGATTCAACCAGGTGCTTATCAAGGACCATGCTACCCAACCCAGAGAACCTAGACAGCTGAGCCACTAATCAGTTTGAATACACAAGAGCCTCTGTCTGACCGAGTGGCACTTGGAACATACACAAAGTAGACAATCTTTGGTTTAAATCAGAAGGAATGAGGAGGCTTCGTATTCAAGAAGACCAGATTGGAATTCCAAAAGTTTAAGCCCTTTAGAATTTCTTAGCTTGTGGTAATTCTCTAACCCAGTCATTTCCCAAAACTGCTGTCACACATGACCACTGGGTAGTTTAAAACAAAGCGAAAGTTCATTGTGTCTCTTATGATCTGAATATGGTATCTCCTCTTAAGGTTCATGTGTTGAAGGCGTTGTCCCTAGGAAGTGGTGGTATTGAAAGGATCTGAAGGAATCAAAAGTCTTAAACGGATGAAGACACGGTGAGTTCGTAGCTGAGTGGGCTAATCGTATGAACAGCCTTGTTTGAGGAAGTAGTTCACTGAGGACATGGCTTTGAAGTATGTATCTTGTCAGTGGCTTGTTGCTTTATCTGCTTCCTGATTGATGTAGCCTCCTCTTCCATGCACATAAGGGGCATGGCAGTACTCATCTGCAATCCCAGTGAGGAGGTGGTGGGGATAGTCTAAACCCTGGAGCTTGCTTGCCACCCAATATAGCCACATCAATGAGACCTAGGTCCTTGAGATGACCATATTTCACAAACATTGAGGTAGAAATCAACTGAATAAGAAACCAAGGAATGTTAGCCTCTGGCCTACACATCCATGCATATACACAAATGGGACACACAGGTAATTACAGCTATAAAACTTTCATTCTATTCAAATCTCTATAGGAGGCAATAGTTTAAAATCCCTGGGGTCATCTGTTTTAGGTTTGAGGATACTTTGACTAAGTAGCCATAGTTCCCTTGACCTCTGGCTCTAGCTGTATGCTAGTGTCCTTTGAGTATCTTGACCTTGACTCAAGTTGCAACAGTCTTTTAAAGAAGTGCACTAGGATTTTGCTTCTATAACAGTCATCTCAAGTTTTCCCATCAGGATAGGAGTTTGCAAAGAAGCAGATATGACCACAAGAATATATCTATATTCTTGTGGGTCATTTATTTTTTACTATTGCACTTTCTTCTGACTTAAAAATTCAACCAAGGACAACAAAATCTCCAATACTAACCAAGAGTTTACTCATGATTACCTGTGAGAATTTGGCAAAGTAAAATATGAGTACTGAAATACCCACTATAAAAATTCTGATATCTTCATCCCATGCCTTAATTTGGCAGGATAGTGTCCAGCCCTTGAGAGGCCCCACATATAGGGACTTGGCTGACTCTATGACAGGTTTTAGTCTCTTGCAAGGCCTAAATTCACATTCCTCAGGAGTGAAGAGAACCTCAGAAAAAAAGGGCAAAAATCTGGCCTGGAGAAGATAAGGTAGCTCAACTGCTGGTCCTTCACCCTGATTCAGCCCTAGCCTAATGCTACTGAGGTCACATAACCTCCATAGACTCCTGCCAGTCCTTACTGTAGTCACATAGCCTCCATTGGCACAAGCCAATCCAATTCGAGGTCAAGTAGCCACAATAGAAACTCCCCTTTCTAACCTTAAAAGGGCCCTGCAAGCTCCCCTCTGGGTCATAGCCATTTTATATGAGTGAACATCCCCAGCATGTTGGAATTTTCTGCAGTATAAATGTTCTTGTGGTCTTCGTCTTTCAGTGTGTTTCTGTGGTGGATCACACTTATGAATTTATGTATATTGAACTATCTCTGCATCTCTGCAATGAAGAAAGACTATTTGATTATGGAGGGTGAACTTTTTGATGTATATTTGGTTTTCAGGTATTTTATTGCAATTTGTAAAATTGATATTCATAAGAGAAGTTGGTCTGCAATTCTCTTTCTTTTATTGGGACTTTATGTCATATATGTAGCAGAGTAACTGTGGCCTCCTAAAACAAAATTATTCAATGGTTCTTCTGTTGCTATTTTGTGGAAAAATTTGAGGAGTACTGACATTAATTGTAGGTATTGGGTGCTGACATGCAAGGATGGGGATGGGTTAATGGGGTGGTGAGGAGGTACACAGGGGGGAGGGAAGCAGGGTGTCCCTCCAGGACCACGTTAGGCCTCTGGGAATGGGCGTAGGAAGTCACAGCTGGTCTCTGTTACCAAGATGAAGTGAGAATGGGCGAAAGGGGTGGTGAATTTGGAGGAGAGGAGCAAGAGTGAAGACCTGAAGCTGGTCTGTGTGCCTCTGCAGCCTACCTGCTCCTCTGACAGTTTGGTCCAGCAGGTTCCCTAAGAATGCCTGCAGGAGTTGGGGGTTAGGACAATGAAATGAATTGTGAGAAGTAGAATTGGATGACCCACAGGAAGTTAGGGTCGGAGAGCAAGGAGAGGCCACAGCAGGTAGTACGCTACAGGGCTAGGGGGAGCCTGGAAAAGGAGGGAGAAATACAGATTTGAAGTTTGCCTGCCTGCTTCTCTAGCTGCCATGGCTAGCAGGTTCCCAAGGAATGAGAAATAATCTGTAAACTGTTTATTGTAATAGGGCAGAACTGAAATAGACTGTCTGTTTGGTGCAAAAGTACTCCCACCCACCCAAGTAGACAATTGCCAACAAGTAGAATGTTATTTGGCTTCCTGCCACCATTTCTGCTTCCTCTTTATTAGCACACAGCAAAGTAGATAGACACTCACTCCTAGTTGACCCTGAGTTCCCTGCTGGTGGTCAGATGGGTTTCTTTCAGTAGTAACACTCAGCTGACAAGGTTTCTGGCATTCTCCTTCCAGGCTGAATGCCTTTCTCAGCATGGCATCTTAGTGCCCTGTCAAAAGCTCTGAAGGATGTAAGATTGTATCCCTACTGGCAAGCATTAGCTTACTGCAGTCTGAGAGGAAAAAGACATTGTTACTCCTGGCACCACTAGTCTACAGCATGTCAGCATGTGTGTCCAGGGCCCCAGTTCATATGGAGTGAACTTAGTCAGAGTAACATAACACTCACATGCTCAGTACTTCCCCATGTAGGATAAGATGCTTTATTTTAGGGAATCTATGTATCAGAATTGCTATAATATTACAACATATTTGTTATAAAGAGATTTATGGTAGAATGGAGGAAAGGAGAGAAAGAAGGGGGAAGGAGCACCCCAGGGGGACAGAGGGAGCGAAACCAAGGAAGTGACAGGGAGGGAGCAGGGCAGCAGGCTAGCTATATCCCTCTGGCCTGGCAGTGGCTGGCAACAGGTGATGAACTCAGAGGTTGCTAAGCAACCTAGAGGCAGCCCTGCTGGGCTAACAGGAATTCTTTACAGTGTGCAGCGGGTACATACCTCCAGCCTTTGTTTCAGGGGGAGCAACTCCTTTTGTCTTCCATGATTCACAAGAGCAGAGAATGTGGGAGACCTACATTAGCAAACAACCTGTACTTTGTTTCTTCTATTTTTGTGAATTTTAAAAACTAGATGGATGAGTAGGTTTCCTGCAGGGAGAACGTGGACCACAGGCAAAAATGATAAGGCTTCTAGCTGTCTACATGGATGTGGAGTGTATGTACGTATGGTGTACAGAGGAGTACACTAGAAACTGATGTTCATATTAAATGGTATTAATTGTATATGTGGGCAGGGTGGGGGGGACCCGACATGACGGAGGGAGGGAGGGATGGAAGGAGAGAGGGAGGGAGGGAGAGAGGAAATGAAGGTGTGAGGTAGATTAACAAGCAGAAGAGACATCATGACTTTCTGAGGCTATGAAGACTAAACCCAGGTGCAACAGAAACTCCTGGCTTTTAGCCAAGTCACAGACTACAGGGAAAGAAGGCCAGCCAACATATAAGGAAAAAATGACACACATTCATCTTTAGTAATTGGAAAGGGAAATCAATTGCTTTCCTTTTTAAAAGATAAAGATTGTCATCTAAGTTCAACGCCACTTGACCCCTGAGTCTGGTTGGAATAAGATCTCCAGCAGCTCAGCTTCAGTGAAGCTTCACAGTACTATTTTGAAATCTAATAAAGTTGTTGAAGCAACTAAAAAGGAAGAAAACAATTTATCTCTTCCTTATGCTAATGTTTCTTCACAATAGTAACATATTCACATTCCCTAATATACATATTTGTATAATTTCAAATACTGACATTATTAATTAGTGTTAATTGGGATTTAATTAATATAACACATAAATGATATGAAATATTAGCTAAAAGTAGTGGCACATTAGAGGCCTATCATCACTTGTCCCTTGTCCCTCTCTTCAAATTATAGAGTTGGGCAAGAATTGTTTTCCGGAGATAATTAAACTGAATGCACATACCAAGTTTAATTTCCATCACTGTTTTATGACCCCAAGAAGCTAGTTTTGCATTCTTAATCTTTCTGGGCATGAGGTACTAAGCAGTCATATTATTTCTAGTGATGAAATAATTGCTATTGTATATAATATGATTTTTACATTAGTCTCAAGACAGCTACATCAAATATACAAGGAGTGCTTATAACTCTGCCTTTTATTGGTGCTTTCTGTACCACGAAGGTAAAACAAATATAATTTATGAGTTCAGTATGCAAAGAAATTTAACTGGTTCACATATGAAATAGTTTTCAAAGTTAAACACCTTTGTGTGTGTATGCACATGTGTGCATGTGTGTGCATGTGTGTGTGTTTCTATGTGTGTGCACCTGCCGGGGATGGAACCCAGATCCTTGTACACACTAAGCAGGTGCACCTCTACTGAGCTAACCCATCACAACCCTTACTTTTGTAATACTATAAAAATGAGCCAGGAGAATCTTTGCCACATATTATGAAATGCAATTTTATCAAGAATTCCAAATAAATGACAACCTGCTCTGTTTCTGCTTCCTGATCTCTTTAAGCATGTGTTCTTCCTCCAAAAGATGGAGATAACAATTGAACCTTTATCACAAAGCTATTGTGAAAGCTTGGCCAAGAAGCTATAAAGCCTGTATAGGAGAGTGCTGTTAACATCTGAGCTCTTTCCTGAGAAAATCCCCTCTGAGGAGGGAGCTACAAGAGCAGCCTTGTCAGACTTTCCATCACAACCAAATAAAGCAGTACCTGCAGAGGACCACTCTCCATTGTCAACAGACAGAAAAAAAAAAAAAAAAAAAAAAAAAAAAAAAAAAAACAGATGCTGGTTCAGTTTAATTATATTTATTTGCAGGATCTGAATCTTTCCTCCAGCTCATATTACAATAAAGGGCAGTCTCACTATATAGATGAATTTTCTGCAGATAGTTTTAAAAGGACATTCAATTCTGATAAACAGGATAACAGTAGCCAGCAGAGCCTGCCAATGTGTCTTTTTGCAGCTTCAGACTAGAAAAGAGGCACGGCAGGATGCTCAGTAGTAGATATTCGATCATACTCTCTGGGTGGGCTTCTTAGATGGTAAAACCCCTAATGAACAGGAAAGGGTTTTATCTTTATCACAGGAAGGAATGAGCTAAGTCAACCACCAGTACAGTAAGAGCTGGTAGCTGTATCTTACAAGGAGACAGTCCTCACCTGGGAGAGACTCTGACATCAGTATTGATGTCAGATATCTAAAGACACAGCAACAGGTAACAGGAGGGGGTGTGACTCTATGGCAATCAGAGATATGATGGAGTTAGATGAAGGCATACTGACTGGAGAAGTATTGGTTCTAAGTTTAAAGGTCATGGTAACGCACTTCGACATCGAGAACATATGTTTAGACAGGAAATCAATTTAAAGAGAAACCATGTATAACAGTAGAGAAATGAGAAGAGCAGCAGAGTTAACAATAGATAAGATCTATTGATCAATGTTAAAAATTCAACAGAGATATTAACCTATAAATCTGAATTTCTCAAATTCCTGAATCTCTTGGAGGGCATATAATTTTAAGTAATCATTGAAGCATAAAACATAAACTAGTGTTATATTCTCTGTGTATGTACTTTTTTTTAATATAAATAACCTCTGTTTTAGTTGTTGCCCTTGTATGACAATATATTTTGCAGTCATTTAAATACTGGATAAAAGTTTTCTGACCACTTAATCTACTTAAAGGTGGATTTACTTTTGAAATGTTTCAATCACATTTAAATTTTATAGTTCATTCAAACAACTGGGTCTTTTTGCATCTTGTTTTGTAGGTGTGATACCTGTTATGTTCTCCTGGGAATTTTTTTTTTTAATCTTAATGTCGTCTCTCATTTTCTTTATAAACCATATTTATTAGGATTTGTTCTCTGCTGGTTTTAACAATTCCTGGTTTTCAGTTCATTTTTGTTGGACAATGAAACAAATGAGCATAAAAAAACTCCACACTTGAATATGTATGTAGCTGGAATCTGTTTCTTAAATATAGCCCTTTCGTAACCAGACTGAAAATTACTGTTGTTCTGATATCCGGAACCTTCCAGTGACTATCCATAGGATATTCAAGTGGAGATGTGTATGAGGTGGAAAGGCTATTCCAGCCTCTTGTTATCCCAAGATCAATATTTAGAGCATTGAGCCTTATATTTAACTTTCCAGTGATCGCATGACCCCCACCCCCAACCATTAAGTCTGAATTTGAGTTTTGATCTCTGGACTTTACTACGGATAATTAATTCATGATTTATCCATTGGTACTGAGGATTGAATTAAAGGCCATGTGCATCCTAGTCAATGGCTCCTTCTCTTTGCCTTGCCTCTATCCCCTCGGACTTCATTATTTTTTAAAGTTCCATGGTCCTTTCTGTCTACTTCTGTAGTGATGAGGATGTTTCCCCATCTCTATTGCCAGAAACAGCATGTGGAGCAGTATTCTTGCCCTGCACCCAGGCCAATACCATCGCCCTGAGTGGAGAAGCAAAACTCCTGTCCCAGTATCCTTAGTTACTTTCCCTGGATGCTACAGTCTCTAATTGTGGGCAACTTAAACATTTTTGTCTTAGTTAGGGTTACTATTGCTGTAATGGAACACCAAACCAAGAAGCAAGCTGGGGAGGAGAGGGTTTATTCATCTTACATTTCCACACCGCTGTTCATCACTGAAGAAAGTCTAGACAGGAACTCAAAGAAGGAAGGAACCTAGAGGCAGCAGCTGATGCAGAGGCAATGGAGGGCAGAGAACTGTGGCAGAAACAGATGTTGGAGCCCAATGGCTCACCTCATGTCAGACAGCAGAAAGTGAGGAACATTAGATATACCCTTCTAAGATGGGTATTTGCAGGAACCTTCCCCAGACCCTAACATCTCATTTTGTAGTACCAAGCCTTCAATACAGACTCTTAGGGGCATTTTATATCCAAATCATGACAGCCATCAACGGGCTATTAGTGTTCTATAAGAGCATGGCCTCTTGCTCCACTTTAACAAGGGCAGACATAGTTGTCTGTTAGAATCTTTAAAAACAAACATTCAACTATTTGTATATATTCTATTTATTCTTTCCTTTGACAGCTATTCATTAAATTGTTGCTCTCTATGCCATAGTCAATGTAGAGGAAAAATGCCTCCATTCCAGGCTAGAATTACAGGTTGGCCCTACATGCCTACCTGGCATTTATGTGGATTCTGGGGAATACAAACTCTGGTCCTCATATTTACACATCAAGTATCATAACTGCTGAGCCATCACCCCAAACACACAGCCTACTGTATCTGAATAAAACTGAGATGCCTACTCTGAAAATCAAAAGCAGTGATAACTATTTAATAAAGCACTGTTACATTAATGAGTCTAGATAGAATATGTATATTATAATATCTCAGTTTTAAGTATCCAAAAATCATCACATTATAATGTTAATTGGAAAAAGTAGGATTCAGTAAAACCCATACCATACCCAAAACTAAGAAACAGAGATGATTTGGAGGTTTCCACTGGATTAAATTAATATTTTCTTATAAACTATTTTATATAATGTAAAAATATTATATATATCTTAATGTTAAAATAATTTATATACCCCAAATAAGCTTGAATGATATTCTATTGAAGTGGAGTTCTGAATAGCAGAAGACATAATCCAGCTTTCCCACTTAAAATTATCAGCTGTCCAATATGGAGAAAGTAAACTTTAAAAGCAGATATCAAGAGAGTTTTAGAGTTTCCCCAAATAGCCTTTCTTTCTTGCTTGCTTTCCTTCCTTCCTTTCCGTCTTTCTTTCTTTCTTTCTTTCTTTCTTTCTTTCTTTCTTTCCTTCTTTCTTTCTTTTGTTCTTTCTTTCTTCGTTCTTTCTTTCTTTGTGACAGGTTCTCACTGTGCAGCCCATGCTGATTTCAGATTCATGGTAATCCTCCTGCCTCGCCTTCCTGAATGATGGGATTATAGATGTGTGCCACCGGGCCAGGCTCAACGCACACATTTTGAAGCTAAGTGGTTCATCTAGTCCACTATGAACTATGTCAGCTGGGATGAATGTTAAAGTCAAGTCCAATGGCAGGTGTCTTGAATTAGGGACCAGCTTTCACATTGCTCACCCCTTAAAGTCAGGGTTTACCTGTCTTTTGACTGAAAATCTTCACTGAGTCTACTCCATGATGTCAGTTCTGAGTGGGATGATACATCACCGGTTTAGCATAACTCCTCCTCTCCTAATATTGTTAAATAGCAGCAGTAGCAAAGGAGAAAACGGAAAAAGTAGAAAGTGGATAAAGGGGCTCAAAACGTACATTTGACTCATACATCTCAAAGGCTTTGAATCACAGCCGACTAAATTATCCTCCTGAAAGCTCAAAGCTGGTAGAAGTCCCAAGGAAGGAAGGATGCTTGAACTTTTTTTTTAAACTTTTTATTAATTTATTCTTGTTACATCTCAATAGTTATCCCATCTCTTGTATCCTCCCATTCTTCCCTCCCTCCAATTTTCCCCTTATTCCCCTCCCCTATGACTGTTCCTGAGGGGGATTTCCTCCCCTGTATATGCTCATAGGGTATCAAGTCTCTTCTCAGTAACCTGCTGTCCTTCCTCTGAGTGCCACCAGGTCTCCCCCTCCAGAAGACATAGTCAAATGTGAGGCACCAGAGTACGTGAGAAAGTCATATCCCACTCTCCACTCAAGTGTGGAGACTGTTCTGACCATTGGCTAGATCTGGGTAGGGGTTTAAAGTTTACTGCCTGTATTGTCCTTGGCTGGTGCCTTAGTTTGAGCAGGACCCCTTGGCCCAAATCTGCCTATCATAATGTTCTACTTGTAGGTTTCTAGGACCCTCTGGATCCTTCTACTTTGCTATTCTCCCCTGCTTCTCTCATCTCATTGAGAGGTCTCTTCTTCTTTTCTTAGCTAGATGACTCTATATCTTCAAACTTTTAAAATTCTGGCTGTTCTTTAAGAAGCTAATATTTATCTTCTAAAAGCTAAACAAAATAAATAGGTGTTTCTCTCCCTCATGGTTTTTGTTTATTCGCTTGCTTAGTTTTTACTTTATAGTGATGCAAAAGTGATGCACATTCAACAGGAGGAATCACTTATGTGGCTGGATATATTAAAAGCATTTCAGCTAACATGTTCAGTTTACCAGGAGATTGTCAAGATGGACACATTAAAGAGTCCCTATACACCCATTTTAATAAGTTGGAGGGTCTCCAGGTCTGCAGAGCTCTGAGCTGACCCTCAAAGACTTAAGAGAAAGGACAGTAAAGAAATCACCTGTTATATTATATCAAGTACTATACAAGATGCTGAAATTCCATAAGCATTTTTCATGTTTTATGAATATAATGGGTCACACTAACTTAGCAGATCATAGGTAATATTTGGCTGAATAGATGTGTAAATTTACACAACTTAATTGCATAAAACAGTGATATCGTATCTAGTATTTTTAAATTGAACATGTAAGTTATCATAAAAACAATTGTTTTATCTCTAATACTTCAATATTTGTGGTGATGTATTTTCTATGGTATAATCTCACAGCCAAACTTGGTCTTATTTTACAGGATATTGCCAAATGTTATACAGAGTCACAAGAGTTTTTTTTAAAAAATAATACCAAGTACATACTATATATCAGTTTAACTTGATATGTAGCTATGTCTTACTATTTAGAGGAACGCAGAATTGACCTTTCAGAATGGCCAAGATTAAGATGATTCTTAAAGTCATTAAACTCACCAGTACTACATTGATAAACATATAAACATCTGGTGGATGCTTTATTCCTTGAAAACAAAAAGAAAATATGCAAAATTGGTATATTGTAGATTTTTCTCCTTTTACTGTTTTTTTTTTCCACCACCATTTTTATGTTCTAACTCATAAAATGGCTGATTTATCATCTGCAAAGAGTTAAACCAGAGTAATATTTGGCCATGTACAAAGTCTAGAAAACAGAGTGTTTTTAAGTACTATACAAATTTATCTTCATTTACTTATCAGCTCTCCATCCACAAACACCCTTTATTATCAGTTTTTCACAGACGGAACCACCCTTCCTATTGGCCTATTCTGCCTGAGTGAATAAGCATCCTGTCTTGAAAACAAAGCTGTAAAATAAACAGAAATACTGATGTAACTTGTCTTCTGTCCTTAAAACTCATTCAATAGAATCATTGATTTTTTAAAAAATTATTTTTTGATATTATTACTTGAGTAAAAGAAGTGTACATATTCAATTAAACACAAAACTATGATTGAGATTCATTGTTCAGCATGACAATTCTTCTAAGGTCAGACCAAATGACAAAACACTAACAGAAGAGTAAGTTCCAATGAGGCATTAGAACAAAGTTATCTACATAGCAGTCCATGGTAAATATAAATCTTATATTTTCATGTATCAGTTAGTACTCCATTTTTTTGAAAATTTTTATTAATTTATTCATATTACATCTCAATGGTTATCCCATCCTTTGTATCTTCCCATTCCTCCCTCCCTCCCATTTTCCCCTTACTCCCCTCCCCTATGACTGTGACTGAGAGAGACTTCCTCCCCCTTTATTTGCTCATAGGGTATCAAGTCTCTTCTTGGTAGCCTGCTATCCTTCCTCTGAGTGCCACCAGGTCTCCCCATCCAGGGGACGTGGTCAAATAAGAGGCACCAGAGTACGTGTGAAAGTCATACCCCACTCTCCACTCAACTGTGAAAAATGTCCTGTCCATTGGCTAGATCTTTGTTCAAACATGTTCATAGCAGCCTTATTCATAATAGCCAGATCATGGAAACAGCCTAAGTGTCCTCAATAGAAGAATGGATAAAGAAACTGTGGTACATATACACTATGGAATACGGAATACTACTCAGCTATTAAAAACAAGGAGTTCCCAAAATTTGTGGACAAATGGATTGAACTAGAAATGATCATAATGAGTGAGTTAACCCACAAGCAAAAAGAGTCAAATGGTATATACTCACTTATATCTGCATACTAGCCCAAGGGGCATGTCCCATGAAAGTCTTCACTTACCAGGAAACTGGGACAGAAGGGATGACATCCTAGTGGGACTCTAGATGAGAGAAGCATGGGATAATGGCAAAGTAGAAGGATCCAGAGGGTTCTGGAAACCTACAAGAAGAACATTATGATAGACAGATTTGGGCCCAGGGGTCCTGCTCAAACTATGGCACCAGCCAAGGACAATACAGGCAGTAAACTTCAAACCCCTACCCAGTTAGTACTTTAGTGATAATATGCCTTAATTATGAGAGCTGCTGAACAAAAAATTAGCTGCAGAATGAGTTGTGTAGTCCACTTTGTGAGAGAATTAGCCAAAGCACATATGTGAGTTAAGTGACTGCAGTTGTCACTTCCTAATCTCGGCTCTCATCTTCCTGCATCCAGTTCATGGATCGCCATGGCTTCTTCACCTCCCACCAGAACACAAGCAATCCACAGGATCCAAGATGAGAGAACCCTCTGAGTGCCAGACCCATGCAGTGTTCCTGCCCAGTGAATCATGACACATGGAGAGACATCCTCTTAGCCTACTCAGTAATTAGAATGAGTTAATCAGAAAACCTGTGCCAAAAATATGCTAATTGTTGCTAATAGCTGCACTTAGTTTTTGAGCTATTGAACAAGTAAAAGGGAAAAGCTTTTATTGTTTAAGGATCATTTTGGACACTTTGATTCCCATTAATCATGTTGATTGTTTGAAATTATTTCTAAGCTACAGAAGACTGTGTGGAATAGGATATTGCTTCTATGCTGATTAGAATTTCTAAAGCTACAAATCATAATAATGACATAATATCCTGTATTCCATATGACTACTTGGAATAGGCTGGGTATTGATAGCAATAGGCCCTCCAGAAATACACAAATTCATGGAAATTAGACAGCATAGTACCAAATGGAAATCAGGTCAAGGAAGAAATAAGAAGTAAATTAAATTTTTCTAGGTTTTAATGAAAATGAAAACACAACATACCCCAATCAATAGAATAAAATCAAGGAATCCCTAAGAGGAAAGTTTAGAGTACATTAAGTGCATACATAAAACATTAAGAGATATAAAATTATTAATTTGACTTGAATAAGTTGGTAAAACAAGAACAAATAATAGAGGGGAGAAATTGGTTCTTTGAAAAGATATAAAAGATTGAAGAACCTTTAGTCAAAGTAACCAAAAGAGAGAGAGGATCAAAATCAAGAAAATTAGAGAGGAAGAGGGAGATATTATAACAGATATTGAAGAAATTTAAAGAATTATAAAGACGTTCTTAAAAATTTACATCCACTTAAGCTGTAAAATCTAAAAGAAATGGACAAGTTTCTAGATTTACATGACTTAGCAAACATAAATTAAGGTAAATAAATAATGTAACTAGATCCATAGTAACCAATGAGATAAAATTAGAAATTCCAAGTCTCCCAACTAACAAAGGCCTTTAGAGGGTTCAGCACAGCATTGTGCCTGACCTCCAAAGAAGAACTAACATCAATATTGTTCAATTCTTCTATAAGACAGAATAGGAGAGAATGTCTCATGATTCTGCTTATGAAACCAGTGTTATCTGATACCTAAACCACATAAAGACTTAACAACAACAATGAGTTATAGGCTGTGCTATTTGATGAGCACAGAAGCAAAAGTTCTTAATAAAATGCATGAAAACTTTAATTAAGAAAAGATAAAATGATCCTTCACCATGATCAATTTGGTTTCCTTCAGGTATTTAAGCATTGTTCAACAAATGGAAATCAATAAATGTAATTTATTATATAAATGATCCAAAGGCCAGAAATTACATGATGAATCCAATGGATCTAGGTAAGGTCTATGAAAATACCTTGATTGATAAAAAAGAAAAAACTAAGGAGACTAAAGCTAGAGGAAATATATCTCAATATAATAAAGACTGTCTATAACAAACCAATAGCCACCACTATGTTAAATGGACAACAGTTTGAAGATGTACTCTAGTATGTTACCCCTATTCAATATAGTGCTGGAAGTCCTGGCTAGAGCAATAAAATAAGAAAAAGAAATAAAGGGAATAAAAATAGGAAAGAAAGAAATCAAAGTATTCCTATTTGCAGATGATATTAATCTATATATAATAGAGCCCAAAAATTCCATCCCTAGAAACTGCTAGTACTAATAAACTATTGTGGAAAAGTGACAGGATACAATATTAATACATCAAATCAGCAGCCTTCCTATATACACAAAAGCAAGCATAGAAAGAACTCATGAATGGAAAATCCCATTCACAGTCATCTCAAAATTAACGTAAATAGTTGGACTAAAACCTAATAAGGAAGTTGTGGACCAGCGCAACAAAAATTGTAAAACACTGTAGAAAAAAATTAAGAAGATACCAGACAGTGGAAAGATCCCCCTTGTTCATAGATTAGTAAGATTAACATTGTGAAAATGACCATCCTATCATAAGCAGTCTATAGTGCCACGCCCATTGCTTAATTAGTCTTTTATTGCTCTGAGGAGACACTATGACAACAGCAACTCTCATAAAGAAAAGCATTTAATTGGGGCTGGCTTACAATTTCGGAGGTTTAGTCCGTTATTGTCATGGCAAGGAGCATGACAGCATTTAGGCAGACATGGTGCTGGAGAAGAACCTGAGAGTTCTACATTTTAAACTGCAGGCAACAAAAGGAGGCCATGTGCCACTGAGCATAGGAGACCTCAAAGCCTGCCTCCACGGTGACTCACTTCCTCCAACAAGGTCATGCCTGCTCCAACGAGGCTGAACCTCCTAATAATACCAATTTCTATGGGCCAAGCATTCAAACATATGAGTCTATGGGAGCCATTCCTATTCAAATCACCACACTCAACCAAGGTAGTTTGTGACAGAAATTGAAAGTCTATATCAAAATTAATATGGATGCACAAAACATCCTGGATAGCCAAAACAATCCTGAAATGTAAAAACACTGTTGGAGGTAGCAGCATTTCTGACTTCAAGTTCTACTATAGATACAAGTAGCAAAAGATATAAACAAACCACAAACAGACCATATAAAAAAGTCCACAAAAACAAAACATAACAAAACAAAACCTGTCATCATGATATGGGCATAAAGACAGACATATTGATCAATGGAATACAGTCCAGAAACCAGACAGATATAAGGTCATGCACTTACAGTCAACAATTTGACAGCAATGCCAAAAAAAGCACATTGGAGGAAAAACAGCATCTTCAACGAATGCTTTTGGGAAAATTGGATATCTACACTGAGAAAAATGAAACTTGATTCTTCTCTATCATCCTACCCATAAGTTAATTCTAAATGGATTGAAGATCTTAATGAAAAATAAAATGAGGAGTATACATCAGGATTTAGAGTTTAGTAAGAACTTTCTACATAGTACTCTGCCATCAAGAATTAGAACCAAAACTCAACAATTGGGATTTTATTCATATAATTAGTTGAAAAGGCAACCTATATAAGGAGGAAGTTAATATTTTACAGCTATACATTTGACAGAGTATACCAAACATAAAAAGAAGTAAAAATATTTTTAAAAACCAAGAAAGCAGCAATTAAAAGGTAGTTTATGGAACTGAACAGAGAGTCTTCAGAAGAAGAAATAAGAGTGACTATGAAACATTTTAAATTGCTTACCATTCTTAGCTATCAGGGAAATGAAAACTAAAATTATTTTCATATGTCATTCAGAATGACTAAGCAATAAGAATTCAAAAACAAAAACAAAAAAAAACAAAAAAACAAACAAACAAACAAACAAAAAACCCTAGCATGAGATATTGTAGATCATGGAAAAATGTTGGTGGGAGTACAAATTGGTGCAATACTATGGACATCAGTGTGTAAAGATTTTACAAACTAGAAAAAAGTCTACCATGTGACCCAGCTATACCATTCCAAGGCATGTATACAAGGACTGTTTCCTACTGCAGAAACACCTGTTCATCCATGTTCACAGCGTCTCTGTTGACCATAGCTAGGACAAGGAAACATCCCTTGTGGATGTTAACTTACAATAGGGTAATTAAAAAATAAATATGTATATGTATATGTATATTTTTCCTGGTTGCCCACCACACACATTGATCCATTTATGGAAAAAATCAAGTCAGCACCAATCAGGAAGCTTCCATTCTGTTTCATAGCTCTCCTAGTACTTCCAATTTGATGTGTAGACTTCTGGGACAAAGAAGTCATCTGCAAAGTCTTATCCAGCCATGTAGCCTATGTATTGTAATAATGACCGATTGGCATTGCAAGATATGCCCATGGGTGCAAATCGGCATTAACATTACAGGGTTAACCATCTACTGTATGATTGGATTTATGGATTGTTCTATAGGAAGAAACAAATATGTAGTGCCACAAATCTAATCAAGAACCCATACTTGAGGCACTCAAAGGTTCCAGAGGTAAGCCTAATATTATTATTTTTCTAAATGGACATATTATTAAACTACTCTTTAGGTCCGTATTGATGTTAAGGTAGCTTTCAGGCCTCATCAGAGAAGTTTCTTTGTGCAGTGGGTGATTAATTCAGAAACCCACAACTGTTTCATGTGTGGAGAATAAGGAACTGTAGAGTGACTAACCACCAGTAGGACCTATATATTACATTACTTTCCAAGGGACAGGGATTACATCAGAGGAGGAAACATAAATATTGCATGAACCTGGAGTTGAGTATGACCAGCCCAAAACTATGTCTTCTGAATATGACAAGACCACTTCAGTTATAGAATCATGGTAACTTTGGTTGCTTGTAGAAGCTAAGCACCTAAGATCAAGCTAGTCAGCCTTCCAGCATAGAGTGGGAAGGGATCCAATAGCATCCCTTGCAGAGATGCTACTGACAATGATGGCTTCCAGGGGCTAAAGCTCCTAGGATGACAACCATAATCTATTAGATGCTCCCACAGTTACAAAGTCAGCGCAAATTGGAGTTCATCATTTGCTAAGTTAAGACAATGACATAAGAATTTCTGTATGAGAAACATAAGCCCTCAATGTACTATTTCATAACTGCTCAAAGAAAGTCAGTGGGTAAGTGGATCTGGTATATTTGAATAAAAATAGAGTGTTAGCTGTGTATGCTAATTCTGCATAAGTTCTATTGACTGGAATCCATTTCCTGCTCTGGTATAAAAATGGTAATAGGGGCTCATGGAACAAAGACGACTCAGATTCCATATGCTCCCAAAAATCCCAAATCACTAAGAACTTGCACCAACCCCTCATGTTACACACACAAACTGTAGAGTGCTATTATCCTACTAGACTGATTTTGCTAAGAACACATAGTTCTCTAACTCCAATTACCATAGAAAAACTGTTTGTTAGGTAAAAATTGTCAGAACTTTTCATTATAGATAATGAATTTTATAATGCTATTCTCTATCATTTTCATACAACTAAACTTTGTCAAAGAAACAGTTTTTTTGTTTATTTGTTTAAGTCCCATTATTTAAGGAACAGTACACAACCAGATTTATACTGAAAATCATAAACTAATGGTAATTTGTAAATTATTTTAATTATCGTACTATTTTTTCCTATAAGACAGATATATAAAAACTGTTAATAGAAAGAATTTAATTTTCCTACCCCACATTTTATGACATAAATGTTACGTAGTGAAATCAAATATGTAAATTCATTTCCACTTAAAGACAGTCCTAAATATTACTGATCCTAAAGTGTACAGTGATATCTGTGAGAGGGAGCATGCCCTCATATAACCGGTTTATGTGGT
>OU015753.1:78603282-78620294 GCA_907169655.1 Acomys percivali
AGAAGAAGAAGAAGAAGAAGAAGAAGAAGAAGAAGAAGAAGAAGAAGCCACAAGATTGCTTACATCACTTTTTAAGTTAAAACAAATATCAACACTTCTTAATTTCTTGTTGGAACCAAATATCTTGAAATGGTGAATCACATTAAAGTTCACATTACTAGACTGAAGAGACACCTCAGCCTGTGAAGAGTTCCCCCTTGAAAGAATGAGAAATTGGGTATGATCCCCAAAAGCCAGGTATATGGGCCAGTGCTTATAATCTCAGCACTGAGGATGTAGACATAAGCCAGCTTTTGAGAACCAATGACAGATGACAGCCAGCTTAAGCCATGAGGTGATATACAGCATAGAAAGAGACATTGTATTAAGAGATAAAAGAGGACTGAAAAGTTGTTTCAGTGGTTAGGAATACTTACTGTTATTGTAGAGTACTCAGGTCTAGTTCCTAGCACATACACAGCAGGTCACAACCATCTGTAACTCCGGTTCCTGGGAATTGGATGCCTTCTTCTGGCTTAATCAGACATGCACATGGCACATGCAGACAAATATATACACAAAAATAAAAATAAATAAATCTTTTAAGAATAAAATTAAAAAGTACCAAGTAGAGGCATTGTTAACTTGATTGAAATGTTCTCTCTCTCTCTCTCTCTCTCTCTCTCTCTCTCTCTCTCTCTCTCTCTCTCTCTCTCTCTCTCTCTTGTGTGTGTGTGTGTGTGTGTGTGTGTGTGTGTGTGTGTGTGTGTGTGTGTGTTTTAGGAAGCATCCATAGTAGTAGGTTCCCATATGTCTTTTTCAGACATTCTTAGTGTTAGTTAGTTTTTCCTTCCAGTTCTCCCTTGTCTACCCATTCCCATTCCTCACTCTATTTAACCTTCCCTGGTCCTTTTTTTTTGCTACTGTGTTCTAGCTTCCCTCCCATGAACATCCCCCTCCCACTTCATACTCCTGCTTACCAGTTTTATGGTCCCTGTTGGTATTCCAAATAAAACATTATGTATACACATATATAAATATGTAAAGAAAGAGATGATAGATAGATAGATAGATAGATAGATAGATAGATAGATAGATAGAGTTAAACCTAGAATACACAAATGAGAGAATGTAATACTAGCCTTTCTGTGTCTGGGTTACTTCACTCAGGATGGTTGTTTCCAACTCCATCTCTTGAAGTTGTCGGCCACTTGGGTCCAAGTCATAGAACATGGGCACATCAAGTTGGTATTGAACAACAAATAACTTCATCAAGACACCACTACATCCCCACTAGAATGCTTAAAAATTAAAAACTTCTGGTAGTCAAATTGAACAGGGCATGGAATTACTGGAATTCTTATACAACAATTCTTATTGGTTAACAGTTAAACCAGTATAAAAAAAATAGGAAATTTAATAAGTAGTATCCCCAAATTCGATCTTAATATATACAGCCCTATAACATTATACTCTTACTATGAAGATAATTTCCAATACAAAGCCTTATACACACGAACGCATGCATACACACACACACACACACACACACACACACAAATCCTTGCATATATGCATATATACATATATATTAAAAACATACAAAAGGATTTTTTATAGCAGCATTATTCATGAGTCCAGAACTGGAAGCAAATCCACCAACAGTGAAATGGATAGATAAATTGTGGACTCGAGAAGCAACATAAAAGAGCACTGACACAGAATGAAAAATGGCTACTCATGTGGCATGGATGAGTTTCTCAGGCTATAAGAAAGGATCCATGAAAAGCACATACACTTTATTGCATTACATGAATTTCAAATCAGACCAAACTCTACTGAAGAAACAACAGGAGAGAAACTGAGCATAGCTTTGGGCTATCAAGCTTCTCTCCTGATGCTAATTTTCTATTTCTTGGTGTGGAAATGGGGTACGCATTGCTCTTGTTATTCACATCATATGTGTGTTTACTAAAATTATATTTAAATAAAAAGTTACAAAGAGGATAAGCAGTTTTCTGGAAAGATTTGATAACTATAAAACCTTGTATGAGCATCTAGTCTTATTACTTTCAAGTTCAAGGAGAAATTAAAAGTGGAATTAGCAACCATTGAGATAAACCTCTCATTGAATAAGAAAATATTCATGGCTTAAAAGAACAAACTAAATGTGCCTAGTCTAAACTACTTAAATTTCCAAACACCACTAGAATGTTCCACATCAAAGACTGAAGCAAATTCTAGTAACATGACTGTGGATTAGGAGAACATGCGTCAAGGATAGAAACTTGGCTCAGGACGAGAAAAAAAGAAAAGGAAGGAATGATTTTACTCTCTGTACCAAATGTAAAAGAATAAAAAGTTCATATAGAATGTTATGAAATCCAGAATGTTATAAATAATCTTTACTGGGTAATCAGCTGACTCAAATTATGGCTCTGGCTAAACGTTAACAAAAGATGAAGTCTGACCTTATTTTTCATCCTCTTTTCCTTAAAAATCTTTCTAAAGTAATCTTTTTTAGTCATTTCTTCATGTCTCTTTCACAACTACTTAGTGGAGACTGTTACAGATAAAGACATTGTACTAACTGGTATTTCAGTGATAAACAAGCGGCGGCCTTTCTAGCTGTACTAGTGACATCATCCACACAAATAAACAAGCCATGTAGGCGCTCTAAAATCTCCAGGTATGGAAATTAAAATAATATGGAATAGCATCGGAATGTTGTAATTTCATGTAGAATGATTGGTACTTTAGAAAATGTTTAGAAAAGGCATGCCTTGGGTGGAGGAAAGCCAGAAGTCCTCCAGGAGGAGACTGATCTACTTGCTCCCTTCAGCTTGTGCTGAAGTTAAGGTCTGTGGCAAAGAAATGCTTTCACTGTAAATGACGTGTCTGGAAAAACCCTGGATGTGTTCATTAAAAATTGAAAATGGACTTGTAAGGAAGACAGTGCTGAAGGTGGGATGGAGACAGGAAAGGGTGGAGGTGAGAGTAATTACAGTGCACTATCCACATGTTTGAAATTGTCATAGAATAAATTTAATAAATTAAAGACAGATGACAAAACAAAAGTGGAGTTTAAGGAGGAAATTTGATCAGAAAGGCAAAACATTTTATCCCCTCTTCTTCTCCTCCCCATTCTCTTCCTCCTCCTCTTGCTTTTCCTCTTCTTCCCCCTCATTTTTATAGGTTATATTTCAAGCTATACACAGCACACAACTGTACCATCAGTTTGAAATGCAATGCTCTTAAAAGCTCACAGGTAAGTATAAACATATGAAAACCTTCATAGTGTGTATTGGAGTTTATATCTATACCAGAATGAAATCACTTCAGAAACACCTGTTGAACAATGATATGGTGCCTAGAATTCATCAGTTTGGACATTTGAAGATTCGGTAGAGGAGAAGTAGCTAAGCCATAGAAACCAATAGATCACAATCATTATGCTGAAGAGAAGACAAAAGAGAACAGAGCAGAGGATCTGTAGAAATTTATATTTCAAGATAACTGGAAAAACACAGTGAGAACGCTACATGAAAAATACGTATACATGTATGACGATCCAGTGTGGTGCCCAGTGTGGTGCCCGGGAGGCTGACCTCAGTGGGTTAAAATGTAAACAGAGCATGCATATGTAGCAGCAGATGTGCAGCTTGTTCTTCATGTGGATCCCCTAACAATTGGAGTGGGGGCTGCCTCTGACTCTGCTGCCTGCCTTTGGATCCCTTTCCCATAGCTGGGCTGCCTTACCTGGCCTCAGTGGGAGAGAATGCACTTAGTCCTGCTGCGACTTGATGTGCCAGGGTGGGTTGGTACTCATGGGGGAAGGAGGACAGAAGGAAGGGGTGAAGGTTGGGCTGAGAGTAGAGGAAGAAGGGGACTGTGATCAGGGTGTAAAGTGATTAAATTAATAGTAAAAAAATATATAAAAAAAAGAAAGGGAATGAGACAGCACAATGGTTAGTTGTGAGTGAGGATGAAAAAATAATGAGTTGGCCTAAAAAGGAAAAAAAGTATGACATTCTCACGTTGAAGGAGGCAAAATGACCCATGAGAATTAAACAGTTAGTTCAAAGGGTGGCACTGAGTTGAGATTTGAGATCACATGCCCACAAAAATTATAATAATTTTAGTCATACTGAGATATTCTTTGAACAGCATTGTTCTCGGTTTTAATGGTGTAATTTAAAAATTAGCTGTGTTTTAAGATGCATGTGGCCTGAAGAAAGCAAAGAAAAAGAACAGAGTCATCAAAATTACAATATACAAAATGTGGATATGGGAGTTTCCAAAGTGGTGGAAATCAGAACTTACTGGTGTTTGGAAACAGTCTGTGTTTAGTTTGTTCATTCTTCCCTTATTTCTAATCCTTGATTTGGATTCTACCTCATGGTAAGGGAACCTGCCAAAAGACAGAAGTGTGATGGCTGAAAGGACCTATGCCTCTTAAGTTTCATCTTTTCACTTTGTATGAGGCTCCCGTCATCACAAAAGTAGCAATTACATTCCAGCAAACTGTTAGTATTGTATAATGAATATCTCTAGTTTAGATTTTCATGACTACATTGATACTTGCATGAACAGCTCTAACTATGTCCAGTTTCTTCTGTGTTTATCTTGTTACATAATGTTGTTTGGCTACTAGATCTGGGACTCCTGGAGCAATACAAGCATAGGTCCAAAGATAGGTGCCAGTTTCAATGCAGGAACTCTGTAATTTCAATACCCGCACATCTCTAATAGACTGATCTGCCACACCCTGTTTATTATCTTGGCTATTCTTCCTATTCTGTCCTCCTAAGTCATGGTGAGCATCAAAATGTTTTAATCAATTTGACTCTGATAGCATCATCTTTTTGTAAATATAGGTTGTCTTTTACATACCAATAGGATAGCCATTAGCTCTCTCAAAAAGAAGAGGTGGCCTCCACTTCACCACTCACAGATTTCTTGCAAAAACCTATTTAACAATAGATTCAGGTTACTTTCCTCTTGATTGACAGATGATCTTAATGGCAGCTCCTACCTCTGATAGAGAAACTCCATTTTTCTACCCTCTCTCCCTACCTATGTTTCTGAATTTTCCTTGGATGTGAGAAGGTCATCATCACAATCATGCCATGTATTTTACCTTCAGAGCTTTTCTCCAGCTGCCTCACACTCCTATGTGCTTCCTCAGCATCTTTTTGACACCTTTCTGGTTCTCCTTGATTTACAACTAACTCTTCAGGCAAGTATGTCAACTGCTCTCACTCTGTGGTTCTCTCTCTCTCTCTCTCTCTCTCTCTCTCTCTCTCTCTCTCTCTCTCTCTCTCTCTCTCTCTCTCGTTTATTGAGACAGGGTTTCTCTGTGTAGCCTTGGCTATCCAGGAATCACTCTGGAGATCAGGCTGGCCTCAAACTCACAGAGATCTACCTGCCTCTGCCTCCTGAGTGCTGGGCTTCCTCTCTCACCAGCCTCTGCATTACATGCCATTCAGTTTGCCCTTTTGGAAGGAGGGATGCACTGCAGAGCCCCAGCAAGTACTTAGTGATCTGGTAACATGATCACTTCAAAGTTTCCCCCCTTCTGGAGCTGTAAAGGGTACTGTTCATCTCCAAACTCATCCCCACCTTTCTAAAAGAGCCTCTTGGCTGAGCCAACCTTTTCTCTCTCACAGATCAAGGTGGCCAAGTCATCCATTTCTATGAAGCAGATGGGTTTAATTAGTAGGCACTGCTCACGATGTGCAAAGCTCTGTGGTAAAGCCTTGTTTTCTGACTGGCCACCTCCCAGGCCTGGTCCAATCAATCGGCCTTGAGCTCAAGCCACTCCACAAGATGCAAGATGTACTGGGTAGAGATGAAGACACTCACTGCACTGGCCCGTCCTTCCCTGAGCTGAGGCAGCAGCAAGGGCCAAGGCTACTGAAACCACACATCAGCATTGAGAAGCAGGTGCTTAGTAGCACTGGGCTACACAACCAGTCTGGTCTTCTCTCACCATCAGAGTGGAGGAATGGCTAGGCCCATAAGGTTATCCCTAACCCATTGCTTCCCCTTTATCAAGCACTTTAGTATCACAAGAATTCCATCTAATTTTGATAGATTTTCCTAAGAAACTAGAATACCTTTCTGAAATTAAGGTTCCTCTGAATGGTCCTTATCAAAGTTGTAATACAGGCATGCATTTTCTGCAGCCCTGGCCGGAGCACTCTTCAGTTGCAGCAGGAAGCCTGGTCCTTTCAGCCAGGCAAAGCATCTATCACCACACAATCAACACTGGTGGTTGGTCCAGCAAATTGTCTGTTGTTTTCAGTTTCTAGTCTTCTATGTGTTCACAAGAATCCAAAGCTAGGGGAATCTAGCACATGTTCATCACAAGACTTATTCCAACTTGATTTAGATGTCAGTATTTTCTTTTGCATCTAGGAAATGGCTGAAAGCATCCCTAAGTACAGAGACCAAAACAAGCATAGTGCCTATAAGAGAAGAGGAGTGTGGTTTCCATGGTAGCAGCTCTACAGCTACAGATGTTTTTAAAGTCATTTTCCTCTCTAACATGAACCAGATATTTGAATCTATCATAAGCTATTGAATTTAAGTTTTAAAAATTATATCCACTGTGGGAAAGTCTTTGTTTTATTTAGACTGGTGTCTTCTCAGGAGATCCCACAATTCCTCAAGTCCATAGCAATTTCTCTACAGGATCCATCATGTAATTTTATTAGACCACACAGATGATGGTACTGCTTCTCTTTTATCTTCTTATTTTGTTTTCTCTCTTATGTAAACAATTAAGTGGCTGAAAAAAAAATCATGCTTTCATGAATACTGCTTAGGCAGAAGTTGAAGGATTGTTTTGTTCTTCTTTAGAAGTAGTTAGGTGCAACAAAAATCATTAGAGAGGTATATTGAACGCTATGATGAAAATGGTATATTTCATTCTCTATAATTTTTATCTGTGTGTGATTACTCAGGATAAGAATCTGTTGCACAATACTCTAATGTCTGAGCTTCTTGGGTCTATTTGATCATTTTGTCATATCTTTTTCAAATGTAAAAATTATGAAATTATTTTATTGTTCCTTTTAATACCATAAAGTAGGCTAGGATGTTTTGTTAATCCCTCTTACTAACCGACATAGATGCTATTCATAGCATTTTTTATAGCTTTTCAAAAGAGTGACATTGAGGAGGCATTAGCATTTCCTTTCATAATAATATAATAACATAACAATACCCAAGACTTCATAAATCACATAGTACTTTAAAAAAGAAAATTAGTTTCAAATATGATAATTTAGGACATTGGTATCTTTTTCATCCATTCCATTATCACTGCATTTTCTGTTCAACTAGAAGAAAAGGAATATTGAGCTGCCAGTGACTTTCTGAATCAGCCCTGCATCCCTGGGACGAGGTCCCCAAGGGCTTTTACCATAGGCTTCCTTGGACTGCCTGGGATTTTTGCTCCACTCAAGTACTGTCAGTTGTCAAGTTCCTTGTGGCACATGGCTTTTCAAAATTAATTCATTTTTGGGCAGTCGAATTGCTAGTTGAAAAAAAAAAGTAGATGAGCTATATACTGGCTAGATTTTATTGCATTTATAACACATATTGTCTTTATTCTAGAAAGTATTCAACAAGCCAATTTTGTGTAACTGTTTTGTTGGCAGCTCTATGAAATGATAGATGTTCTTTTTCTACAGTGTACTGAGGATAGGACTGGCAACAAACTCAATATGCTAACATGCAAACTTTGAGAAGGTTATTTCTTAATTCAAAAACCATATATACTGGCTTCTAATTTTTCTGTTGGTCAGTGCACATGAATGCAGGAAATTCCCTAATATTGTGCAACCAATCTATTGGTAACACATTCTCATGATTTCTGCCAGCTGGCACCCCAAAGGAGATTCACTCACAGTGGTAGCAAAATTTTAATGAATCTAGTGTAGACAAATGAAAATAAAAACATATTCTTTGGGATTGAAAGTAACAATTGATAAACTCTTGCTATTGACTAATTCCGAAGATAAAATGGAGCCCATAAAGGGAAGCTGTGTCTTCAAGAAATTCTAACATGCTCTAGAAAACATGACAAATGAAATACTAGCCCAAGAGACTAGTTAGAAAGGCTATTATTTTGAAAATAGGATATTTGATGGATCAACAAACCTTCCCTCATAACATTTATGAGTCTTAAGACATAAATTGTGGAGGTACTTAGAGTAGAATAATCTTTTTCCTAGGGCCAATGTTTGCACATAAATCTTCATTAGTAAGGAATGTGACTTTCCATAAGTAGTGTTAAGACTCTAAAAATATTGCTAGCTCAAAACTATAAAAAATTGAATTATTAATAACTGCTTACTAACAGGTATGATACTATAGCAAATATTTATCACTACTGAAACTACAATAGTTAGATGTCAACAATGCTTAATATAAAAGAGAATTTTAACATATTTCATTTAGCAGTCATATCCTTGAGAGTCCTGGATTCTGTGAAGGCCTTTAATTGGCACAGCCAAGCCTAAGTATTCCTGTAATTTTTTAAAATAAACTTTTTGTTAATTCTTTGAGAATTTTATATAATGTATTTTATATTCATCTCCAGTTCTTCAATTTAACTCCTCCCTTTCACCCCTACATCCCACCAAACTTACATCCTCTTCTTTTTTTTTTTTAATGTAATAGTCTACTGACTAAAATTTAGACTTCCCATGTAGCTGTGGATGTGAACCATCAACTATAATCATCAACCGTTAAAGAAAATTGTCTCTCCTTTTCTCAGAAGCCATCAACTCTCTATAGCTCCTCAGTTAGGATGGGGACTTGTGACCACCTGCTTCATGGTAGAATGTTGACTGTGTTGATCTTGTGTGGTTTTTTTCAGATACCCACAGCAACTATGAGTTCATAATTACAAAGAAAGATCCTATAAAGTTCAGAAGACACTGCTTCTGTCTGGCTCTCCATGACCTCTGACTCCTACAGTCTTTCTGCTCATTCTTCTGCAATGGTTTCTGAGCCTTGGGTATAAATGTCCTATTGGGAGCTGAGTAGTCCAGGGTCATTTACCCTCTGTAACTTGAATAGTTGTGAGTTTGTACATTTACCAACATCCACTGCCTAAAGAAACTTCTCCAATGAGATGCAAAAGCTTTATTAAATTTCAAATTGAGACATAAATATTTAGAGTCAGTTTTATATCATGTTAATTTAGGAAGATAGTGGCAGTAAGTTCACTCTTGACACCTGTTATATGGCCAGCCTTGTCTCTCAGACTTGCAGTACCAGGTATGTGTTTTTTCCTGTAGAGAGGACTATACATCCAATGAAAAGGCATATAGTTACTCTTATTGCTGACACTATTGCCTTCATGGGCATATCTTGCCATGTCATTCACTATTGAAGCTCACAAGATTCAAAGTGGTGAGATTCTTGATGACTTCTGTGGCTGTGGCAGTGTGCGTAGCCTCTCCCAGCACCATGAATGATATAGTCCACAGGAAGGAAACATCCTGGTCAGTGCTAACCAAAAGTACTAGCCTTTTCCCACATTTTATTATCATTGTTTGTAGTGTCTTCATCAATAGGGTCCTACAATAAAGTTCTAATGGGAAATCTAAGAGCACGGCCTATAATGGTTAAAGGAGTCTCTGGGACATCCTTAACCAACAACAGGAGAAGAGCTGTCCTATATCTAGCACTGGACTCTATTTGGCAACATATGTCTTCTGGGAGGAACAAAATCCCCTGAGTGGAATAACTCTGCTTAAATTAATACATAGCATGCATAGTGTGTTTGTGTGTGTGTGTGTGTGTGTGTGTGTGTGTGTGTGTGTGTGTGTACATATGAGACTTATTAGGAGATTTCCATAGGGCTTTCAAAACACCCCATTGTCAGTTTTCTCTGCCACTTCCATCTCCTCTGCCCTACTCTCCCAGCCCTCTCTCCACTTAACCGTCCCTCCCTGTTAGTCACCTCTCCCCTTTCATTTCGCCTGTGTTCAACTATACCCACACCCCGAAGATCTTTTTTACCTTCCCCACTTATGGTGGCTTACCGTTTTCCTCGAATTTACAAGTGTTCCAAATTAAACACATAAATCTAAGGATTTAACACTAAGATTCACCTATGACTGAGAACATATGGTGTTTGTCTTTTTTCTTCTTTTTCTTTTTCTTTTTTGGATTTGGGTTACTTCAGTAAGCATAATGTTTTCCAGATCTATCCATTCATCTGACTTTCTATAATTTAATTTTTCTTTAAGGCTGACTGAAATCCCATCGTACACATGTACCACATTTTCATTATCAATCATCAGTTAATGTCCATCAAGTTTGCTTCTGTGTCCTAGCTTTTGTGACTAGAGAAGCTATATACATGGATGAGGAGGTGTCTTTGCAGTAGGAAATGGCCCTTTGGGTATATATCTAGGAATGCTATGGCTGGGTCCCCTGGCAGATCTATGTCTTATCTGGGTGAAGGAGGGGACATCCATACTGATGTCCACAGTGGCTGCACTAATTTGAATTCCTGACAGTGTCTCATTACCCACATTACCATCACTATTACTTGTCTTTTGTTTTCTTAATTTCAGTCATTCTGAATAGGTTAAGATGAAACTGCAAAGTAATTTTAATTTGCATTTCCTTGATAGTTAAGGATGATGAACACGTTTTGAAGTGTTTCATAGCTATTTCTATTTCTTCTAAGAACTCTCTACTCAGTAACATAGCTCTTCTTTTTTAATTGGGTTTTTTCACTCAGTGTTTAGTTTTTTTTTGTTTTTTGTTTTTTTTTTAGTTCTTTGTATATTCTGCACACTAGTACTTTGTCAGATATATAGCTAGGAAAACATGTTTTCTCATTCTGTAAGCTGCCTCTTCAATTGATTAACAGTTCCCTTTGCAGTATAGAAGCTTTTAGTTTCATAAAGTCCCACATATTGATCACTGTTTTTATTTCCTTGGTGACCAGAGTCCTATTAGGGAAGTTCTTTCCTGAGACTACATGCTGAAGCATACTTCTCACTCTTTTTCCTTCCCGGAGTTTCAGAGTTTCCACTTTATTGCTGACATGTTTATCCATTGGAATCGATTTGGGTATAGGGTGAGAGAGTAAGATTACATTTCATTCTTCTACATGTATATCCAGTTCCCCCAACACCATTTACTAAAGATGCTGTCTTTTCTCCAACGTATACTTTGGTGTCTTCATTAACACTCAGGTAGTTCTTGGTAAGTGGAGTTATCCCTGGATCTTTGATTCCATCTACTTTTGTGCCAGTATTACGCTGGTTTTACTATTATTTCTCTGTAGTAGGGCATTAAATAAAGTTTCATCATGCCTCTGGCAGTTTTTAGTGTTCAACTTTTTTCTTTGCTTTATTTTTTCAAAATACTTATTTATTTGTATGAGTCCCTATCTGCTTGTACACCTGCATGCCAGAAGAGGACATCAGGTCACATTATAGATGGTTATGAGCCACCATGTGGTCCCTGGGAATTGAACTCAGAACCTCTGGAAGAGCAAGACAGTGCTTTTAACCACTGAGCCATCTCTACAGCTCTCTTTTCTTTTCTTTTTCTCTTTTCTTTTCTTTCTTCTTTCCTTCCTTTTTTAGTTGTTGTTGTTTTGTTTTGTTTCTTTTTTTGTTTTGTTTTTTTGGTGATACAGGGTCAGAGTCTTTTGTACTTTCCTATAAATTTTAAGATTGGATTTTTAGTTTTTGTGAGTAATTGTATTAGAATTGGAGGGGGAATTGCATTTAATCTACAGATAGTTTTGGTAGGATAGCTATTTTCACAGTTACCCTACCAAACTATGACCATGGAAGGTCATTTCATTTGTTATCACCTTTAATTTCTTTCTTTAGCGTCATAACATTTTAATTGTGCAAGCCTTTTTTTCCCTTGGTCAGAGGAATTCCAAGGTTTTTTTTTTAATGCTTTTATAAATTGTATACTTTTCCTATTTTTTTCTTGGTATGTTTGTCATTTGTATATAAAAGGTTACTGATTTGTGTGTTAATTTTGTACTTCCTACTTTATTGATTATATTTAGCAGGTTAGAAAATTTCTGCTGGTATCATTAACATTTTTTATGCATACAATCATATCATCTTCAAATAATTATACTTTGACTTCTTTTCATATTTTTATCTCCTCTATTTCTAGTCTTGTTCTAGCTAAGACTTGAAGTGCTGTATTGAACATGAATAGAGAGAGTACACAATCTTGTCTTGTTCCTGGTTTTATTTGAAATTCTTTACATATGGCAAATGATTCTGCTAAATATTTCAAAAATCAATACTCAGCAACCACAAAAAACAAATAATAGGCACATTAAGTAACACTAAATGTACTGAGCACACACTGTGTGTGTGGGGGGGGGCAATAATAATTGAAGAAAAAGAAGCCGTGAATTTAAGAAGGAAAGAGGCATATGGAAGGCATTTAAAAAGGAACAAGAAAGGACAAATAGTTATATTTTAGTAAAATAATAGTAAACTAATTTTTATTTCTGTCTAGTGCTTAGATAATAAGAAATCCACATTGAAACCATATGACCAATTTTATGAAAGTATAAAATGTTTTCTGAGGAAGCATTCCTCTTTACAAGAAAAGAAGAAAACAGGAAAAAAATGTTTGGTTCTCTATCTAAAATAGTTCTCTGACTTAAACTACAGAGTGAAGCATTATAATGTCTAATTGTTCTATTTTCAGTCATTACCTCCATGCCCAGTCTACTGACAACAATGTTGCTGCATTAGTTTTCTTGAAGAAATGGCCCTGTCACTCTTGAATACCAATCACAGGGAAAAGGAAAGACCTTGTCATCCTCGCTCCAAATCCTGACCCATCTCTGCCTTCAACTGTTCGTGAAGAGAAAAATCTCCTATATAAGTTAAGCCAAGTGTGGTATTATATTTTAGTCACATGACAAAAGTATTGTTTTACATTTCTTCGCAAATTTGAGCAAGAGTTTCTACTGAACACTTTCTACTTTCTATCCACAGGATGAAATGCAAGTGGAAAGAACTGTCCTAGTTTCCGGCATCATGAGTAGAGTCACCTGCACTCAAACTGCTCCACATTCAAGTGCACCCGCTGTCCATTTGCACCCCTAATTCAAACAGCATAAGTCCTAGTGAAATTTAGTTCTCAATGTCATGCATGTCCATGATGCTAATCCTCTTGTCTAGTGTCTTAGGCTCACCTCAAGATCAAGCCTGCTTCCCAGGCTCTCTGCTTTGCTTCCTGAGCGGAGGCTAGAAACGTTCTCAATGAGATCTTGGTTTGTTTCCTCGCTAACATATTCTTCAACACTATTATTCAACTTGATCTCTCTATCCTTCCAATCTCACTATCCATGCTTCCCACTGAGATGTCCTCCACAACCTAGTTGCCATTCATTTTCTCATCCACTATTCCTTTATTTCTGAACCTTCACCCTCTGGACTCTTCTGCAGTCATAGCTGACAGATCTCTCTATGTTGAAGTTACTCATCTTCTAACTCTGTTTACTGATTTTTTTTCTATTTTGTCTTCAGCATTAGCACAAAGTAATCTAAAAGTATAGATTGCATGTTGCATGTTTTGTGTTTTGATATATGTTGATTAAGCCATGCTAATTGAGTTTTTATTATTTTTTACTTTTCTTTTTTTTTTACATATTCATTTATATTATTACACACATATATAATAAACTACCTACAGCAAGAAGAACCAAAAAACAATCAGGAATTATATAAATGTTACATTCATAGTGTTTTGGCTATTTGTGTTTGGCACCCTTGAAGAAAACATCTTTCTTATCTTGGCACATCTAAAATTCTGAATAAGAATGTCAAGAGTTCAAACTGCAGAACAATCAGGTAACTTATATTGCTAATCCTACTACATAAGAATAGCTGAGACTGGCTGAGACATGAATATCTATACATAGACAATGCTTCTTGTTGGTAACAGAACCCCTGTGATTTATTATTAGATTACATTCTTCATATGGCATGAATAAGGATATACAGATGTCTTTCTTCTGCTCATACAAAGAGCAGAAAACCAGCCTTAACTATTCTGTCCATCACACACAACTCATACATTCATAATATTAGAACTGTATAAAGCTAATTTAGTTTTAAAATAGTCCTTTACTGATCATTTTTATTGATGTGTTGTATTTGATAAATCCTACAGTATTCTACAAATTGGACACTGTTTTCCTGACTAGTGATGAGAACAATAAAACATAAAAATTAAACATTGGGCTTTCTGAGTTCAGGGGTATGCTTTGTCCATTATAAGAACTGTTTGTATATCAGAGATATGACTTTGACAGGATCACCAGGGCATGTTCTAGAAATTCTGATTCTAAAATTGTAGGAGCCATTAGAACAATGGCATAACTGAGCCAGCTCTGGTAACCACCTCATTCTTCTAACACAAAGCACCCCACCCTTGAAATTAATCCAAAATCATTGTTACATGTAATAACACAGCTTTTTTTTTAATTAATAACACCTCACAGATTCATGAGGTCCACTCTGCTCAGGGCATTCCACATACCAAGTATATAAAAGATGTATTAAAGTATATTTTGTCCTCAACATTTCTCCTTCTCTGTTTTCTTCCCAGGATCTCAGATTGGCAGTTTAAATTCAGTAAACCATTTCATTTACATGCATAAGGAGGAAGCTTTTATCTCTGTAGGCCTACCACTCTTTCTTAAAGATCAAAGGTTTGGCCATGAGGTTACAGTCTACGAGCACCTTCATGTTGGCAGGATAAAAGGAACAGCCATGTAGTAAATGTTCTTCTGTAATGACTGACAAGGAAAAGAAACCTACATGATTGTATCGCTCATACAAAGATATCAAATTTTCACCTAAACAGTCTAAATATTTTTTTCTACAAAAAATTAACATGAATATTTTTATGATGTTATATACTGTACCACAACTAAATCGAAGTTTAAAAAATCATCATTTTCTTTCACACTTCATGAGTACTTTGTAGCTTCAAGCCAAGTGATCCTTTCAAAGATACAATCTAAGATATACAGAATAATTAAAATTTAGGTATAGAGAGATAGCTCACAAGGTTAAGACCAATCGTTGCTCTTGTCAATCACCTGGGCTCCGCTCCTAGAACCCACATCATGGCTCACAACCATTTATATCTCCAGTTCCAGGAGGCACAACACTGGCTTCTGACCTCTCTAAACAAGACGTGCATATAGTGTACACACATCCATGCAGACAAAACACTCACTCACATAAAATTAAAAATCATGTTGTTGCTTATATGTTTTATATCAAATATGTCATTGAAATTGCCAAAGATTTTAGGATAGTGAGCAAGTCTTTTGTCACATGAATTTAAAAGACAAAAGCACAGCATCTCTGTCTATTTTTTACCAAGCATGGTAGTAATCATATCTTTCCCGTAGTTACACAATAGTTATAAGTGAGGTATGAGGGTATCTCATGACTCAGTTAAGGGTCTGCTGGAAAGTAGACAGATAAAGCCCAGACTGTAGGACTGAAGGTTTGTTCATGATGCTGAAATTAATATTTCTATACTGCTCGCACATTGTTAGAGTACTTTTACTCAATGCCATCCATTAATTGTAGTTTTCATGTAAGTAAATAAAATACTTTAAATTTTTACCTTAAAAGTAACACACACACACACACACACACACACACACATACACACACACACAAAATGTTACATATGACTATGTTTTCATATAAGGTATAAAGAAGATGGTCTTATTTATTTTTTATTTTTAATATATTTTATTAATTTATTCATATTACATCTCAATTGTTATCCCATCCCTTGTATCCTCTCATTCCTCCCTCCCTCCCATTTTCCCCTTACTCCCCTCCCCTATGACTTTGACTGAAGAGGACCTCTTCCCCCTGGATATGCTCAAAGGTTATCAAGTCTCTTCTCGGTAGCCTGCTATCCTTCCTCTGAGTGCCACCAAGTCTCCCCATCCAGGGGACATGGTCAAATATAGGGCACCAGAGTTCATGGCACCAGCCAAGGACAATACATGCAGTAAACTTCGAACCTTTACCCAGATCTACCCAATGGACAGGACATTCTTCACAGTTGAAAGGAGACGGTTTTAAAAGACAGTTTTTCAAGAATTAAAGGGCTCATCATAAATGACTCTGAAATAAGTCCAAAGAAGGAAGAAAAGACTGACTGCCTCTGAGAGGGCAGCCTAGGAGAGCTTTATGCCAGGAAAGCAGTTTTAAACAGCAGGAAATGAATCAGGATACATTCACATCACTGAATCAGGAGGGTCAGACAGACAGGATGCTAGAAAAAAATGTACCTAGCTTTTAAAAATACTTATTAAAAATGACATTTTCCCAGGACGAACTTCTGTTTCCCAGATTTATTCATCCACCCAATCGTTCATCTGTAAATCACTATACCAGGGTGATTTCTATTAGGTAAGGTGTATCTAATCTCTACATTGCTATATTTCTTTTAAAGAACATAGTATGTTCTAAATTCTAATTCATTGTCAGGTTTTTTTTTTCCTTTTGTAAATCCCAGGAATAGGTTAAGGAGAAGATTCCAGGATTTAATGGTGCATAAAGGAAGCTATCAGGTACAAACCTGGTGAGCAAAAGACAGATTAGATGGTTGGCTTATGCCTTGGAGAGCCAAGAAACATGGTAGTGTTTCTAATTTATTTTACTTGTGCTTTATGTCTTCTCAAATGATTCTGAATAACTTAGTCGATACATTTTATAAATCTTACATTTGTCTCTTAAAAAGTTAGCACAATATTTCTAAAAATGTTTCGGCAGTTGGTCAATTATTTTTTGCATCATAAAAGTGTATTCAATGGCTTGCTTAAGGTTTCATTACAAACAAGTAGAGTCAAGTTCTTTTTTGCTTAAATACTATTTCTCAACACCGCAAACATTTTCCTACCAAAAGAATTACATTTATTGTATCTTATCTGTGGTCTTTTCTCTTATTTGTTGTCTTTTCTCAGC
>OU015753.1:78620304-78657885 GCA_907169655.1 Acomys percivali
TTTTCTCAGCTACTGGCCACAGATACATATCCAATCTTGGTGCTGAGAAAATGGGGACAGGGATTACAGCATGGCTTCCTAATACATTAGACAAGAGCTTCTAAAGATACAAAAATCCACTGAGGTAACTTCTAATCAAGTAGGACTTTGGAAACCAGCAATAAGTACTCTAACAAAACAGAAGAGGGACCTGAAGAGTGAATTTCTGTGAGTTTTTATGTGTTTGAAGTATGTTAAACTTCATTCTTCTTTAGTGTTTCTTTATAGCTTTATCTCTCAGTAGTAGTAATTCAAGTCAATATAAGCATTTAGGATACAGATGGTAGATATAGATAGATGTCATATATGTCGGTAGATAGATCGATTGATAGATAGACAGATAGTAGATAGATGGATAGGTGGATAGATGGCTAGATGGATGATATATATACTTTAATTCTGAGACTTATACATAGCTAATTTTTCTACTTATGCAATTGTCCTCAAATTTCATTATCATTCATCTACCTTTATAATGTCTTTAATGTCACACATACATAATGTACTTTGATCATCTTCAGCCCCTTTACTGTTTTCCTGTCCAATTCACCAAGATTGCCATGTTCTTCTCAATGAGTTCCCTTCCAACATTACATCATTTTTATGGCCCACTGTATTTAATTAGAGTTGTTTAGATGATTGTGGGTTTATTATTGAAGCATGGGCAACTTCTCAGTCGCTGTACCATTGTAGCTCCTATGTTCTTTCCATCTTAAATAAAGGACAGATGTTTTTATTTAGCAAGTGAGGAAAAAAGGGGAAAAAAAGGTAAAGAGTGTTGCAGAAGTCAAACTGAGTCCTGCATTTAGACAATCTTGAAGATGTTTCTAGAGTTCACATTTAGGGCCATGTTCTTAGATAGTATGGTACAAAATGAATTGTTAGTCCCTGTTCCTGGGACACTAGGAGTTTAACAAGGAAGGAAAGAGGTACTCAATATAAAAATAAAAATGCAATGACAAAATGTTATATGGCCATTAGAATGCAGTGGGATTCCACTGCATCAGAAAGCATGAATGATGATTCTAAGAGATAATGATAACTCTTCTGAGATATAGTGCAAAAAGCTGGGAAAAGCATATGAAAAATTGCTTAAGGCAGAGAGATCATTTCAAAGGAGTGCTCTGAGACAGCAGAATTATTTAAATTTATGGTTGGATCAATGGAAGAAGAAAAATGATTCCTGTGGGCATTGGAAGTGAGCATCACCAAGAACTTGCATGTTAGTATTGACTGGAAAGACAAACATACTTGCATGTTCCCATGATGAGTTTGGTTTAGACAATAGACTTCATATCTCTTATCTAAAATGCTTAGGGTCAGAGTGTTTCAAAATTCAGGTTGTTATCATGGTTTTTGCATAGTATTTGCATAATACAGTTAGATATCTCGTGAATGAAATCAAAGAATGACCATGAAATTAGTGTGTTTCATATATTTTATACACAGAGCTTTAAAGTAATTATATATAATAATCAAATACATAAACAAATCTGTGCATATTGAGCTATCACATTTTTGGTATCCATTCGGTGCTCCAAATTTTCAGATTTTTATAGGACTTCAGAGGTTGGAATTTTAAATTACAGATATAAATACAAAACACATGGAGTAGAGCCTGAATGCTCACATAGAAACCAAAGCTTCAGGAGATTTGGGTTCTTTATAACTAGAGACTGAACAAGCCTTCTCCAAGATCTTATTTTAGCCTATTTGATTTTATTATGAACTTTATACCTTCATCATACGAGAAACTAAATGTCTTTATTTTAGTAAGCTTCTAAACTGTAATCTGAAATTTTTGAGTTGAAAAAGACCAGATTTTAACCTAATCTTAACTATGTATTTCTTCAAAGTTAGAGGAAAAGATGTTTGGTTTCAAGCTATCACTCATTCTTGGCTCCCCGTGAATCAGAATTAAGTTTCTTATTCAATGTATTTAACTGTTTCCCCAAAGTTTTCATTCTGAAATTCTTTTGTTTTTGTTATTGTTGATGTTGTTTCTATGTGGGGCAGGGTTGGGGATTGAATCCAAGTCTTCTCATATGGTATGCAACAGTAAGCCACATCCTTTGCCCAATCTTCCTACATTTGTAACCATTCTCTTTTCCAAAGAAAGCAGAGAACAGACACTAATGACAACAGTACATTGCTACCAAAAACATTAATAAATTAAAAAGATGAAATTCTAAATTAACAACGCTAAAATATTAAACTATCCTTAATAAAAACATAAAACGATATGGACACCATGTTACAACATTTATATCCTTAAATAAAGGCTGTTATTTTTTTACTGTAGTCCAAACAACATAACATGGCTAAGAAATTGGTTCTTGTCCCTAAGTTTTTGTTTGGTTGTTTGGTTGTTTAGTTGTTGTTGTTGTTCTAAAAATCAGTGATTTCTTGCACACACTTTCTTTCTTGTTTTATCTCACATCTCTCTCTTTGTGAAAAGGCAGCAGTTGCATCATGATTCAATTGTGTGGAAAGAAGCCAGTCTTTACCAGCACCCACTTGAATGAGCTTAAAAGTTAGTCCCACTACAGCCTCTACCTCAGGCGATTCTCAAGATGAAACTATAATGTCAAAGGAGGAAGTTCCTGAAAGACCTTGACTTAGAGGCAACCAGCCAAGGCATGCCTGGGTCTCTTGCTCATAGGAATTATAAAACAATAAGTGCCCATTATTCAAAGGCACTAAGTTTTTGAGTTATTGATTATGTAATACATTTAAAAGTGTAAAATACTGAATTGAACTATTCAGTAATGTCTAGTAAAAGCATGTCAATTTAGTTCAAAAGTGTACCCCTCTTACTAACTCATCCTTGAGATAATAAGTAGTCCTTGATTGTGATAAATCATTAAAAGCATTTATAATTACCCCACAAATGTTCACAGGAAGTGAAGAAATGCCTGGAGCTTCTTTATTGTACAGCACTTTTGTCAAAGATTAAAGCCTTCTCTCTTGGAAGGAAACTTCTTTAGACATAGAATATAAAAGAAAAGTAAAGCAACAGGATATTTAAGGACAGGATTCTTACACTGATGTAGAAAAAAAAGAATGTTCAGGGAGAAAATTATATACTCCATCCTACAGGAAAGCTCCCCTAAGACAGGAGTCAACAATTCTAAATAGCTTCAGGAAGTTCCTGAAACTGACCAGGCTTACTGGACTTCCCCTCCCAGAACATATAAATAGTAAATACTGCTGTGAATAGCTCTCAGGCAAGACAGACATACAGAAGACTCTCCAACAAACTCAGACACCTGGAAGAAGCAGAGATGAGTGGAACTACTTAGGGCAAACAAACCAGCTGAGCAGCCTGGAAGAGTCTCCTACCAGCTGTCCTACCCAGGAAGAATATGCTTCAATTTGTTGCACTGCCTGACGGATGGCAGCCATTTGCCACCGCGGTACCGAGTTGAGGGCGAGGGATTGCGGATTTAACTCATACACACACGCACGCACGCACGCACGCACGCACACACACTAACACAGCGGGTCCTTTGTGCTAAGAGAGCAGCAGCCACAGCAGCAGCCGCGGCAGTGGTGTATTATTCTCCCTTCAGAGTTCCAAAGAGCCTTCTTATAGGCAGCAAAACAGGAATCCTCCTCCCAGGTGAAATCCCTCAAAAGGTGATTGCACACAGGAGGAAAAGTCTCGAGGATGGGAGGGTTGCATTCTCAGAGCAGTAAACATGACTAGCTAACCAAGATAAACACAGACATGGAAGCTGCTAGAAACAGGACATGAAACAGCAAGACAGGCAGGCAGCCCAGTCGAGCCTGGTTCCTACAATTCTGGGTTAGGCATTAGTGATACAGATGTCTTTGCATCATTTTTGCTCCTGTAAGTAACCTCTCATCCATATTTCTCTAACCCAATAAAAGCCATTGATTCACCAAGTTGGGCTCTGTTGGTATTTATATTTTGGTTTGTCAAACTCCCTATCTGGGGTGAGTACACATGTGTTCACACTTCCCAAGGAAGTCCCACATCATTAGGGATCTTTGCCACTTGGGTTGCCTTGCCTGCTTCCCATAGGGCCATTCACTTTGATCATCTGCACCTGCTCTGGGAAATTGTAAAGGACAGAATCCTGCACAGTGAGGATGAGCTGCTTCTGCTGGGATTCAGCTTTTAGTTGGAATACAGCTTATGAGACCTCCCGTTAGTGTGTTCCTCCAGAAAGCAGGGGCGTGTCAAATGAAAATGGAGGCAGGGGCTCAATAGCTACTAAAGAAAGACATTAGAGAAAAGTATCACTACCAACCCAACAGTGAGAAAATTCTGGATAACCTCTAGTCACTTTAATCCCATCTATGAGCTTGTAACTTAAGGGAATTGAGGAACCTGAACTGGAGGAGATGTTAAAATCTCCCCCTGGAAGACAAGCTGTAGCAAGAGAGGGCTTGAGAAGGTCCCTTGTTCACCACATTGAAGCGCAAGCAGTTGGTTCTTGAGTTCAGCAAATACAGATCCTCCAGTCATGGTTCCACCAATCACAAATCAGAAATATTTTCTTAAGGATTATGATTTCATGAAATAAATTGACCCTTTCTTGTACCATTACTTCCTAACACAGTACAGCAAACAAACTATTTAAATAGCCTATGCAGCATACTATGTGTGTTTCTGAATTAACTCCCTGGGGGCAGTTTATATGCAATGTCTACCCTGACTCCTAAGTTCCTAAAGACAAACCAAGACACAATTCTACCAAAGTTTCCATAAGGAGAAAGAAGAGATAAACAAGGTTGACTTTGTTTTGTTTTTAACTTGGGCTCCATACCCTATAAGGTAAACGTCTGCCCCATGTGAAACTGTATATTAAATTTTCAGCATACCTTCTCGATGTATATACAGTCCTCTTGAGTAAGAGAACCTCCAAGCAGGGAACATGGTCCAGGAGCCAGCATGCCATTTCAGTCTGTCATGACTCTGCCAGTGTTAAAAAGAGGCCTTAGTCAGAGTCCTAACGCCCTCTATCATAGAGAGCAGGGTAGTGATCTTCTTAAATGTTTATTGACTTGATAGGGAAGATGAAATTACTGAGTTTAAGACCTAACCTATCTCAATAGGCTTGTGAAAAACAGTAGTAATTTTTTTCAGCTGGACATTTTTTATTAGCAATGTGCATTAAGTGTTTCCCAACTAATATTTCATTGCCAAAGCTGAGAGATGGGAGTTATTCATAAGACATTTTTAGAAGATAAGGATGCAGTGTAAACATCCCAGGACTTAATATTCCCTGAAAGAATTACACATGAAAAGGGAGGGACTCTGGCTGAGGCACATGGTATCAATCCCTCTGTTTCTTTTCATTCATCTCATAGTCTTTTAATCACTTGCAATGGAACAGGTAGATAGATGTGTTAGATCCAGAGACTACAATGTTAAATGAAAATAATTCTATTTCACACCCGAGTATACACTACTACCAATAAACCGTGGGGGTGCAGGATTGCTCAATTTGGATACAAATTATGAAAGAGCCAAGTATAGTTTTGAAGTATCCACTACTCATCGTTCAGTGTTACCAGCTCTTAGAGCTATCACTTCTGTTAAAGACTCTTTGGCTCAATGTGAGAAATCATCTAAACAAGAATTTACTGGGGCTTGGGCTTAAGAGAGTACATGGAGAAAGGTCTCAAGACTGGCTTTTCTGAGGACAGCAGGAATGGCACTTATGTAGCAAATGGAGTTGGCATATTTTTCCTGCATCTTATTCCTATTCTTTGTTCCAGATGAATGACTTTGTACATGACTGGGTGCTCTACTGCACCTAGTTGTCTTAAGGAGGTGGAGGACTCACTACCACCACCCACTGCCCTAGGTGTCAGGGAAATCCTCTGCAAGGCTTGTGGGCCCATGACACAATGATGGTCACCACAATAGTGGTGCAGTAATGATGAGAGCCCTGGCACAGGTAGTTCCTGGGGTGCCCGGAGTGTTAGCAGCAACCGTGGATATTGTGATTGCAGCTGAGGTGGCACTGATTGTCACAGCAGATGGAAGGATGTGGGCACTGCTTCCCATCCCATCACAGCAGCACTGTGGCAGGCTTCCCCCCATGACAAATGATGTTACCCAAATTGTGACCCCTGTCCTATTGCACCCTATCCCTTAGATCTGTCGTGGAGTCCTACGAATTCACCCCAAGATGGAAAAGCTATCCACAACAACAACCTGTCTACAAGACACAAAAGAGCATAAGGCATAAAAATTGAAATGAAGCTATGTTTGTGGGGAAAGTTGGACTATTCTTATTCTATTTTATTTGTAAGAGATAAAAATTAGTAAAGGAACCTCTATAAACTAAAATCAGTGTACAGAAGAAAACACAGATGGCATGGACGGACAGAACTGATGCCTTTTCAATTGTGTGACTTTTTCAAAGCTCTTAGCTGTTGCGTGAATGAAGAGAATCTATTGGGAAGGATCCAGATAATAAGAAGGTAATAAAATGGTTTAATGTCACTTTGAAAGATGACCACATTTTTATATTCAGTTATTTTTTTTAAAACACAAGAGAAATTTATTTTTATGTGCACTTGTCTAGTACTTTTGAAGAGAAAACTCTGTTCTATATGGAAGAACGTGAGCTCTGGAACTTGTTTCCTGTGCTCATAATACTTTTTGTGTCCTGTTGTATAGTTCTTTCAGGCATGTTTTAACTGGAGTAGGTTCTGAGTAGATGATAACTATCCTCTGTTAAAAATCATTTATCTTAAGAAAAAGTTATCAGTGGGACCAGATTCAACTAGTTCCTTTTTGAGTCATAGTATATACCTAACTAACTGAAATGCAAACATTCCTCTCCATATTGGATTTAGCCTAGTTAGTTCCAGAAAATAATGCTGGCTTAAAAACTTTCTCACGTATTCTGGTGCCTCACATTTGACTATGTCCCCTGGCAGGGGAGACCTGGTGGCACTCAGAGGAAGGACAGCAGGTCACCGAGAAGAGACTTGATACCCTATGAGCATATACAGGGGGAGGTAATCCCTCTGAGGAACAGTCATAGGGGAGGGGAATAAGGGGAAAGTGGGAGGGAGGGAAGAATGGGAGGATACAAGGGATGGGATAACCATTGAGATGTAACAAGAATAAATTAATAAAATTTAAAAAAATAAAAAAAGAAATACATCCCTTATATGTTACATAAAATATCAACATTTAATAGATGAAATGTTAGTCTTACCAAAAGTGATTTAATGAAACATACTTACAAATGATTAGTGAGTTTTAGAAGTGAGCAGAGCTTTCCATCTTTTTCTGTAGCTCAGAATCAAAACAAACACAATAGCCATATATCAAGTTGGGTGCTGAGGAAACACACTAAAGTTCAGTATTGGACACTTTAAGATATGTAGAGATATAGGGATCTCTCTAAAACAGGTAGTAAGAAAGAATGCACAACACTTAACCTGCCACAGCATAGGTGTGGCAGGACAGAGATATATGAAAAGAGAAAGAGGGAGACACAGTGGGAATGTGGGCTTGATAATACACACAGAGGAGAAGCAATAGAGCTTAGCTGATCTGGGATCTGCACTGCCACTGGTGCTTCAATTATTGCTTTAATTTCCCCCATACAAGAGCACAGTTCCATAATGAAAAGGTATTTGGAAAAGCCCATGCCCAAGTGTGCCCAAGGGAAACACAGTCTCTACCTTTCCCTATCCCATGGAACTCAGAACAACAGTATCACCCTAGCTCACCCAGCATCTACCCAGTTGCTCACTGCGGTCCAGGCAGAATTCCTCTGTAAGCGAGCTCAGTGAAAAGTGTAATTCCAAACGAAGACAGAAAGTAACATAGACTTTGTTTTTCAAGTTTAGCAGCTTGAGATGGCTAAAGATTATCTTATAAAATTTAGGTTTATACTTATTTTGCTCCCTCTACAGTTCTCAGTAATATGCTATATGTAATATTCCAGGAAGCATCAACAAAAGGAGTACACTTGCTGAAAGATTTTTACAGAAAATTGGAACATATCTAAGCCAGCCATGTGCAAAAACAACAACATAGAAATACAATGTACATGTGTGTGTAGTCTAGGACAACTGTATTGATAAAATGATGGATAGCTAATATAGTATAATGTTTTATTTAAATCAATAACATCTGGGAAAGTACAGAAATAGATAAATTAAGGACAACAATAAAGAATGCACATATATAACATGAATAGGATATAAGTTGTGAATTAGGAAAAACAAGCAAATGGAAACCTTAGAAATGAGGAGTGCAAGGTGTCCAGTTAAAAAAACTCCTTGGAAGCATCAATAATAGACTAGCTTAAACAGAGAGGGAGAGAGAGGATAGGACGTTGTAACATTAATCATATTAGTAAGTTGTTGTTATGTGCTGTTCATACTCATTGAAAACAAGCTCTAGGAGCAAGGAATATTTTCCTAGATGAGACTCAGGCATCTTGAATCTCATGTGGCCTCTAAGACTGCCCATTGTGGAGCAGAATAGCTCACTGATACTTTTGTAAATAAGACGGAGGACAGCCTGGGGTATTAAAGACTGTGTTCCCCGAGGACAGGCAGAGCGTAGACAATTTCTTCTAATAGGCATCACTCTTGTTTATCTCATGGTATAAAAATGCACTCAGTGGAAATGGGAAGTGGGAAACCTACCCTGAAGACAAAAATATATTCTGCCCAAATCTTTCAATCAAAAACTCCTCCTAGCTAACTCAACAGGATTCCTATGTTCATTTATGCTAAATGTTATAAGTGTCCAATTTTATGTTCTGTCACTTAACCACACTTTGCTATTCTTTTCCTTTTGCTTACTAAACACTTAATGAGCTCTCATTTAAAACTGGAAGTACAGTTATTGTGGATTTTTTTCTAGACAGAATTAATATCAAGATGACATTGATGAGTACATACATTTAGATAATAATTTTAAAATTGTGAGCAGAACATGAAAGGTTCCTGGAGCAAATTTAGAGTACCAGACTTGACAAAGTACAGACTAAAAACTAAAATCTAAAAGAAGACCTACTCAGTGAGTAAGCAGAGACTATTTCCTAAATTGTGGAGCAATATGTGAGCTTCCAGGTACAGAACGCATCTAGAAATGTGACTAGAAAATGGCTTATTTATAGGGAATTATAACTAAAATTCTAAAAGAACAGAAAAAGAAAAAATTTAAAGAGAAATAAAGCTATGACAGGGGTTGGAAAGACAGGTCAGTCATTAAGATCGCTTCTGGCTATTCCAAAGAAAGCAGGTTTGATGCCCAGAGTCTACATGGTGGATCACAGGCATCTGTAATCTAGCCCAGAGGATTTAATATCCTTTTTTAGTCTCCTAAGATACTCTATACATATATCACACAGCTACACTACATCCAAAACAACCTTACACATCAAATAAAAATGAACAAATACCTATAAAATATCTACAAGAGTGAAAAGTCAAGAAATTTATAAAACAAAAAGAATAATAGAAACTTTAAGTACCAGAAGGTCATAAAATTATGTATCTTAGCATCTAAGAAAGTAATTGTCAATCTAAATTATTACATCCAGCAAAATTACTCTTCAGAATGAACACGTAAAGACCTTATAATAAAACAATTTATTTTACCATTAATCCTGCTTTGAAGAAAATACTAAGAGATAGCCTATACACAGAAGAGGAGGAGGAAACACAATCCTGGGAGCACAGTAACAAAATAAGTCTTATTAGAAAAAAAATGGAGAAGCAAATAAAAATTTTTAAGTGAAACAAGAAAAGTCAAAATGGCAGAAATTAATATCTACTTTTCAATAACAACTCTAAATATAAATTCTCCGAAGAACAGTCCGACTGACTGATGGATAACCAAGGTCCTACTCTTCCCTGTGTGCAGGAAAGAAATGTTAACAGCAAAGATGACTGACAAAAGAAGTTGGTGTCATTGTAAAGAAGCAATGATACAATACCAGTTAAAGAATACACCATGACAAATATTAGTCAGCACATAAACAAAATCAAGTGGCTGGAGAAATTGGTCTTGCTCTTGCTACTATTGCAGAGAATGTGAGCTCACTGCTTAAGACTATGTCCAGCAACTCACAATCAAATGCCATTCCCCCTCCAGATTATCTAGTTCCCTCTTCTGGACTCTGTAGACACCTATGCTCAGATGTTTACATACATCCCCTATACACACACACATACACACACACACACACACACACACACACACACACACTTAAAAAAATAAATCTACTTTTTAAAAAGGACAAGATCATCTTAACAGATATTATTAACAAAATTAGACATTATGATAAAAGCTGTGAGATCTGAGCCTGGTAGTATAGGCCATGGCCCTAACCTTTTTAGAAAGGTTTCTTTGTAGAAAGAAATATAGGATAGGAAGATGACAGTATGCCTGAGCTACAGAATAGAGTCACAGCTGGCTTGGGCAATGAGGTGAGTGCAACTAAACCAACTGAAAAGTGAAAAGAAAACTAGTTATTCACCTGACGTGCAAGGCACTTGCTAGTAAATAGGCTTGATTTCTACTGGGTGCAGGAACACCGAAACTCTGAAATCAGGTGTGAAAATCATCACACGCCACTAGCATAAAAGCTAAACACAATAAACTCAGAGCCAACATTATGTTAAATGGAGGAAACTGACAGCATGCCAGTAATCTTCAGATATTGTGAATGAGTAAGGAGGTACATCCTAGCTCCTCTTACTCTACACAGTGTTTGGTATTTCAGCTACAAAAGTAAGGTAAGGGAAGGGAATCAAGTGATTAAAAATAAATCAAATTCCTACTTGCATATAGTTAGAGCCTGTACTTAGAGGATTGAAAATGCCTTTAGACCTAGCAAGTTCTCCAAATAGGATGGTACCAAACCCCTACACAAAAATCAATAGCTTTTGAATTTTTAAGTTTTTGTATGTACCAGTAAGGTATCTTTTCAGAAATAAATCAACAAAAGAATCCCATTTACAAGTTTTAAAGACAATAAAATGCCTAGTAATTAACATAATGAAGAAAATAAAAGACCGCTAAAAAGAAAATTATAAAATATTCTAGAAAGGAGATTCTGAAATATATAGCACTATCAAAGTCTATGTTACACACCGCCACAAAACCCCCACACCCCCATGGAGGAGTTCTACACTGATAGAAGAGTGATTACGAATATTGTTCCTCATAGTTCCCAGAAGCTACCATGTGTTGTGGGAAGTTTTGAATTCTTTAACAAACTCAGTTATGTTATGTAAACATGCCTTTGTTTTAATCCCAGGTGTGGGATATGGAGATTGCTCCAGTTGGTCCACAGCTGGAAACAGCCTTGTGAGGGTTCACATGATCTTCGTCAGTTGATAACAGCTTCCTGGGAGAGCATGCTGTCTTCATCAGCAGGGTACTGCTTTGTGCAGAGATATGTTTTTTTTTTTTCACGTCTTATGAGGACTTTGAGAGGGTATAAATACAAGAGCCTATAGAGAAAGAGGATGGAGGGCTGCCAGAACACTTGGAGGAGGAGGTCAAAGGAGGAAGCGAAGTCTACAGCTGTGTTTGCTGTTGCTGGCTGGACATCCTGACAGTGGAGATTGGTATTGCCTCAAAGATCCCTGTGACTTTAAGCAGCAGGAAGTAGCAAAAACGAACTATGTCTCTTCTTACCACTAACCCTCTTTTTTTCCTACCTGGTGTTGGGATGTTGGAAAGGACTGGGATGGAGAAGGGAAAAAGAGACATAAGAGACCAAAATAAAAATAGATTTAAAACGCACACCTACAACCATGTTCTAACCTAAAGGCTGTGGCTACCGGATTGACTTTTTCTGAAAATTTCTAGAGACTCCACAGTGGTGAGTCCATGGCCTATGTCTCCTCAAACATCCCAGCGGCTGGCTGGATTTCACAATTGCCTTGATCCTAGAACTCAACAGAAAAATATCTAGGGAATAGTGACATTGATTATATGTACCGTGTGCCCTCACACAAGAAAATTGGAATAACCAGGAGCTGAGTCATCCCTCACCAAGGCTGGTAAGGAAGAGGTAAGTAAGACATGCAAGACGGCAGAGCTATAGATGAATGGCAGGACCTTCCTCACGTAGCAGCAGCAGCACCCCATTGTCTTTACATAGATGTTACAGACACTCTGCTGAATCGATACTGAAAATCTAACAGATGCACAGGAGGAGCAACAGGCAGAGGGAGTCTTACCACCATGCTACTCAATTGTTTAAAGTGTGAGGAAGGTAGGTGTTGTATTGAGCATGGGTGAGGACTAAGTGATTCTCGCATCATTTTCTGCAGTTGCCCTCTCCTGGCTAAATCCACTGAAGTCTTTTATAGAAAATCGTATTTCTCTCTCTCAAATTGCTATGCCTGCTGGCATCGAAAAAACAAGGCATCAGTGTCACTGCTTCTTCTGATATTCAACACCTTTAACCATCAATGAAATGTATCAATGCTGTGATTCCATCTCACCCCAGTCAAAACAGATAAGAACAAGAAAATAAAAACGCGCTTACGGGGGCTCTGGGAGCAGGAACCTTGTATATCGTTGGTGGAACTATAATAATGTTGCTACTCTGGGACTCAATAAAGAGGCTTCTTGAAAACCTGAAAATAGGTCTACCATGCTACCCAATTGCACAATTCCTAGACACACAATGACAAGAATTAAAGAGAGCTTGCTATAGAGATGACTGCACACCCATGATTACCACAGCAGTGTTTACAGTAGACAAGATACAGAGACATCTCAGATGCCTAGAAATTAAAGAATGAGTAAAGAAAATGTGATACAAATATATAATAAAGCATACGTAATAGTGTAAAAATCATATTATTTACAGGAAAGTAGATGGAACTGGGGAACATTGCATTAAGTAAATAAAATAAGCCAAACATGGAAAGATGATTACCACTTATTTTCCTCTAGTATGAGGAATCTTTTTTTAAAAAGCTGATATGAAAATAGGAAGATGATGAGCAGGGCAGCTACATTTCAACACATGATCCCTTGAGGATTTAACATAAACCATATCTGAACCACAGCAATGGATTTTAGCAACATGATTCTTCATTTCAAATAATATTACAGCCTCTAAGGAAAGAGCAATTATCTGGAATTATTTTCCACTTCATTTATGAATTTGAAAAGCTCCCATAATACCAGCTGTCCACATAAAATTATTAGTTATTTTATCTTAAATTAAAACACATGCAAGTTAATTGTTGGTTCCACAAAGATAGCTATGATTACATGTTTACCTATATGTATTTTTGCCAAAAATATTGAAACATTTATTGTAAAGGAAAAGCAGATTTCTTAAAATTAATTCAAATAAAAAGAAATTCACGAATGTCACAAGACAAGTTTCCATATGGCATTAAACTAAACTAATTTTCAAGGGTTTTTAAAGATCTATTCTTTTAATTAAATTTAACTTAGACTTTCTGGCTCAGAATACTCACTATGCTAATAGAAACATCTGCAGAAAATCTGTTTTTCTACTTATTGCAAGGAAACACAAGATAGTCATGAGGGAAATATTCTCTATGCTATCTATGAGCCATCTCATTGACACAAAAAGGAAATTATGCCCATTACGGTGATGTTTAATGATTAAAGTGTCTGAAATAGTTCTCGAGATTAACTTAAAAGGAAAAGCTGACAGCATTTTAAAACATTACAATTTTTAAGATATATATTTAAACTTTGTGAATAAAATCAGTGATCCCTATTTTGTATAAGAAATATCACAAAATATGTGATGCTGCCCAATAGCAGCTTTATTGTTCCAGGTGATCCAGTACTTAAAACCAAGTATTTACTAAGATGAGGTGGGGCACTATTTGGTTTCCTTGGAGGACTAAAACTGATAAAATACATATATCACAAAAGTAAATTGATTAAATTGTCTTACACAACCAGAGGCTGAGCATTCCTATAGTGGCCATCTACAGGCAGGGAGAGCATGGCAAACAAGTAGCTGATCATTCTATGCTTGGGCTGCAGAACAAAAGGGAGAGACAGTGCAGTGTCCAGTACAGTCTGAAGACCAAGAAGCTCTGTGGAGCCTCACTGGTCCAATTATACACTGGAAGACTGAAGAGTGTGGAGCCAGCAGCAAACAGGTATCAAGCTTGAAGCTGTGCCCCATCTTCCGTTGTCCTTTTTTTTTTTTTCTCCCATCTAGATCTCCATTTTTCAGAATTATGTCAGGCACATTCAGTGTGGGTCTCGTACATGTAGTCTAATCACTTTGCCCCCACACCCCCCATCGACACACACAATATCAAGTGTGCAGGAGACTTTCAATCTCATGGCTGAGATTCACAATCACAAATGCTGGAGGCTGAAATGGGGGCCTGGCTCCCTAGGACTTCAGTCATGATAGAAATGCACTGCCATAGCCAATGGAATTTGTGTTTTGGAAATTAACAGTTTCTGAACTAAGTACAAGATTTGACCTAATAAGTGACTCGCTTATATCATGCTGATTGAAAATGTTCCTGAAATTTAAAGCCTGACATTAGTAGGAGGCACAATCTCACAGCAAATTCTCTGACCTTCTGGCATTGACAATCTTTCTGCCTCCTCTTCTGCCAAAATTCTTGAGCCTAAGGCACGGGAGTGCTTTGTAGATGTTCACTGGGACTGGTCTCCACAACACTGTGGGTTGGCTGGTTGTAGTATTATTGTGGTTTTCTGTAACCACCTCGTGTCTATTCCAAAGAAAAGTTACTTTGGTAAGAGATGAGGACAGCACTGGTCTACGGGTATGAGTGAATATTTATTGCTTGTTGTTAGGGATTGTTCTGGTTTAGTAAATTACTGGTTGTAAATACTGCCTCAAAGAACCCTGATAACTACCAAGTAAGATCAGAAGTTTTCCACATAAAAATATCACTGTGATCACTCCAACTAAATAGCCAAATTTCGCAGGGAAAAAGTCCATGAGGCCTCAAACCCACACAAGGAACTATAGGCAACAGAGTAAAGCTGAGAGTGGAAGAAATGGTCCTCCCCAGGGAAGAGTACAATTGGCTGCCAAGTGCAAACAGTCAACCCTGAAAACACCCATATAAGTATCAACAGGTTATATTTAGGAATACAAATACATACATTCATACAAGAACAACTGATGAAAAGAGAAGGCATGAATTTGAAGGAATACATGAATCAGTATATGGGAGTGTTTGGAGAGAGGAAAAGAAAAAGAGAAATGTAATTACATTACAATCTCAAAAGTAAGCAAAAATTATTTAAGACACCACAGTTTTAAAAACAAACAAAATCTTCTGGTTTTATAAACGAGGAAGAACATGGATTTTCTTTTCAAGAAGTTACTTTTATGTGTGTGAATACTTTGTATGAATGCATGTCTGTGTACCACACAGCAGCATGATGCCTGTGGAGGCCATAAGAGGGAATTTAATTCCCGGGGACTCAAGTTACAAATAGTTCTGAGTCTCCATGTAGGTGCTGGGAAACAAAACTGGCTCCCTTGGAAGGTCAGCAAGTACTCTCAACAGCTGAACCATCTCTAGCTTCATTATTTCTCAAAAATAAAGAGGCATGATATAATGAAAAAGAAAGCTAGGAATATAGCAGGCAGCTGGTAATTTTACTGCCACATAGACGGTGATTTGCTATGTGACTTTTAGGAATTCAAGTAACAGCTCAACGGCTGTCAGGTGCCATATGTACAACAGATCCCCAAACAAGGTTACCTGGCAGGCATTATGCATGATGCCGTCTCGTCATCACCCTTTCTTTCTTCATGCCCAGTTGATGTTAAGGGAGGAATGCCAAGGCTTGTGGTAACTTTAGCTCTCTTGAAACAAGTTAACATAAAAATGACACAGTATTTTACAACCCAAATAAATATTAGGTGAAGTAATCTGGGAAAAAAAGACGGGCAGTACTGAGGACAGACAGTATGTGATGATCTAAGTTTGAATACTCCAGTGGGAAAATACTTATTGAAATTACCTCTTTTCTAAGATAACAAGCCCCAAGTAAGACTGAGGCCAGTGGCGGCTAAAGTGAAAGAAAGCAATTAAGGAAATCAATTAGTTAAGGATCTAGAAAAATTATGAAACTACATAATGAGGCCACTCTTCATAAATCCCACCAGGGAGGTACCACTCTCTATACTGTCTCCAATCCTGTCTTTCTTACAGGAGAAGGCACTACCTAGAAGATACCCCCTTTTCAATATAATTTTAATACCTAGCAGTACAATATTCTATGCAAAGATCCTTCTCCAGGTGTGTCCTCTTGAAGGTCTATATAATATAGAACATCTATATTATATATAATTATATTATATTATATTATATTATATTATATTATATTATATATGATGCATATAGTTCACTTGGATATCTGTGCCCCTATATCCAAGAGCCTAGTTGTTCAGGAGAAGAGATATAAGGAAAAGAGAGACCTCAGATAGTTGCCAACCAAAGCAACTTCATGTAAAAGACAGAATGATTGAACCTAATTTATTACTTCATTAATGGAGGGAGCATTTTTTCATTTAGACAGTTAAACTAGGTAGACCAGGATGGCATCAAACTTGCATCAATCCTCCAGTTCTCAACTTCCTAATAATTGGAATTATAGAGAGGTTAGCAACCATATCTAGCTGTTAGCTTGGTTTATAATAATTAGATATATATTTTAGTGTATATGATCTCCCACTTTAAAGAATTGACATCACCCACAATACTGAGGGATGGCCTCACCAGGGTGGGATTTTGCTTTGTCAGGCTGCCTCACACAGGCTTTGGCTTTAGCACTTCCCCAGTTGCTTAGATGAAAAAAGGGATCATTTGGATCCTCAGGTGACCCACATGCAAGGAATTTTCTGAAGTCAGAGCAATAAAGAAAACTGGAGAAGGTCAGAAATTTACAGAGTTGTCTGAAAGTTACAAAACATTTTCTTGTGTATTATCGCAACTCTTTCCTTAGCAAATAGTAGTAACAATAGATAAAAAGCACACTCTTCACATTTGTAACAGAGGAAAAATTGAAAATATGTTTGTATCTTTATGGACAGCAGAAATAAAGGTTGAATCTTGTCTTAAGTAATCCTTTCCTTAAAGTATGTGATATATTTAAACTTTTTTAAACTATATAAACCCACAGTGAAGGTTAAATATAATCCTATCATGAAATGTTCAATAGTCTTTAAGAGACACAAGCTCTTGGAGCTGGCTTCTGTTTGAACAGTCTCTGACTTATACTTGGAACTGATGTCCAACTGGCTTCTGCCCTAGAAATTCTGTGTTCTTTTATTAAGGAGAGAGAAAAGGAATCTCTAAGAGAAAGGAGATGTTATTTTGAGCCTAGGACTCATCTAACTCTTTTTATAAATGTGAAGTGACTGAAGCTTAGAAAAGATAAGCAATTTGCTCTAGATCACAAAGAGACATGGCACTAGGCTGCAGATCCAGAGCTCACAGCCTCCATGTGTCCAGTAAAGGGGTTTCCACGCAGTATAGCTGGTGTTTTCTTCTATGTCTATTCAGTTTAGCACTATCTCTGCCCAGTGATATAGACAGACAGACAGACAGACAGACAGACAGACAGACAGACAGACAGACAGACAGATCTACATATATATGTATATATATATATATATATATATATATATATATCAAATCTTCTGGAGTTAACATATATATTTAGACATAGATTGTAGGCTTGATATACAAACTATTTGTTTCCTATGCATTCGAAATATGGTTTATGTTCTCCATTATATCCAAAGTGATCATTTCAGATGACAATAATATTGTGTCATCTGGATGCTCCCAACTTTATTTAAGCTACTTTCCAAAACTGTTTTCATGTTTTCTGTTAGCTATTGCCATGGTGACAACTTTCATAAAGGAACTTTCTTTATTCACCTGAATTGTTTGCGTAGAGTAAATGTCAAGGACCAGTTTCATTCTAATCTTCCCAACATAACACATCACAGAACATCATAAGTTGTCATTTCATGGGAGTAAGCATGGGCAATGCTGTTTATTCCTTCACTATTAAGAAGACAAATAGTTTTTGTCCTTGTCACTCTTTCCTAGTTATGTTAATTTTGTCCTAACTTTTTACATATTTATTATGAGATACTTTTCTCATAAACTTGAATGAATTGTTTTTAATTCAATACATGTGTAATTTTTTAATATTTTATTAATTTATTCATATTACATCTAAATTGTTAGCCCATCTCTTTTATCTTCCCATTCCTCCCTCCCTCCCTTTTCCCCTACTCCCCTGCCCTAGGTTTGTGACTGAGGGGACCTCCTCCCCCTGTATATGCTCATAGGGTATCAAGTCTCTTCTTAATAGGCTGCTATCCTTCCTCTGAGTGCCACCAGGCCTCCCCATAAAGGGGACATGGTCAAAAATGGGGCACCAGAGTTTGTGTGAAAGTCAGTCCCCACTCTCCGCTCAATGGTGGAGAATGTCCTGTCCATCGGCTAGATCTGGGTAAGGGTTCAAAGTTTACTACCTGTATTGTCCTTGTCTGGTGCTATAATTTAAGCAGGACCCCTGGGCCCAGATCTGTCTGTCATAATGTCCTTCTTGTAGGTTTCTAAGACCCTCTGGATCCTTCTATTTCCCCATTCCCCCGTGTTTCTCTCACCTAAAGTCCCAATAGGATGTCCTCCCCTCTGACCCACTTTCCTGGTAAGTGAAGACTTTCATGAGATATGCCCCTTGGGCTAGTGTCTAGATAAAAGTGAGCATATACCATATGACTCTTTCTGCTTCTGGTTAACTCACTCATTATGATCATTTCTAGTTCAATCCATTTGTCCACAAATTTCAGGAATTCCTTGTTTTTAATAGCTGAGTAGTATTTCATAGTGTAAATGTACCACAGTTTTTTTATCCATTCTTCTACTGAGGGACAATTAGGCTGTTTCCATGTTCTGGCTATTATGAATAAGGCCGCTATAAACATGGTTGAGCATATGTCCCTGTTGTATGGTGGAGTATTTTCTGGCCAATACATGTTTGTTTTCCTGATTTATGATGAAAATAAAATACTTTAGCTTCATTTTGAACTTAGTTTTGCTGTTTTCATACTATTAACATATTTAACTATGCTAACTAGTTTTATGTCAACTTGACACAAGCTAGCATTGTTGGAAAGCAGGGACCCTCAATAAAGAAAATACCTCCATAATACTGGACTGCAGGCAAGCCTGCAGAGCCTTTTCTTAATTAGTGAGTGATTAAAGTGTGAAGAAACAGTCTGCATAACACTCTACCATAGTCCTGACTTCAGGTTCCTGCCCTGTTTAAGATCCTGTGCAGACTTTCTTTGATGATGAGCAGTAATGTGAAAGTATAAGGCAAATAAACATTTTCTTCTCCAAGATACTTTGGCCATGGTGTTTTATCACAGAGATAGGAATCTTCATCAAGAGACTAACACTACTTCATTGAACAAATCCAACAAGTAACCTGAGCAATATTGTCAATTAAGTCTTTTGACCAGCATCCATCACAAAATCTGATCACAATGCTGAAATATGAGTCCAACAATATACAGTTATGAAAACTGTAAGCATCAGTTTAAACACTTTTCCTAGCCCCAGATCTAGAAAAATGTAGTGTTTATCTAAAACATTTTTTAATTAATTAATTTATTTAATCACTTTACAGCCTGATCCCAGGCCCCGCCCTCCTCCAAGTCCCACCCTCACCAAACCCTTCCCCCATTCCTCCATTCCATAGGGGAAGGATCCCCCATGTTTTTCAACCCACCCTGGCACTTCAAGTAGCAGCAGGACTAAATGCATCCTCTCCCACTGAGGCCATAAAAGGCAGCCCAGCTAAGGGAAAAGAGATCCAAAGGCAGGCAACAGAGTCAGAGACAGTCTCTACTCTAATTGTTAGGTGACCCACATGATGACCACACTACACATCTGCTACATATGTGTACAGGGCCGAGATCCAGGCCATGCATGTTCTTTGATTGGGCCGTATGGGCCCAGATTAGTTTATTCTCTAGGTCTTCTTGTAGCGTCCTAGTCCCATTTGGCTCCAATAATCCTTCCTCCCACTCTTACACAAGACTTCGCAAGCTCTGCCTATTCTTTGGCTATTTTTCCATATTTACCATATTTTTCGGACCATAAGAAGCACCTGACCATAAGCACACCCAGTTTTTAGAACAGAAAAACAGTAAAAACAGCAATCAGACTTAAAGTGCATCCTAATTTGCCTCCCACCCCACTTTTCTTGGGAGAAAGTGCATCTATAGTCCAAAAAATACGGTATTTCCTGCTAGATGAACCCTTTCAGAAGACAGTTATGCTATATTCCTGTCTGCAATCATAGCAGAGTATCATTAATAGTGTCAAGCGTTAGGTTTCTCCCATGGGGTGGATCTCCAGTTGGGCCAGTCTTGGATTAGCTGTTCCCTCAATCTCTGCTCCATCTTTATCCCTACACTTCTTGTCAGCAGGACAAATTTTGAGTTGAAGGTTTTATGGGTGGATTAGTGTACCCCTCCCTTCACTGGAAGTCCCACCTGGCTAGAGGAAGTATCCCAGCTACTGTATTTCAGGCTCAGTACTCCCCACTGCTGAGACTCTCTGCTAGGGTCACCTTCTTAGACTCCCAGAAGTGTCCCGTATTCCAGAGATGCCCTCCTGCTCTCCCCACACCTAATCTCCTCCATCTTCCTCCTCTTCCCCACTCTCTCCCCCATCCAGCTCCCTCCCTTGATATACTTCAGATTTCTATTTTATTTCCCATTCTGAGTGAAATTCAAACATCCTCCCTTGGGCTTTCCTCGTAACTTAGCTTCTTTGGGTCTGTGGATTGTAGGATGATTATCCTGTACTCTATGGCTTATATCCAGTATAAATGAGCACATACCAAGAGTGTCTTTCTGAGTCTGGGTTATCTCACTCAGGACAGGGTGGCATTTTCTGGTTCCATCCATTTGCCTGAAAATTGCATGACTTTCCTTGTTTTTAATAGCTGAGTAGCATTCCATTGTATAAACATCCCACATTTTCTTTATCAATTTTTATATTCCTCTTTTCCTATCTTCTTTAAGTTAACTTCTCTACATTAAGTCAAATGGTCAGTATGGTGTATACTAAGCCAGCATGTGTCTAGGAGTGACTTTTGTTTGTAGGGCTTCCCCCATCAACCTCTGAGGGCTTCTTATCCAGAGTATATTCTGGAGTCACCTCCTCAGTTTGAAGCTCCTCCTCTATAGTCTTTTCAGGATCCTGTTGTACCACAGGAGCCCATATCCACTCACTTCTCAGGCCAAAGGCAACCAAAACAGCTTTGCTTTTCAGGTGGTCACATCTGATCCCTAGGGAACTGTACAAGCATACTTTGCCCTAAGAAAGTTGTGGAGGATCCAGCAACCTTCTCTGACCTACCCTCTGGTTCACCAGCAACTACCCCATGGATTTCTGGGAGAAAGCCAAGCAGCAGATCATGTGATTTCAGAAGGTCAGATCTTTCTGCCATAGTCCTGTGTTAGGAGTAGATGCACGCAGGGCCCAGCAACTCCTTTCTTAAAAGTCTTCTCCAGTCTCCATTTTTGGAGTGGGTAAGGATGTTAAGAGTTGTACAACTGGTTTTCTATAATCTGTATGGAAAATTGGCATCTTGTTCTGGCACATAGTTTTGGAAATTCACAGCTTTGTTTCTTACTTCCTCAGTTAAAACTTCTGACTAAATGGTCTTTTAAGTTTGTTTCATGATCAGTCATATGTTGCAGAAGATCCTGTATCATTAAAAAGCTGAAAAAAAATGCCTGTACATGTCTAGCCATTAAAACTTCTATTGGAGTCTCTTAAATACTTTTAAATGTCTTTTGCTTTCTAAATGAAATAGATTCTAGGGCATATAGCGTTGTTATATAATTGTATAGATATTATGTTCAACATTTGGAATGTATGCCTTCCTTCCATTTTTAAAAGTTTATTTCACATATTGTTTTCTTTACAACACCAAGTCCAGTTTTGCCTCTCTTGTAAAAAATACTTATGAACACATATTGTGATTATGTAATATTGCATTCCATTTAATAAAACTGGGATTATTCTGTTACTTTGAGATCATGGTATGCTGCATTCTGAATTGTCAGCGTTAGAGTAACACTTTGACTAGAATGATGCTAGCCTATAAATCAGTTTAGAAAAGGTTATGATTGTGATAAAAATTAAAATGAATATTGATAGTCTTTGTCTTACTAAAAGTTTTATTGCTATGAAGAGATACCATGACCTTGGCAACTCTTATAAAATAAAACATATAATTGAGGCTGGCTTACAGTTTCAGAGGTTTAGCTCATATCGTTGTTATGGCAGGAAGTGTCAGGCAGGCAGACATCGTGCTGGAGAAATTGCTGAGAGTCCTTCATCAGGATCATAGGTATCAGGAAAAGAACTGGCTCCAACTTCTGAGACCTCAAAGCCCATGCCCAAGGACACAAGTCCTCCAAAAAAACCCACACCTACTGTAATAAGGCTACACCTCCTAACAGTGCCACTCCTTATGAGCCTATGGGGTCCATTTTTATTCAAACCACCACAGTCTTAAAACACACCCAACACACCCAGCAATATCTGAAATACTTCTCAGATATTAAATTACATCATCCCAAGTCAACTCCAGTAGATACAACTAGCAACCCCAATTCATCACCTCTCCCTAGATGCACAGCTTTTTTTTTTTTTTCTTTTTTTTTTAATAGTTTCATCCTGGGAGGAATGCATCTCTTACTTCTTGGCATTAGTCTTCATCTTGTGGTTTTGTTTATTGACCAATGGGATGTAAGGAGGTATACTGAGTCTTGGTGTGTGCTTCCTTCCTTGGGCTTATGTTCTTCAGCTATTAACATGACAAGAGCATGTGCATATGTCACTGATCACAGGAAGATAGACAACACCAGGAAGAAAGCTGGCCCAATAGCAAGACTTGTAAAATTGAATTATTGTTGCTTTAAATCACTGAATTTTGGGGAAGATTTGTTTAGCAATAGCTTTCAGCATTGGCTCACATAGGACATTCCCGAGTAAGTACTGTTTGTTTACGTTTTTCAACTTCTGGCGCAGCTGTACTGTTTATTATGAAGATCCCATATGTCTCATCCAGCAACCTAATAGTTTTATTATTTGACAATTGTCCATTCACTTTTATAGATCGAGTTAAAACTTTTTCCTCATTAAACCTACTTCATGAATGTCAATGTGCTTGGACCTTGAAGTCCTTCCTTCGTCCATGTTTGTGAACTCATATGGAAAAAAAGGACTCACAAGCCATTTGAGTGACATTATCCTGATGAAATGGTATCTGACACCCAGGTTACTCATTGCCATGCCTGAAAACTCTGGCAGCCTCTGCCACTTCCTGAGGCTGTGGCTTTTCCGTTGGTTGGTTTTCTTGCCTCTTTGGTTTTTAGATATTTGATTTCCTACTCTCCTCATGTTCCTTTCTTACCTCCCACCTCTTTGTATAAACAACCTTAGTTACTCACAGGTGCCTGCATGTCTGGATTCATTCAGCCAAGCACTGCAATAGCTCATGGGAAGACACTTAGCAGAGTGCTGGCATCATACTTTTGTTGGGTATTATTTAATTAATGTTATCTTTACGGTTCTGTTTCTCTCATTACTTCTCATCTTATCTATCCTTAATAATCCTTTCTGAGATCCCTTTGCATGCCTCAGTCTATACCTGTTCTGGAACACACTGCTAATTTAATGAAGATTTCAGTGACATTTCCATTATGACCTTCCTTTCTATGGGCCAGAACTGCATATCCACCTAACCACTATACACTTCTTTAGGATGTTTCATAGATCTCAATTTCAATAGCATAAAGGTAATTTTATCATCTATTCTCTAAACATTCTGGTCCTTTCATGAATATTACCACTATGAATGGTACTACTGTGCAGTCAGCTACCCCCAACCAATAAATGATTTATTCTTCCTCATTCTAATTCTTTTTAATTTTTTATTCTTCTCTAATAATATTGCATCTCAACTACAGTTTTCCCCTTTCTCCCCTGCCTCCAGACCTCCCCCGCCCCGACACACACAGCATGCCTCTCCTCTTTCACAGATCTATCTCTCTTCTCTCCCATCAGAGAAAAACTGGCATAATAAGCTACAATACGATTAGGAACATACCGTCACATCAACACTGGACCAGGCAACCAAGTAGGAGGAAAAGGGTCCCATGAGTAGGCAAAAGAGTCAGGGACAGCCCCTGCTCCCACTGTTAGGATTTTCACAAGAACACCAATCTACTCAACCATAACATATATGCAGAGGATGTTGGTCAGATTTCTACAGGCTCCGTAATCTCTCCAAGTTCTCATGATTCCCTGACAGCTGATTCTGTGTGCATGGTACTCTTGGCATGTCCCTAACCCTTCTGGTTTCTCCAATTCTTCTTCCCCATCCTCGGCAGGACCCTTGGCACTCCACCTAATCTTTGGCTATGATACTCTACATATGTTCCCATCAGCTGCTGAATAAAGTCTCTCTTGTTTCTCTAATGATCAGTTATGCTAGGCTCTGGTCCAAGCCTACTCTGCAGGTAGGACAAACTGGAGGTCAGAGTCAATTAGGTATTTTGTGGCTGGTTGGTATCCCAGTCCCTTTCCTGGTTACAGAAGATGGCTGGCTCAAGACCTGTGTCATCCATTCCTATGAGTCTTTGCTAGGGTTACACTCATAGATACCATGGAATTTCCACTGCACTACGTTTCTGTCTCACCCCCAAGATGCCCCCAAATTCTAGTCATTTATCCTAGGATTTTCTCCCTCCTTTACCCTCGTTCTAACTTATAAATCATCAACTTCTATTGATCTCATTGCCTTGGACCATCTCAGTTGGGTTTAGGTCCTTGGGAACAAGAGTTCTCGAAGTGTCGGTGGACAAAAATAGGCGAAGTGACAAACAGACAAACCCAGAGGTAGTGTTTGAATCTGAGTGTATATTGCAGGCAAGCAAGTTAGGTTTTTATGCACTTTTTTCAAACGGGGAATGTTTTAGTAGTTACATTATTTTTCATACAATTCAAAATACAGGATACAAAGTAATAACATTGTAATCAATCTTGAATCATCACTCTTAAGTCATTAGATTAGTATCAGTACACATACGCCCTCTTTATCAAAGGTCAATGTTCTCTCATTATTCTAAACATCTGTGAGTCAAGACAGTTTTTTCTTAGCTCTTCTCAGCACTATATGGAGCTTTCTTAAACACTTTATTTGTAAGTCATAATATAAACTATGATTAATCCTTAGCCATATTTTTATTAACAAATGGAATGGAGCTTAGTGGTAAAAATTGCCTGAATGACCCTTGGCTGCAGCCCCAGGTTAGAGTGTCTCCTAGCAACACAATTACATTTGAAAAGTTCTGATATGAAACAAAACAAATGAGTAAGAAAAAAGACTGCGATCAGTTACTCCTGGCAGGAACATCAGACACATTCCAGGAAGCTCTTTCTGGGTGGGGGTCATCGCCTCAGGTTGGGCAATTACATTTGTCACACAGACTCCACTGGAGGGGTTATGATATTTCATTGTTGAATATCTTAAAAATTCATATAATTTTTTCACTACTTCCTGAATAAAACATCAGGCATTTACTGTCTGACTAGTTTAGGACCTGGACTCTACATCTGTCAAACCTATTCCTACCCAGTTGTGGAGTCAGCTACCCTTACCACAAAATTAAGTATAACACTACCCACTTTGATCTCAGGAGGTGAGGGTCTTCCACTGCTGGTAGATGGCACAGAGTGTGGATTGAGACTTCTGCTTACAGGCATCACTATAGAGAAGCCAGAAGATAGGGAAAGGGGATTAGAAGAATGGATAAAGAAACTGTAGTACATTTACACAATGGAATACTACTCAGCTATTAAAAACAAGGAAGTCACGAAAATTGCAGGCAAATGGGTAGAACTAGAAAAGATCATCCTGAGTGAGATAACCCAGTCCCAGAAAGACACACATGACATGTACTCACTTATAAGTGGGTATTAGCCATATAATACAGGATAATCACAACCCTAAGAAGCTAAGCTCTAACTAGAGCCCAAGGGAGGAAGCTAGGACTACCCTCAGAAGGGAAAATGAAATAGACATAGGACATAGATGAAGGGAGGGAAGTGGGTGGGAGAGGAGGTGGGGAGGGGAGCTGGGGTGGGGACAAGGTGTGGGAAATGGGGGTGGGAGGTGGTAGGGATGGGAGAGAGATGGGAAGGAGCAGATGGGTGGGGATCTGTGGGACAAGCTGGAGATCTGTGTCAGGGTAGGCTCCTGAGAGGATATGAAGGGGACTCTAGCTGAGACTCCTAGCAGGGAGGGATATGGAGACTGAGGTGGTCACCCCTTATAGCCAGGCAAAACTTCCAAAAGAGTAAGAGGAACACCAACCTACACACAAAAACTTCTACCCAAAATTTACCTTGCCTATAAGATGTGCGCGGAATGCCCAACCAATGCCTGGCCCAACCAGAGACCCATCCATGAGAGAGAGCCAGCCACTGTCACTATTAATAATACTCTGCTATGTTTGCACACAGGAGACTCCACCCCTCACTGGACCCAAATAGATGCAGGGACTCATAACCCAACATTGGGCAATGCTTAGAGAGTCTTGTGGAAAAATAGGGTGGGGGTGCGGGTGGGGGGGCAAGGAGAAAAGTACCTGGAAATGACAGGTGCTCCACAAGAAGACCAACAGAGCCAACTGACCAGGGACCAGAGGGGCTTGTGAAGACTGAAGCACCAACCAAGCACCATGACCAGATGGGACATAGACCTCCCTATACAGATGTAGCTAATGGGCAGTTCGGGATTCATGTGGGTCCCCTAGTAAGGAGAGTAGGGAATATCTCTGACATAGAGTCAGTTGGCTGCTTTTTAATCACTCAACCTCCCTGGTGGAGCTACCTCATCAGGCCACAGTGGAAGAGGTTGTGCTCAGCCCTGATGCAACTTGATGAGCTGGGGCGGGGGCATGTGAAGGAACTTCCTTTTTCTGAGGACTAGAGGAGTGGGGGTGGGGGAAGAGGGAGGAAGTCTGGGACTGGGAGGAGAGAAGAGAGGAGGGGCCTGTGATCTGGATGTAAAATAAATATAATAAAATAAAGAATGTTACAGCTTATGTCCAAATACTTCCCCAGACAAGAAGATGAGTTCCAAATACTATGACTAACCCAATAAGTTAAATATTCTTGTGTTATTCAGGCAGCTCCTATTGGTTGCTGTGGTGTTTAAGGGTTCAAACAGTATTACTTTCATACTTAGTTTTGAGTTTAATATACAGTGTTGTAGTAGTTTGGATGAGTATCCCCTGAGAATCTACAAGTTCGAGGATCAGTCTTCCAGCCAATACCACTATTAGGAAGTGGTGGAAACATTAAGAGATGGTAGTTAAAGAGAGGTGTAAGATCACTGGGGTCACGTGTTAATGGTGAACTGTGGCATTCTGGCATTTTCTACACTCTCTTTGATCTTCTAGCCATTCCCACCATGACGTGTTGTTCTGCCCCCAGCACAAGAGCAACAGGGCTATGGGCCATTGACTGAACTCCACAAAACTGGGCCAAAGTAAACTTCTTCTCTCTTTACATTGCTTCCCTTAGGTATTTTGTTACAGCAATGAAAGCTGAATGACACAAAGGTCCATGTCAAGATGGCTACATAAGGACAAACATCTGTTTTATATTATTTGTACTTTAATTTAATGCTTGTGATATTTCTTCCTCTTTTTAAAGTATTTAATGTATTCATAAACCCAGTGGAGCCCTGATGTTTTAAACCTCTTGATTCATCTGTAAGTCATTAATGGATTCTTTTCTCAACTTCTAAACCTGCCTTTTAAATGTGTTATATCTTTTAAGCATCTGAGTGGGTGCTTACTTTAAAATAAACATCGCTGGGTAAGAAAAAGGATAAAATTACACTAATATTATCTGATTACCTTTTTGAATATTAAGCATATGTAGTTTGCAATATAAAGCAATTTTGTCCTCACACTAGCAGGATATGAGGAATGCCATTTTATGGAGAGCTTGGACATGAATGCCTCATAGTAGTATCTGTCCAACTACTAATTTTGCTGCTTGTTAGTGGTCTTCTTAGCTTTTCTGCTCACCGATGGGTCACAGTACACTCATACTCACTACTGACTCTCTTGCAGCTTCGGGGACCTGACACCCTAAGTCTGTTCTTGGATAGAGCCCCACGCTATTCTCTTTGCCTTATTTGACTTGTCCTAATTTGTCTTATTTTTTATTTTATTTTTCTATTATCAAATTAAAGTTCTCCTGGGGACTTCCACACTTGTATCCATCTCCCCTCTTACTCAATTAATATCTTTCAGCTTTCAGTGAGTGACAGTTCCTATAACAAAAGTCTAGTGTTTTAATCAAGGAATGTATTACCATGAAATTTTCAAACCCTCTGGCAATCGTGGGATTCCTCCCTTTACTCCTCCAACCCTCTCCTGAAAAGGAAATCGCTAAGCTTTCTTTTTAAATACCCCGTCATTACTTGTTCTAATAAAAAAAAAAATTTTTTTAAGCTTCATGAGTTTCAGCCATCTTGAAAGGACATTACAACCAGTCAAACTCATGAGCTGAAGCTTCCTTTACTGTTTCTATTCATATAAACCCAGACCAGCAGAGCTCATGCTACAATGATATGTCCTGCTCATAAAACTATGCACTCCTAATGTCCAAAAAGTCTGAAACAAGCTCTTCAAATCTGTGGAATCTCCTCAGTATCTGATATCATGGGAACTTATTAATCTCCATTCCTGTACTGGCCCAGCTAGTGTCTCTCTCTCTCTCTCTCTCTCCCTCCCTCCCTCCCTCCCTCCCTCCCTCTCTGCCTACAACTTGTGGATCAGATGTAATGGACTAACACTCTGAAATGGTAAGTAAGCTTCTAATTAAATGCTTTCTTCCATAATTTGTCTTGTTCGTGATGTCTTTTCACAACAATAGAAAAGTAACTAAGACATGTGGCCATTCTCCATTCTATAACTAAATGAGGCATATTTATAACTAAGTATACCCAAGCTGGAACAAACCTAAGAAGAGAGTCCATGAAAACAACTGATGCTCAACATACAGACATTGGTTCTAAACTGAGGAAAGAACTACTAAATTGTACAGATATTTCAACTTGACATTTTATGAGAGTGATAAAACTATTGAGTCCCAATTGTATAGCAGGGAATGTTGAGTCTGTGCACTTACAATCCCAGGACACAGATGATAGAATCCTAGCTGCTTGTTGGCTGGGAATAATTTTTAATCCCCATTTGTAAGATCATCTTCTGAAGAGAAGAAGCTTGGAAGTCAGTTTTATATATCCAAATTGAAGATAACAAATAACATGATATCCTTTCAGTTTAATGGTCACTTCTCTGAACTACCTCACCTCTTAACTACAGATGGCATAAGTCACGTGTCTTTACTTACATGATTTGTTTTTCTCTTCTCCAGAAGGCTTTCTCACAGTAACAGTTGGAGCCTGAGGGTGCTATTTGAGCAAGATAGTTCTTCCCCACCATAATGTAGACTCTACCAGAGCAGAGACATTCTAATTTAGATTCTTCCTTGCTTCCCACTGCTGTTACTCGCCCAACTCTTCCAATATTGACAAATGGAAGAATGCTCCTGAGAGCTGCTGGAGGATGGTGAAGTATGTGAGACACTACAAGATGTCAAGCACGTGAGTGTAAGTGTGTCGGTATCTAAGGCACTGTGGTCAACTCACAGGAGATAGTGCATAAATGTTGTCTTAAAGAAAATTCTTTCCAGAAATCTAGACTGGAGAGTGATTGTTACTGTCACACAGAATCACAGACAAGACAACCCATCTTCTTGAATGTCACTCATTAGCTGTCCAGCTGAAAGTAGCTGGTCTGACCAAGTGTTTGCATCTTTTTCCATTCTAGCTCCCCATTAGGCCAGGTAAGCCTGGAGCCCTACCTCTCAGTACTTTTAATCACCCAGTAGGACTGTTCTTAGATATTTGGAAATTTAAACTCCCAGAATAGCTATTCCGAATTCTAAATATGTCTTCTAAATCTCAGCATCTCTCCCCAGAGCAACCAGAATAAGCAACTGACTGCCCATGTTGGCAAAATTAGCTGCATGAAACAGCATTCTGTCTCCCGGGCTGAGTTTCCATTTCACCAAGTTTGTCTGGGAATTTGACAGGAACTGTAGTAGCAGCAGGGAATTAAAAGTAACAGCAAAATGAAATTCAGAATTATGACTTAGCCACTAATTTTTAGACTTGCATGTTGTATGCCACTCTACAGTAGGTGCTTAGTGAAGAAGTGTTGAAAAAATACATGTATATCAAGGGCTTTTGGTATTGAGTGCCTCTTCTGTAGAGATCCTGCATCTGAGCAGTGTTTTAAAAGACTACAACTGTAGGAAATGAAAACAATCTTCTGTCGCAGAGATAGAAGAGAGACAGAAAACAATTGGGAAGAGAGAACGAGAGACGGAGGAGTAGAGGTGGGAGGAGACTACTCCAAGATAACAGACAGGAAGCAATGTTTGCTGCAAAAATGCAAAGGCTGGAAGGCACAGCTCAGCTGGTGAGTGCCGGGGTTAATCCAACACTATTTGAACCTGGCTTGGAGAAATCTTTTTTTTTTCATTTTATTCTTTTTAAAATTATTTTTATACATATACATTTATATTATTACACATACATACAATAGATTACCTACAGCAAGAAGAACTGGGACACAATCAGGAATTATATAAATGTTGCATTCTTGGTGTTTTGGCTATTTGTATTTAACAGCCTTGAAGAAGACACCTTTCTTTATTTTGGTGCATCTAAATTTTTGAATGTATAATCTGGGGAAGTAGAGGCAGGAGGATCAGAAGCTTAGGTTCATCTTCAGACACACAGTGAGTTCCAAATCAGCACATGAAACTCTGCCTCAAAACTGCAGGCATATGCCCTTCCAAACCTCTCCCTCTCTCCCTCCCTCCCCCCCCCCCTCTCTCCATATTTTTGGCGGGAAAACCCTGGAGACTTGGAGAGAGGCAAAAAGCCTACACTCTTACAACCTTCACTTAGGAAAAAAGTAATGAGTAAAGCAGGCTGGAAAGGTCACTTGTGGACAGAAAAAGTATGGCTTTGAAAGATGTAGCTGTGGGAAAGAAAGAAAGAAAGAAAGAAAGAAAGAAAGAAAGAAAGAAAGAAAGAAAGAGAAAGAAAGAAAGAAAAAGAAAAACGGCAAAGGCAGGGAGAAATAGGAAAAGGAAGTCTGGCAAGCAATGAAGGAAAACCAACGGAAGAGTGTGCTGTGCCATCTGTTGATTCTCCTGCTTTTCTTTCACTTGCTCGAGCAGCTTTCAAAGTTTCAGAGATGGACAAAAAGGCTGTCCGTGGACAGAACCAGGGAAAGACTGTCTTTTACCTGCACCGGGGTGTCCCCCTGGGAGCCGCCCTGCAGCGAAAGCGCCCTTCACAGGTCTTTTTTTTTTTCCCTTGCAAAAAGGAGGGCGAGAGGCAGCGCCTCCCTGGCCTGGGCCCCGCCCTCAGCCAGCAAGCATGGATCTCCCCGGCTGCGACTGCCTGGCGAGTACAGGAAGAAGCCACAGATGGCTGGAACTAAGTCAGCCACCCAAGCGCACGCGGGAGCAGCTGCAGCACCCGTAGGGGACACGTGTGTTTAAACGATCACTGGCAGGGACGCCTTGAGTGTCCCCAAGCTCTGTGGGGCAGAGAAGGAATTGCCAAAGAGGCAGGAGGCCGGCTGGATCCTTTCTCACAACGGGGCCTGGAGAAGGGTTAGTGAGATTGACAAACGCACAGCGGAAGATGGGGAAATAGCCCTGAAAAAGTGGAGAAAGCGGCCAGGTCCCCTCGGCTCAGCCTGTCACCCACCGAGAAGCTCAGAACAACTTGGCAAGGCTTCCCGAGTGCCCCGGAAACTGGACCAATGTCAGTCTCAACCCCCTGGTGCCTGCCAGCGCATGGACACACCCTGGCTCCCTGAAGATGTGCAGGATGGTGTGGCCACCAACTGTCCCTGTCCTGTGAGGCTATCAGTGCTTCTCTTGGTTGTTGTTGGTGGTGGTGTTCTTCTTTTATTTATTTATTTTTTACTTCATGAGAACTTGTGAGTGAAGATACTAACTTTTTTGTGGAAGCTGCTGGGTAGTGCTAGGAAGGAAAAAATGTGTAATATGATGGAGAGCACCTCTGCTCCCTTCTAGTGTTTTTGCAGCATCCAAGTCCACGGGTTAAGCCATCACCTCCAGAGGATTGAAGTTGTGGTACGTGGTGACAGCTGGGAGGGGAGCAGGATTTCCTTACAGCCTTCAGCTGCATCTACCTCCTCTGCATGTATGAGTGTGCCAGCCGCAGCAAAGGGGGCAGGGCTGTGCTTGTGGAGTCTTTGCTGGGACCAGAGTGAATGGCCCCCAGGGACAGCCCGGAGCCTCTGGACCCGCAGGCCTGGGTCTGGCCTGGAAAGATGGTAGCGATGGGTGCCCTGGCAGGCGTCTGTGTCCTGAGCCTGCTCACCTATGGCTACCTGTGCTGGGGCCAGGCCTTAGAAGACGAAGAGTCTCTGAGAGCTCAAGCCGAAGAGAGACCTGAACCAGGTACAGCGGCCACCTCCCAGCCCCATCTCATTTTCATCTTAGCTGACGATCAGGGATTTAGAGATGTGGGTTACCACGGATCTGAGATAAAGACGCCCACTCTCGACAAACTCGCAGCAGAGGGAGTTAAATTAGAGAACTATTACGTCCAGCCTATTTGCACACCGTCCAGGAGCCAGTTTATTACCGGAAAGTAAGTGTTACCGCTTCTATTTATTACTTGGGGAAAAAAAGCGTAAGCCTTTATTTAAAACTGGTTTCTAATTTAAGAGAGGAACAGAGAGGATGGGGGAAACAATCCAACTATGAACAAATAAATGAAAGAACGAACAAATGAATGAATGAATGAATGAATGAATGGTCTGTCATCATCAGTGTCAATACCCAGGCCCTACTCTTCTTTTCCTTTCCCTGACAGCCCGCTGTGAGCTTTTTGAATGGTGTCAGGGTTTTTACACTCATCCATCAACCAAAGAGCTCCATGGGTGCTGCTCCCAAATCTGTTTCAATTATCACCCACATTCACATTTTGTTTCAGGTATCAGAACAAAATTCAGGAAGCAAAAGTGTCATTTGCAGCTCTTAGTTTGTTACAGAAGCTCGAATTCTATGATAATAAGCCCCAGTTGATAACAGAGAACAGAAGCCACAAAAGCAGGGCCAGAGGGGCAGCGGGAGGGACATGGAGTGTGCTGGATGTGGAAGATGGCTCCACCTGCATCTTTGCTGGGTGATTTTTCTCTCATGGTGTCATATCTGACTGCCAAGGCAGTTCTCAAAATGCAGTGGAGTTCACTGAGATTTGCTGTGGCTATTGCTCTGGTGTGGGGAAGGGTTCTGAGTCACCAAGACTGAGAAATGTTCTTAATGTTGTCAGAAGTCTGCTAAATAACTCATCTTCTTAAGGGGTTCGTACAATTCTTTTTTGTTGGACTATACATGGTTGTTACTTGTTTTCATGCTGCGAGTTTGGTTTAGAAGGTAAAGCAAAAGGGTCAAGGGGTCAAGATACTCCTGAATAGTTGGAGTTTTCGACCTATGTGCTTTATGATTTTGGTTTCACGACAGAAAACCCTTGCTTCAAGTGAAGTTGTTCTTGGAATTGGACCCTGTAAGGATAGCCAGTAACCAGTCTGGAAAAATTAAGACTTCAACATTTCGTAGGAATCTCTGTCTTGCAATGACTTTTGCTTACAGCATAATTTCCACTGCTTAGCAAACTGTCAAAATTTATCATCACTGCCAGAAAATAACGTTTTGCAGCCTCAGAGAGAAGAGGTAGAGAGCAGGGCATGGTGGTACACACCTTTAACCTCAGCACTCAAGATGCAGAGACTGGCAGTTCTCTGAAATTTTTATGTCTTCCTAGTCTACATAGTGAGTTCCTAGCCAGCTAGAGCTACAAGGTGAAAGCCTGTCTCAAAAGTTTTTTTTTAATTAAAGAAGCAGAGAAGGAGGAGGATGAAGAGGAGGCAAGGACGGAGGGACAGATCAGTGTCCTTCAGGGCCATTTTCAAGATTAATCATTGCATTATAAGTCAAGAGTATTTTATATTTCTGCAACAGTTGTCTGGAAAATAAGACCGTCTGAGGGCCTAGGATTAAATTATTCATCTCTATTCCCAACTATTGTTATCCTTGGCTCATGGAATGAACATGTCATGCAGACACATCAGTTGATTTAGAGAATTCAGAGTTGCACAGAGAGCCAACAGTAGTTGAAAAAATATGAAACTGAATTCATGAACTTACTTTCTATAATAAAGCATGTTCAAGACTTTTTCCTGAAGGGAGGAGATTTGAAAACACCTTATAGCGATAAAATATCTATTCTGCCTTTATCAGTTACCTTGGAAGTTTACTTAATAAGTTGGAACAGAATGGAGCCAGAAATAACTCTTGGGTTTTTTTTTTCCTTAATCAAAGGCTGATTCATCACTGTCAGCACAAACAAACATCCAATGACAAGATGTTGCTTCCTACTAAGATTTTTCATTCAGTGCAGTAAGTTGCATAATTGTTTTGTAGACCAAAAAAAGCTCAAATAGCTACTGTGCTTTGGTACAGATTTCTACTTGAGTTAAGCAGAGGGAGATGTCTTACTTGGAGTCTTCCCTGGGACTTTCCTATAAATGAATACAGATGTAAGAAAGAAACTAGTCAAGAATGTCTAGTTCTAGGCTTAATACGAACACCTCAGGCCCAAAGAACAGGGTACTTAGCCTGTCTGTGAGAATGCGTTTGTGCTTTCTGCATCCTCTAAAGAAAAAAAGGAAGCAATAAAAGTCCCGGTGGAATGGATTATTTAGAGAGGAAAATAGGTTATGTGAAATGTGAGAGAAATCAAATATCTATACATGACTTGAGGGGAACCAAATGGCTGGAGCTGACTTAACTTCTGATACCGTTAACACAACAATGCTTTTGTTTATGTTTTTCCGCAATTGAAACGTGAAATTTTCTTTTAATGCTACACAGCTACGTAACAAATTCCTTTTATAATCCGTGTTATGCCACTCTGGCAACACTGAGTATCAGTCACGCTGCCAGGACGCATTCGTTGCATGCGGACTATTGGATGCAAACTGCGAAGATCAACCGAGGAAACTCAATCTGTAGGCTGTAGTTCTCAAACTCAAGTGAGCAGCATGAATGACCTCAAATGCCAGTCAAAAATACAAAATACGGGCCTATCCACCATTCAGTGTGTCAAGAAATCACCAGTAGTTTTATGAGCATGTCAGAGTATTCTGATGCTAGTGGTGTTTATGGTGAATGAAAAAGCATCTGTATTAAATGCGAGTACCTACAGAGATACCATTGGTAAACATATCATCTTATTTAATTCTCACAACAGTTCTGTGACATGGCTGCTTCTGTTGTTCCTGTTTCATATAGATTTGGTAAGAGTCCAAGAGAGGTAATGATGCAGTGTTCTCAATGGATGTTCAGAGTTAGTCTGATGACATAGAGGCTAATTGAGAAAGTGGTTGCCTGTGTTCAATCAATTGCAAGGTACCTTTATTTATTATTCTCAAGTAAGTGTTCCAAGTGGTGGCATAGAGAAATAACAGCCCTTCTTCCTTTTTTTTCATTTCATATATTATTTATTATAATTTATTCACTTTACATCCCAATTGCTATCTCCTTGCTTTTATCTTCTTGTTCCCACACTCCCTCCCTCTTTTGCCCTATTCTCCTCCCCTGGTCCTCTGACAGGTTGGCCCTCCTCCCCCACTGTCCGGCCTCAGCCTATCAGGTCTCATCCAGATAGCCTGCATCCCCTTCCTCTGTGTGTCCACAAGGCAGTCATGCCAAGGGGCAGTGATTAAATCAAGGGCACCAGAGTGCATGTCAGAGGTTCACTGGAAGCATCCCCCACCCCAATGTGGAGAATTAACTGTCCATCAGCTATATCTGAACAGGGGTCTAGGTTCTCTGCATGCAATGTCCTTGGTTGATGCATCGGTTTGTGCAGGCCCCCTTTGGGTCCAGATCCTGCAGAGCTCCTGATCCCTCCTGGTCCTTCCATCCCCCCACTTTCCATACAACTCTCAGCACTCTTCACAGAGTTCATCTTCAAGTCCTAGTATCTGTCCCAATCCCCTGCTGGTAGAGTCTCTCAGCGGACATCTATGTTGGGTTATATCCACTTGTAAGTGAGTATATACCATGCATATGTTTCTGAGTGTGAGTTACCTCAACCTGGATGATCTTTTCTTGAAAAAAAAAATAACGATGTTGTCTGAAAGAAATATAGGCTTTACAAGCATTAGACACGAGGTTCTGAAGACTTAAGAAAAGACTGGAAATATGATTTGAATTTATCTCAAAATTACTCTGTGCTTTTAGTCTTAATCTTATGACTTTTTCTATATCATTGGCTATTGATGCGATTTGCTAAATCCCATTGTGGGACAATGATCCTTTGTGTAAATATGCTGCAATTTGTTTACCCATTCTACCATCAAGGATGTTGCTGGTTTCCAGTTTGGAACTATTAGGAATATGCTGCCATAAACATACTTGCTCATGCTTTGATGAGCATATCTTTGGACTTCTCTTGTGAGTTCATCAGGTACAGTTGCTGAGGTGCAGGCACGTGGGTGTTTAGCTTTTGCAGCTGCTGCTCAACAGTTCCCAAAGAGATGATTCTGGGCTTGCTTGAACTATCGTGGCAAATGTGTGAAAAGCCCCATCTATGCCAACATTTGTTATTGTTTCTTTTCATTTTAGGCACTATGGTCATTGTACATTGGTATGCTGTCCTGTTTGAAATCTGCATTTTCATAATAACTAATAATGTCAAATGTCTTTTAATAGTATGTATGCAAATAGTTGCTTTACTTTCTGCTTAGGTGACTATTTGTTCTTTTATGGAGTGTGATAATTATTTATATAATCTCTTCCTTTGTCAGCTATTTGTATTGCACAGATTTTCCACTTTGTAGCTTTCTTTCCCACTCACATAATTATAGTAATGTGGTTTTTTTTTTAATGACTAGGTTTTAATTTTATTGCTGTTCAGTTTATGTTCTTTTCCTTGCTGTGCTGATTTAAGAGTGTCTTACCTAAACCATATCATCACAATGGGCTTTTCCTCCTAAATATTCTATTGCTCTGTTTTTGTTTTTAGATCAACTGGAATTAATTTTTAATGCAGTAGTAAATCTGAGTTCCAAAGTATTCATTTTCCTATGTCTGTCCATTTGGACTGACAACCCAAATTCAATCCCCAGAACCCACAAGGTGGCAGGAGAGAATTGAGTCCCAAAGGACTCACAGGAATTATTCTCTATTCTCCATAAGCAAGTCAAGAAACACAAGTGGCTGAAATACACACACACACACACACACACA
>OU015753.1:78674585-78739602 GCA_907169655.1 Acomys percivali
CCACATCAAGGAATGGAGTCTGAGAATTTTGGGTTTTGTTTTTGTTTATTTGTTTTATCATTATCTTGTATTTGTTTAAGGGAACATATTACAAGTAAATATGTTAATCTTCCTACAAGTAGATAAACATGAAACAATATATGATCATTAGTCATAACACTGATGATACTTTGTATTGCTAGAATTCACATATGCTTTTGAATCCTGACTTTTGCTTTTGTGTCTCTCTTGCCCGTTAGACTCATTTTTTAAATAAAGTAATGACTTAAGCATAGAAACACTCAACACAGTGGTGATCCTGTTGCACGACTCCTTCTGAACAAACACCCTGACACCAATGAGAATGGAATAGAGAAAATGTTAGGGGTGGACCAAAGCCAGGACAGCTCCTGAAAGGCTTCAGTGATGGGTTCAATTTGCATTCTCATTTTAAGTGCTAAAACCACAGGATGGGGAGGAGCAAGCAAGCAAGATTTTCCAGAAGCCTACCTGGTAGTCAGCCAGTCATTAAGACAACGACCCATTGTTTCAGCTGTTCCTCTAGGTCATTCTTTTTTAGATAGAAATTAAGTAGGAGTACAAATAGTGCTTTAAGGAAATCATTAAATAAGCCAATAAATCAATATCTGGTAATTGGTCTTTTCTGCTTTATTTTACTTCAGTATCTTCCTGTCACTCCTTCCTCTCATCCTCACTCCCACACCCTCTCTTTTTCTGCCTCGCCCCATAGCATGTTTTGGAGAAGACTCAGAAGATGCTCCAGGTAGTAGCAACAGCTGGAAGGCATCTCTAATTAGATTGTAGGCAATCTCAGGCTGCGTTTATAATTTTCCATATACTGGCTTACAGTGTCTTCTTAAATGGTTCCTAAAACAACAAGCAAATATACAAAGATTTACTGTACTTGTATATGTCATTTGGTATGAAGTTGTTTTGCTTGGGTACCTAAGCACAGAATATAAAATGGTAATTGCTAAGTCTTAACCTGGAAGATGTTCTCCAGACGGGATGTCAGGTCCCTGTTGTAACTCAATGTCTTACTTATTCATAAAAATTTTAAGATTTCCATTACATAAAACTAAGAGAGGCACTTAAATCTTGCAGAAGAAATCCTAGCTTGATTTTAAGGTTTTTTTTCTCACACATAAGCAGTTTATAATCTATTTTGTGATTTAACGTTCCCTTTTTTAAAAAAATCAAAAAATTATTTTAAAAATCAAATTATTGTGCTTGGTATGTAAAATGAAATCAGTGTCATACAAAATGAGAGCAAATGTGTGTACTAGATTACTCTGTGCTATGGAGTATAGAGGACTCAAAGTGCATGTCCTTAGATAGTCTGTCTTGCAAAGACCGGTTTAAGAGGCTTCAATGGAACAGAACAATTTGAAAGAACAATTTTTCTTCTCAAATATGTCATCATCTATTTTATCATCTGCTAAATTTTACAGTTATTTTGCTTTCCATACATAAAAGACTTTCTGTCCACTGTTCTCAGAAAAAATTTCTTTTAAACTTGACTTTTAAAAACGGGGAAAAAGGAGATTCCAAGATGGCAGCGCCTATCACGCACTCACTGTATCTGATCTACTGCACAGAGACCAGGGACCTGATAGGGAGCCACAGACTGCAAGAACCGGAGAACACTAAGTGAGTGGGGTCCTAAGCACTGCAGACCACAGGTGGTCCTTACCCTGGTCAACCAACAGCCCACAGAGGTTGGGAGACCAGTTCCCAGATGCTTTTATGGAACTCGCCCGCAAACTGCAGCTAGGCTCTATAACCCAAACCTGAAATATGGGACAGTGAAACACCAGAGCTCCTAGCCTGGGGAAATCTCAGGAAAACGGGTGGGTCTGTCCTCAGAACCACCCACCCACCCACTCTGCACCAGTCCACAGAAATCCCCAGGTGGCTATGAACATGTTACCCACCCACAGCGGTGCTGTCTGAATGAAACCAGGAAGGAACCTAGCTACTGGCCAAAGCAGTCAGTGCCTGCACAATTGGGTAGATAGAACCCGGCCTAGCCAGGCTACAAGGCCCAGCAGGGTCTTGGGAGAGTCTGGACAACCCTGACAGGTCAGGACAGAAAACTAAACAGCGGCCTCAACTCAGTGGGACTGAACCGTCTCAGTAGTGTGATCTGAAAGGGAACAGACAGAAGCCTACCTCTGCTGACCCAGTGGGGAGCCTGAGGTGAAGAGCAAAGTCTCCTGGAGCAGAAACCAGGTCATTTGCCTGTCCCAGGGAAGAATTCCCTGTTCCCCACAGGCAAGAGCACTTGACCTATAATCACACACCAACTATGCACTCTCAAAGACCAGTGAAGGATGCCAGAAGCTACCTCCCAACGTCAGAGACAACAAGATGACTAAAGGTCAGCTTAAGAATGCAAACAAACAAACAAACAAAAAAACAATTTGGCATCTCCAGCTATATCAAAGAAAGCAACCCTGAGAACTCAAACACAATCTAAATACAAGAAAATGACCTCAAATCCTTAGTGATGAAGATGATAATGGAAGAGATGAATAAAATCCACAAACAAAGGCAGGAGGATGCAGCCAAACAGATTGAAGACATAAAAGAGGCCTATAGAGGCACTGAAAGAAATTCAGGAAAATACATACAATCATATGAAGGAAGTCAATAAAATAGTTCAAGATCTGAAGACGAAAATGGAAACAATGATAAAGGCACAGACAGAAGAAAGACGAGAATGAGAGACCCTAGAAAAGAAAGCAAGCAACACAGAAGTGACCTTCTCAAATAGAATCAAAGAAATGGAGGGACAGATCTTGGGACTAGAAGATACAATCATAGAACTTGAAGCAATCATCAAAGAAAATGCTAAATCTGACAAATTCCTGACACAAAACATCCAAGAAATCAAGGACACCATGAAAAGACAAAACCTGAGGATAATGGCATTGAGGAAAGAAAAGACACCCGACTCCAAGGCCTAGAAAGTATCGTCAACAACAACAAAAAACAAAAATAAAAACATAAAAATAAAAACGAAAACAAAACTGTGTTTAGGAATTCTAATCAAGGTATTTTAATGAAGTTGTAGCAATAGTTTGTCAAAAGCAAAATATAAAAGCGTCATTGCTGTCACAAGGCATCAGACACCATGAATTGTCCCTAGGGCCCCACCCAAACCTAGAATTATTGAAACCATTCCATGCTGTGAGTGCACAAATCATTAATCATAGATTTTTAATTCATCAAAGTATGTATTCTTTATCACTTTTTTATATTAACATAAAAAGTAATAGGCTTGGGGGTTGGAGAGATGGCTTAGTGGTTAAGAGCACTGGCTGCTCTTCCAGAGGTCTGAGGTCAATTCCCAGCACCCACATGGCAGCACACAACTGTCTTTAACTCCAGTTCCAGGGGACTCAACATGCTCAGAGACAAACATGTAGGCAAAACACCAATGCAAATAAAATGAATAAATTATTTTTAAAAAAAGTAATAAGCCTCACCATGGACCTTCATACATATGTATTATATACTTTTTCCTCATTCATTCCCCATCAGAAACTAGTTTCACTAGTTTCTTCCTTTTGTCTAGTTAGTCCTAACATATGCTTTCATATTACATTGTATTCCATAGGTCACTAATTCCCAACTGCCTTAAGATCTCTTAGTTTTCTCTGTGATTTCCTTTCTAGTCTTCTGAGCTACATATACATGCAATAATCACACACAGACATGCACACACACAAATACACACACACACACACACACAATTTTAAACAGGTTCATGTGAGAGAGAGAAAAAAGCAATATTTATAAGTCCAGTTTATTTGGAGTAAACTGATGATTTTTAATTGCATTCATTTCCCTGCAAATGTCACAATTTTGTTTTTGGTTATGGCTCTATAAAATCCCATTGTATACCATATCACATTTCCATATCCATTGTTGAATGACATCTAGGCTAACTCCATAAGTTGCTATTTTAATTTGTGCTATAATAGACACAGATAATGCAATTACCTCTGTGGTGTGTTGACCTAGAATCCTTCAGTTTTATTTCCAAAAGAATTATGAATGTATTGTGTGTTTTTTTTTTTTGAGGAAACTCCACAATGATTCCTATAGTAGCTATACCAGTTTGTAGCCACATCAGAAGTAAATATGGGTTTCCCTTTCTTCACATCCTTTTCGGCATTTGAGTTAATGTGTTTCTTCATGACAATCATCTGAAGTAAGATAGATGAAATTTCAAAGTAGTTTTCATTTTAATTTACCTGGTAACAAGATGTTGGTTATTTTCCAACGTGCTTGCCTTGGAATTCCTTCTTTGAATCACATCAGCCCATGTTGTGGATTGGTCTGGTATTTTGTACTCTGATGTTAATTATTGGCCACCAAGATTTAGTTGCTACCCACATGAGCAGACTCATGCACTCCAAAATGATGTTTGTAACCATGCCTTATTCCCGTTTGACCAAGAACAAGCTGACACACCTGGGCAGGCAAATGGGATAGGCATGGCTAAGGTTCTCGGGCTTTGAGAACAGAGAGGACCTTGCAAAAGACAAACCAAAAGGGAGGAAGAGAAGAGGGGAAGCAAGACAAGACCTGGCACAGAGAGGTTAGCGTGGGAAAGAGCACATGGCTGCGTCAGCATGGATGGAAAGATGGAGAACATTAACAAGTATTTTGGGATCATGGATAGGAGGAAGCCTGAGGTGGGGCTGGGAGGTTAAGCTAGTTTACAAGGTTAATATCTCCCATGCCCCAGGTAAAGATTTGTTCTAATTAAATATAACAGGTGTCTGTATTTTCATTGATTGTTAGCACTTAGAAAATACCGCGATAATAACAAATAGCCTATAATAAACATTCATTAGGCCATATTTTTAAAATAACCACAACAAGCCCATTTATTGATTGGATGATGGGGGTTCTTGCTAAATATTTGCAGCACTTTATATATTCTGGATATTAATTCCCACTTAATATAAAGTTGAAAGAGATTTCTTCCTATACTTTAGGCCAACTCTTCAAGCTGGTGACTGGGCCTGTTGCTGTGCAGGTATTTTTCAATTCCATTTAATGGCAGATGGCAACTTTTGAGATTCTTTACTGTGCTAACTTGTAAACTGATGCAGAGTACAAACAGGATATCTACATCCTGAAGTGTTTTCCCATGGTTTACTCAAGTAGTGTCCAATTAACATTAATGTAACCTTCTTACATGAAGGACTTTGATTTTTAAAAATGTAATTTTGTGCAGGGTGATAGATACAATTCTAGTTTTAGTCTACCCTTGGAACCCAGATCAGTTGCAGATGACCCAACACCACTTATGTAAAAAGCAAAGCAAAACAAACAAACAAAAAACAGGTAGTCTTTTCTCTAGTGTGCATTTGTGTGTGTGTGTGTGTGTGTGCCTTAGTGAAAAATTAGGTTTAACTGTTAGGGTTTTCCTATGCTTTAGTGTTTATCTCAACTCCCTTTGTGCAGTATGACTTCCTTGCAAGAAAAGGCTAACTTGGGCTGTATGAATTATCTCAAAACAAAGTAACAAACAATATGAGAGCGTTCACAAAATTAGTTAGACATAAAGTGGGGTCAGAATAAGACCACATATATAAGAGCAGGAGGAGGGAAACACAAGCAAACAAAACAATAAAAAGAAACTAAAGAAAAGGTATATTGGCCCCAAAATGGAGATACATAAGTTGAATGGATGTGTTAAAGGGAATAGATAACAACATCTAAAAATTTAAAATATAGCATCACCATATTGCATTGATTACAAATGTGCTTTCTATACAAGTACAATATCACCATTTCCTTTTTTTATTTAAGATCAAAAGTAAAAATCTTTCTAATTGTGCAGTTTAAAAAACAAGACAAAACAGGAGTCCATGTGGATTTGGTAAAGCATTCCATCAGCTTCTTCCTGATTTCTCAAGTCAAATACTGCCGGGTCTACACATGGTGTGGTGGGTGGGGATCAGGTAAACCCTGAGCTCTTGCCTTTCCTATAGTTTTCACTGCTGTTGAGTCTGTGTTGAGAAGTTCTTGATGCCTGCCAGAGCTGTTTCCACCTTAACAACTATTTTTCTTTTGTCTACCAGGGCCTCTGTGTGCCACACTTAGCTATGTACTCTGAGAACTGGGCAGGTTCTTCCACCCCTCCTGAGGAATCCCTGGATAGCATCCTATGCAGGGTGGGGAATGTTCATCTAAAGGATGTCTTCCTAGTGCATTGAGATAAGGGTGGCAACCACAGGACAGAGAGATAAAAGCAAGAACATGTTGCCTTCTAGATGTCTTGAGCATTATTCACTCCTCTGGCAGGCTGCCACTGGGATGCACACATATTCCTGGAAGTTTATAGTTCTTGAAGTCTCTAGCAGTGAACTACACATCAGTAGTTCCAGAATATAAACAGTCCATTGGCCTCAAGGTTAAAGCTCATGAACTCTACTGATAAAAGTTGTATCTAGCTACAGAAGACACAACTTTCTCTGTTAATGCACTTCCTATCTTGAGACCAACTGTTTCTGCATCCTTTGGCTTAGCAGCATCTGGCCCTCTTGCTTTCAACAGTCATCTCTCTGAGTCTTTCCTCATGTGGGGTGGGGAGGTGGTTGGGAGGGCATATTGTGTCAGGCTAAACTACGGTGGATCTCTGATGTCAGGCTTCTGGGTAGCTCAGGTATTAAGGACAATTAGTTCAACAATGAAGATGGTGTTAAGTCACTGTCCTCCAAGTCATCCATCATGACAAAATAGGATTTCTCTTGGCCTCTGACCCACACTCACTAGAAGAGTCACTATTTCTTCAAAGCCAGTAGAGGGATGTGAGGCTGCTGTGGCCTGAGGGTAGGACTGCTATGATTTCATCCAGCTCTCCCAAGCAGGGAACTGATGCCTGAGGCTGTGTGCCACTTACTTCACTTTACCTTGTAAATGCATGATTTGTTCATTAGGCCCCATCCCCCTGCTCTTTAAGTTTTGGAGCTGTTTCGTGATTGGATTATAAATGCTCAAAAGTCAATGTGAGAGGTAGTCTCCACTCTCCCCACAACCATGGAGAATGAGCTGTCCGTTGGCTAGATATGAACACGGTGTCTAGGTTTACTGCATGCATTGTTGTTGGTTGGTGCAAGAGTTTATGCAGGCAACCCAGAGGCACAGAGAGGAAGGGGAAGCAAGCTATCAAGATAAAACCTGATAGGCTGTGGCCATATGGCAGGGGAGGAGGTTCTCTTCTGTCAGAGGTCTGGGAGGGGAATAGGGAAAGAAGAGGGAGAACGGGGTAGGAATGGGAAGATAAAAGCAAGGAGATAACATTTGGGATGTAATCTGAAAAAAAAAATTATAATAAATTTTTTAAAATGTCAGTGTGAAATGTAGTGAATTACTGTAGTTGGGGGGGAAAAGGAAAAATACCTGACAGTATCTAATCTTTACCTTGTAAACTGATGCAGAATACAAACATCCAAAGCACATTACCTTCCTAAGACAGGTGTACTTGAGATGGACTGAGTGTAAGTCTTAGGTGACTCTCAGTTAAAGTCTGATATTGGTGCTTTTGAAAAACAGTAAAATGGCACATTTCTATCACAGACTTATATATTGATAAAATATGATGCAGTGTTAGTAATGGGAAATACCATAAATAAAATAAGGCAACTTAAGGAAAAAGAGCAATTGCTTGTGCTTCCCAAAGGGCACATATGAAGATGAAGCATTTGAGATGAAGAAAAATCAAAGAGCTAGGCTGGAACTGGTTCTGGGTCCCAGGAAAGGTGGCAAAAATCTTGGAGTTGCATCCCTTGTTTCTGTTGAAATTACAAACTTGGCATTTTGCAGTGCTGAAAAAAAAGCACTCTTAATTTACTTAGAACTTGCCAGACTATTTTCTATTCCTACTAAACGTGTTCACATTTTGTTCCAATAAAGAGTGAATGCACTCACTCCCCGTAACATTTGTAAGACTCGTGCTCAGCTTTTCTTGATATTTCCATGATTAGAAGGGTTACACGCCTTAATAAACAGCAGTGTGAGCTCAACCATGAAAACATACCACCCGTCTTGGAGAAGAAGCTGTCTAAAGGTGTGAACATCTCACTCACTCATTTGTGTGGAGCAGGCATCCATAGCCATCGAAATTCCCTTGTGTTTAAACAGAGTGTGGGGTCAGGGGAGATGGCATCCATTTTTGTCCTCTGCCTTTAGTCTACACAGACTTCAATCAGTACATAGGGCAGGGGTAATCTAGCTACAACAAGGGTGTTTACCTAGGTTTTCATGTCACTTCCAAGCACTCACCCTTTATGATATCAGTGGCTCAGAAAGTGCTATCATCAGGAACTGTTTGAACATAGCTCATAATGATAGAAGAAACTATGCAGGCGTGTTTCCTGGCAAACGCATTAAAATCCGAACCACAGTAGGATTGTCCTGCAATGTAGGCTGTGCCTAAACATTTTTGAGGAGCCAGCATAATCTACAGGAAATAACAGCAGTTCTAGAATCCAAAAATCTCATTTGGAGTTGAAAGGTGTGCTTTGAAAATGCTGTTTTTATAAGATGAAGACAACTAAATCTCTGTACTTCCCTAAAGCTCAGTTACCTCAGCTATAGATGAGGCTCGTAACAGTTGTAGATGTTAAAGGCAGCACCAAGTAGCCTGGAAAACACTGCAGATGTCAGTCGTTAAAATTTGCATGGTATTTTATTGAGTTCTACCCATGGGAACATGGAGCTTCTTTTACAAGAACAGCCACAGCCTAACCCTTGGAAAATTGATTGATTCTTGCTTTATGTAGTTTATTGTATATATGTGTAATAATATAAATGTATATGTAAAAGTAAAAAATAAATACATAATAAAAATGAAAAAAGAAAAATAAAAATGGATTAAAACCTAGGCTTCTACGTGTCTCCATTGTTTTTTTTTTTGTTTTTTTTTTTTTCCACAACCCCTTTCCTTATTTAATTATACAGTGACTGACAGGAGCACATAGCTAAAACTTGTAGAAGATACTGTATTGTGTTAAGTGAATATCTCCATAACGACCAGGCTGCTTGCTAATTATGAGCAATTTTGCTTACAATTGCTGGAGGGAAGGCAAATGTGTTGTATCTCCCAGCCTGCTAATCCTGGGATTATACTGTGGCTCTCATCTGGTAGAACCCTAAGTGGTTTCAGTATACTTCTGACCAGTGTCTGTTTTTCCAACCCAAGCATGTTTTCATGCCCTGCCTACATAAAAAGTACATTCATTGATCCCCTTTTCCTCCGATTTTCCCAGTAATGACTGGTATCCATCTGGCAGGGGCTGTCAAACAGACGCTCACATTTGTTAAAGAAACAGTCAAATTGAAAAAGGGGAGAATAGAGCAGAGCTGCATTTATAGGAAGGAATAGGAGACTAAAATAACTACACAGAGCACAGCGACAGGAAGAATGCTGCGGGCCTAGAACAAATTCCAGGTCATTTCTAATAGGTTCCATGGCTTTCTAGCATGTAGGTGTGGGATGTCCATGGACATTTTAAAAACAGCTCCACTTTTGGAAGTTGCACATTGGTTCTTTGCTGCCTAGTATGAGTTGGGAATAGCTGTCCTGCTGCTATAAGATGATCCTCTACCTATTGTGTTTGTACATTAAAAAAAAAAAAGGCCCACAAGAACTGTGGGAATCTTCATCCTTGAAACAGTTTGTACATTAAAAGGTAAGAGAGATGGTTTTAAAGTTCTGTTGTACGTTTAAACCTTCAATGAAATGAAGGGGGAAATCTTTTGATGGGTTGAGGCCAATTTTAAAATATACCATATTGTTTATTTTCTTGGTGTTTATGCTGAATTTTAAATAACATCTCTCAAGACTGAAAATATAAGCAAGTAATATGAATTGAGGGTCCATAGTCCATAAATCTGAAACATTTCTCCCTCGTACTTCTTGAAAATTAGGGTTTTTTAATTTTTGTTTTTGCTTTTGTTTGCTTGGTTTTGTTTTTTGTTTGTTTGTTTGTTTTTTGTTAGGTTTGGTTTTTCAAGACAGAGTTTCTCTGTGTTAGCCTTGGCTGTCCTGGACTAACTTTGTAGACTAGGCTGGCCTCGAACTTACAGCGATCTGCCTGCCTCTGCCTCCCGAGTGCTGGGATTAAAGGTGTGCGCCACCATGCCTGGCTTGTTTTGTTTTTTTATGAGAGAAAGCTACAATGGAACCATTATCTGTTAATTTTAAGGAAAATTTTGAATGAGTTGAAAGAAATATTTCATTTATATATGATAGGAAGGAGGGAGGTGGAACCAAGGGAGGTCATTGTTCGTAGCTTTTATGTATTTAGATATATAACAAATTCACTCAAATATTTAAAACGTTGGCCACTCCGGGAAACCAGAAGTCCCTTAGGAAAATTCCAAATAGATTTTCCGACTAATATATTAATTACTCCTTTGCTGAGAAAGATGCTAGACATCCAGGACAGTGAAACTGTAGAAAACTGTTCTTTAAAAAATAATTGTGCTTTTTACAGTCACTTAGAGCTTGTTCTAAAGACTTCTGGTGTGCTTTTGAGTTGCAGGCCTTCTTGAACAATGCCATTTGAAGTTCTGCCATGTATCTTCAACACCAATGACCTTATTATCACTCAACAGTTAACATTTTGAACCACCCTTATTTTTCCAAGTATTTGGTCCTTGTCATTAGTCCATTCTTTTGAGGTTCATTTATTATGTTTTCACCGATGATTTTAACCTAAAATGTATTTATTCATCCACTTAGACTTACAGATGGAAAAATTGTGTTCCTAGCCCTCGAAATGTGTCCACCTTCAACTGTTTAATTCACTTTTCACTAAGTTGGTCTAGGATCGTACTTACATAAGGCCACAATTGGGAAAAATGGCACATATCTTATCTGATATTAAAACTCTTACTGAGACTTTTCATTGCACTTATTCTGTAGCAAGTGCACAAATTTTAAATTAAGTTATCTGTTGTACCATATGGCGCATATTTTTCTCAAGACTTTAAAGAAAACCCATGTATCAATAGTTTTGTTTGTATCGTCATCAAGTATATAATGAGGGTCCAACTGTGAGAGGTTGATGAAGCCTGAGTTAACTAAGAGGACAAACCACCTCTCTACAGAAACATGGAGGCCTGGGTCTCAGGGGCAGATGCCACCAGGCCCCACCCCACCCTGACCCCCACCCCCCACCCTACACACCCCACCATGTTTCCTCCAAGCCATTCTTATTTCTAAAGCAGAACACCTGCAGTCTTTCATCATGGTCTGTGCTCTACAGCTCAGCTGTCTTCTGCTTGTATTGTACATATCTCTGCTGTCTGAATTCCAAACACCCTGTACCCCAGTTTCCTACTAGTAAAATAAGTATGATTTTTCTTTAATAAATTGTTCCGAGCATGGGGGATGCCTTGCTTCTCTAGTAGACATGTTGTAGATACTCAATACAGTGAGTTTATTAATGCTGACTCTACACTATTTTGACCTGAGCTTTGAATACAGACTTCTACTTCAACCATCACACCAAGACTTCTGTTGCCAAGGTGACTGTCTGACATTAACCCTAGTCTTAGGAGAAATGTTCTGGCATTGCTTTGTGACTGGTTGAGTGGTTACTAGCTGACTTGGACCTGATTGGCCATGAATAAACTGGAATTTGAGGAGAAACCTGAGTGAGATTAGCCTTACCTACAAAGAGCTAGGAACTGGCTTTCACTATCCAATCCCGAATGGTCCAACTGGTCTATTTGTCCTTTAGACCAGGCCTCTTCTTTGATACCTATTTCTTAGCCCTCTATTGCCCTCTAGTGACTACTTTCAGTACTACCTCATCCGTGGTTTACTCTCCCATAGAAATATTTGATTATCTTAGTTAAGGGGCTAAGAGCAGTTAGCTGAATTGAGAAACAGAGTGGATTAAATTTCATGCTGTATTTTAAACATAGATACATGTATGAAGTTATTAAAAGTAGACACTGAAGACTCAAGACAATAAAGGAAATTTCATAATACTGAAGGTGTGAAATGTACCAATGTCAAAAAAAAAGAAACAGTCTGAATACTGAAACGAGATGGCTTAACACAGGTGCCATGGCTAAACATCATCCTTGGTAGCCAATTGGTTGCATGGAGGAAGCCACGATAGGCACTTGATCACTAAAAGACACGTTGTATTGTTTACAAAGACTGCATGCCAAAACCATATCATTTAAATTTGTCTAGCATAATGGTATCAGAGAAAGTTAAACATATGCATTATCTTTCTTTCAATGGAGAAGGCCTATACAAAGGGCAACTAATTTAAATAAAAACCACAGTGAGTAATGAATAAAATGTTGATTGTGCCATCCAACTGATTTTAGTACTACTCATCATTAACCTAATTACTCTTGCCTCGAACTCTAACATAATTCAAATGAAGACATGCATTTACTAAAATTAACAGGAGGGTGAGGTGATACATTTCATGAGAAAGCAAATATTTTCAAGACTTATACATAGCAGGTAGAATGAGAGAAAGCCTTAGGAAATGGGAAACACTCTATAAAGATCAACAAACTGAACCACTATCCTACAAGATGTAGGAAACCTGGCTTAAGAGCAACTAAGATGAAAAGAAAGTATCTTGGGGTTTTCCCCATTGAAAGTTCACAGTAAGCTGGGCAGCCAAGAGACATGGAAGGTCCCATGGAGGATGCTGATGGCCCCACTGAACACTGCACTGCTGAGAACACATTCATAGTGCTACGTTCAACCCAAAGTGCCAGATGTTAAAAGCAGACTGACAAAATGAAGGGTGTGCCAAAGAGATCTGACAACTACAGAACATGATGCTTGGCAAAGTAACAGACAACTTAGAAGCATCCGGGAAATCCTTACATGTGCAAAAGAGTTGTAATTCAAAGAAACATGACATAACATAAAAGAAAAAGACACTGGTGCCTTCCTCTAGCCTCTCTGCACATACATCACACACACACACACACACACACATATATATATATAATAGATAGATGGATAGATAGATAGATAGATAGATAGATAGATAGATAGATAGGCAGGCAGACAGACAGACAGGCAGACAGATAGACAGACAGATGTTGAGGGGGATGAGCTGCCTTGGCTGCTGGAAGCATTTTAAACAAGCTGTGGTTTTTGTCTGTTTTCTGAGATAGGGTTTTATAAAGCCCTGATTGACCTCAAACTTACTTTGTAGCTGAGGATGACCATCATGACCTTCTAACCCTTTCGTCTCCATCTCTGTGGTGCAGAGGTTACAGATGTATTCCATGATCCACAGGTTATAGAGTCCTGGGGATCAAATACAGGATTTCATGCTTGCTATGCCAGCACTCTGCTAAGCCGCATCCCCGCCTCCCAGCATTTGTCTAGGAACCTGATCTGCAATGTTCAGTGATCATATTAGGGATCTCTATGCATCAAGAACTGACAAATCTCACAGCCAAAGTTGATAATACACCTTGAAGTTACTTAACACTGCTATCCCAGTCTGTACTAAACCATGTGTTTAACCAGCCTTGAAGTGAGCAAGGTACAACATCTAATGTTACTTGCTTTGGATTCCCCATGTCATCGGCTTTTACAACTTAACCTAATGCAGGGCTATAACCTTACTTTGTGTACTCTCCATGCTCCTGGCCCAAAGTAACATATGAATAATGATCATTTGCTGGGGGTGTGGGGGAAGCAAACACAGAGTTTGGGAGCAGTCTTATACAGTGATATCCACCGCAGATGTTGACCACAGCAACTGAATACTGGTAGATAAACAGTGGTGTTTGTAATACTGTCATCTGGGGCAGTTAGCACCAGTGATTTAATCCCTTTTCAAACTCTGTTAAGATTCTTGTAACAATACCCTTGTTCCTCCCCAATATGATGTTTTCTTTGCTGTTTAGTAAAAGAGAGATCAAAGTCTTTTGTCAGGGATAAACACACACAGAGGGACAGACATAAACACTAGGACAAGTTCACAAGATGGTCTTTAGGTCCACAAAGATTCAGATTCCTACAGCAGACAGACAGAGGACAGAAGTCACAGGGGGCAGGAAGTAGAGAGTTCAAATCTGAACTAGATCTTGGTTCAATGATGCAAAGGAGAAGCATTTTTATTTCTTTCTTTAATGTGACACCAACATATTACCAGAGACTTGGAGATTATTATTGATACATTCAATACTGATACATCCAATCCATTCAATACTTGAAGACTCACTTTAATGTTGGCATATATCCAAGAATTTCACATTATAATATTTAGCATTATAATAATGATTTTGAATTGAAGACAAATTAGCTCTTTTTTTACTTGAGGGCAAGATAATTAAAGACAAAACTATATGGACTATATGAGTTTCTTAGTATGTTATATCATTTCTCTTTGTTCATCTTAAATGGCTATAGACAGTACTAAGTTTATACAGGTGCAGGTTATACCTTTCAATCATAGGAATGCTCTTTAACCATTTTTATTATAAATCTGTAACCTTTCTATCTAAGTAAAACATATTTACATATAACATTCTGTTTATTTCATTATTCATTAAGATCAGATGAGTGATCTATATCTTAAACTGACTGTTTCATATACATGAGCTCCACCTAGGAATTACGTGCCGCAATTTACACTCTATCTTTACCGATCAGTACAGTTCAATGACTTCCTGATGTCACCAAAGAACTTAAAACAGCAAATATTTTAAACTTGGCACCGTTTCTTTAGAAACTTCTTTGGAATCAACAGAGACTTGAGCACTTCCTGGCATCCCAGAGGTACAGTAACCATTGGTATAATGTTTTTGTGGACTATGTAAAGTTTATTCATTCAAATGGTAATTTCTCTACACCACTATCTGGTTTCAATCCAGACATGGAATTGTGGTGTTTATTCTACAAATCTTCTGTCTCAGCTTTGTGTAAGAGTGCCCATCATTTGTTCTCTGTTGTTCAAATAAAACACCAACCAGTTCATACTGAGCAATACAGAATAAGGTGGGACATCTGGGTCCATTGGAGAGGGGTGAAGAAAGAAGAGAGGAAGTAGGAGATGGAGCCATGAGGAGCGAACCGGGAAACATCAAGAGAAATGAGGCAGACCTAGGAGATGATTAAAAGTGTAATATGGGAAATCTGAATGGAAGGAAGCTAGAGTAGCTTCTAGGTTTAGGATAGTGCTTAGTACTGTGCTCTAGACTAACTAAATAAATCATAGTTTATAATCATAGTTAAATAAATCCCTGTGTGGTTATTTGGGAAAGCAGCTGGTTATAGAATAACTGCTGCATTACTAATTTCTCTCCAAAAGTGCCTGATAGGATATATATAGATATATATTGATTGGTGCCATTTTTAAGTGAAGAAACAAGGATACAGAGGTGTGGAATAGCTTCACTCAGTGTTGATTTTGTTTTTGAAATCTGTGCACTTTATCTCTGTAAAGTCAAAGGTCATCATCATGGCTCCCAGACTCTCCTTCAATGGATTCTAAAAGAGCTCTTTCGAGAAAAAGTATGGGATATATGCCCCCATTGGATTTTTCTTATTTTTAACCTGAGAAAGAAGTCATAAGTTGGAAAATTCTAGCTGCACATGAATGCATAGCTCACAAATACAAACCTATATGGTTTTTCAGGCAATAAAAGAAGTCCTGATAAGATATATAGAAAAATGATTGCATAGGACTAATCCTGACAGGCAGAAGAGTCTCTCTGCTTCCCTCCTTTGAAGTGACTTCTTCTGTCAAGGCTGCCCTGAAAGAAATCTATCACAGAGAAGAAAAAAGCTTGCTATCCTCACTTACCCCATTCGTTTTATGCCCCACACTATCTTCTCCCAATAACCTCACCCCATTCCTGCTTTATGGCCTACACATAAATCTATTTCCAGCATGACAGATGCAGGAGACCCTTCCAGAACTGCCCTGAATCTATCAGTAGCAGTGACTTATAATAAGAAAAGAGCTCCAGGGACATGTAGGAAAAATAAAAACTTTTAATCATTCCTCAAGGTGGCGGGGGGGGGGGAACCCCAACATCTGGTCGATACATCTTGAAATAAGAGAGAATGAAGGATGAATGGAATCCTGGATATGAAAAAAAAGAAAGACTGAGAAGAAAGTCAGGAGAACAAAGGAAGGGAGTGACAAAGGGAAAGGAAGAAAAAGGAGAGGGCATAGAAAGACACAGTTGCCTATTCTGCACCAGAAAGGCTTTTCCAGTTATAGTATCTTAGAATGTAAGAGACACTTACATCCTAATGCACTGACACACTCCATGTCACTTCATTCGCTAATGCTTCAACTCTGATGGATGAAGATTTAATATACTAACATGTATTTTTTGTTTGTTTTTACTTTTGTTTTTGAGGGGTGGCTTTGGTTTATAAGTAAGACTTTATCTATGTAGCCAAGGCTAGCTTTGAACTTGTGATCCTCCTCCCTCAGCCTCATGAGCTCTGGAGTTACAGACTTGCACCACCACTTACTATGGCTTGACTCTTGTAATCTAAAAAGTAAATACATATTGATGAAGGAAATAAGAAGCTAGAAACTTTTGTACAGGGAACAGAAGTGATACATCCAGGTAACATCAACAACATGGTTATTGCTCCCTGATGTGAAACCTACTTACTGCTCAACTTTAATGCTGTGTATGGAAAGAAATTATGTAATTTATGCAAATATACAGTAGTATAAATACATTGCTATTATTATTGAGGCAAAGAGAAATGTAGGTTATGCAAATTATAATGAAACTTGGAGAGTTTTACATATTAAAAACATAAATCATTTTTCCATACAGATGTATATATGAAGTGGTATAAAAAGAACCTGTTATTTTATTATTATTTTTACTCTATAATGTTCAGTGATGATCATGTGAATATTTTGAGGAGGTAAGTCACTGGAGAAAACATAATATTTAGAAATTATCCTCATTATCTCTGTCTTTTGGTGCATTTGCTGTTAGTGTTAAGATGACATTTGACATATGTCATCTTGGTATGAAACCATTTTGTGTCTCCATCATTGTATTTATGCATATAGATTATAAGTAAATCAAGGGTGGTAGCCACAGTAGAGTCTGTTTGCTTTAATTATATAAGTACAGTCCCTGACATGTCTAGTACAAGGAAAACAAAGAAGACAGATAACAAAATCTAAAAAGACGGTGGAAAGGGTGAGTTGGGAAATTGGATTCCTTCTCAGTGTCTTTCATTCAATCAGGAAACAGGGTTAAATGTGATTTACACTCTTTTATTTTAACCTAATCATTCCAGTAACTACAAAGCAAATTACTTTTATGCCAAGAGGGAAAAATGATTCTATGGGGAAATTTTTTTAAAGAAAACTATTTTATGAGAAATTGCTTTTGTAACTCACTCTGCCGGCAACTCTGAACCAATTGATATTTTCAAGTCCCTGAGGGTCCCGTCAACAACCAAAATGGTTGGTTAAAATTACAAAAGAAGATGTGTGAAAATTACTTAAGAGGGATGTTTTACCTTCCTTCAGAAAGAAAGAAAACAAAAGAGAGACCAAATGCAAGTACCCAGACTATTTCTAAACAATAATGATTATATCTGTTTAAACAAATGGATCTATACAAGCATAAAGGAAGCCTATATCAAGCATATTAATATTACAGAGGGTTTATAAGGAAAATTAAACTAATTTTGCCATGGTTATTTATGATGTCTCTTTGAGAAATTCGATCTCATCCTTCAAAAACCTTCCCCCTAGTTTACATGCCTTGGGATCAGTGACAGGAATGGTATGGGATGAAAGACATCATTTGTCTACTTGAACTCAAAATTGTTAATTCTTTTGTACACCGCTGTTTTCCATGATAAAGAATAATTTCAAAAGCTAAAAATATTATCATGTACTGAATTTAAATATATTAAGATTTCATTAAAGTCATAATTTTAGGAGTGAGCAATTAAAATTCCACTATTTCAAAGGAGAATTTAGGGGTTAAATATGTATGTAATTAGAAGCATTAAAATGAATTTGATGAAAATAATACTGGTTAACATGCTTTAAAATATATTATCTGGGGTAATTTTGCATAGAGAAAAATAAAATATATCTCTATTGACCAAATTTAGTTATATTGGTATGGGTAAAACAATTTGTATTGTGCTCAGTTTTTTTACCTCTTACATTTATAAAATACCCTTGACAGCCATAAGGCTTACAACCTTATAAAAATGATAGCACACAGAAGGTCAGCTAAAATCTACTACTGCTCTATGAGCCAGCATGCCCCTGAAAGGACACCGTGTGATCTCTATAGCCTGTTTCAGGGCCATGGACAACCTCTTTTTAACATAGAACATAATTTTGCTAGACATGTTGGTTTCAACTTTCTTTTTCAGTGAAAAGGTCTCTTTAGGTGAATAACTTATTCTAAAATTGTGAAACCAAATTTCTTGTGCAAATCTTAGATACCTGCATACCTGACAAGGAACTAGGAACTTAATACAGGAGCTTATCTTCTTTCAAAAGCTAAAAATATTATTCTCAAGTACTGAATTAAAATATATACAAGATTTTATTAAATTCATAATTTTAGGAGAGAACACTTAAAATGCCACTATTTCAAATGAGAACTTACGGGGAAAATATGTGTATAATCAGAAACATTAAAGTAAATAAGTATTTTTTAGTGAATAGGTCTCCTATGGTGGCTAACTGATTCTAAAGTTGTGAAACCAATTTTCTTGTCTAAATCTTAGATACCTGCCTACTTGACAAGGAACTAAGAACTTAATACAGGAGCTTATCTTCTTTTTGTTGTCACTCAGAATCCATGCCAACAAATGTCTGCTAGTGATTTTTTTTTTTTTTTACCGAATCAGATCTTATCTCTCTTTGCTTAAAACTTCCCAATTCCCTTTCTATTTTAAGCAGATTTTTAAAAATCCCATGATATAGCCTACAAAGCACAATGCACGAAGGCACTTTTTCCTACCATCCTGGCCTTGTTTCCCTACCATTGCTCCATAGAAGACGCCCATGGCTTTCTTTGGGCATGGAAATGACTAGCTTCTTCCTCATTCAGAGCTGCTGCATACACTATAGCTTCAGCCAGCTTTCTCTCCTGCTGGCACTCAGCCAGCTTCATCTCAGGATTGGGCTATCCTCGTGACAGATGATGACTCTATCAACATTTGTAAGACGCCAGGGCAACTTTGTATCTCAAAGTAATGGACTTGGATTACAAAGAAATCAGTGGCTCCCCACTATGAACCTTGGGATGCTTTGCTCTAAGATGTGTTGGTGTGTGTGTGTGTGTGTGTGTGTGTGTGTGTGTGTGTGTGTGTGTGACTTTTTCTAGGCATGCCTGAACAAACTCCAAATAGGGCACCAACAAAGGAAAAAAGAAACATTTCCACCCAAGACTAGCTTGATAAACCAATAAGCATATTGTGGTTACTCTCAGAAGTGTGGGTCACTCAAAGACAGCGGCACCCCTGGGAAACAACAGCAACAATAACAACAAACACCCCAACATGGATGACAGCCTGTGAAGTCTGAAAGCATGGAGTGCTCTGCGTAATGTGAAGCCAGCTTGAGCACTGTGGGAAGTTCCTGACTCAGCAATTATCACTGCCAGTCAAAGCTTGGGGAGGATCCTCGAAAATCTTGAGGCTTTCTGAGCTCTCTGAACACTGGAAGGTTTCATGGGTTCTTGAGTCTTTGGAGTCTCCCTCCTTCCTTCCAGAGAGACTATTTCCACTTGGAAGGAACAGCTGAACAACAGCAGGAAATCACCTAAGATACTCAAGAGCTACTGTAACAAGTGAGCATCTGCGATCACAGTAGAAAGCTGTTATGCACATCTGGCTGTTCTTGAAGTTTGTTATATTCAGTAAATATCTAAAGCATTAACAAGATCTTTTCTTCACATGGATCTATTGCCTGCAACATGGAGCTAATTCTAAGGCAGTGGTTCTGGACCTGTGGGCAGCGGCCCCTCTGGGGGGCCAAATGACCCTTTCCCATGAGTCATACATCAGATACTGTATATATTAAGTATTTATATTATGATTCATAATGGAAGCAATATTACAGTTATGGAGTAGCAATAAAAATAACTTTATGGTTGGGAAGTCACCACAACATGAGGAACTATATTAAGGTGTCACAGCATTAGGAAGGTTGAGAACCACTTAGAATCTAAGCTATGATGGAATTAACATTATGGATACTATTTAGTAATTTCAAAAGAAATAGGCCAAATTTTTATATTTTATGGTTTTCTCGTTTTCAGGAAAAGCTCTAAATACTACCAGCACCGCTTCTGATTTTGCTAAATTAAAATGGAAATCTAGGTAGATCTCTCATTTCCTGTGCTTGATGTAATTGAAAAAAGATCCCCTAGGTTACTTATAAATCACAGAAATATGTTTCTTATAGTTCTGGAGACTGAATATGCAAGGCTATAGTCAGTATCATGGAAGTGTTGCTCTCTGCAGCAAAACCACTGCCTTTTCTTTTGTCTTCTTATGGCAGAACAGAGGGAAGGGTCTAGACATTTCTTCCCAATAGTTTTTAGAATTAGTTTCATTAATGGTAGCTCCTCCCTCAAGAGTTAATCATGTCCTGAAGAGCCCACTGCTTAATGCTATTACACTGGTGATTAAGTTGCATAAAATTTTCCAGGATAAATTCAGATCAGAGCAACGAGTGTGCACCATTGTACGTTTTCCTCTGCGAATGGCTTAGCCATAGCTGGATAGGGTCAGAATTGGAGTTTACCAAAGGAGTATGACACAGTGATGGGGACAAGGAATAGAATTGCTCATACATGGAATAAATAATTAATATTGTAGCACACAGACTTGAAGCTCAACAAGGACACAAAAAGACAGAAACAGTGAAAAGGTAGAACACATGAGTTAGTAGCCTCAATAGGTTCAGATTTTGCAGGAAAAATGCATCAGTGATTAGACATTAGGCACTTGCAATTGTAATTTATGCCTTTAATAAATGGCAGTTTTTAACCCCTCCAGGTCATAATCATAGGAGTTTATAGCTCAAAAAGAAGAAAGAGAAGTCAAGAAATCAAGAGTTCAAGGCATTAGGATACTCATTGTGATAATGAAGTGGACTGAGTAACATTTGACAGTAAGCCAAGAGCTGAGCAAAAGTGATAGATTCTCCAGACTGATCACATCATACTAAAAGTTAGGTTTATAGAAAAAAAAGAAAGGGAAATTGTTTTCAAACAGTAATAAGATTACTAATAGGTTAGTTACTCCATTTTCAGGAACAGTGGCATGAAAAGTGTGGAACAGAGCCATTCTGTAAACCCCACAGAATGGAGAAGCTTCCAACAGGCAGAAACATATGGGCCTTTTAAAAATAATATCATATTTTTATTAATTCAAGATGAGGCAAACTTTGCTTCTGGCTGGGTGGAAGCACCAGAGAGGACAGTGAACTAGCAGAATAGGGATGAAAACAGAAAGAGAAACGTTCAAAACCAATGGGAATCATGGATTAAAGAGAAGTTCACTTTATCTGTTGTGTGTGATTTGTGCATGTTAAAGTACAAGGTGGTGTAGGGATTGAGCCCAGGAGTGATGCAGACATCAGGATGATGAACCTCAGTGCAGCAAGAACAGCACCTGCAAAGAGGCTGGAAAAGCAGGTGCTTTTAGGAGATGAGTGAGACTTATTTGGAGGTTCCTGGGTGGATAGAATGGTATGAATAAGCTCTTTGGGCTGCGGATATGCCTCAATGGTTAAGAGTGCTTATTATGCAAACACAGTGAGATGACATGAGCATGAATCCTCAGCATATACATAGAAACCTAGGCATTTCCGTGTGCACATGTAACCCCAGTACTGTGGGAAACAAAGACAGAAAGTTCCCAGAGGCTTGGCAGCTGCCATTCTAGTTCCAGATTCACTAAGAGACCCAATCTTGAGGAAATAAGGTGCTGCCTCCACAGCATTCATGATCGTGTGCACCAGCATATACACAAATGCATACACAAAACATGCATGAACAAAAACTAACAAACAAAAATAGATTAAAATTTTTTTGGGTGAGGGGAAAGCTTCTTTAGCTTTCACCAGCAAACTCTACTTTGAGCCACTTACAAATTAACAGACTGGGAATGTAGCCTAAACTGATTCAGTTTGCTTAGGGATGGTTTGTTTGCATTGCATCACATCCAGATCGTCATCACGGTTCCAGGAATTCATACATGTTGTCATCATGGTTTTGAGCAGATCTGTCATTTCGCACACTGTAACTGATAGATAATTTCCTGCCTCCCACATTCCCCTTCAGTCCCTCAGAGTCTAAGCGTCACTAATAGCATTAAGTTTTACTGTGTTTATGATGGATGTAGTGCTCTGGGTGAACCAATTTTCTGGCCCGAGTATGAGTGCTAATTAGTTAAAAATATGTCTAGTCTCAAATTCTGCCTAGCAGCAACATTGCAAATGAAAATTAGGTAATTGCCAGTTGCCTAAGTAGTATCACGTAGTTCTCCGAGCTGTTTCTCGGCTCCTTTCCCACCTCCCTTTTCTTTCTCCTTGCCTTCTGATGGACTCTGCTTACATATGTTGCTCCTGAAGAACTCTGTCAAAAGGTAGACTGACTCTAGATGACGCAGAGGACAGTTTGTTGGAGATTTGCAGCAGAGGCATGGTCCTGGGTGGCAGCGAGACTTGGATCCCTGGAGTTTGGATCAAAGATGATTTCATTAAACCCACTATATACCTGGTTTTTAGATTATTGTAATATCAGGATCAAGCACATTTCAGACACCAGGTCTGATGTCAAGATCCACACACCACTCATATAATTTCTCGGTTTTGAGCATGCTTGAAAATATGCAGTAAAACCAGGTTAGAATTGAATCGCTCTAGGGCAGTCAAGGAGCCACAATCCAGTGTGGTTGTAGCCATTAAAGATGAAGCCATGGGCCATGCTATAGAGTGGCCATTAGTATATGTTAAGTCTAAGTGTAACACATTTCATTGCAGCATTTCTACATATGTTTTCATAATGTATTTTGACCACATTCACTCCTCCTACTACTGTTTTTTTTTTAACTTTTTATTGGTTCTTAATGAATTTCACATCATGCACCCCAACTCCACTCATCTCTCTCTCCCTCTCTCCTTGTACCAACTTTCCACCCTTGCAACCTTTCCCACAACAGAAAAAATAATTCACTGTGGAAGCTGTAATTGTGCCACAGTATACCCTTCAGTCTATACACCGTTGCTTGCAAATGTCCATTGCAATGACTCTTTGGTCTGGTATGAGGGCTCTGGCTCCTGTTACTCTATCAATACTGGAACTTCACCAGGACTCCTCTAGGACATGCTGTTGTTGCCCTATGCCATGAAGATCCTGTAGTTTTGGATCTGTGGAACCAGCGCCTTCATGCACTCCAGCAATTCATAATTGGGGTAGATGTTTGGGTGGGCTAATCCAAAGCCCTAGATCTGGGCCTGAGAGTTATCTGACTTGGTCAGCCTTGCTGGCTCTCCTGCTCTCCTGCCCTCAGGGATGGCACACTAGCAAGCCCCATAGCCAAGGCCATCTCTATCCTGCTGCCTAGGCAAGGTGCAGCTTTCTCAAGTATTGTAGCTGATGTGGGACATGCCAATTCTCTCACACTCATGACCCTGGGGCCAGCTCTCCCACCTGCCATAGATGGGAAGTGACAGGGAGGAGAGAAGGATGTCTCTCCCTCATCCTTACCACTGCCGAGCAGACAAGAGGCAGGGCCAGCTCTCCTGTGTTCATGCCCTCAGAGTCATCTCAAATGCACACCCCATCATCAGAGTCAGCTCTACTGTGCTGCCCAGGTGAGGGCCAGGAACTGCTTTCTCAAGTGCTGCAGCAAGTGAGGGGCACGGACAGCTCTCCTGTTCTCATGGCCCCATCAGGGCCAGCTCTCCCACCCGCTGCTGATAACAAGGTTAAAAGGAAGGGTAGACATGGTGTTTTTAATCTTTATGTTTTCTTCTTTGTATCTACTTTTATGGGAATATATCCAGTTTGAAGATTTCTCACCAAATTCCAGTCATGGAAACTAGATAGAAGGAGGCTCCAAAAGCCAAGGCAACTGAACTACAAGCATTCTGAAGACACAACTATTAACAGTGGTCCTCTTATTCCTTTTCCTAGGTTGTTGTAAAGCAAAGGTCCTCAATTTTAGTTGTATGTTCCTTTTTAGAACGGGTGGTTGCGGGTACGGATAGCTAACAGTAGGTACATCCACCCAACAACTTTGGAATGTGTTCAGATTCTTCCCTCACTCGTTTGCTTTTTCAGGTTTAATTCTTACAGGGAACAGCTTTTGCTTCTTCTGGAGTCTCTGATGCTGCCATTCTCACATACCGCAAACAGCAGCCCATGCTGTTGTGCTGTCTGCAGGGAAGCTAGTCTTCATTTTAGGAATTCCTCTAAGTGACCAGACAATTTCGAAGAAGAGGGATAGAAGCTGGCTTCTGGAGTTCTGACTTTTGGTTCAGCTTTGTTGTCTCTCATTGGAATCAGTGCCCTGGTTTGGCACTCAAAATAGACTTTAATGTCTACTCATAGGTTTGTGAACAAACCCTAGGCTACAGGCCCATCTTCCCCACATCTCCCCTTTTCACACATTTTTGCTCTTTGTGTGTGTGTGCATGTATATACTATAAATATTGGGGGCATATTATTGCCAGATTGTCTCATCCTGCCAGCTGTCCAAATAATGACATGGAGGTGTTTTATTAATTATTAAAGATCGGCCTTAACTTATGCTTGTTCCTAACTAGAATTTCACTTCAATTATCCCATTTATATTAGCTTACATTCTACTATGTGGCTCATTCTCTTCTCAGTCCTGACACCTGTTTCTTCCTCCATGTCTGGTTGGTGACGTTGTAAAACATTTTATTTATTCACTTTACATCTCTATTGTAGCCCCTCCTCCCTCTTCTCATGGCCTCACCCTCCTGCCCTTTTCCCCCTCCCTCTCCCCTATTTCTCAGAAAAGGGGAGCCCACCACTAACCCACCCCAGCTCACCAAGTCTAAGTGCATCCTCTTCCTCTTGGCCTGGGAAGGCAGCCCTGCCAGGAAAAAATGATCAAAAAGGAGGCAACACAGTCAATGTCAGAGACAGCCCTGCTCCCCTTACTAGAGGACCCACATGAAGCTTGAGCTGCCCATTGGCTACATATTTGTAGTGGGCCTAGGTCCTTCATTGGTGTTTCAGTCTCCACAAGCCCTTTTAGGCTCTGGTTAGTTGACTCTATTGGTCTTCCTGTGGAGCTCCTGTCACCTCTAGGTCCTTTTATACTTCCCTACACTTTTCCACAAGACTCCCTGTGCTTTGCCTAATGTTTGGATGTGAGTCTCAGCATCTGCTTTGATCCACTGCTGTGTGGAGCTTCTCAGAGGACAGCTATGCTAGGCTCCTGTCTGCAGTCATAGCAGGGTATCCTTAACAGTGTCAGAGGTTGCCTCTCTTCAGTGGGGTATGCCTCAGGTTGGGCCAGTCATTGGTTGGACATTCCCTAAATCTATGCTCTATCTTTATCCCTTCATGACTCTGAGATTCCATCTTACACCTGTCCGAATGGCTAAGATCAAAAATTCACCTGACAGCTCATGCTGGCAATGATGTGGAGAAAGGGGAACCCTTCTATTGCTGATGGGAGTACACACTTGTACAACCACTGTGGAAATCCATCTGGCACTTTCTCAGAAAAGTGGAAATAGCTGTACCTCAAGACCCAGCTATACCACACCTAGGCATACACCCAAAAGATGCTCTACCATACAAGGACATTTTCTCAACTATGTTCATAGCAGCTTTATTTGTAATAGCCAGAATCTGGAAACAACCTAGATGTCCCTCAACCAAGGAACAGATAAGAAACTATGATACATTTATACAATGGAATACTACTCAGCTATTAAAAACAAAGACATCATGAAATGGCAGACACATGAATGGAACTAGAAAAGATCATACTGAGTAAAGTAACCCAGACCCAGAAAGACACACCTAGTATGTACTCACTTATAAGAGGGTTTTAGCTATATAGTACTACAATTCACAGACCCAAAGAAGATAAGTAACAAGGATGACCCAAGGGAGGATGCTTAAATCTCACTCAAAAGTGGGAGTAGAATAGACAGCAGAAGTGGTTGAAGAGAGGGGAGAGAAACTGTGGCCTGGAGGTGGGAGGGGTTTCTCTGACACAAACTGGAGACCTAAGACAAGGTAGGCTTCTGGGAGGATATGCAGGGAGAGGGGGGCTGTAGCTGAGACTTCTAGTAGCAGAGGTCATGGAGACTGAAGAGGATACCTTCTAACTAGACAAAACCCATAGTGGAGGGAGAGGAACACCAAACCATCCACAAACTCTTTAGCCGGTGACTCTTTTCCAACTGATTCTTTCCCACAGTTCCTATCTCTGTCAGATGTCCCACCTTTCTCTCCTGACTGATCAGCAGTTTACTGAACCAATCAGAAGGTGTTGTGGTAGTGTGGGGGTTGTTACAAAATACGATGCAGCCATCGGAATAACATTACAATGTCCATCCTGTACTCAACTTTCTGCTGATGCAGAAATCAGCCTTTGAATAATGCAAAGACAATTTTTACACAGTGCACAAAACGATCATCCCAAGAATAAATTAAAATTCAAAAGACATTCATGATTCTGGAGTTCATCTGACAAAATAATGTCAGCAAACACCCAGGTTGTCTAGTTTTACTCAGGCTTTGACACATACAACCTTCCCTCCACATCCCCAATTCTACCCTTAAATTTTATCTACAATGCCTGTCTACATCACACACCTCTGCTAGGAGGTTCTTATTCATTCTTACTTATTCTTAGCTTCCTATCTCACAGAGGAATCTAAGCTTAAATATTTTTTCAAATAACATTTCTTTGAACTTTCTTGATGTACAAACATTTAAGTTCCTATACGACCCTGCCATCAAAATTGTTAAATGTTACCAGACATAGTAAACTAGCTCAATATTTTCCTTATCCTTTACTACTTGGTTGTCGCTTCCTTGAAGGAGGGAACTGTCTCTTGTTCATCTGTGCTTTAGGGATGCTTTATCAGGAAGAGAAAGGGAGTAGGAGGAAGGAGGAAAGGAGGGGCAGGAAAGGGAAGAGTTAATGATAAAACCAGAGGTGATTGAAATGATGAGTTCTTGCCTTAAACTTTAATAGAGAAAATTTAAATATTTTGTGGTACACTGTCATAACGTGGAAGGCATGAACATGCATTTGAACTTTCATCTTAATGAATGCAATAAAAACAAATTTTCTTTGTTGAAAATGATTTCATATCCATGTTCTGGTCTGACTTCCTTCTTATAAAAATTACACATCACATTGATATTTAAATTTGAGATACACGCATTGTTCTGATAATGTAGTACTGCATAGTTTACTGATTATCAAATGCCTTTGGAGTACCCAATATGTTAAATAAAAGCATATTAAATACATAAAATAATTGTGAGTAGTTTCACAAAGTAAATGAAGTTATAAAAATTGCCTACAAAACATAAAATGTTTCATATAGTTTTTCATTATCTAAACACCCCAAGCTAATAAAACTCATAATAATCACATTTTATATATATGGAAACTAAAATCCTGAATAGTCAAGTTGATGAACTCTACTAATAAACATTGAAACCAAAATTTGTAGCTATGCAATATTGCGCTAGAGACTATCGTCCAATAGAATTTTACTGAGTGTTCTATATCTATATTATCTTACTCAGTAGCCACTATGTACAGGCAGCATTGAACATAGAAAGTATAGCCAATGTAATTAATAAACTGGGTTTTAATTAATATTAAATTTAATATAAATGGCGGCTTTTGACTAGGGGCTATTTTGTCCTTTTAGCTCTGCTTGATTCTGTAGTCCTGAATTCTACCACCTCCTCTATTTACCAACTAGAATGTTGGAAAGGTACTGTCATGATTCCCATTGATTGTCAACTTGATATTATCTAGAATAGCCTGAGAGATTGGGCTGTTGGGATGGTTGTCATGGGAAGTATCTTGATTGTATTGAAGTGGAAAGACTTATCCCTGTGGGTAAAGCCATCCTCTCCTGTACAAAGTGACAGTAAGAGAGCTGAGCAGCACTGTGTGCTCATCAGTCCCTGATTCTGAAGTGTGAAGCCTTGTTGATGCTTCGAGCTCATCTACTTTACCTTCTCTACCTCAGTGGGCTATACCCCTGAATTGTAGTACAGAATAAACCTTCTCTCCATTAAATTGGTTTTGTTGGGGTGTTTTGTGATATCACCAAGAAACACACATACCGCAGCCAATGTGTGAGCTCCCCAGTTAACTAAATTTAGATATCCTTTCTTTTACTACAAATTGTAAATGAAGCCAACAATTTTACCATTTACCTTTTCATTGAACAACAGAAAGAACCTAATGCTAATGGGAGACATTGTGCAACAAAGCTACACACAACCTCCATTCCTTTCCTTGATTTTGGTTCCATTTTTTAAAGATTTATTATGTATTTATTATGTATATGTTTTCCTGACTGCCAGAAGAGACCACCAAATCTCATTATAGTTGATGAGGAGCCACCATGTGGTTGCTGGGAGTTGAACTCAGGACCTCTAGAGGAATAGACAGTGGTCTTAACCTCTGAGCTACCTCTCCAGCCCTGGTTCTGTTTTATCTACAATGAAAAGTCTCATTCAGCACAATGCTGAATATTTAACTGTCAAGCTTCTATATTATGCATTAACTGTTATTCCCTAATAATTTAAGAAATATCAATGTCACTCCTAAGAGTGATATGTTTCTAAAACATTTTACAAATCACTTTTAGTATTCAAATTAATAGTTGGCATTAGTCAAGTTTCTGTAGAGTAGAGCTGATAGAGATGTAGAACGATTTAAGGAATCACTTCATAGGATTGTGAATGGCACAACCCCAGCATCTGCAGGATGACAGGTACCTGGCAGCCTGGAGACATAGGAGGGAAGAGTTGATGCAGTAGTGTAACTCAACAGGTGTTCGGCTGGCAGAATTCTATGGTCAAAAGAGATGCACTTTTCCTATCAAGTGTCTGGACTGACTCCCTGAGACCCACCCACATTGTGGAGGCTGATCTGATTTACTCAGAGTCAACAGATATAAATCTAGATCTAGCCAATGGACAGCTCATTCTCTGTGGTTGTGGGAGAGCAGGGACTGCCTCTGACATGAACTCTGATGTCCACGATTTGATCACCTCCCCTTAGTGGGGAGGCTCAGTGGCAGACAGAAGAAGAAGACGCAGACTATCTGGATGAGACCTGATAGGCTGTGGTCATATGATGGAGGAGGAGATCCCCTGCTGTCAGAGGTCTAGGGGAGGAGAATAGGGCAGAATAGGGGAGGAGAAGGGGAAATGGAAGATATAAGTGAGGGGATAACAATCAGGATATCTGAATAAATTATAATAAATTAAAATAAAAATAGAAAAGTAAATAATAAATTAATTTAATGTGAAAAAAATAGTTTTAGGAAAAAAATCTTAATCTCACCTAAATCTTCTCTCAAAAACTATCTCGAACACTGTTGAATGAAATATCTTGGCACCTTGTCTTAGCCGAGTTGACTTGATTCATTCCACGGTTTTGTATGTACAGGAAATTGTATCTTTGGTGGAGCACACTGAAAGAGAATTTGATTGAAGAAAATTGCTGTATATTATCAAATGGAACTCTGTCAGTGGATAGAGCTTTCTAATTCAATTTTATATTACATAGTTTTGTGGTATCCTAAAACTTTTTGATATTAAAATGTCTTGTTTCCTATAAGGTCTGGGTACAAGTCTAAAGACTATAATGTTTTTGCCATTAGCCTAGTGAGACCATGACAGTGAGTGCTGAGAGCTAAACCCACTGTTATTTGCATCTGTAAGTACCTGTAAAACATGTCTGTATATTAGGTGAAGTGGAGAAAAGGGCAGAAACAGACCGAATGAAACAATTCTGACTACACGGGCCATAATTGAACCCTGAACAATAGCTAATCAGAAAAGAATAGTCAAAACATTTGACAGTAATGTTCCTATTTACATTTTAAATGTGAAAATTAAGTGTTGGGTTCCATTTCTTTCTTGATTACAAACTCTCACCAATTAACACTACTTAAAATTGAGTGACGATATTTGTTTTGGGCTGGATTACAATTTAACACGGAGAGTAGCAACCTGGTGCTTTTCCACCACCCAACCGGATGAGGTTTTAATTAATAAGACTGTTGCTTTTGGGAAAGAGTTAGAGGGAACTATTTCATGAGTTTCTTCGGTGTGCTATCATATCATCAATACTGTACTTTTCGCACAGTGGTGTTGATAGATGCTAAGAGGAGACCGGATAGCTGTGTGCTACCAGGCATACTGACTGTTATTTGAATTGATCTTAACACTTCCTGCCATTGGAATTTCTTGCTGTAGGCCTGCTTGTGTAGACCGAGGTGCTCCATGCAGTGCTTGTCACTCACCCAGATGTCTGCAGGTGGCTGCTCTGAAGCAGGAAATGATGTGTGGGATTTGGATTAGGAACTGCTGGATGCAGCTTTTGCTCCAGTAATCTGTGAAAGAGAAAGCCGAACTCTAGTGCATTTGGTTTCTGACTAGGAAGCAAAGCTAACTGCAGGCTGTGAGGTTGTTCCTATAGCTTCTGGCTGTCTTAGACAACAGGAGCAAGACTTCCTGTAACAGCCTCTGTTATCAGCTTGCTCTTATCTGGAGCTCTGAGCCTCTTGGTTAAAATTTACATCTCTGGCCATTTTAACAGATTTTGTAGTTCTGGGTTACTAACTCTGAATGCCTCTCACTCCTTTTTTTTGTGGGTATTTAACAGAAAATAGGAAAAAGAGGAGGCAAATTAAAAGAATTTTACCTGCATTCTCTCCTAGAAATAGCCTGTTGCCTTAGGCCCTATTTTCTCCTTTCTCCGTGTACTGAAGACATGATTGCTGTGCAGCACAGTGGCTGCAAAGCTCTGTGTCAACACTCCTCTCTTGGGGCTTTCCAGTAAATATTTCTGTACCTTAAGATCACCCAATGCTTGAAGCTTCTATGTTTTTTGGTTTGATTGTTTGTTTCTTTTTCATATTTTGTGGGGGTGTGGAAAGCAGAGTCCCGTGTAGCCCAAGCTAGGCAGCCTTAAATGCACAGAGTCCTAGAAACTGATCTTGAGCTTCTGCTCTTCCTGATTCCAGCATCTAAATGCTGGGATTACAGGTGTGCATCACCACATCTGGGTACAATGTCTAATTTTTATTCCTACACTTGCATTTCCAGTCATGGACATTTAAAAGTGTGTGTGTGTGTGTGTGTGTGTGTGTGTGTGTGTGTGTGTGTGTGTCTGAGTGTATGTCTGTGTGACTGTGTGTGTGGCTATGTGTCTGTGTGTGTGTGGCTGTGTGTTTTTGTGTGGCTGTGTGTGTGTTTTGTCTGAGTGTCTATGTCTGTGTATCTGTGTTTTGTCTGTGTGTGTCTGTGTGTTTTTGTGTGTCTGTGTGTGTTTTGTCTGTGTATGTGTGTCTGTTTCTCTGTTTTGTCTCTGTGTGTGTGTTTCATAAAACTTTAAGCAGTATTTCTTCTTGCTTGACTGTGAATTCACTGCACACAGTCCTGACACAGTCCAGGCTTCCCATGTTGTAAGCCCAGCTTCAGCCTCCCACTGTATTGTTATTACCGGCATTTTTTTTCCCTTGTTGTTTTCTAGAGCGTGCTTCTACTCTCCCAGATCAAATGAGTGTGACATTTGATATTCTCCTGAGCTGTGTTGTTACTTAAAGTCTTTAAGCTCCATTTCTATTAAATAATATAATAATATATGCAAAATTCTTTCATTTTCTCTTAGCAGATTTCCTTAATATGCATATTGTTTACTGTTCTGTGACAGTATCTTTTCTTTTTGTAGTTTTTTATAATTTATTCAGTTACATCCCGATTGTTTTCCCCTCGCTTGTATCTTCCTGTTTCCATCCTCCCTCCCTCTTTCACCCTATTCTCCTCCCCTAGGCCTCTGACTGACTTCCTCATAGTATCCAATCACAGCAGACAACTCTCCCCAGCCATGTCTCCTGGACTTCAATTTAACCCATACTTCAGTATTAAGTGGGAGTCACAATTCTTCGCTCAACCTTTAGAGTGACACAGAAATGTTTTTTCTTATTTTTTAAAATTTCCTGTGTGTGTGTTTATGTGTGTGTGTGTGTGTGTGTGTGTGTCTGTGTGTGTGTGTGTGTGTGTGTGTGTGTGTGTTTGGGGTACATGTGAAGGTAAAAGACCTCAGTCTGTGTCTGTTACCTTGCTTGAAACAGGGGACCCCTTGTTCTTTGCCATTGTATACATCAAGGTAGCTAGGCCATAGCTTAGAGGAAGCCTCTAGTCTCTGCCTTCTGCCTCGTGGTAGGAATGCCAGGATTACTGATGCGTGCTATTACATCCAACATTAGGTGGGCTCTGGAGAGCCAAACTCAGCTCCTCACTCTTGATAGCAGGCTGACTGCCACTTTACCCATTTCTCCAGCCCATCATTTCTCTTAGCATGCAAAGTTCTTATTTTGGGAGAATTCAGTTTATTTTTCAGCTTTCAACTGCTGATGAAAGCTTCTGATTTTAGCACATTGGAACCAAAAGGCCCCAGGGATCCCTTCTCCCAGGCTCCTTACACAAGTTGTTAATTTAAATTTTTTCCCTTACAGTGCTAGTCCTTTAGCTTGCCACCAACAGTCACACAGATGTCTTCTGCAAATGAGGGATGAGTGTGCAATGCGTGGGATGACACAAAGCAATGCTAGATAGTGTGTCACTTACACAGTGAGTTATATGGATTAAACAATTTCATCTGGACCAAATAGCAACCAAACGTTTTCTATAAAATATTTTATGATATTTAAAATTCATGCAAACATGACTTTTCTATAGAGGCTTTCATATTCCCGGAAACTACTTTGTTACTAGACCCAGATAATAACTGTGATTACTGACTGAGTCACCATTCAAGCAATTTTAATCTTTCTAGCTCTTTATATAAGGAATACCAAGATCTTACCTCCTATTAAAGCCCAAAGGATATGAAGCACCATGGGCAATACCCAGAAAGAAACGCCTCTCTCCTATCGAAATAGCTGGTTTTTTGTTTTTTTTGTTTTTTTTTTTTGAAACAGCTGGTTTTCATCATCAATAAAGCATGTACATCCTTACCTGACCTTACCTGACAGCCCAAGGTTCCTGTCAGTCATGAAATGATTTTGACACTCATCACACTTCCCTAGGCTGCCCTCCTACAACCTCTTTCTCTCTCTCTCTCTCTCTCTCTCTCTCTCTCTCTCTCTCTCTCTCTCTTGCACACACACACACACACACACACACACACACACACACACACACACACACACACCTCTTCCTAGGCTTATTACTTGAAGAGAGGAACATCTCCTCTTCATTCTTCATGAGATTCATGGTGCGGTTTTGAAACATTATCAACTTTATGTACATCATGGCTCTGTCACATAGCTACGCTACGGGGTTTGCCTCCTCTGCCCACACGTGCGTAGCCCCCATGCCATCATGGGTGTCCACATTGCCTCCTACTGGAAAGAGGCTGAGTTTACAAAGACAAGGCTAAGGAACTGGATGATGAGGCCTGACCCACGGTGTGTTGTGCTCTGCCTGAAAAGCAGGACTCCTCTGATTACTTTAACACTGTGAATGACAGTCCCTGGATTGTAGTTTACACACACACTTCATTCACATCAAAGCGACTAATTTTTAATTAATTGTTAGGAACTCTTGGTCTCTTTTGCATACACTGAGAGGAAACACACCCAAGGTTCTGCCTGTGACTTCATTGTCACTTGGTTCATCCATTTTGTTTGATCTATTTAAAGTCACTTTCAACTCCTATCAGTCCTGCAGTCTCAGGAGGATTTCTGTGCATTGCTAGAGGCCCTTGGTATCATCGACTCTGTTTGCAGTTGGGTCCTTGATCTCAGCTGAATCCCATGTTCTGGTCTAAAACTAGACATCGCTTACCTTCAATGCAGCTCATCTAGAAAAAAACTATTTATTTATTTATTTATTTATTTATTTGGAAGTTTTCATAAAAACCAGGTCCAACTAGTTGAAAATTTGAAGGAAAAAATATAGATGTTTTTCAGTGTAGACATGAGTTGTAAAAAATCCACCCACTGTTTTCACTTTTGAATATTTTTTTCATCCTGCTACAGAGACCAGAATGGATCAGGATGTATTAGACTAATCAAGCCAAACCCCATCTTCTAACGACTAAACAAATGCTGTTGCCTAATACTGTCATTTAGTGTTGAGATGGAGATTTTTGTAATTTACATAAAGAATGTTTGGCCCGTTGTCATAGTTTGACATGTCCATTCAAACTCTTTTCATCATAGAATAATTCAGAGATACTCAAGCACCAGCTCTTAGTACGCAGCTCTACAGGTGCTTGCCCGTTCCAACCTACCGGGAAAAAGGAAGGCAAAGGACAACACCTGTCCTTCCAGCCTTAGAGCAGCCTTCAGCCCCTGCTCCAGGCTCTGCTTCAGTCTGGTTTGAGACTCTCTTCATTTGCATTTGATAAACAACTCCCTCCCCTTGCCCTTCCTCTGCCCGGCTCTTTTCCCTCCTTTCTTCCTCTTTTCTGTCCTTTCTTTTTCATTTTTTCTTCTCTCTCTCTCTCTCTCTCTCTCTCTCTCTCTCTCTCTCTCTCTCTCTCTGTCTCTTCCTCCCCCCCCCCCCCCCCCCCCCCCCCCCGTCTCTCCTTCCCTCCCTTCTTTCCTTCCTTTCTTCCTGACTTTCTTTTTAAAATGTAGCCCGCGACGGCTTTACACTCATCACCAACCCATCTCAGGCTTTTCTCAATATCTCCATTCTGGCCGAGTGTTCCGTAATGCACATACTGAAATATGCCTGTAGTGCCGAGTCCTTAGATTATCCGAAAGCAAGGCTCAGTTTCGGTACCTACCAATCACCTCCACTTCCTGGTTTCTAACAGATATACTCAGCTTCCCACGTGTCACCTAGCAAATGGGTGGTTATCCTCTGAGATCCAGGTGTGAACACCAGAGACAGGCATTTCCCAGACACAAGAAAGGGTCTCCAGAGGGAGTGTTGTGTTAAGACCTGGAGCCCTCTGCTTGGCATTCTCCCCACGGCACAGGCTCTCACCTGGCAACCCCACCTCCACCCCCATCCCCCAACCCCGGTGCAGAGATTACTGCTCACTTCACTAGAAGTTGAGGATATCATTCCGGGGAACCGGGGTGAGGGATGGGGGATGGGGGACGCGGGAGGGGGGCTGAATACGTCATCTGTATGCTCACATAGAGAATGTCCTTTTATTTTGTGATAACAAAATGAAGGCTGTTTTCCCTGCAGCAAGAAGAGTAAGAGGTGGCTGTAAGAATAAAGCCAGGTGAAAAGTTCCTGGCTCCCAGGGCGTTTAAGGCAGTTTACTTAGCAGAGACCTTCTGAGTATGTTCATTTTTATTTCTGATTTTAAAAGCTATTCTTACCACTGGAAAATATCTTGTATACTAAAAAACCTTAAGAATTGAATACAACAAACATTTTGAGTAATTTTCTACATAAAAAAGAAAGCTAAATGAAAAGCTGCCATACAAAATCAAAGCACTAGTGGCTATGCTTTTGTAGTGGATAGGGTAGAAAAATAATTTATGACAGATAGTAGGGTAAGGAATACATTTGACTATGCTAATTCTCTAGTTTTAGTTAAAGCTACTTATAAAGTTTAATACTTCATTATGTATCAATTCCATATTTTATCTGCCTGTATGAATTGCTTCATAATATTCCCATGTTAATAGCAAATGCTAAACTGTTAAAAAATGCTACAGCGTTGGGGATACAGTCAGAAAAGAAACCCCTAATTGGCAATCCAACAGCAGTTGGTGACTTCTGAGATCATATACAGACAAGTAACAGTAAACAGAATGAGAAGTTGTGTTTATGTATTATTTGCACGTGTGTGTGTGTGTGTGTGTGTGTGTGTGTGTGTGTGTGTGTAGAGGTTTGAAAGGGGAAAAAGAAGAGAGAAATGGTATAATTATATTTTAATTTCAAAAATTAAAAAAAAAAGTGGCTCAATGCTTTCCTTTAGCAGAGCCAAGAATTGCAATTGTTAGAATTTTTAAAAGATAATAATAAAAGGGCAAAAGCATGGGTGCTTTAAAGCTTATGACTTTAAATTTTAAAGAGACCTAGTACTTGTTAGTTAGTACCTGTATGTTATTCTAGTGTATCTATATGAACTACACCAGCCATGGGATACAGTTATTGCAATTAATGTGAATCTTATTCAGTGACTTTCTTTTTTGTTAGCTGAAACTACTTCATGGGTTGTTTGTCCCATAATCCTCATGATGCTTCATGCCCCAGCACCACAGTCACCTGAACTACAATACTGAGAGTGTTTAAATGCTTGAGAAATGCAGCATCAAATTAAATTTGTATTTCTTTTCTTTTTTCTTTTGGAAAGAACATCAATTCTTTTCATAGGCCTTAGAGCTGAGACACAAATGTGTTCCACATGAGTTTGAAATGAGATACTTTCACGCTGTCAGCCTAATCCAGGAGCAAAGACATTCAGTTGCTTGACAGGGACTTCCTAAGCACAGCTAAAAGGAAATAGTCTGTTCATGAATGGAACTTTTTCTTGGGTTCATAGCAACAGAATCACTATCTGAACATAAATCTGAAACTCTTCATAACTTTAAAATCCTATAAGTGCTTGGCTTGGGGAGAAGGCTCATTTGGAAAAGTACTTGCTGCCCAACATGAAAACCTGAATCAGAATTGCCAGGACCCACATTAAATCCCGAATAGCCAGGCACAGCAGCCCGTCTCTAACCACAGCGCGGGAGCAGATGGATCAGGCAGAGACAGGAGGACCTCTGACGTTCATTGGCCAACCAGCTCAGCTGAAGGGATGAACTCCACCTTCACTGAGGGACTCTGCCTGAAAACAAGATGAAGAAAAATGGAGGAAGACAGCCAGGTTCAATCTCTGGCCTCCCACACATGAAGGCATATGTGTAGGCACACATACACACACACTCACACACGTGAATAAGTACACACTACACACAAAAAAGAGGCAAAGGAATAACTAAGGCGCAAAGAAAGGTAATGATACATTTCTTGAATATGGCAATATTATCTGAAGAGGTTAACATATATGTGAACTAATAGTAAGGACAAACAGTAGGATTTGATGACTGAGAAACACTATCCATGGGCACGAGTTTGAAGGTTACTTGTCGGGTTATCTGAATTCAGTTATTTAGTGAAGAGTCAATTTTCTGTCATTTGGATAAAACAGTTCCAGTCTATTCATCTCACTGCATTCATCTTCTTCAGAGTTGATGCTTCTACTAGCAAAGATATTACTAATAATATGAGTATTTTGATTCATTTGGCATGTATATATATAAAACATATATGTAATTTTAAACTAATTTGTGGTCTTAACAAGAATTATTACATACTCTAAGTAGAAGATACTCATTTTAATGCACTCATCTAAATTTCACTTATATGTAAGTTTATCAACTTACGAAACAGAAAATAAAAGTATTTCCTTCTGCAATTATTACCAACATAAAAATAATGATCCATAATAGTTTCACATAGAGTCTCACTTGTTTTTCTGTCCGTATGAATATGCTGCATTTTCCATTCATTTAACAACTTTCTAATATATAAATAAAACGTATGGATCTCCATACAGTTTTACATGATATAGTAGTGAAAAAACACCATACCCTCATGGAACTTAAACACTTTTGTCATAACAATTTTATAATACAATCATCACTCTGCCTCAACCGTTGTTCTTTCCCTTGGCCATACATGGTCAACACTTCTCCCAAGCAGCACCTACAGCCACGCTTCTGGAAATGGTGTCCACGGTCTGCAAATTTCCATTTCCTATTTGTGTCTCCACTCTCAAAACACTGAGTTTCCTCCCCGCTTCTATGTTTCTTCTGACTTCTATTAGAACACATTTGTATTGTATCTTGTTGATGCTTTCCAGGCCTCACTTTTTCTGGTTTCTTTATGGCATGTGAAGCATTCAACTCATAAACTGTCCAGTGCTCTGGATCACGGAGCTGCTGTTTCATCCCAGCCTTTTGCTGGTACTTCTTGCCTTCCTCCTAAATGGGGAATTTTCTGGTCTCCCACTTTGGGTCGTAGTCTCCATTCTGTCTTTATATGGCCTCATGAATTTGACTACTGCCTGAAAGCTAATGAATCTTGAATCTCGGCTGCTTCGTTGCTGTATTTGAGGTGAGTCTCCTGTCTAAGTACATGTAGCAACACACATCAGGATTCACCACCTTCTCTTTCATTCCAATGTCTCTTCATGGGATGCATAACTCGGGGTGTCCCGTCAGTGTGCCCCCACATAGACCATTCTGTCTTGCTTGCTGCCCACCCACAGTTGGTAGCCTCATATAGTGTCTATAATAAACACAAATGTTCCCATATCTCACTTTCAGAGAACTTATCTCAGTTTTTGCTGCGGCTGTTTATTTCTTAGACTCAAGCAAATTTACACAATCATGTCTTGTTTCGCTGAAATTTATCCTCACTACTATATGAATGAGTTTTCTAATGCAAGGGTTTTATTCTGCATTCTGTTTTGATCAGCACTCCTGTGCCAGCCTGTGACTTACAGGAACTCCTTAGTTTGCTCAGGGATGTAATTCAGCTTGTGTCACTTAGCAGAGTTATGTCCCATCAAGTCATGGGTGGACCTTTTGCAATCCAAGTGATTCACTGATGAAGAACCACAGCTTTATACCTTAAAGGTTGAACATTCTGTTTCAGTCACTGGAACATTCTTCATCTGTCCTTCATCTCCCACCTGGATGGTGCTTCCTCTTGAAAGAGCTGTTTTAGAGTCCAGCTTCCCTGAGAATGTGCTTTTTTTTTCCCTTTGTTCTTTCAACTCTTGTAATACTTGTCTTTGCCCAGCATCTCCAAGATACTTCAATGATTGTACTAAATTTCGAAGCGTGGTCCCTTATGAGTGGTCTCCTGATTCTGCCCATAAGCACTTAGTAGAAGTCTGCTGGGGTGCTTGCTGCTAATCATCCACTAGACTGAGTATCCTGAGAGAGCAGAGGCCATTTTAATTATTTCTGTGGCCCTCAAAGTAAGCACTGTGTCTAGAAGATGTTAGGAAAATGAGTAATAAGTGAGTAATTTATCCATTCATTCACCAGATGAGAAATTAGTCCTTGTGTGATACCCCCACCAAGCTGCACCACCCTCCAGGGTATAATTAACTGAAAGATGAAATTAAGGCCTATAAATAGAATTATTCCGTGAGATAGCTGAGTCTTCTTAAAGCAAGTGATAAATACCTTTTGCAATATGTAATGTTAATTATGTTTTATACATTGTGAGTGTCTGTTACTTTACTTATAAACTGCAATCTTCTATATATGTTTCCCTCCTGTTGAAATCAACTTGCACTGAACTAGTGGTTTATTTTATAATTCTGGACTTTATATACTTCAGAGAACTATTAGGATTCATTTTATACTGCATTTATAAAGGGACAGTAAATGTGTAATTAGTTTGAAACATAATTTGATTCTATAATCTTAGACAAAAATGAATTATTTTTGAATTATATAATATGTAATAACTAGTGATACAAATTAATATTTTTAAAAGATTACGAGCTTCATCATCTGTCCCTCTGCCAAGCTGAAAGGCCCATTTAGCACATTTCTCATAAATTGACAGGAAAATGAGACTGATGGCTCCTGCATTTAACAAGGTTGGCTTATGAAATTTTCTTCACACGGTAGCCAGACCAAAAATGTCAACTATATTTCAAGAGCATTTTATTTATTTTTGACAAAGGTCATCCAAACTTTCAAAATATACTCTATAAAGAAGACACATTTATATATTAATCACAGTTAAGGGTAGGCCCCATGCCCAGCAATAGGCAACTAGCAGAAAAAGAATTCAATGATATTTTAACACACATCATACACACACAAACACCATCTACTGAACAAAGAAACTTCTCTGATGAATGCTGAACAAGACACGGATCTATGGGTATAGCAATCTTATTAGGAGTCGTTTAATGTTATTTTTGTTTTAAGCAAAATAATACTATTCAGTTTCCTCCTAGGTTCATAAACTATCTAGTTTCAGGTTCCTAGCCACTTTAGCAGTGTCAAGCATGCACTCTCTCACATGGAATGGACCTTAAATACAGTCTTTAAAAAGTGGTTGGTTACCCTCATAACATGTGTGCCACTATTGTATCACTATATCTTGCAGGTAGGTCACTGCTGGAAGTCACAGGGTTTGTAGCTGGGTGACAGTGATGGTTACCTTTCTCTCTCCATAGCATGCGGAATCACTTCAGTCCTATGAACACTTGCCAATAGGGCTAAAGCTTCTATTAGGCACTGGTTTGACTTCTCTATGGCTGATAACATAAATAAATGTTGACTTGAGCCACAAGCCTTTAGCATCAGGTTGTAGAGAACAATCACTACCCTTGACAATAGTCTTTGATAACTGGGCAGTCCTTAGGACCACTTTTGTCAATGATTCAACAAGGTGTAAAAACCCCACTGGAGGTTTTAGTTGGAAAAATAAGATGTCTAAATGGGGCATTGCCTTCCTCATTATATGGTGGCTCCTTTAGATTACTTTACTGTATGCATATAAATTAGGAAGCTTCTACCACAGTAGATTGGCATATGATTGTCCAAAAGGCCTTTGGCATTAGCTATCCATGCCCACATTTGCTCCTTTACACTGTGCTCCCTCCCCTTCTTCAATGAATCCTCCTACTCTAGTTTCCTCTTAATCTCCCAGTTAACACTAAATTCAAAATTCTATTTCCCCTTCCTTGGGAGATACTGTCCCCCTATCCCCTCTCCCAGTATCTAACCTCTGAGGTTGCTCAGGTGGCAGCACATATATCCAGGGTTTAAAAGCTAACATCTACATGTGAAAGTAAACACATAACACCATTTATTAATTGTTGTTCTTAGCGCCTGTGTTTATGGTAGTCCGTTCAGAAAGCTTTTTCCTGTGCCAATGTGCTCAACACTATTCTCCCACTCCCTGTTCTATCAGATTTCATGTGTCTAGCTATAGTGGGAATATTATAATCTAGCACAGCATGGTCTTGCCAGCTGAAGATAGTTTCTGTGAGTGTGTGATAGTTGGAATTCTGGGAACTTTTCAGAGGGTATATAAATGCAGGTACCCAAGAGATGGGGTTGCTGTTGTTAGCTGCTTAGTGTTTGGATGCTGTTAGGTGTGACTTTTTAAATAGTCGTGTGCAAGGAAGAAACAACAAGAACAAGAAATTAGATATCCTTATGACAAAGATAAAATTTGCCCCCAAGGAACTTGATGCCCCGATTGAGCAGGAAATAGTCTAATGATACTGCCACTCACTTTGCCCTCTAACTTTTTCTCTCTTCTGTCTAGTGTTAGGGGTTTAATAATGGAGAAGAAAGATGGAAGAGAGAAAGGAACCCACAAAGTAGTAAATAATCTGGTTATATATGTCCCTAAGTTGAGGTCTTTAATCCATTTGGAGTTGTGCTTTGCACAGGGTGACAAACATGGATTTACATAGATTCTTCTACATGCAGCCATCTACTTTGACAAGCAACATGTGGTGAAGATGGTGTCTTTTACCAGTGTGCATTTCAGTGTGTGTGTGTGTGTGTGTGTGTGTGTGTGTGTGTGTGTGTGTGTATCATATATCTATAGGTATATGAATTTATGTCTGGAACTTCATTGGGTCAGTGTGTCTATTTTATGTCAATACCATGCTGGTTTTTATTACTATAATTCTTCAATACAACTTGAAATCTGGAATGGTGAGATCTCCAGCAGTTATTTTATTATTCAGTATTTTGCCTAAACAGGGTTTTTATATTTACATATGAAGTTGAAAATTGTTTTATTCTTTTCCAATTTCTGTGAAGAAATGTGTTGAAATTTTGATGGAGACTTTATTGAATCTGTGAGTTGCTTTTGGTCATATGGTCATTTTCACAAATATTAACATATTGATTCTTGAACATGGGAGGTCTTTCCATCTTATGGCATCTTCTTTAATTTCTCATTTTTATCTCATCCTAAATTTTTATTTGGATTTTGTTTTAGAATAGTATATGTTGAAGACAAGCTTTGACAGGTCAGGTAGACTAAAGTGATGTGTGTAGAATCAATGACTGATCATTCAGCAGACTTTTTCTGAGGGTACGAGGCTTGATTCTCTGAGCTGGTACTACTTGTAGATGGCAAATTAAAAGGGAGAAATCATATACTCTCACACATACAGTTAGTAGATAAAGTAAGAAAAGCTCCAATAAGAAATTTACAACAAGCTTCAATAAGCACAGTTACACACGTACATGTGCATACACACACACACACACACACACACACACATTGGATGCATGGAACAAACTCCAAAGAGAAAGCTGCAACCAACTTTACATACATATACATATATACACATGCATATTGAGTGAATGAATAAAACTCCAAAGATCAAGCTTCAGCAGATTTATTTTTCCCCAAAGCTTGTATATCCCAGCAAATCTTTCAAGGAATATAAAAATTACATTGTGACTACATTCTATTTTTCTTTTAGTGAATGATTACATAGAAAAACATGTCCCCCAATACCCTCACATGATCAAATGTTTTAGGTATTATTGGTGAGAAGCAAATATAAAAAAACAAATTATTCCCAAGAACTCATATATATTTGTAACTAAGAAACTTGTTATAAATTAACAAAATGTAAGCAAGCAACTTAATTTTCTCAGCCAGTCTTTGTTTACCAACAGCCTGCAATTTGCAGTTACAAAGAATCAATTACCTTAAAAAATAATCTTATAAAAATCTTATAATCACAAATCTAAACTTTCATATAGAAAACAATCAGTCATTTTTACTTTAAATTTTCAAGGAGCATATCTACTTACTAACAATTTTTATTAAATCATATAAGGAAGCTGAGGGCAAAAATAGGTACAAGAAATCAATCATCACCTTAATCACCAGTCCAGCTTCATTGAGAGAGTCACATCAGCCAGTGATAATTGGGGTATTGTTTTTGCTCCCTAATCTCAAAAAGTCAATAGCTCAACCATTAAGAGTGTACTTTTCTGAACTTCAATTTGTTCCATAAGATTTTTTTACTTCAGAGTCACGAACAAAAGCAACTTAACCTAACCTTACTGAACACTCTATTTTTCCAAATCGTTTCTAAGGATAGTGGCCATTACTAGCAATCTACATTTCTAAGTTTTTTTTTTTCCCAACGGTGATGGTTGAATCATCAGTCTGCGTCAGCAGCAATGTCTGAAAAGGATAAAGCATTATTATTGTAAGTGCCAATGATACTGCCCAGTGAGGAGCTGGAAGCTCCCTTAGAATTTTTATACAACCCATACATCGTGAGGGTCGTGGTGACTGCAAAGACAACAAGCATAGTGATGCTCTGTAACAGCATAAAGTCCTCAGGACACATAGTCCTCAGGGGTCTGCCTCCTGACGCACACCCATGCAGCATGGTTGTGCTGACCAGTGGGCCAAATTCCACGAGTTCTAAAGCTGTTTTGCTGTTCCTCCTGCACAGTCCTTGACAAGTAAATAAATGTGCTTTTATATAAATTGAGGCACATTTTTTCAATAATGAGCGTTTTCTCTTTATGTTCTGATTAACATAGAGTGGAATTATTACCTCTCAGAATTTGGCTGCTGCCTTAATGTAATGTGCTTTCTTATTTGTACTTTAGATCTTATTTTTCATTATTACATTTTCTATTTTTGGTTATTGAATTTACAGTCAAAGAGATCTACCTCCTTGAATTCATTTATAGTCATTAAATTAATTGAAATTTTAATGGAAAGATTTTTCACTTATCATAATTGTTTTTTGTATATATTTACTATACTTGAACCTATCTCATATTTATAGAAAAGTTGCAGAGATACCAAGGAACATCTTTTCTTGAATCATTTTAAAAGGTAATTGCCAGAATGAGATTTCACCATCCCTTACACTTTTATCCTACAACACACCAACCCCCTTTTTGCACTATTTCCTGGAAATGAGAATTTTTCTTCTTTATTAGACAGAAAAAGTAATCAAATCAGAAAATCAACATAGTTCTTCTCAGTTACTCCTGAGATTTGCATTAGCTCTTTCATCTCTCCAATTGTGCCTGCTGTAGTTTAGGATCACACATTTCATCTGATCATTATCTCCCCTGAATTACTTTTAAAATGGAAGCACCAGTTCTTTGAATGACATGATCTTGTATTAAGTTCAGGCTCCATATCTTTGGTTGGAATGCCATAGAGACTATGTTTTCCTCCCAGAGTTTCCTCTGTAGTTCAGAATCATTCCACATAGTTCCAGTGCATCACATGATCAATCACCACATTAACTCTGATCTCTTGATTAATAGGCTGTCCCCCAGGTTCTTCCCTCAGTGAGTTGAGAGCAAAGAAAGAAAGAAACTACCTTTGTTCACTCAGGTTTTGGTGGTATACTTTGAAGTTATCTGGCTTGTCTTCTGGACAGCTGCTGCTGTCAAGTGAAAGCCACACTAGCCCCAAATACTCAGGCAAGAGCATCTCAGATTTTGTCTCTCTTTTACCTGAATTTAAACAATCTACCAATATTCTTGATGGGAGAAGGGATGAAGAGAAGCAGCAGCTTGCTTCCCATATGATTGGTAAGCACTGTCTATAATCCCACCAGATCTTAGGACAAGAGAATTTGTAACTTTAAGTTGCCTTCACTTTTAAGTGCTATCTTCTTTATGATGAGGAAATAGCAAAGCTTTAGAAAGAGAAACAGTCAAGTGCAAGGATGAGGTTTGGGGTTCAGGATGCTAATTAGATGAGACTTTCAACTTTCTTTTTTGCCTTTGCCCAATGGATTCTGCTAAACATGCTCATTACTTCATCTACTGAAAAAAATCTTAAATATTTCTGTGATTGATATAAGCCCCACTATTTGGTTTGTAATCTTCTATTTTGACTGGCCCTGGATATGTTCAGAAAATAGTCATGGTAACAAATAGTTGAAATCCAAGTGACTTCATTAATCAAATGGACCTAACAGACATCTACAGAACCTTTCACCCAAACACAAAAAGAATATACCTTCTTCTTAGCACCTCATGTAACCTTCTCCAAAATTAACCATATAGTTGGTCACAAAACAAGCCTCCACAGATACAAGAAAATTGAAATAATCCCTTTTATCTCATCAGACCATGATGGACTGAAGCTGCACTTCAACAACAGAAATCACAAAAAGCCTACATACACATGAAAACTGACCAACCCTCTACTCCAGAACAACTGTGTCAGGGATGAAATAAAGAAAGAAATTAAAGACTTCAAAGAATTCAATGAAAACTGAGATACCAAAAGAAATAAAATTAGATTCAGGGTCAACTGGGGCAAAGGTTAAGAAACAGGCCAACAGGAGATAATCTGGCCACCTGCAGGGAGGAACCAGCCTTTCCACCTACTGGAGATAGAGTTGCTAAGAGGCCCAGTTTTATGGCCACATTCCTTCCTGCCCACTAGAGATAGGGAACAGTCATAGGGGAAAATGGGAGGGAGGGAAGAATGGGAGGATACAAGGGATGGGATAACCATTGAGATGTAACAAGAGTAAATTAATTAAATTTAAAAAAAAAAGAAAGAAAATTGGAAGAAATTACTGGCATAGATAACCTTGATGATGTCACCCTAATAAAGACTTCAGTGACCCAAGGGAAAAAAAAGAAACCAGACACGCCCCTGGCGAAAACAGTAAACAAAGAGAACAAAGAAAGCTAAGCCATGGGCAGTCTTGGCTTATGTTACTGTAGCCTGTCACCTTTGTACATTAGACAGCCTCATGTTACTCAACCAATAAGCGCTTGCAAGGCTGGAACTCCCCTGCTTTAGTGCACTGGGAGGGATAGGAACATAAATTTATCCTCAGCTCAAAGTTTGGGGCTCTTTCTGGATACCACTGTGTTGGTGACTGTCAGAGCCTGGCTTGAGTCAAAAAATTAAAGGTCCTCATTATTGCACCAGTATCAAGTCCTGGTGGTCCTTTGGGGGTTTCTTGTGATCTGGGTACAGCAAAATGAAGGCATAACATACCCAAACATATGTGACACAATGGAAGCAGAGCAAAGAGGAAAGTTCATAGCACTATGTGCCTTCATAAAGAAATTGGAGATATCTCATACAAGCAAATTAACAGAACACCTGAAAGCTCTAGAAAAAAATAAGCAGACACACCTAAGAGGAGTAGAGGGCTGGAAATAATCAAACGAGGGGATGAAATCAATAAATTAGAAACAAAGAAAACAATTCAAAGAATCAAGGAAACCAAGAGTTGATTCTTTTAGAAAATCAACAAGACAAACTGTTAGCCAAACCAACTAAAAGACAAAGGGAAAATATCCAAATCAACAAAATCAGAAATGAAAAAAGAGACATAATGACAGATACCAAGGAAATCCTAAGAATCATCAGGTCTTACTTCAAAAGTCTATATGCCACAAAAGTTGAAAATCTAAATGATATGGACAATTTTCTTGATAAATTCCTCTTACCAAAGTTGCATTGAACCAAGATCAGGTACACAGTTCTCTGTCCCCTTAGGAAATAGGAACAGTCATCAAAAGTCTTACAACAACAACAACAAAACAACAACAACAACAAAAAGCCCAGGACCAGATAGATTTATTGCAGAATTCTACCAGACCTTCAAAGAAGATCCAATACCAATATTCCTCAAACTATTACACAAAATAGAAACAGAAGGATTCTTACCAGACTCATCCTATGAAGACACAGGCAGATAGATATATAAACCACACAAAGACCCGATAAAAAGAGAATTTCACCAATTTTCCTTATAAACTGTGGACCTTTGTGAGTAGGTGAAGAGGAGCCACCCCCTCCATGTAAGCTTTGAGCTCTGAAATAGGCGAATGTTCCACAGGGCTGGTGACAGCACACAAGACCCTAGAACAAAAGGTGTCAAAAGGCTAGTTCCTTACAGAGAGACATTTCAAAGCAAATCACACAGACTTTAGGCCAAATGGTGTCAAAAGCTGGCTCCTCGAAGGACACATATCAAAGTTGCCCTGGATCAATCCTGGAGACAAGCCCAGGAGGTGGCCTGGGTATGTACACCTTCTGCAACTTACATACCCTTGGCTAAAACCCCAGAGGTCTCCAGGTGTGTAGGGGGGGGAGGTGCACTCACTCTCCCATCCTTCTCTCACCCTAGCTTTCTGTCTTTGTTGGTTAGAACATTAAAACCTAGCTCTTTGATTCTCAGCTGTTTTTATTTTGACCAATATCTGACTTTCTTTGAAGGCCAGGGCTCCCTTCTCCCACTGGAAGAAATGCAAACCCACAGCATTGTCTTTGCTAAGTGCCTACTGCTCTGCACTCCCTTAAGTTGGAGGATCAGACTGGAAAGCTTCCTTCCTGCAGAGAAGCCCTTCTGCATGACCTTTTCTGGGGACAAAGCCTTCCTCAGCTGGTCTCATGAAGGCTAAAGAAAACTCAGCTCAACTTTCCTGTTGGTAGAACCCACAACATCTGTGTTGGCTCTGCATTACCAGTTCACAGGTCAAGCCTCAGCCAGCTTCATCCCTGCCACAGATAGGACCTACAATGAATACTGGTGCAAAAATACTCAATTAGATACTCGTAAACTGAATACAAGAACTCATCAAAAATATCATCCACCATGACCAAGTAGACTACATGCCAGGCACGCAGGATTGCTTCAACATATGAAAGACCATCAATGTAATCCACCATATAAACAAACTGAAAGAAAAAAAAATCCACATGATCATCTTCTTACATGCTGAAAAAGCATTTGACAAAATCCAACAGTCATTCATGTTAAAAGTCATGGAGAGATCTGGGATACAAGGCACATATCTACATAGTAAAAAAAAAAAAAAAAACAATAAGCAATATACAGCAAAGCTATAGCAAACATCAAACTAAGTGGAGAGAAACAAATAAATTCCACTGAAATCAGGGACAAGACGCTCTCTCCTATCTCTTCACTATAGCACTTGAAGTCCTAACTAGAGCAAGAAGACAACTAAAGGAGGTCAAGGGGACACAGATTGGAAAGGAAGACGTCAAAGCATCACTCTTCAGGGATAATATGATAGTGTACATTAGTGACCCCAAATATTACACCAAGGAACTCCTACATCTCATGAACACCTAAAGCCAAGTGGCTGGATACAAAATCAACTCAAAAAATCAGTAGCCCTTGTGTATACAAAAGACAAGCAGGCTGAAAAGAAGATTAATGAAAGAATATCCTTTACAATAGCCACAGAAATAAAATAAATAAATAAAATATCTTGGTGTAACTCTAACCAAGCAAGTGAAAGACTTGTATGGAAAAAAAAATAATAAAGCTCCAAATCTCTGAAGAAAGAAACTGAAGAAGATATCAGAAGATGGAAAGATCTCACGTGCTCATGGATCTGTAGAATTAACATAGTAAAAATGGCCATCTTACCAAAAACAATCTTTAGAGTCAATGCAGTTTCTGTCAAGATACCAACACAATTCTTTCCAGACCTTGAAAGAACAATTCTCAACTTCATATGGAAAAATAAAAGACCCCAAATAGCTAAGACAATCCTGTGCAATAAAAGATCTTCTGGAAGTTTCTCCAGCCCTGATCTCAAACTGTACTATAGAGCAACAGTAATAAAAACTATGTGGTACTGACATAGAAACAGACTGGTGTATCAATGAAATTGAATCAAAACACAGAAATGAACACACAGTTACAGACCAGACATTTGATCTTCTACAAAGAAGCCATAACCAATAATAGAAAAAAAGACAGCATTTTCAACAAATGGTGCTGGTCTAACTGGATGCCTACATGTAGAAAAATGAAAATAAATCCATTTTTACAGTTTTCACAAAACTGACGTCCACATGGATTAAAGACCTCAACAGAAAACCAGACACACTAAATGTTTTAGAAGAAAAAGTAGGGAAGAGCCTTGAGCTCATTGGTATAGGAGACAACTTCCTGAACTGAACACCAACAGCACAGACTCTAAGAATAACAATTAATAAATGGGACCTCATGAAACTGAAAAGCTCCTGTAAGGCAACGGACACTGTTAACAGAACAAAATGGCAACACACAGAATGGCAAAAGAGCTTCACCAACTCTATATCTGACAGAGAGCCAATATCCAAACCATATAGAGAACTCAAGAAATTAAAAACCAACAAACCAAATAATTCAATTAAAAATAGGGATACACAGCTAAACAGAGAATTCTCAACAAAGGAATATCAAATAGCGAAACAGAGAATAGAGAAACACCTAAAGAAATACTCAATGTCCTTAGCCATCAGGGAAATGCAAATAAAACAACTCTGAGATTCCATTTACACCCACCAGAACGGCTAAGATCAAAAACTCAAGTGACAGCACTTGCTGGCAAGGATGTGAAGCAAGGAGAACACTCCTCCATTGCTGCTGGGAGTGCAAACTTGTACAACCACTCTGAAATCAGTCTGGTGCTTTCTCAGAAAATTAGGAATAGTTCTATCTCAAGACCCAGCTATACCACTCTTGGGCCTATACCAGAAAGATGCTCCATAATACAACAAGGACATTTACTCAATCATGTTCATAAAGTTTTATTTGTAATGGCTAGAATCTGGAAACAACCTAGATGCCCCTCAACCAAAATATGGATAAAGAAACTCTAGTCCATTTACACAATGGTATTCTACTCAGCAATTAAAAACAAATAAATCTTGAAAATTCCCAGCAAATGGATGGAACTAGAAACAATCATCCTGAGTGACGTAACCCAAACCCAGAAAAAGCACACATGGTATATACTCACCTATAAAGTGGATATAAGCCACATAATACAGGATAGCCACACTACAATCTAGACCTAAGGAAGCTGAATAACAAGGAGAACCTGAGGGAGGATGGTTAATGCTCACTGAGAAGAGCAAACAGAATAGACACCAGAAGTAGTTGAAGAGGAGGAACAGGAAGGGTGCCTATGAAAGAGGTCCTCTGAAAGACTCTACCCATTAGGGGATCAAAGCAAATACTGAGACTCACAGACAAACTTTGGGGAAGCACAGGATGACTTAGGGAAGAGTTGGGGGATAGAAGGATTTGAAGGGGACAGGAGCCCCACAAAAAGAACAACAGAGAGAACCAATCTGGTCCCAGAGGAGCCTACACAGTCTGATGATACACCAGCAAAGGACCATGTTTGGAGAGGACCTAGACCTTCTGCTTGGATGTGGTCAATAGGCAACACAGTCTGCATGTGAGGCCCAGAATATGGGGAGCAGTGTCTGCCTCTGACATGGATCCTGTTGCCCACTCATTGATCACTTCCCCTGGCTGAGGTGGCCATGCTAGCCCACAGAGGAAGAGGATGCAAGCAGGCCTTATGAGGCTTTATAGACTGGGGTCAGATGGTAGGGAAGGAAGGAATCCCCCTTTCCAAGGACTACGTGAAGGGAGAAGGAGGAAGAGGGTGTTCGGATAGGACGTGGAGTAGATGAGGGACAGGGCTACAATCTGGATATAAATTGAACAAATTAAAAATAAACGTTTAAAAAAGAAGGATGAGTAACAGACCTAGCCATGTTATTCTGACATTGGTGTCACAGCCTAGTGAGCAGTTGAGTCAGTTCATAAAAATGGCACAACTCTCTGCCTCTCCGCTTTCTCCACCATAAAATGAAAACACAGAATGGCTTCTCATTACAGTACTGAGGACTAAGTGCAACTCTACATAGGAAAGAAAATCTACCAACTAGACAACTTTCTACACATATGACATTACACACCACTCTGAACTTTTGGGCTGTCACAGTGACAGCCACTATTAACTAATTGTTTTCCCCTCCCTAGACTTTGTGATCCTCTCTGGGGCTCAAGACACCCTTATATACATCATCACCCCAATTTCCCTGATGAGGAAACTGAGGATCCCCCAATCTCACAGGTAGCTGTGGAAATCCAAACTCAGGTATGTCAGATTCCTGCCTACTTAGTCAGTGCCCACATTCTGCTCCATCTCCTTGCTGTAGCCTGAGCCTTAGGGCCACTAATGGAGAGAGTGACCCAAAAAGTCTCCCCTTTGTTGTGAGCTGTTGGCAAACCTTTATGGAAACCATTCTACCTCCTGGAGAAGCAGAAACCTCTTAGTTCACCAGTGACTCTGGACTCTCATTTATCTGCCAACAGGTCCCCATCTTCGGAAAGCAGTGTTGTCTCTTCTCCTTTCTCCTCCTTATATTTTCATAAGCATTATTTCCTTTTGCCTCTACCACTAGGTGAAAAGTAACCAATTTAATTACTAAGGCTTAAAATGTTTGCCTTTTGAGGAATTAAATATGCATTCAGGTCAAGGACATAATCTATGTGTGATAACTATTTAATTGATAGCTTAGCCCCTTGAACTATTTCTAACATTTTCTTTTTGAAAATACGGAATTCTCCCTGCCCCCTTTAGTTCTTTTGAAATTTACCTTGGTAGGCACTTCTCAATTTTTCATTTACAAGACTAGTGATCTGACAAGTGATTGTTATGGATCCTAACCTAGACCAAACTTATGAAGGACAGTGATGACACTTAATGATTTTTGGTGTTTAGTGACACTTGTAACATGCCTATAGGAGTGTATTTTAAGTTCCCATGACTGTGGTTGCTGTGAAATGCTGGCTGTAATAATGAATGGAGTAAAGGCAGATGCAAATGTGGCTTTGCAGAGTGAGACATGGCCACTGCAGTTCCTACTCCCTCATCAGCATGCACATCCACTTAACACTCAGAACTCACGTGTGTATCACACTACCTGCTAAGCTGTTAAAAACGAATTGTACTATTCACCCAAAATATATGACATGTTGGCTTTTCAGAATACATCACAGTAGACAAAAATTGTGTTTTTAGGGACCATTCTGGTGTGTGTGTGTATGTGTGTGTGTGTGTGTGTGTGTGTGTGCACGCATGTGTGTTCTATGAGACCTATGCATGTGCATATTTGTGTGCTCAGTCATTCAGCTACACATCTGACCAGCTAGCTTCAGGGCTCTACCTGTCCCTACCAGGGCTGGGGTTACAGATATAGGCCACTACGCTCAGCTTTTCCTATGTGGGCTCTGAAGCTCTAAAAATCAGGTCTTTACTAAGCATATTGAGCCATCTCCCCAGCCCAAGTTTTCATTTTCTCTCTGAGTGTTGTTCTTTGCAACATACTTGATTCCACGAATTCCTTATATTTACCCCAAAATTTTCAACTTTTTTCATTTTTTAATTTATTATAATTCATCCATATTGCATCCTGCTTGTTATCTCCTCTCTTGTATCTTCCCATTCCCATCCTCCCTCCCTCTTCTGCCCTATCCCCCTAGTCTAGTCCTCTGACAGGGAGGGATCACCTCCTCAACCACCTGACCACAGCCTATCTCATCTCCTCAGGATAGCCTGCTTTCCCTTGCTCTGTGTGCACAGGCACCAGAGTTCATGTCAGAGGCAGTCCCTGCTTCCCACAACTGCAGAGAATGAGCTGTCCATTGGCTGTATCTGAACTGGGGTTCTAGGTTTACGGCGAGCAAGGTCCTTGGCGGTACATCAGTTTGTGCAGCCCCACCCCAACCCAGGTCCAGCTCTGCAGGTCTTGATGGTCTTCCTTCAGGGCTTCTGAACCCTCCAGATGCCTCCATCCCCCACCCTCCCGTACAAATCCAGCCTTTGTGTTTGTGTTCTATTTTAAAAGTTATTTTGAGCACACACAACGACTGCTGTCAATTCTGTTTCAAAGTATCATAAATGTACAGTTGCAAGTGGACTCACATGAACCCCATATGTTTAATATGATAGTAACTAGTTGGGGGGAGGGTCTCTTGGGAAAATTCTGGAAATTAGTTCCATTGCCATTTTAATGCAGTATGGAAAGATCATCTGGCTTCCTTCTAAGTGATTTAGTATTGGGAGGTGGAGAGACAGACACTGGTAAACAGAGGCACACTAACTTCCTGTGGAACTGGAAGGCCAGTCCCCTGCTCTAGCTACATACTCTGAGCTTTTGGTTCTGCAGCCAGAAGCCACTTCCTGTTTTAGAAAGCCAATGGGTTGGGGGTGGTGTGTGAAAATTCTGTGCATCCTTTTCTATGGTCCTAGCACCATGTTATGTAATTAAAAGACTCAATTTTATTTTAATTAATTACACTGTAAGGACTTCAAAAAGACTTCGAGATAAGGGGCAAAATCTTAGTTTCCAAAGTACTGAAAATGCTCTTCAGATGTTAAATGCGAAGCCAATTAAAACTTTGGAGTGAAAGTATAGCTGCTCAACTGATCATATTTAATTTGGAGTTGAGTTGATCGTCACAGAAACTTTATTTAATTTAAGGATCATCTGTATGGAGAATGTCTCTTTTACTCTGCCTTGACCAAATGTTTACTGTTTCCTTAAAGGTATCAGATACACACGGGACTTCAGCACTCTATCATCAGGCCTACCCAACCCAACTGCCTACCTCTGGACAATGCAACCCTACCTCAGAAGCTGAAAGAGGTTGGCTACTCAACCCACATGGTCGGGAAATGGCACTTGGGATTTTATAGAAAAGAATGCATGCCCACCAAGAGAGGATTTGATACCTTTTTTGGCTCCCTCTTGGGAAGTGGTGATTATTACACACACTACAAATGTGACAGTCCTGGGATATGTGGCTATGACTTGTATGAAAATGACAATGCCGCTTGGGACTATGACAATGGCATCTATTCAACACAGATGTATACTCAGAGAGTGCAGCAAATCTTAGCTTCCCATGACCCCACAAAACCTATATTTCTATATGTCGCTTACCAAGCTGTGCACTCACCACTGCAAGCCCCTGGCAGGTATTTTGAACACTACAGGTCTATTATCAACATCAACAGGAGGAGGTACGCAGCCATGCTCTCCTGCCTGGATGAAGCAATCCACAATGTGACGCTGGCTCTGAAACAGTATGGTTTCTATGACAACAGTATTATCATCTACTCCTCAGATAATGGTGGGCAGCCCACAGCAGGAGGAAGTAACTGGCCTCTCAGAGGCAGCAAAGGAACGTATTGGGAAGGGGGCATCCGAGCAGTTGGCTTTGTGCACAGTCCACTTTTGAAAAACAAGGGAACGGTGTGCAAGGAACTTGTGCACATCACCGACTGGTACCCCACCTTGATTTCGCTGGCAGAAGGACAGATTGATGAAGACATTCAGCTAGACGGATATGATATCTGGGAGACCATAAGCGAAGGTCTTCGTTCACCGCGAGTGGATATTTTGCACAACATTGACCCCATTTACACCAAGGCGAAAAATGGCTCCTGGGCAGCAGGCTACGGAATCTGGAACACCGCAATCCAGTCAGCCATCCGCGTGCAACACTGGAAGCTCCTCACAGGAAATCCTGGCTACAGTGACTGGGTCCCCCCTCAGGCTTTCAGCAATCTGGGCCCAAACCGGTGGCACAATGAGAGGATTACCTTGTCAACTGGCAAGAGTATCTGGCTTTTCAACATCACAGCCGATCCATACGAGAGAGTGGACTTATCCGGCAGGTATCCAGGCATCGTGAAGAAGCTGCTGAGGAGACTCTCACAGTTCAACAAGACTGCAGTGCCTGTCAGGTATCCCCCAAAGGATCCCAGAAGCAACCCTCGGCTCAACGGAGGAGTCTGGGGTCCATGGTATAAGGAGGAAAACAAGAAAAAGAAGACAAACAAAAAAACTAAGGCTGAGAAAAAGCAGAAGAAAAGTAAGGCTAGGACAAGGAAACCGCTGACAGCATGCTCCTCAACAAAGTGCCACCCAAGAGTTACCGCGAGCTAAATGCAAGACTTTCTGCCTTCGTTAAACTTAAAGCACCATTTGTAGGCAATTGAGAGAATTTGGCTCGGAAATACCCCGGCCAGCCCCCTGGGGCTTGTTTTCCCGAAATTGCTCTCTGTCAGAGGCTTCTGGCACCTGGCTGCCACGTGGACAAAACCACCCTCCTGGGTGCCAAAGGCGATGTTTCTACAGGCCACACAAGGAGGAGAATGCGGTTTTTTATGTCTCTAGTCTGTGTAAACAGTGGTGAATCATGAGTCAGTTGACCAAACAGAATGCTTTGAATCCCTTGAATCCGGAGAGGAACTGTGACCTGAAGTGGATTTGAGCACAGGGTAATTACAAGGTAACAAGATTAAACAATGGCTTTTGATACAGTCGAAGGCTGTGTCGCCTCAAAGACCTAAAAACAGTATTTCTAAATGAAAATGTTTATCTGTTTTATATGCAACTTGGTCGTTTAAGCTAACTCTATTTCATGTTATGATTGCCTCTTCTCTGAGAAAAAAGGCTGCTTCTCTTACGTGGACAGCTTACACCTCATCCCATCCTACTTAAAGAAATGGTAGATAATATCTGAACATTGCCAGAAATGAATGTAACTACACCCCAAACACTTTGATAGAGCAAAATTTTCAACGTAAAGTGCCTAATTTATTTTTCAAAAAAGTTACACAAGTGATTTTAATTATTTTATTTTTAGTTTCTATGTAGGAATTTTATTTCAATTCTTTAAAGTTACTAAGCACTGTAATACCATAAATTACTGTAATGTTATGTAGGTTTATAAAATATGAAAGGAAGCTCATTCAGAAAAAAATACAGCCATCATTTTTTCACCTATTTGAATGTAAGAAAATGAATATATTTTACAGTTTTGTAAATGTGTTGTTATACAGAGATGATTTTACTTTATTGTTACCAACATAAACTATTTATATATTAATTATTAAAGTGATTTATTTTATGGCACTAGTGTGGCTTTTCTGATTTAATTTTTAGACTTCCAGAAACAATCATTTTATTCATTTTGACAAATAAATCTTTTTAGCATTTTTAGCTAGCCAGGATGGCCTTGAGATGGTATATATCGGCTTGCCTGGTAATAGGCAAAAATCTTTGCAAATAGACATTTGAAGGGATGGTGTGCTAATGCAGTCATAAAGATTTTGTAAATGAGGAGACTACCCTCCCCCAACGTGGCTAAGTGCATTGAGAACAATGTTGTTATTGATGAATAATATTTATAATGGCCCTCCTCTGTAAGACTCCAGGACGGAATCTCACTCTCCAGGAGACCCCAAATGAGAGCTGGAGACTGGCTCTATGCAAAAGCAAGAGGCTTATTGATCCAGCACACCGGGACCAACCTTCACCCTAAGGAGAGGCAGCCCCCAGCAACAGTTTTACAGAGTTTATATACCTTTACCAGCAGGCAGACTTAAGCAATAGCGATCAAATGGTTCGTCATTGCTGTAGCTAGCTGACCTCTAAACCTATTGGCTATCCTAAATCAGGTGATGCCAACCATTAAACTGATTGGCTAACTCCAAACAGGTGATAGCTCTGTGTATTTTGGGCTTCGGACTTTGCACCTTGGCGGCTGGTTGGACACCCATTTTTAATTATTTTCTAGGTAGAGAGGAACAATTGTGATAGCATGCAGCAATGGAATTTTACAGACTTTGGTCTGTTTAGTCTAAAACGGGGGTGGGAGGTTGGGGGGGGGACGTTAGGCCTCGCCTGGTTTCTTCACCTCTTACATATAGTGCCAGATAGGACAAAAAACAGAAATGGAAGACACAGATTATCTGGAGCTTAGTTAAAAATCTACCACAGAGCACAAGAGGATTAAAGAATGATTATCTGTAATGAAGCTAATCACAGGGACACAGAGCAGCAATTGTTCCTGGCAGTCAAGGAGCTTTCTTTGACATGCTCTCTCTTAACGCAGAAGCCATGAAGCCACACCTGGAGAGCCACAGACAGCAGGGACGGTAGCCTATTAACTAAGAACCAAGACAAGACAAGAGGTGGTGGAGGAGGTGGGCAGGTCCTGCACCATTTACAATGCAAACGTGAGAAAACAAAATCAGAGGCTGCCCTTTAAGGTTCTGCAAACCTGAGGAGGCATCTGCAAGCTAGCTCTGAAACTACACTAAGATGGGCATGATGAGTGAAAAAAATGCTTAGTTTTATTATTGTGTTTCTAAAGAGTAATGTTTCTTAAGGGGATATTGTCAGTACATGCCTTTCTTCGTGGAATGGAAAATGATGTGTAAAGGAAGAGGTAGGTAGATTGCTGTGAGTTCAAGACCAGTGTAGTCCACAAAGCAAGGCTACATAGAGAAACCTTGTCTGGAAAAATGACCAAAGCCTGACTCAAAAATCCAAAAACAAAAACAAAAAAGAAAGAAAAAAAAATGCTTGGTTAGTCCAGGCATGTTAATGTACACCACCTTTAGTCCTAACTCTTGGGAAGCAGCGACATCTCCATTAGTTCAAACCCTGCCTAGTCTGTAGAGCCATTTTCAGACCAGACAGGGCTCCATTAACTATGGAAGAAAAAAAAAACCAAAAACCAAAAATCTTCAATTAAAGGTATCATTTTAATGTGGCCTTTTCCAAAGCCTACTTGGTGTTATACTTACAAAGATGGAAACTTCTCCACAGCCTTTTTCCATTTATTTTATCATAAAATTCTTTTTTATAATTCATTTTGTTGGACTGGGATTCTGGCAGACTGTGAAAGTGCTACTATCAGCATAGACTCTTGCCACATAAACTTCTATATGTTCCTAGTAAACCAAAGTGGGGGAGGGGAGGACCAGGGACCCCAATCTTAAACTAAGATTGTGAATTGTAGCCCACACTGGAGCCTAGTAAGTGTTACATATTGTGGTGGGATTATTGGTTCTCTATAAATAACTGTAAATGCTTTTTTAAAAAAATATGTTGCATATGTTCCTTTTCTGCCAGGAAATGTCTCTAGAATTATCCATTGCTATTTTGAAAATGTTTTTCTTTATTATTTGACAGTTTCATACACATGAACAATGTATTTTGATCATCCCGCCATTGTCTTTTCTTCCCCCACCCACTCCACAGAACTCCTTCTTTTCCCAAAAGGTCTCCCTCCTGCTTCCTTGATCATAGTTTAGAGAACTGCTGCCCTTTGCTCCTGGTCCTGGGTGGGCTGTTGAGAAAAGACACAGTGTCTCACTCTTTGGAAACTAAAAGGAATGAAGAAAAATGTTTCCCAAATGCTCTCAAAGATTGCTGTGCATTCCCCAGTTGGTCTGGAAAGGAAACATTAGGCAGGGCTGTTTCTAACCAACTCCAACACTGTGCCCCATTGGTGATTTCCTTGCCACTTCTAAGTCAGATCCTCGGGATGTATTTCTCTGCGGCATATGTTTCTCTGGAGTATAAACTCTGTCATTTGGTACTTCTGATCCTTTACTGAGGGTGACCAGAGAAGTCCACTGGCTTTGTCAGAAAATAATTTGTGGAGGTGGCTATTTGGACAAAGTGAGAATGGAAGTTAAAAATGGTTTCTTAAAAAAAAAAAAAAAAAAGAAGAAGAAGAAGAAGAAGAAGAAGAAAAGAAAAGAAACAGTAACCGTAACAGAACAGGTTTGTGGAAAGTTCCTTACAGTCTGTAGAATTATCTAGCTCTTATCTGACTAGCCTACTGCAAAACCTCATATCATTTGTATGTATATGCCTTTTCTCACTTTTCTAAAAATTGATGAATATTATAATTTCCTTGATCAACATCCCATTAAAAACTTAACAAGAAATCTGTGTCATTGAGTTGAATAATTACATAGTTAATATATTTTAAATTTGATTTGCCAAGGAATTTGCCTTTAGGATCTGCTATTTTTATTTGTAATACTCATAAGCATGCAAATTGTGAATTTACAGCAGTTGACAGGAAGAAGTTGCCTAACCCAGAAAACAAATACACATATGATAAGCCAGTTAGTCTTTTGTCTCTTAAGAGGAAAACACATCACAAAATTCATCCATTTAACAGCTCATTACCATGTTTTACTCTTATACAGGCTACTTTTTAGCCAAGTGAAGCTGGTACTCAATTTAAAAAACAAGCCATGAGGACAAGTTAGTTAGGCACAGAAGAGAGAGCTCGTAGAAAAGAAAGAGTATACAGAGTACAGAAAGAACTGATTTAATAGCGTGGTTATTCACCTATTGGCTGAGCATTTGTTAAGTGCCATAGTAATGACATATGCAGGGATATGGTGACAAGCAGCAATGGGCAGGATCCAAGTTTCTATGCTTCTTCCATCCTCCCATATGTAGCCGCAACAGCTGGATAAGACTGCTATCCCCTCCCGCCAACACTACCCTTTTTTTTTCCTCTTGCTTTTTCTCAGCGGCGTTTCACACAGGTTGTGATACTATTTTACACAAGCTGATGTGTTCCTTGTTGCCTGATTCCTCACCTTGGAGTATAAGCTTCTTTAAAAAGTGATTAATATCTGTTCGTCTATGTCTATATTGCCACTATATAAAACCATAACCCAAACAAAATGCTTTCAATAAAGATTTGTATGGATACAGAAAATCGTACATTCTTCTATCCAGCTACATTCGATTATATTTTCGTTTTAGTTTCTTGCATGAGGATATCATACTTTAAAAAACAGAACTAATCATTTTTTCCCCCTCAAGACCAGGTGTGGTGGTGCACACCTTTAACCCCAGGACTCAGGAGGCAGAGGCAGGAGTTCAAGGCCAGCCTGGTCTACAAAGCAAGTCCAGGACAGCATGGCTAACATGGAGAGACTCAGTCTCAGGAAAAAAAAAAAGAGAAAGAAAAGGAAAAAAAGGGGGGGGGAATCAGACAGTGTCTTTCTATGTAGCTCTGGTTATCGTGGAACATGCTATGTAGGACCAGACTATCCTTGAACTCAGTGAGATCCTCCTGCCTCTGCATCCCAAGTGCTGGGAGTGAAGGAGTTCACCACAACCATATCCAGATTTCCCTTTTGTTTTTAAACAAGGTCTTATGAGGCCCAGGATGCACTAAACTAAGCTATAGGTGGACGATTGACTCGGTTACAATCTATTGTTGTGACAAGACATGTAACCAAGGAAACTCACAAGTGAAAGCACTAATTGGGGCTCCGTTTACAATTTGAAAGGGTCAGTCCATGACCATTATGATGCAGAACACAGCAGCAGGAAGGTAGGCATGGTTCTGGAGAAGTAGCTGAAGCCTTGTATTATTTCTCCAACTTGGAAGCAGAGAGAGACTCTGGGCCTGGAATAAGCTTTTAAACCTCAAAGCCCCCTCCCAGTAACAGTCCCCTTCTAAAAAGGCCACACACCTGAATCCTTCATTAACAACCCACCAACTAGGACCCAAGCATTAAAAGATCCGAGCTGATGGGATGGGGACCTTTCTTATTCACACCACCATAATGATCTTGAACTTCTGCTCATCCTGCCTCCACTTTCCAGCTGCTGAGATTACAGACGTGTGTCACCATGACACACATTTAGAATTAATTATCTTTAATATCATTCCTCATATTAACAGAAATCACATAAAGCACAGAAGTTTCTAGCACCATAAAAGCTTATCACTGGAACACAGTGCTATAGTAAAAGCTCAGCAAAGATTAAAATGGAGAACAAACTTTATATCACCTTTATTTTCTCACTACACAGAACACTGCCTTTTAAACACAGCTTTGAGTATTACGGAGTGCACTGGTGTAAAAGTAATCTTTGGAAAAGAAATAAAGGGGCTGAAATTGTGAATGATTCTTTGTACCATTTTGGGAAAGGAAAAAAAAAAACCCACAGAATTATAAGATAAACTTTTGTGCGTCCATAGAAATATGGAAGCTAAATGGATTATGGTTCAAATCGTGGTGTTTTGTTACAAAGCCTTCTGGATTGACAGACTTAGGATTCTGCTTCTAGAACAGTTGTGCTGTCTTACTCATCCTGCTGTCTGGGCATCTGAATAAGTTGATTCATTAACTGGATACAATGTTAATTAAAGGATGACGTCAAGATGTTCTCTTAAGGAGTTAAGCAGATTAGACCATACTTAACCACATTCTGACTGCACTTTCCTGATTTAAAATTTCCTTTCTCTCAAATTTGCCACAATCCTGTCAGTCTCTGTCAACTGCAAAGGTAATTGCAGGGAACAATAAACCCCATGTTGAAATGTAATACGAAAATAACAAAGGCTTATTAGAGAGGTCCTGACCATTCACTACCTGCCAATTTTTTTTCAACTGACAATTAAGTAAAAATCGTGTTATTTCATGAATCAAAAGTAAAATTTGTCTTCTAGATAAAGATGCGAACCCAATCATCAGTGTGATTATATGATAAGACTCCTCCTAGGATCAATGCTTTCAGAATTAAAGTTCCTTTTGAACTGAGAACTGACTGAGGAGTACCATCAACTGATATCTAAATTCTAAACAACTGTGTCAATCTAATGAGCAAGTGTTAGTGTCTGTGCCTTCTGAAGGTGTCCCAGAACGAACTGTCTGTTGATCCACTGACTAGGAGAAACACACAAATTAGTTATATGTGCACACTAGTTCTCAAAAAATGAAGTTATACCAAGCAACGTGATGCAGATCCCCCTGTTCCCTTTTTCTGCAGGGGAAAGAGAAGGAGTGAAGACAGTTTGGGGGAGAGAGGTAAATGGTGTATGGCAGAATCAAGGGGTTTGGATATTCTTTAAAGGACAGTCGACTGTGCCCACACAACAATAATAGCAAATATCTCTCCTGGAAAGGCTGGAATAAAGAGGATGAAAGTAGAAAAATTATTGTGGCAACTGTCTGTAAAGGTGTGTATGCCAGAGCTCATTCTAAGGTTTAGCAGGTTGTATTGACATTTTTATTAGTATATAAATAAATATATTTTTTCAAAGAAAAAAATAACATGGATTTGAGAGGGAGTTGGGGAACATAGGAATTAGAAGAAAAAGTGACAAATGAGGTAAATGAAATACATATATATAATTATATATTTATACAAACATACAAAACTTATATATTAAACATATACATATAACTTTTAAAGTAACTTTTAAAAGACTTCAGTCTTACCTCTTGAGATAAGAGCTCAACTAATGAAAACCCATGATAGGGACCACAAATCATTGTTCCTCCTTGATAGACCAATAATTTAGCAAACAAGTAGGTATCACAGTAAAGCTTCCTACATCTTGTGCTCTAAATGCCTTTCACCTAAAACTATCACCACATGAGGTCATTGTATTGAAAATGACAGTCAATAGGATTCTTTACACACTTAGAAGCTTAGAAAAAAATCCTTGAAACTACTTCCCACCGACCCACCATCTTTCTGCCACCAAACATCCAGAGGGTCCCCTCAAGGAGAAATAGTATAACCTATCAGTCATGGACACTCACTGTGTCCAGTCCTGGTACCTGTTCTCTATTTTTAGCATTTCCTAATAGGAACAGTCCTGTCTAACATCCACACAGAGAGAAAGGTAAGCTTACCGTCTCCTAATCAATTGCTGTTCCAGACACAACAGCTCTGGGTGGTCACCTATCCCAAATTTTATGTTTAATATAAAGATATAAGGTGTAAGGCAATAAGATAATAAGGTAATACGATACCAGATAATAAAGGTACCAGGTGCGAGATAGTATGTTGTAGAGGGGTTTATCAAAGAGCATAGAGGGGAGAAGGTAAGGGAGGAGGGGTACCCCAGAGAGAGAGACAGACAGACAGACAGACAGACAGACAGACAGACAGACAGAAGAAAAATAAGAGAGAGAGTAGAGAGAAAGTGGGAGAGAGAGAGAGAGAGTAAAGGGAGTAGAGAGTGTAGAGACGGCAGGAGAGAGAGAGAGACTGTGTGGAGGCTTTGTCATTTTATATGGCCCTAGGCAGGGCCACACCCCTGTGGCAGGTAAGCAATGACATCACACGTAGGTAGACTGAAGCTGAACTCTAACACCAACACTCCCACTAAAGAAATGAGTAAGGAGGAAAAAACGAAGGGAGACTGCATTAGTGTGTGGGAAGGGGAGCAGAAAGGCAGATGGAGTGACCCCAAGATCATCTTTGAGGTACTGACATGAACTTTAGGTTTAAATAAAGGAAGAATTGGGGCAGGGTGTAAAAGGTATGTGTGACTAAGCAGTCCTGGTTAGGAGTAGAGTCTCCTTAATTATTGTCTCAATTCTGGTTCTACGAGGTAGTTCAAAGAAGTCCCTTGCTTGAGGGAACCAGCCAGTTCACATGAGATGATTACTCCCACTCCAGGGTACAGCCTCACCCCCATTTATGATCGCCTGATGTTCTATTTGACAAGACCTTGTTCTCCCTGGAATCCTATGTGACTGCAAGTTTAGGACAAATGATACAGACCTTAAGCTGTCTTTTAGGTGTCTGGCATAGGACATAGCAATACACTACTGGTAAGATGCTTCAGTTACTCTTATCATTATGCCTGCAGTCTTGAAAGGAAATAAGAAAGACTAGGTATTACTGGCCTTTGGACAAATACTCTTTGAATGAGTCACATGGCTACCTGCAGAAGAAAGACCAAGGCTGGTTCTTTTGGTTACCAGGCCAGCCAGGGCAGTCTCTTAGTACCTAATCTACAAGTATGATCCACATTTGCCTTTCATGGAACCTAGACAACCTCCAGGTCCTATGTTTTTTCTTGCTGTAAATGCAGGTGCATAGAACCAGTGTGTACAGTTATCAGCATTTGATACCTCCTCCCTGAGGCTACCTAGCATAGAGAGATGCATTCTAGGGTTCACAGAACACCTTGTAGCCATGCCTGTGCCCTAGCTAGGAGAACAAACTCTCTACCCACAAGTAAGATCCAGCTCCCTTTATATCCGGAGAAGTTTAGCAGTTGGAACCCCCAAAGCCTTTCTTAGGTTTGGGGGACTAATTCATTTTCTCCTCCTGCCCAGAAATGAGAGCAGTGAACACAGCCATTTCTACTATTTGAAGCTTACCTTAATCTCATTTTTGGAATGTCTCACTCTTCTAAAATTTTTTCTCTTTAGAAATCTCATGTTTGGAAATTCCCAGGTCAACTCTTCCTTTCCCTGGAAATGAAGATAACGGCAGTATTTGTCTGTCAGACCCATTATCCTCAGACGAAGACAGCACTTTCTCTGCCCTCCTCAAAATGTCTGCTGCTGGTCCTGTTAGCGTCCCTCAAATCCTGCTAGAAAAAAGTGGGGCTCTCCTCCATTTCTTCTAGACAATCATGTTTCAAAACCCAACCCTGGTGGCACAGAGCTAGAATCCCAGCACTTAGGAGGCTAAGATAGGGGTTCAAGAAAACCTGGGCTAGAGAAAAAAAAAAAGGATGAAGGGAAAGAAGTCAGGATGGAAGAATGGAGGAAAATAGGGCAAGGAAAAAATAGTAGAGGGAAGGCAATTATATTTCAAACTAGATGCTTTCCCTGTCAGCAAAATGGATGAGTTTTTGATGTAGAAAAAATTTGAAATAATAAGGGAATTTAGGTAAGGTGCCTCTGCCTCCAAGATACTCAAAGATACTTAGTGCACTACCCAGACTCATTAGGAATAAGTAAAGTTTATCATGTTTTGTAAATGTTGATCAAAAATGATCAGCTAATCAGCTTCATTCCCATAACGAGGGAGATTGCCCTGACTTACAATGCATATTAAGGCTCATCTCCCTATCAGACAGCATGCCTCTTCCAGGCAGCTCAGGGGCAGCACAGTCATCTCAAGCTCTGGCCCATCTTAACCTTTCTTTTGTTAAGAAAAGCATAATTCAGCCACATTTAGGAACATGGCCTTGGGTGATAACTATTGGGAAAGAACAACACTCATGTGCTAAAGAAATAATCCTGGCCACATCTTTGCTGTGGAAGTCTTCCAT
>OU015753.1:78739612-78760549 GCA_907169655.1 Acomys percivali
CCCTGCATTTCAGAGTCTCTCATTGAACCCAGAATTAATTTCCAATTGGCTAGACTGAGTTCTGGGAACCCACTTTGCACTGCACCCCACCACCACCGGAGCTGAGGTTACAGATGTATGTCACCATTCTCAGGTTATCTGAGTCCCAAGGATCCAAACTCAGGTCCTCAAGCTTCAATGGCATACACTGGACTGGCTGTATCATCTCAAGTTCTCTTTTGCAAGCCTTTGAAATACAAATGAATTTTCTCAGAAAGGCAAGTTAGCAAGAAACCAAGACTGACAGCCATTTGGCTCTGAGGGGGGAAATGTTTATTATCCTTTCCAAAATGTGTTCCTTTACCCAGGTGCCGGTGACATTTTCTCAGAAGGTTCTAACTATTCTGAAACACAAAAATATTTGCTTCCTAACACTGATCAGTAGCTGTCTGTGGGTGGAGGCTGGGATAGGGATTGACCACAAATAGGTGTAAGGAAAACTTTTGGGATAAAGGGACTATTTTATTACTGAGCCATAAGGATGACTGTACAACTGCATAGGTAATGTGCTAAAAATTCCCAACCTCTATGCTTACAAAGAGCAAATTATACAGTATATAAGGGATTAAATGAAAGCTGCCACTTGGGAAAATTGTTTTTAATTAACATTTCACAAAACATTAGTTCCCTAAATACATAACAAGCTCCTACAAATCAATACGAGACATATAAAATTCTTTATGAAAGATACATTAAATAAGTAATAAATTCATAAAAATGAGCTCAGAGCCATTAACCATCAAAAAATACACACGAAAACCCTAGCACTCCAGCCATGCACTTCTATGGAGCATTTACAATAAAAAGATACTCAAATATTAACGATTATGTTGAACATCTGAAAGGACTGATAGAAGTCCAAGTTAATGCAACCATTTCAAAAAAAAAAGAAGTACAACCACTTCATCTGAAACTTTTGGCCATGCAAGTGAGGTTGAGTACATATAGAATAATTTTTGGTTGCATAATTCAAGTTGATCGTGTATGCCACTATAACCCAAAACCTGTACTCTTACGTATATACCTGCAAAAAACATGTTTTATATATTTACCGAAATTTGCATAAAGGTATACAAACTCACAATTCAACAGTATTCTTAGTAGCTCAGTACTAGAAAGTTCTCCAGATATCCACCATTGTGGAGCAAGTGTAATATACTCATACATTGGAATAAGGAAGGAGTGATAGGTGGTTATTAAAAGATCACAATTGGGGCTTCTGGGGATGTGGTTATTTGAATAGTAATGGTCCCCATAAGCATAAATGCTTGCGTTTGGTCCCCAATAGATGGAACTGTCTGGAAAAGATTAGCAGTTGTGTCCCTGTTGGAAGAGGTGTGTCACTGCGGTGGGCTTTGAAGTTTCAAAATTTTACACTATTCCCAGCTCTCTCTCTCTCCTCCTCTTCCTCCTCCTCTTCCTCTTCTTCTTCTTCTTCTTTTCTCTCTCTCTCTCTCTCTCTCTCTCTCCTTCTTCCCTTCCTCCTACTTGAATATAAAATATAAACTCTCAGCTACTGCACCATTACCATGTCTGTCTGCCTGCCACCATTCTTCCTGCTGTGATGGTCATGGACTTACTCCCTGAACTGTAAGCCTCAATAAGCTCTTTCTTCTGCAAGTTGCCTTGACCATAGTATCACTTCATAGCAATTAAAAAGTAACTCAGATATGAAATTTTGTCAGTGTTTTCATCCAAGAGCCATTTATGGAAGTACAGTTGTGTTTTTATGTTTCATTGATCCACATACCAATGATTATGTAAATTCCTGTCCTTGTATTACACTTCTCTCTCATACCACCTTTACAGAGTCCCCTACATACATATCAGCATTGCTACTCTGTGCTTATCTCATTAAATAGAATTTCTTCTCCAAGATTATATATAAACCCCAGCAAACAAACAAATAAAAAACAAAATGCAGTTAGTAGAGTGTCTTGCACACTATTGTATTCAACTAGCACAAACCATAGAATTGTGAAAAGCAGATTCTCCACTGAACCACCTCCCTGTTCCTATTGTACCTTGAGTAATTCAAGTCTGTTCATTTACAGTTACATCACAAAAGTGAGACAATATAATTAAGATCATATGACTAACATAAATACAATTAATTAGATTCTCAAGTGTAATAAAGTCTGCATATACATTTAATTCACAATTGAGTCATGTCCAATAGTCACAACCCAAACTCAATTCCAATAAAACTTTTAGATATATCTTAAAATTAACAAAAAAAATTGCCCTGCCTATATATTCTCTTGATATATTGTACTCTACTGAGAATGTGTAATTACTCTTGAATACTCTATGCTCTAATTTTTACTGTGACTATCTTCTATCTTCTTATATTGGTCCACACTATCACTTTTTTCTTCTTACACTAACTCTTTTCTCTTTCCTATTTTTCTTCACCCCCTTACGGCAATTATAATCAATTTACTAACTCTACAAACTGAAGAAACTTGTTTGTTTAAACACATTGGTCTATGCACCTTTTTTCTGTTTCATTAATTTTTATTCTAGCATACAGAGTAATCTTATTTCTGGCATTTTTATATGTACTTTGTTCTTATTTGCCCTTGGGTCTCACTCTATCCTGTAATCCCTAATATTCAAATACTAGTATCTTTACCTTTAGCTAAAGATATTAAAGATATCCTAGAATAGCAAAAGGCTTAATTAACTACTATCAAATTCATAATTATCTTTGGATGTTTACCTGTAGCTATGCTGGTGTGAGTTATAATATCACAACCTCACGTCTTGCTGCGTTTCCTGCTGTAAAAAGGACATACTGGTGGGTTATGTATTTTTAAAAGAATGCATATTTACCCTGGAATGAGCCAACAGCTAAATCTATGCTTTTCTGATTATGAATTGTTCATATGTACAAATACTATTTTCTGTTTGCCCAAACTATCCCTATTTTATAACTCATAATCATTTTTGTTTGTCTATAATTTATTTATTTATTTATGTATTTATTTATTCATTTATTTATTTAGGTTTTTTGAAACAGATCTTTTTGTAGCCTTGGCTGCCCTGGAAATAACTCTATAGATCAGGCTGGCCTTGAATTCACAGAGCTCTGCCTGCCTGTGCCTCCTAAGTGTTGCCTGGCCTATTTATGTTTAATAAACTTAAATATAAAAAAAATTTACAAATAAATAAAAACATCAGACAGAAAAATTAGCCAGGCCCAACATCTACATAACTTAAGGAACTTACATACACCTAGAACTGGCATTTGAAACAGAAGGTATGAAGCATAACATTAAATTTATGCTTTCAATATTAAATAAATCTAATGCACTTATTTGCCATAACCCCCCAAAGCATGACAGAGTTAGTATTTGAATAACAATTACTTATCAATTATTAATTACAATCCTTTTTATAAGTAAAATTGACATAAATTTTAATTTAAAGGCTGGTGATTAAGAACATGGAGAAGGACCACACAAGCCTGATGACAGAGTTGGGTCTCCAGAAGCCACAGAAAGGTAGAAAAAGAGAAGGCCTACATGAAAGTGAAAGGGGCAAACTGGCTCCTCAGTTACCCTCTGACCTCATGGCATCACGGCATATACACATCAGGCATGCCCATGAACATATAATACTAAATAACAAATTAATAACTTAAAAACTGGTGAACACAAAGATAGATGACTACTCTCAATATCACTGTATTAACCCATTAAAACAAGAAACATTTCAATTATAGTCTACTAACTTTCAGGCATTGGTGTGTTTGCTAATTTACACTGTGTTATGAAAGACTTTTTGTGCCATGTGGTTTGAATTATCCTTGACTTAAGTACTGAAGAAACAGTAGCTATTTTGTGAGTTACCTAATTTCATCTCCAAATTTAGTCTAAGAAGCAAACTTCTAATTAACATACTATGAACCTCCTCTTCGCTCAAAATATATTCTGACCACTTTTCCACCATAAACTATTCTATTCCCTTTGCAATTCACAAGTACATCTTGCCTTTTATTAATGTGAAAATATTCTTTTTGGTTGCAAGATATTTGATCACACTGTGAGGCCTGATAGTGTGTACTGAAAAAACTTGGTTTTAGTTGTCATATGGCTCAGCCCTAGCACACATCTTTAACCCAAGAGCTTTCTGTAAACAGGATTAAATAAAGTCAACCATAGGTCAAGAGTCAGAGCAATCAACCAGTTGACAGGAAGTGAACATAGGGAAAAAATAGAGAGTGAGAGTATGTCTGGAGGATGGAGAGATGCACAGGAAGTAGAAAAGAGAAGCTTCAGTGTCAAGGGTTTTTAAGACAGTGTGGAGAAGGAGCTTTTGCTTCTGGACATTGGCTGACTAGGAGGGTCAGCTGGGTGTTTTTTCTGCCTTTCTGAGCTGGTGGGCTTTCACCCCAGCTTCTGGCTCCTTGGTTTCCTTGTAGCATGTTAGTAAAGTTAATCTGCTCCATAATTGATTTGCCCTTTGCAGAGTTCTCTTTGACAGTTATCTCACTGTGAGCAGTGGTCGCCAGTCTGTATATCTCATCAGCTGATTTGGAAGTTGTACATACTCAATAAACATGGCCACACTTATCCTGGACCTTCCCTGGACTTTCCTGTCTCTACTCTTACACTAAAACGTGAACTATGTTATTTGCTTGCTGATTTTAGATTTTGGAATCTGAGATAATTTGGAAATGTGGATTTTTCCACTATTGCTCAACATTGTTTCATTCTTGAAAGTGCACTGATAATTGGGCAGCTATACTTTCTTTAATGTTTCTTTGGAGAACCTTGGTGCGTCCTTCAAGATATGAACCCTTTGGAACTTGTCTAAATGTAAGCAACTCAACCAAATTGTCAACACAACCCAGTTTTTCAGCTCATTTCAGAACAGATGTCTTTGAATTCCTAAAGTACTCAGAATTAAACCAATGTCTCTGAATGCTCTTTATGGTGTGGGGGGAAAAAAGTAATGGATGTCAAAAACATAAGATCAATAATTTCATGTGATTTATTTTGCTCCCTTTGTCTAAGTAAAAAAAAAAAAATCACTGTTGGTACTGAAAGGAGGAAAGAAAGACATGTATGTATCAAGAAGCATTCTGTGCTCCCATACATCTTCTACAGAGCATAGAAAAGCACAAATGTTTTACTGGTTAAATCCAATATTACTTGGTTTTTTTAACATGAGAAAAATTAATACTTTGTTGTTTGAATTTTTTGGCTTGAGATTTGAATTTTTTATTAATTTATTTGATCACTTTACAGCCTGATCCCAGCCCCCTCTTCTCCTTTCTCTCTTCAATCCCCACCCTCACATTCCCTCCTCCATTTTCCCATCCATTTCTCTGAGAAAGGGAGGCACCCCATGCTTACCAATGCACTCTGGCACATCAAGTCTCACCAGAACTAAGTGTGTCCTCTACCACTGTGACCAGACAAGCCAGGCCAGGTAGGGGGATGGGATCCAAAGGCAGGCAACAGAGTCAGAGACAGCCCTTACTCCAATTGTTAGGGGACCCACAAGATGATCACGCTGAACATCTGCTACATATGTGTAAGGGACCTAGGTCCAGGCATGCATGTTCTTTGGTGGATGGTTCAGTCTCTGTGAGCCCCATGAACTGAGGCTAGTTGATTCTCTAGGTCTTCCTGTGGTGTCCTTGTCCTTTCTTGTTCCCTCTAGCTTTCCTTCCACTCTTCCTCAAGACCCTTCAAGCTTGGTCAACCGTCTGTCTGTGGATCTTATCCTCTGTTTTCATCTGTTGTTGGATAAAGCTTCTCAGGAGACAGTTACACTAGGTTCCTGTCTGCATTCATAGCAGAGAATCATTAATAGTGTCAGGGGTTGACTCTCTCCCATGGGGTAGGTCTCAAGTTGGATCAAGCATTGGTTGGCCTTCAATCTCTGCTTCATCTTTATCACTACACTTCTTTAAGCAGAACAAACTTTGGGTCAGAAGTTTTATGGGTGAATTGGGGGAAGTCCCACCTGGTAACTCCAGGTGCCATATCCTCTGCTGCTAGAAGTCCCAGCTACGGTCACCCCCATAGACTCCTGGAAGCCTCTTCTGTCTCAGAGATGCCACACATGCTGATTTTTATTCTCTCTCCCAGTTCTCACATCCTCCCCACATCTGATCCCCACCCCTCTTCCCCTCCTCACCCCATTTTCCATTCAGTTACCTCCATCCATCTACTTCAGATGTCTGTTTTAGTTTCCCTTCTGAGTGAGATTCAAGCATCCTCCCTTGGGCCCTCCTAGGTACTTGCCTTCTTTGGGTCTGTGGATTGATCTTAATAGCTGAGTAAATGTGTACTCAGCTTACACTGTGTAATGAACTACGTTTTCTTTATCCATTCTTTAGTTGAGGGACATCTAAGTTGTTTCCAGTTCCTGGCTATTATGGATAAAGCTGATATGAACAAAGTCGAGCAAGTGTCCTTGTGGTATGGTGGAGCATCTCTTGGGTATATGCCCAGGAGTGGTATAGCTGAGTCTTAAGGTAGAGCTAATCCTGCCAGATTAACTTCCAAAGTGGTTGTTCCACTTTGTACTCATACCAGCAATGGAGGAGTGTTCCTCTTGCCCCACATCCTCACCGGCATGAGTTGTCACTTGAGGTTTTTATCTTAGCCATTCTGATGGAATGTAAGATGGAATCGCAGAGTCTTTTTGATTTGCATTTTCTTGGTAACTAAGGATGTTGAACATTTCTTTAAATGCTTCCCAGTAATTAGAGTCGTCTGTAGAGACATCTGTTTAGCTCTGTACCCCATTTTTATTTGGCTTTTTGGTTTGTTTGTGTTTAATTTCTTGAGTTCTTTATATATTTTTGATTTTAGCCTTCTGTCAGATGTAGGATTGGTAAACATCTTTTCCAATTCTGTAGGTTACTGTTTTGCCTATTGAAGGTGTCCCTTGTCTTACAAAAGGTTTTCAGCTTCATGAGGTCCCATTTACTAATTGTTGATCTTAGTGCCTGAGTGGCTGGTGTTCTATTCAAGAAGTGGTCTCTTGTACCAACGCATTCAAGGCTATCCCCTATTTTCTCTTCTATTGGAGTTAATATATCTGGTTTTATGTTGAGGTCTTTGATCTACTTAGACTAGAGTTTTGATCATGGTGATAGATATGGATCTATTTGCATCCTTCTATATGCAGACATCCAGTTAGAGCAACACCATCTGTAGAAGATGCTTTCCTTTTTTCATTTTAGTTTTGACTTCTTTGTCAAAAATCAAGTGTCTGTAGGTGTTTGGCTTATTTCTGGGTCTTTGATTTGATACCACTGATCAACTTATCTGTCTTTATGACAATCTAATGTAGTTTTTATTACTATTGCTCTGCAGTACAGCTTGAAATCAGGGATGGTGATACTTCCAGAAGTTATTATACAGGATTGTTCTAGCTTTCATGGGTTCTAAAAACTTTTTCCACATGAAGTTGAGAATTGTTCTTTCAAGGTCTATAAAGAATTGTGTTGGAATTTTGATGGGAATTACATTCAATCAGTAGATTGTTTTTGATAAGATGGTCATTTTTACTATGTTAATCTTACCAATCCATGAGCATGGGCGATCTTTCCATTTTATGATATCTTTTTCAATTTATTTCTTCAGAGACTCGAAGTGCTTGTCATACAGGTCTTTTACCTGCTTGGTTAGAGCAAAGATATTTTATATTATTTGTGGCTATTGTGTAGGGTGTTTTTTCTCTAATTTCTTTCTCAGCTCATTTGTCACTTGTATAAAGGAGGGCTAGTGGGTTTTATTAGATAGTTTTTTATCCAGCCATTTTTATCAAGGTGTTTATCAGCTGTAGGAGTTCTCTGGTAGAATTTTAGGGGCCAGTTACATATACTATCATATCATCTGTGGGCAGTGATACTTTGACTTCTTCCTTTCCAATTTCTAAAAACACAAATATTTCGTTGATTAGATCCAGTATTGTTGTTGTTGTTGTTTTAATATGAGTAAAATGAATACTTTGTAAAAAAAAAAAATGTACTCTTAGACCAGACATTTGTATACGGCCTCTTATCTGTGAGATGGAAAATGGTAGATGAAATTCAATCAATTTAACAAAAGACAAAGTTGATTCTTTGCAACTCATGATATCTATAAATATATGCCCCCAATCTATGATCTTGACACAGCCTCTGAGCCTTACTTGATTATTACCTCATCTTTGGGCTATAGTAGGTCAACAGATCTTACCTCTCCTGTCTCAACACCTCATGCCACCATCACTCATGAGACCTACTGTTAACTAACAATGACTTTGTTACATGGAGCATGATAATACATTATTATTATTTATACTAAGTAATGATAAAAATACAACTAGTGAAAGGTATATTTAAATGCATCACTGTTAAACACATCATATGAGGCATTAGCTCAAAGTCATTAAAGCTCATGAATACATTAAACTGTTTTTTTTTTTTTAACTGCTGCGAGTGACTCACTAAGTACACTAATCAGGTGAAATTACGAGAAGACACATTTCAGCTCAGTATAAACAAGATCTTTCCAGCAATTAGTGCTGCTTTCGGTGGAATGTGGCAGCCCCTAAAGACATCATGTTTCCTGTTGTTGAAAGGAAACTGGTAGAAGTGAAATCTGAATGTGTGGAATGCATTTAAGCTCCGTGTACTAAGGGACATAGGGCCCACTTAGCTCAGGTTGCTTGCGAATACAGTCAATACGCCAATGATCCAAGCCCTTACTGCCCCATGCCAAGCCTCCTGCTAGCAGTGATTCTAAGCATACTACAGTGGGAATCTACATGCAACACAGGAGCGATTCCTTCTTCCCAAGTCACCCAAAATGGGTCAGAAAACAAAACAAAATAATAGAAAAAAAAAGCCTATTTACATCAGACTTAGGAGCTTGTGAGAGTACGTTTCTAAAATTCTTCTAAACTTAATTCTTCAGTCATAATTTCATTTTTGTAGATGTCATACACCTCCCCAAACTATTTTCTAACCCTATCACCAAGGGAGATACAACCATGTTTAACTATTATTTATTTGATTTTCTTTTCTTTTCTTTAACTAATAACATGCTAGGATGCAAAGATAAGCTGTTGCCAAGGAAACATAAGTGCACAATTCCTTCCCGAAATTCTCATGGAAGCTGGTTATACTCCCCTCTACTGTCATCTGACCTCTCTTTTGTGTCATTAAAACATAAGCATACTGATCATTTCCCTTCATATTTGACTATTTTTATAAACAAAATCCCATCAATATACCTTTCTTCTGTAAGACTGGATGATGTTTTTAACTTATTCAAATGCATATCTCTATCTTAAAAGCAAGGGTATCTTTCTCTCTCTCTCTCTCTCTCTCTCTTTCTCTCTCTCTCTCTCTCTTTTTTTTTTTTTTTTTTTTTGTTACACATGTCTATCTTAAATTTTTATTTTCATTAAAAAGGAACAAATCCCACAATTTAAAAAATAACTTTAATTTACTAAAACTTTTGTTTTGGTTCAAGGGGGTCTTTTTTTTCTGTTTGTTTTTTGTCTTTTTTTTTATAAGAAAGAAAGCACACAATATGGATGAGTAAGGAAGTTGGGATGATCTGGAGGGAATTACAAGAGAGAAAAAATGATCAAAATGTATGAAAAAAATTAAAGGTTTCTAAGTACAAAAGCCCTTTAATGTGCATCTAAAATAATTTAGGTTTGTCAATACATTGCATTTTTATATATATATTGAAAACCTACTTGAGCTTTCTAATCATTTTTTTAACTTGAAAGGTTGCAAAATGGAATTATACTTGCTTCAACACATTCTTCAAAATGACCTTATCATCTTTATTTTTCTTTGTGGTGTTAAACTTCATATACCAGATGTCTGGAAGGCTAACCTAACATTGGTGTTCTTTTTCCATTCGTCTCAAATAATTCTGAAATTATCTTTCGTTTTTGTTACTGTGAAGATGTTTCAAATCCATTCTCATTTTTCTCATAGTAAGACATAAAATCATCCAGGCTTGAAAGCTCATGCCTACCATCCCAGCCTTTAGGATGCTGAGACAAGAGATGTGCAGTGGGTTTGCCAGTCTGAGTGATAGTTTGTCTCATAATAACAACTACCAAAATATAACATATAAGTTTAAGTCACAGAACCCCACATAAATTTGGAAATAAAGAGTATGAGAATCTATAATAAACATTAGTGTTAGATCTTACATGAAACTGTTCTATGAGGCATTGAAGTCAAAAAGGTTACAGCAGAGGACTTAAGAAATGTCTGTTGGAGACACAAAAGCAAGAAATCCATAAAGAAATAGTGACATAGTGCCAGACATGTTATAAGGGTGAATATATATATATATATATATATATATATATATTCAACAACAATAATAAAAATGGAACATAAGGAAAACAAGTGGGCTTTACTTTTCTAGAAATGATGGGATGTTTAAATGAGAAAGTGGATCAGGAAAGAGCTCAGAGGCCCCGTCCTTTCTTCTTTATGTATTTTAATTTTTAATTAAGTTAGAAACAAAAATAGAAAATGAGCTGGCCAAGCTCACAAGTGACAAGCTGACGTTTTATAGCTATATGTCATATCTCACAACAAGGATCAAGAAGCTTCGTGTGTTTTTTTATTTTTACTTTTATTTTTAATCACTGTCTAGTTAAAAAAAAAAGTGAAGTGTAACCAAATCAGTCACCTGACCTCCCCAAACACCATCTCTGACATCACAACGACAGTAAAAAGTTTGAAGTAATCTGAGAATATTTATACATATATTTATTTCTGAATAAAGCAAAAGGTAATAGTTATTTCAAAATGACATCCTTAAGTGTATCTTGAAGATATATTTCTTCCATAAAAAAGAACCTGTCTCTTTTTAAGGATGTGGCTCTGTACATTTATGGAAAATATTGTCCCTTTTTTAACTTCATCTGGAAACTTTAGAGAGAGACCAATTATCACCTGTCCAGCTACCAGCCATTCATGGGATACTGATTTGTGATATTTCACCCCAGAGAGCTTATTAAAATGTTGCATCAGCCTAGAGTAATTCTTAATGCCTCCGTGTCTTCCAGAGCTGGTGCTGCTCCCAAAAGCATCAGCTGCAAGCTCTTTCCATCCATCCACAGGCATGCCAGATGCCTGGTTATAACAATAAGTCTTTACTTTCCTTCAACTACTCTTTATCTTCCTAATTACTGATAAGGTTGTCCACGAAAAAGACTAGCTGTCAGAAAACTTTTGTTTTCTGAAGAAATGTAATGGTTTTTGAAATATGCTGTACCTGGGTAGGGGAAATAGCTCTGTTAATACAATGACTTGGGTACAACCATGAGGTGCTGAGTTTGGATGCAGTACCCACATAAAAACATGGCACAGTGGTGTGAATCTACACCCCCAGTATTGGGGTATAGTTGGGAGACAGGTGGGTCCTGGTAGCTCACTTGACAGGCAGGCTGGCCAACTGGTGAGCTCCAGATTTCATGAGAGACCTTGCCTCAAAAATTTAGGGGAAGAGCAACCAAGAAAAATACCTAATGTTGACCTCTGACCCCAATATTCACATGCACATGTAAACACACACAGTCAGGCACATACAAACACACCACTCCCAATACACACACAAAATAAGTTAAAAGGAAAGATACTGCATTAAGACTTGTGCGTTGGAAGACAAAAGCCTCATGCAGACTGTCAATATGCAATCCATAAGAATTTGTAAACAAATTAGCTTACTGTTGGATCAAATGTTCACCTATTTTTACTTTGTTATCAGCATTATGTATGGGAGAAACTTACATTTTCTTATGTAAGTGTGGGAAATAACAGTTTGTGTAGTCTCCTAAATTTATTATTATGGCACTAATCCTCTTAAGGAGAAAACACAAATGAAAATAGAAAAAAATGAATTTTTCTTCCAAATCTAGTACAGTTTGGGGTAAATCTCAAAAGCATAAAATTAAGTTTATGAAAGGAATACACATCCAGAAGTTCCCCAGCCCAGTGGCTCTCTTTGCACTCATTCAGAACTGCTCTGCAAACTGGAATGCTCATTTATTTAGGACTGCAACGTCTGCTTGGTAAACAGTTCCCTTGGTTAGAATGAAGCGTCCTACTTTTTATCTTTTGATTAGTTTTAGCATGACATCTATTTTTTGTAGATACAAGAGTGGTTCCACCTTCTTGCTTCCTGGTCCCATATACTTGGAATATTTTTTTTGTCCCATGTACTTGGAATATTTGTTTTTCCAACCCTTCACTTCAAGACTATCTTTAAAGCTAATATGAGTTTCTTATAGGCAACAGAAAAAAAAAAAAAACTTTTGTTTCTTAAGTCTCTCAGCCATCCTATCTTTTAATCAGAGAGTTGATAACTTTACTGTTAAAAGCTATTATTGAGAATTGTGTGTTAATTACAGTCACCATATTATTTATCATTTTGGTTTGTTTGTGTTCTTAATTGTACTGGATATTTCAATAATTATTATTTCATTTGCCTTTCTTTCTGGACTCTTTCAGTACTTACTCCTTTCTTCAGTCTGAAGGACTGCTACCAGCATTCTCCTTAGGGTTGGTTTTGGGGATATGAATTCCTCCCACTTGTTTGTATCACAGAGGTTTTCTTTATCCCTCAATTATGACACGTAGCTTTGCTGGGTTCAGTGATGAGGTGGGTAGTCATGGTTACACAGAATTCGGAGCTCCAGGCTCTTCTGGCTTTCAAATTTTTCATTAAAAAATCAACTGTTATTCTCATGAGCTTCCCATTATATGTGACTTGTGTATTCTTCTCTTGCCATTTCAATATGCATCCTTAGTTCCTCATTTGTAGTGTTTTTAAACTGTGACATGCTGTGGGGATTTTTTTTCTGGTCTTGCTTATGTGCCCTCTGTGCTTCTTGCATCTGTGCAGGTGCATCTTTTCTTAGCTTAAGGAACTTTTCTCCAGTGATACTGTTGAAGATCTGGCCTATGTCCTTTATTTGGGATGCTCCTTCATTTATGTGTTCTTAATCTTTCCTATTCTTTGCTTGTGTGGTCTAATTCCTCTACTTTGTCTTTGAGTCGTGATTTCCAAATCTTCTATTTGATCCACTCTACTTACAAGAATTTCTCCAGAGTTTTCTAATTTCATTATTTAGTTCTTTAATTCCATATTCATTTCAGTTTAAGTTCTCTTCAGTATTTCCACATCTTTTACATTTTGGATCTCAAACCCTGGATTATCATTGTCACTTTGTTCCAACTGTGTATGTGTCTTCTTGGGCATCACTCAGGGATGCATTCTTTTTGAGTTCATCCTCTTCACATTCATTGATCTGTTTGTGTCTTCTTTAAACTCCCTGGAGTCTTTGAAAGCCTTCATAACTGTTCTTCTAAGTTCTCTGTCCTAATTTTCGCCTAGGTGGTTCTTATTGGAGAACACTTATGGGACTGACCATTTGAGCAGGGAGGGGAGGAACAGCAGGATATGGGGACATGACACAACACAGACCAATGGAGAGAACATATTGGCTTGACTTTCCAATTGCTCTTGCGATGAGATCTGGCCATATCGACTTCTTGTGTTGGTTGCGTATGTGGTGTGGATACAGGATGGTGTGCTGTAGTACAGCATATGCCATCAAGCACAAACCTGGGGTTGGTAGAGGCACCAGTAAGGCTCATTAGGCTGAGGTCATGGTTGTAGGATGCAAGGTAGACCTAGGATTGGAGGAAGGTATGGGTATGGTAGAGTCAGGCTGACTAAAAAAGTTGTGTCAAAGAACAGAATTTTTGGGACCTGGTTTGGTTTCAAGGATGGAGCAGGCCTAAAAAAGTAAAGAGTGCCTGGAGTTTGGGGAAGGAGTGTGCCAGGGAGTGCAGATAGGTTACTTTCATTTCCTCACTATATGGGCTGGCTGGAGAGGCCCTGAGACTCAAGGCTCCAATACTTCAGGAGCTACTAAGTCCCAATTGGAGGAAAATGACCTTAGAGAAGGTCATAGTCCCTAGCAAGGAGCCACAGGACAACTGGAGTGGGGTTCAATACAGTCTTAGTCTTTCCTGTCCTGCAAGATTGAGGTTGCCAGAGCTGTCTTCCACTAAGCTGTAACTGAGTAAAAATTTCTAAACTGCGGGACCATGTTTATTCTAGCCTCACAGCTGCTGGTGACAGAACTGTGGGACAAGAAAGAAAGAACGTGTAACGGCAAGAGAAGACAGTCAATATCTTCAATGCTTTTTGCAATGAGATCAATCCAATGCCTACTATATAGGTGAAGCAATGAAACATTTCTCATAACCACCATGGTTGCTGGTTAGAAGTGACCTTCGCAGTACCTTTGGTGGAGGCTTCCGAGACAGGAAATGCCCATTTCAATCCACAGCACTGTGAAAATGAGGGATCGTAACTGGTTAAACCAAGCTACAGAACCATGAAGGAAAGGGATCCCCCTACAGCCAAGGAACATCTGATATTTAGAAAACAAGCCTACCACAGACAAAAACCTGCCAGCAACAGGAGGGAGGGAGTTTCTACCTCGGGGCGCACGTAAGCAATAAAGAGCTTTTCCTGCTAACAAAATAACCTCACAACTATGCACAGATGCAGATGGAAATACAGTTTTAGATTTTCATCCTTCCTACCTCAAAAACCAAACTGAAATGCTTAAAAAGGAAAACAGGTTGCGGGGAAGTTTTCTGTCACCAAGTCCCAACCCACTGGACACTGGAGAAAAGCAGGTCTGAATGCAGCCCCAGGGCTTACGCTCCAGAGGAGATTGGACTGTAGTAGCAACCATAGCTTGTGTTGTTAATTTATGTGAAGCGCTCCCTCGTGTTGCTTCTTAAAAGCTTCCTTTGCGTGTAATTCCATGGCAACTGTGAGTCTATCTCTATTCTTGCAATACACTATGCCAGCGTTTACTGGCTGTTGCGGCCGCTGCTGGGACATCAGCTGTTAATGTGCTTGTTCTTCCACTGTGACTGGTCTGTTTTCACTCTGTGATGTTTGACTGGCTCCATCTTAATGTCTTAATTCTCCTATGTTTAGTTGCTTTCATTTGCCCCCTTGGCACGCACCGCACTTCCTGAATTCGATGTTTATGACCTCATGCGCTCTGGATGCGTGACAATTTTCTTCAAGTGTTTCCTCTGCACTGCGTCTTTTATCTCAGAGTTGTCATTACAGGTGTCTGGGAACTTGTCCCTCTGTCCCCAGCCTAATATCTTCATTTCCCTTCCTCTCTTTCTTGCATCCTGGATCATTTCTTGGAATATATCTCACAGCTAGGAACTCTGTCTTTACCCATTTAATATTTTTTCATTAATAAGAGTTTAGCTTACCATTGTGTTTTAATTTTAGAAATATTATTTATAGTTTTATTATTATTATTATTATTGCCATTGTATATGTTTATGATTCTCTTTTCTTTCCTGGACTTCAGAATCACTACAAAATCAACAGTCTTTGTGGGTACACAGCACATTTTTGTCTCTACTAAACATATTTGTTGCTTACTTGTGTTTTTAATATTTTATTGTAAGATGATATTCATTGGAACTAAGAAAATTGCAAGGAAATTGGTTTCTAAAGTTATTTCCTCCGTTGGAAACTTGAGTTTCATCTTCCTAGGATTTTAGGGCCAGTCCCAAACCCTTTCAACTTAATTATTGACTTGGGCATTTGAATTCATAATGCAATATGATTCTTGCCTCTTCATATGCATGCGGATAATATCCTGTAACTAGGAACTTTTAAAAGATTTTTGTTATTACTTTTACGTTTTACTCTGCCTAGAGCCAATATATTTAATATCTACCTAGGATTTGTTGTTCTAAAATGCAAAATGACAGAGACAAGCAATTTGAATAGCAACTAACTACTCACAGTCAGAAGAATGGACGTATTAGTTACACTTCTCATTGCTGTGATAAAATACCCTGACAAAAGCAGCTTAATAAACAGAGGAGGTATTCAGGCTCATGGATGAGGAAACAGTCCATTTTGGCAGGGAAGGCATGATGCTCTGGATGAGTCAGCCTGCTGTATTATGCCCACAGTCAGGAAACACAGAGAGATAAGTGTTGGTGCTCAGCTGGTTTTCTTCTTTTTTATGCAGTCCTGACCTCAGTCTTTGGGATGATGTAGCCGGCATTTATGCTAATTCCCTCTTCAATTAACATATCTCTAAGTAATTTTTACAGACATGTCCAGATGATCTCCAGGGGATTATAGATACTGTTGTCAATCCGTATCAATTATTACAGAGAGTATGTTGCAGCAGGCAGTCTTTTGCAGAAGGACCAAGGACAGTCAGGAGGCATCGAAGACAGGACAAGCATGAGTTAGATACTTCTTTTGTCACTTTTTTGGGAAGGAATGAGAGATCCAAGGTAGGTAAGCTGAGTCAGGATAGGCCTGAAGGGCTCAAACATCTCTCTAGGCTGTTGGGGTAGCTTTAATTAGCTGATTCCTAACTATTGCAGTAACCACTGAGCAGTTGTATGAGTTAAAAGGAGGTTGCCTATGAAGTTGAGATCTTTTGGCTTTTATGTTAGAAGTATGTTTATAGGCGAAGTGTTTGCTCTCGGTAAAAATGTTCACCTCTTAGAAAGAGAGTCTCTAGGATCTTTGAGGCCTCAAGATGAGAAAGCACCACAAAATCTTTTTAAAGCACAAGTAATATGTAATAACAGACAAGTGCTCTCAATGTTTTCCTCTACAAACTGAATTCTTGCCATTTCAGCCTTTGAAGAGCCCAGCTGAACTCTGGGAGACGGAGGCTGAACTCCCCAACAGCTCTGATACAGCTTCTGTGGATAGGGATCCCTGCTTTGCTACCAGCCAGCTTAGACACACGGAGCAAAAGAACCAGAACTAAGGGCTTGGAGATACGACTCAGCAGTTAGCATGTACACCAAGCAGTTCACCAGGATGTCTAACTCCAATTCCAGAGATCTAGTGCCCTCTTCTGGTGTTTGTGGGCACCTTGACACACACAGTACACACAGCCACACATACCACACACACACACACACACACACACACACACACACACACACACACACACATCATACACATACACACCAAGTTAGGGAAACACATATACACATAAAAATAAACAAGTCTTTTAAAAAGTGAAAAGAACCAATGTTGGCCTACCAAAGAGCTGGCTGCCATGCATGCATTTCCAACTAGCCTCATTGCTTTCTGCATTTAGGGTTTCCTGCTAATCATACCCACTTCTGAACCCCTTATGGATTATGTTAATGTTTGCTATTTTAAATATGATTTTTAAAGGTTAAGCCATTATTCAGACATTCAATACAGGGAATTGAGTCTCTGCTCAGATATTTTTATTTTCTGTATGAAATTTTAAACCTTTCCAACAGTTTCATATACTGTAGTCAGAAGTCTAACTTAAAATATAAGAATGTTTGCTTCCTTTTCAAAGTGGAAGCTAGTTTTTACAAGATGTAAATATTTCTTAGTATACATACAATTCATATATTCTGTCCCAGTTACAACAGAAGCTTCTGATGTTATTTTTCTGAATCTGTACTATACCCTAAATGAGCAGCAAGAAAACATATTAAAACAAACCAGACATTACACAGGAATGCTGGTAGTTTATAAGTTGTATATGGAAGTAAAATTTGAATTTGATAGAATATGACATTTAAATGTTATATTAATTTATATTTCCTTCTTTTAAATGCACATAGGATGGTAATGCTAATCTATCATTATAAGAGGATATATGAGGGCGCAATTAACCGGAAAACTTAAATGCAGGAAGCAACAAGGCTAGTTAGAGGTGTGTACATGGCATGCAGATCTTTGGTAGACCTAACACTGGTTCTTTTTACCTTTTTAAAAAGACTACTATTCTTATGTGTACATGTGTATATGCTCAGGCATGTAGTTAACTATTCCTATTTGTACAATAGAGTAGATTTAGACTTCATTCTTTAATTTTTAATTAAACTAACAATACATCTGGAAAATCATCTTAATAAATTTTATGTTTCCAAATTAAACAATTTTCATCTCTAGCTGATCATTATTTGTACTCTGTAAAAATTTTATATATTCAGATTACTCTTACTGTTAATTAATAATTTAATTAATATTGTTGATGTTAACTAATGTACATTAATTTCAGAAGTAAGGCCAGGCTTGAGAATGAATTAGCAAGCAGGGAGCTTTGGAGGGCTAGGTTAAGCCAAAAGAATCTGAAAACATATGTTTTGTAGGTGATGGCTACACCAAGGTCATTTGGCAGTTAACTTGTATAATGAGAAAACTAAAATATTTTGGACTGGTCCATATTAAGATTAGTAGAGAGAAGAAAGAGAAAATGAAAAGTTCTGAATAAGTTGTGCTTGGATGAAAATTGGCTCAATAGTAATCAAGAAAAACAATTTAATACAAAGTATCATTTTACATCAGTATCAAAGAACGTAGTATGCAATACCTAGGTTGGACTAGAATTGGGAAGGCTAGATGCTTTCATTACTACCAGCCACAGAAAGACAAATCAATGTTACACATTATCAAAAACCTGAATATAGTGTACATGCTTTAGCCAACTGAATATTCAGAAATTTTTTTCTAAAAACCATGTAGGGAAAAATTGTAACTGCATAAATGCATATCATGCTTTGAAACCACTTTCCTCCTAAACCTTCCTTCATAGAGAACTTCCTCTGCTTCTCTGGCTAGAGGTCAGGCTATATTGCCTGCTCCAAAAGCTATGTCTATGCTTGGCCACCTCAGTGTGGACTTAAACTTATTACTAATTCATAGAATGCTTAGTCTTAATTATTGCTTTCCAGTCAGCTTTTATTTTTATGTTTTATAAAATAAATGTTTTATAGTTTTTTAACATAAATACTATTCTTATATTTTAATAAAAATAATTCAACATTATTTGAACATTCAAAAAACTGTTGCAGGTCTTTATGCTCTCATTTGTAAGATACTTCCTTTAAGAACTACAGCTTCTTATTGTATATATGTTTATTTCCACTTGGTTGATTTTCTATTAAATTAATGTTTTCTCTTTATGTTAAGTTTTCTTTTATTAAACCGGTATTTCCATTTATTTTTAGTGTGGTGTTTGGACGCACATATGGTTCTGTCTCCGTGTACTATCTTGATTTTTCTCAGGAGAATTCTTGCCCTGCCCATAGCTGGCTAGCTCCTGCTTCACCCACTCATTCTGAAATATGGCCCCCACAAAAGCATGCCAATGATTCTTGCCAGCTCTGAGGACATTAATTCAAAATGTAACTGGTAGCATGTGGTTGCCATCAACTCTTAAGGCAGTTTCATTGAAAGTTTTGTACCTGGTTGAGGACTACCTGAAAGGAAGGCAGTCCTTCCAAGCCTTTCTAGGAACTTCAGAGTTCATGGCTACAGTCACAGCATCCGCAGACTCCTCCTGCTGGAACGCACTGTGGTCAGATCCCAGGCACAAGTTCATTCAGGCCTCTTTTTTGATGAATCAGAACACACCTTGGAAAAGCATTAATGTATGTATTTGCTGTGGAGAAGACACTCACGATGCTGTTACCTTCGAGTTGTTACTTCATGTTGGTTTTATGCCTATTAACACAAATCACGTTTATCTTTGTGAAGTCCTGAATTATGTGATCCATTTCCTTTTATACTTGCAGTTAATAGAGCCAAAACCATGGCCCAATTCCAGAAAGCACAAGCAGCTCTTGCCAAACAAGTTACAAGTTCTCATTTCAACACACAGTCTTTGCACGGTTTTCTTAATGATGTATATTGTCTGGGCAAAACACACACATTATGATAGTCTATCTGAATGAGTTTTGAAATAAGAGCTGCACTGAACAGAATACAAAGAGCAGGTTAGCAGTGAAGTTAATTCACACTTAAGAGGAAGAAGACGGTGGGATGATGGTCAGCAGCTAATCAGTAGCCAGCCTGAAACTTAACAGCCAACAGTGGGGGATAAAAAGGCTCCATTTCCAAGACTCCAAAGCCATTTGTCTGTGTTACTATGCTATCATTGCCAGCTTTCCATCAACACTAGGATCAACCAGATGTCAAAAATAGTCAGATTCCTTGTTCTGTTTCTACACTTTATTTTGAGTGATATTAAAGCTCCATGAATACTTCAACCTCAACAACAGCAGCAAGGGTAAGTGTCGGCTCCCACTTCTCCGCCATGTGCTTGGAAAAATCTCCAAGTTCAACTGGATGTTTCCTCAGTGGCCAGAGAAAAACACTGCTGCCTTCATTGTTGGGTGTAGGACCAGCTTAAGGCACCCAAGAACCGTTAGGGATATGGAGACAACCATAAAATAAGATCCATTTCATTATAAAAGCTCATTTTTGCTGAATTTTTACTGTTTCAAAGGATGCTGGTGGGAAGAGGGCTGAATTATTCTGACAAACACCATTTCTAAGCCACAAAATAGTTCGAAAATCAGATTGTTCCCATGGTATTTTATATTTATTTTAGAACTCTGCTCTGTGTTTGTATTGCTGAGGAGTTTTCCACAAGATTGCTTCTGCTGTGTTTTGTTTACTGGATATAAAAGTAACTTGGTGTTCTAAAAAATAGAGAGAATGCAAAGTACAAAAATGAAAATCAAAATTTAATATTGAGAGAAGTGATTGTAATTATCATTTATTAAGAACTTTCTTTGTGTACACAAATCTAGCCCCTTGTTGTTACTTGTGTCTTAGTTACTGTTGTATTGCTGGGAGTTACTGGGAGGAGACACAGAAACCAAGACAACTTATGAAGTAAAGCATTTAATAAGGCCTGGTGACAGCTTCAGAGGGTGTGTCCATGATTATCTGCTGGGGATCATGGTAGCAGGCAGGCATGGTGCTGGAGCAGATGCTGAAAGCCCAAATCTGACCCTTAAGTTGTAGGAAGAGGGATGAA
>OU015753.1:78760559-78784036 GCA_907169655.1 Acomys percivali
AGAGAGAGAGAGAGAGAGAGAGAGAGAGAGAGAGAGAGAGAGAGAGACTGAACCTGGCAAGAGTTTTTGAAAAAAACTAAACCAAACTAAAAGCCCACCCCATTGGCACATCTTATCCAACAAGGCCACATCTCCTAATCCTTCCCACACAGTTCCGGTAACTAAAGACCAAATATTCATACACACAAGCCTATGAGGGGCATTCTCATTCAAACCAGCACAACTTGCTTCATACTTCCCAGCAAAAATACAATGCAGATACACCATTTAACCCTATTTATAGCTGAAAAAAACAAAGTTCAATGAGGCTCATTAACTGATTCACTGAATAAGACCAATAATGACAAAATTGGGACATTTGATGTACTATATCACAATTTTATTTATTTTTCCATTTGTGATATATATATATACATGTATATTTGTTCATTTGTGATATATATCATTTATATGTTTGTTCACTTGTGATATATATATGCAAAGACAATTTTAGATATAAAAAGTAGAGATAGATTTTTCTCTTCATTATAAGTAACATAATTGAAACCTGATTCTGCTACATGCAATTATAGGTTTTACCTGTTCTGAGATTTTGACAAGTATTCAAAATCCTGCTGCCTTGCACTGAACTGTTTTCAGATGGGAGACTGAACATCTGTCACAGACAATTTTAACATGAAAAAAAAAAACAAAGAAAGAATGAGTTCCATTATAAAACTGCAGGGGTAGACAGAAAAGTATGAGCAGCAACCCGGCCATCTTTCTTCTATGTCATCTTTAACACACAGGTCTTTCTCCTTCTGTTGTATTTGTTGCCACTATATTTTGGAAATGAGTAAAACACAGGGAAAAAAAGATAAACAGGGCAAACCTATACCCTCGAACCCTGAAAAGACTTTCCCACATTGTTAGACACATCTGATTCACATAGTATTTCTGCTACTTGGTACTGCTGGTGAAGCACTCCAATACTGACCCACAAGCAAATGACAAGCCTCTGCCCGGTGGATAGGAAAAGGCTAGTCTCTGGTTTGTCCAGGCAATGTTAGCTGAAGCAGCAAAGAGAACATGAGAGGATGCAAAATGGCTGCCTTGACAATAGAGGATTGGCTGGGCCCCTCTTCTTCTCTTGATAAATTACCATCCTCTGAGAATTTTTTCTCTTCCATGGACTTTTTTTTTTTCTTGGCAAGTGATTGAAACTCTTCATATGATTAGAAGCATTCTAAGAGATAATGAATGGAAAATACTAAGTTTCTGAGTACTTTTTTTCCAATTAATTTTTTAAAGGTTAGCACACAAAGAAGCAAGAACTATTATGGCATTTTTATACATGCAGGTGATTATATTTTGTCGTGATTCATGACCCTACTTCATCGCCCTCCCACTTTACCTCTATTTCTTTCCTCTTGCTTGTTCTTTTCTTCCCCACAAACTCTTTTCTTCTGTTTTCATGGTACAGGTATTTCATTATTTCTCATTCTTTCCTCCCCTCAGATCTCTCTGTCTCTTTGTCTCTCTGTGTCTCTCTCTGTCTCTGTGTCTCTCTCTGTCTCTGTGTCTCTCTCTGTCTCTGTGTATCTCTGTGTCTCTCTCTGTCTCTGTGTCTCTCTCTGTCTCTGTGTCTCTCTCTGTCTCTGTGTCTCTCTGTCTCTGTCCGTCTCTGTCTCTCTCTCTCTATCTCTCTCTGTCTCTGTGTCTTTCTCTGTCTCTGTCTATCTGTCTGTCTGTCTCTGATTCCCATTCTGGTTTCTTCACATGCACGCACACACACACACACACACACACACACACACACACAAGCACACACACACCATATATGTATAAACATCTTATTTTCACTATAAGATCCACGTATAAGGAAAAACATAGTGTTTATCATTCTCAGTCACACATCATGATTAATAATAACTTCTAATTCCATCAATTTTGCTGTGTATGTGATGTTTTTTACAGTTAAATAAAATTACTTGTATGTTTTATTTATCTATTCCTTCTAGGCTGCTTCCATTTCCTGGCTATTGTGAATAGTGAAGTAATAAATATGGATGTGCACATGTTTGTGGTATGTTGACCTAAGTTCTTTGAAGACTGTCCACCCTGTATATGATAGATAGATAGACAGAACAGATCGATAGATATGATTATGCACTATAGTAAATAGATACATAGTCTTCAAACACTTCAGAGATCTGTAGAATATGACATTTAATAATAAAGGGCTTTTCTGACACAGAGATACATCTGCTCCTGGCAACACCTCCCATCTACTTCAATGAAAATGATGGGCATCAAAGAAACAAGTGGAGCCAAATAGACACTGGACTGAGGAACGTTCTTCTCTCTACCGCTGATAGTAGACCGACTGTCCAAACTGTGGTCAAGCGTGACACTGAGAAATTGGCTGTCCAACTTTGCAGAGACTAGAGGGCCAGTACTTCGAAATTCCTGCTTCACAGGAATGCTAGATATTTTGGGCCAGCAGGCTGAAGACTGGATGCCCCAATGATAGAGGAAAAACTTGTGACTGTCCAGGCAGTCAATTCTCTCTGTCTTGTCTAAACTTTTGGAAGTTGCTTGCCTGCACATCCTTCATATTAGATAATATTTCCTTTTTAAATCTCTGAGGGAGTTGAAGAGGAGATAGCTGTAGTATTACTATAAGCTTTAGTTTAGGAGCTAAAAACATGTTTAGAGATTGATAAAGGTAAATTATAATAAAGTGATTTAGAAAAACTTTGGACACTATAAGACTCAGTAGGATAGGATACACAGTGGAATAATTTCTCCAAGATTGTTAAATATGAATGTTCCTTGTAAATATGACTTTTACTGTATTATTCTCATAATTATTTTTTATTGTGTATACTTTATAATTTTTTAATAGAAAGGGTGATTTGTAGTGGATGTAAACATGTTTTTGTTTTGATCCCTAGTGTGGGATGGGGAACAGACTTGTGAGAGAACAGGTGATGTTTATCAACTTGGAAGCCGAACCACCTCATGTGGGGGTTTGGTTTTTGGCAGCTGAAAAACATCCTACTACAGATTCTGAGAGGATATATATATATATATGAACACAAAACAAGAAGTGGGGTTGTTTGGAACTTGGTATTGTTTGGCTGTTCATCACTCCACTTCGGGACGCTCCTAGAGAAACCGCTCCAGTGAAAGTTTTGAGGCTCTGGGTTCCAGCAGCTGTTCCAGGTTTCAGCAGCAACTTTGGTGGAATTACTGGCCTGCTGAAATCCTGTGGACTATGCCAGGGCAATCACCCCAGGAACTGAATTCAACAAAGTCTACTCCTGTTCCCATAAACCTCCTTTCTTTCCTGTCTAAGGTAAGTGGGTTGGAAGTCAGGTATAAACATTTAAAGAACTCCAAATAAAATAAGTTTGGAAAAAGTGAAGCTTACACCTCACCAGTATATATTCCACTTTCTGACACCATAACCAGTACTTGTTATTGGTTGTCCTGAAAATAGTCATTCTAATTAAGGTGAAAAAGGAATTTCAAAACACTTTAAATTTGTGCCTCCTTGATGGCTAAAGGTGTAAAACATATTTTCTAACATTCATCATCAATTTGTATTTCTTCCTTCAGTGTGTGAATACTTAAACTATTTACTGATTAGATAGTTTGTAATTTTTTGGTGTTTAAATTTGAAGTTTCTCATATATTCCGTATTTTAATCCCATCTAGTGTTAATTGGTAATACCATGCCACCCCACCCCCAACACTGCATGTAAGATGCCTATTTGGTCTGTTGGCAATTTCCTGTGCTGTGAAAATTTGTTTTAATGCCACACCACCTCATTTGTCAATTTTGGGAGTTTTGTTTGTTTGTTTGTTTGTTTGGTTTTTTTTTTTTTTTTTTTTTTTTTTTTTTTTTTTTTTTTTTTTTTTTGTTTTTTTTTTTTTTTTTTTTTTTTTTTTTTTTTTTTTTTTTTTTGTACTGCTAGAGTCCTGTTCGGAAAACTCTTGCCTCTGCCTGTATCTTGACGCATCTTATGTGTTTTCCTCCAACGGCATCAAGGCTTTGAGTCTTTAATGCATCTTTATTTCTGTGTTCAATGACAGATGTATATCTAGTGCCATTCTTCTAGGTATGCAAATCCAATTTCCCCAGACTTTTTATTAAAGAAATGGCTCTTTCTCCAATATATGTTTTTGATACCTTTATCTTGAGGTATGTGGATCTACATTTGGAGTCTTTGAACTATTCCATCTGTATACCTGTTTTTGTGACAGTGCCATATTTTGTTTGTTTGGGTTGTTGTTGTTGCTGTTGCTGTTGTGGTTCCTGCTTGGCACTATAAGCTCCTTAGACAGCTATGGATAAGGAATCCTGATGCCTCTCTCTAGTTGGATCACTGTAGCTATTTGAGGGCTTTGTGTTTCATATGAACTTTAGGGCTATTTTTCTATTCCTTTGGAAAACATAAGGGCAGTTTCGGTGGGAAATGCACTGAGTGATATAGCCATTTTTACAATATAGTTCTGTAAGCCATGCCTGGTGGCATATACCTTTAATCCCAGTACCTGGGAAGCAGAGGCAGGTGGATTGCTATGAATTTGAGGCCAGCTTTGTCTACAGAACAAGTCCAGGCAGCCAATCCTACACAAAGAAGCCTGTCTTTAAAGACCACAAAAAACCAAAACCAAACAAATAATAAAAAAGATAGGTCTCCTAGTCATAAGCATGAGACATCTTTCCTTTGCCTTCAATTTCTTTTTTCCGTGTCTGAAAGCTTTTACTACATAAGACTTTCATCTATGGGGCTGGAGAGGTGGCTCAGAGGTTAAGGGCTCTGACTGCTCTTCAGAGGTCCTGAGTTCAATTTCCAGCAACCACATGGTAGCTGACAACCATCTATAATGTGATCTGATGCCCTCTTCTGGCCTGCAGGTGTACATGCAGGCACAACACTATATAAATAATAATCATTAAATAAATCTTTAAAAAAAAAAGACTTTCATCTCTTTGGTTAGGTATATTCTTAAGTATTTTCTTTAAAGATATGATCAGTGGGAAATTTTACCTCTTTTCTTTCTTGTCAATCTTATTATTGATATATAGAAAAATTAGGGATTTTTGTGAGCTTATTTTGTCTCTGGCTCATTTCCTGAATGTGCTCACTGATTCTAGTCTTGAATTTTTTTAGCACAAGATCGTGATATCTGCACAGGTTTGACTTCTTTCTATTGTATTTGAATCCCTTTTCTTTCTTTCTTTTTTTTTCCTCTTGCAGATACTTTGAACACTATGCTGAAAAGGAGTGAAGAGAAGAGGCACTTGTCTCCGCAAATTTCACGGGAATACTGATTTTCACACATCTACAATAGTTGCTAAACACTTTTCACGTATAGCATTATTATGTTGAATTGTTTCCTTTCTGGTCCTGATTTTCAAGTCTTTCATCATAAAATGAGGTTGAACTTTGTTAAAGGCCTTTTCTACATCAATTGAGGGGCTCATATGTGTACTGTTACACTTATTGATATCTATATGTCAAGCCAAACTTGCCTCCATGGAAGAAATTTGCTTGGTCATAACAGATAGGTTTTTTTTTTTCACTCATGAACATGGTATTCAATGATTTTTAAACTATTTCACTTTCTTTTTTATTAAGTCTTAATTTAATTGTAGAATCAGGGTAATATTGCCTTTATAGAATGGATTTGATAGTCTTTCTTTTCTGTTTTGGGAAACAGACTGAGAATCATTGGTGCTGTATTCTAACTGGTGTTTCTCTGGTTATATTATTGTTTCATTTCTTTCTCTACTCTTAGGATTACAAGTTTGCTGTATTGTATTAGGTTTATTTCTCCTTTGCCCAGTCATTCCCCTCATGGAATGTATCCTTTCTTGTCTTCTGAGTATGTAAACTGCTTTCTTCCTCCTCTGGGTAGAGTTTTCCTTTAAGTGTCTTTGGCAGTGCTGGCTTTGTGATAGTTAATTGTCTTTCTTTGTCACTGTATTAAAATGTCCTTACTTATCAGTCAATTTTAAAAGCTATCCTGAATATATATTACTCTTAGTTGGAAGTTATTTAGCTTCAGGGCTTGAAATATATCATTGCCTACTTTCCTGGCTTTTAATATTACTCATGAGACATCTGACATTATCCTGGTAAATTTGTTTGGGCAGTATTTGTTTTTTCCCTTACAGTTGTGAGTATCATTTCTTTTGTATTTTATGACATTTTAACATATATATATATATATATATATATGTATATATATTTGTGTGTGTGTATATAACTTTATTCTTATTTATGTCTATTTGGGGAACTGTATATTTTAGTGTCTACTTCTTTCTCTAATTTGAGAAATTTCTGCCACAATTTTATTACATGTATTCTTTTTTAAATTTTTTAATTTTTTACATATATTCTTTTAAAATTAATTTTTAAAAATAATTTATTTAGATTGCATTTCCCTGCCCTAGACCTCTGACAGAAGAGGATCTCCTCCCCACCATATGACCACAGGCTATCAAGTCTCATCTGGATAGCCTGCTTCCCCTTCTTCTGAAGTGCCACCAGGCCTCCCCACCAAGGGTAAGGGTAACTGGAGGCACTAGAGTTCATGTCAGAGTCAGTTCATGCTCTCCCTACAACCTTGGAGAATCTGTCCATTGGATAGATATGAACATTGGTCTAGGGGTCTCAACTCTCCAATAAAAAGACACAAACTAACAGAATGGATGCATAAACAAGACCCAGCATTCTGCTGCATTCAAGAAACACATCTCAACCACAAAAATAGACATTATCTCAGGGTAAAAGGCTGGGGTAAAAAAGGTCTTCCAAGCAAATGGACACAAGAAGCAAGCTGGTATAGCCATACTAATAGCCAATAAACTAGATTTTCAACCAAAATTAATCAAAAGTGATGAGGAAGGACACTTCATGCTCATCAAAGGAAAATTCAACCAAGATGACATCACAGTTATGAACATCTATGCCCCCAATACATATATTCTTCATGCCTTCAATGTTTATCTCAGCCATTCCGTGGTATTTTAGATTTGATCTCTTGATTGTACTTCAGCATATTAGACATTGTGATTTTTTTTTTTATTCTCACTCAGAAAGGGAAATAAAATAGACTCTGAAATAGATGGAAGGAGAAAACTGGGTGGAAGAGAGGGTTGGGGGAACTATGTGGGGATCTGACCTGGGGTGTAGGGGGCATCTCTAGAACCCTGGTGCTCATTTTTTGTTATCCATACCAAATTTAATACGGTCCTGCCTCACCTTTGTCCTTTACGCCTACTGGCCTTTTTTCTTCTTGGTCAAGTCTATTGCTGACTCTTCCCATTGTACTTTTTCAATTTGATTCCCTGATGGTTTTTTATTTTTCATTTACAACATTTCTATTTTTTATTTCAAAATCTAATTTCCTTAATAAATTTCCTTCCATGTTGTTGACTTTCCCATCCACATTGCTGATTTTCTCATGGATTTTCCTGGCTTTTCCTCTATGTTGTTGAAATTTCTCCAGGTCCAGGATTTCTTTCATTTGCTCATATTCTCTTTCAAGTCACTGATTATTTTTACTAGGAAACTTTTGAAATCTTCATCTGGCATTTTACTTATTCCAGTATCTTGGAGTTCAATAGTTGAGGAGACCTGTAATCTTATAGGAGTCATGTTGCCTTGTTTTTTTTGTTCTGTTTTGTTTTGTTTTTTGTATTTCTTGTTTCTATGCTGCCACATGCACATCTGTTCTTCTGATTTTATATGGGAACCTTGGTGAGAACTCTACTTTTGACAATAAAAGCGAGGCTGTGTTTTAACCATGGCAGGGATATCTACGCTTTGCTTGAGAGAACCAACAAATGCTGAATGACTAGCAGCAGTTAATACTGTATATAGTATTGATGCCATTGTTTTCAGTTCCATCCACAATTGCTATAACAACCTTCAGTCTTAAACTTGAGGCAGATTGTCTCACTGCATTCCTGTAATGTGGTTGGTTATTTCTATAATAACTGTTTGTGATCTGTGAACTCCCACCCCAGCCCAGTTGTCTACTTAGCTCAGTGGGGCAAGAATCATTCATTTGCATACTCAGTTTTTATAATTTCAACACAGCCTACCATCCAGGAAAGTCAAAGGAATTAATGACAAAAGAAATAATTCACCTTCAAACCAAGAAAGGGCATACATGTCCAGGATTGAAATTCCACAATGGCCATCTTTCTTAAGATAAAACCAAGTTAAAAAAAATATTAAGTGTAAAATTTATTTTTAACTTTAAGAATAGGAGAGGAAACCACATGTTTGAAAGCATTTTCTGTGTGTAGATGGATTAAAACTATAACCAGACAATTAAGATCCCCTCTTAGGGGTCTTAGTTTCACTAATAAAAGTGCTTAGGAGCAGACTAAAGTGCATGCTCAAAGACAATTTTATTAGCGTCTAAAAGAAAAAACCCTGAGGCAGTCAAGTTGTAAATATCTGCAGCTTCCAAGAAGAGGAGATGGGGGGAAAGGAGGAGAAGCAGGCAAGTGAGCCACCACATGGCTGGGCTAAGAGCTTTAAAGTATTAGTTGCCAAGCCAATGTGTTAGAGAAAACATAGTAAAAAAAGATACGGAGAGACAAAAGAGAAAGGTGTGCTTTTCTATTTAGAAAAATGGTCACCAATGCCTGACAAGACACCACAACTGAAAAGAGAAAAAGTCCCAATGGGTGGGTCTTAAGTTGGGCTAGTCATTGGTTAGCTATTCCCTCAATCTCTGCTCCATCCTTTTATCTACACTTCTTATATGTAGGACAAAAATTGGGTTGAAGTCTCAGCACTGATAGTCCCACCTAGCTAGAGGAGGTGGTGACTTCCAGCTCTATATCCCACACTGCTAAGGGTCTAAGCTATGGCCACCCCATAGATTCTTTGGAGCCTCCCCCACCAGAGCCCCAGAGATGTCCCACCCCACCACCACTGATTCTGATTCTCTCTTCCAGTCCTCCCCACACCCCAGATCAGATCGCTACACACTTTCCCTTCTTACCCCCTCTCCCATTCAGTTACCTCCCTCCATTTACTTCAGATGTCTGTTTTATTTTCCCTCCTAAGTGAGAGTCAAGTATCCTCCCCTTGGGTCCTACTTGTTACTTAGCTTCTTTGGGTCTGTGGATTGTAGCATGGTTCTCCTGTACTTTACACTATTAATGACACTCTGCTATGCTTGCAGACACGAGTCTAGCATAACTTTTTTCTGAAAGGCTTCATCCAATAGCTGATGGATACAGATGTAGAGACCCACAGCCAAATAATGGACAGAGCTGGGGAGTCTTGTGAAAGAGAGAGAGGAAGAACTGAGAGAGCCAGAAAGGTCAAGGACACCACAAGATGACCTACAGAGTCAACTAACCTGGGCCCATGGGGCTCACAGAGACTGAACCACTAAGAGCATGGATGGGCTCAACCTAGGCCCCCTACATATAAGTAGCAGATGTGCTATTTGCTCTTCATGTGGGTCTCCTAACAATTGGAGTCAGTGGATAGCTCTGACTCTGTTGCCTGCCTTTTGATCCCTTTCCCTTAGCTTGGCTGCCATGTCTGGCCTCAGTAGAAAAGTATGAGATTAGTCCTGGTGTCAAGGTGGTTTGCTACTAATGGTGGGAAGCATCCCCTTCTCTGAGGAGAAGGGCAGGGGAGATTGGGGAAAGGGGATGTGAGGGTTGGACTGGGAGGAGAGGAGGGAGAAGGATGTGATCAGGTTGGAAAGTCATTAAATAAATTAATTAATGAAAATAAATAAAAAGTCTTAAGCCAGGAGTGAGTTTCTCTTTGGGGACTAATGGTAGCTCCCATTACCATCCTCCCCCAGACATTACTTGCTATTGTTAATGCTATTGGTTAGGTTACTGTTGGTATATGGTTATTGTGTAATTCAAATGCTAATTTCTGTATCCTCCATATCTGGTTGCAAGCCTTCTTCTGAGAACCTCCTGTCTCAATTTTGTATAAACTCTGCTCCCCACAATAAAGAAGCTTATAGCCAATCAGTGAGTAGGAGAGAGAATGGAGCTGGACTTTCTCCCAGCCAGGAGAGGAGACGCTAAAAAGAAAGTAGGGAATTCAGCAAGGGATACAGCCACAGGCAGAGGTGAAGGAAAGATGAGGAAGATTCAGCTGAAGCAAAGAAAGAACTAAAAAACAAGTCACTTGAGGATTTTGACAAAGATGGAGTCAGGATAACATAGATAGTTAAGAAGAGATTTAAACTATTCAAGATTGTGTTTGAAAGCCTTATGAGCAAATATAAAGGATCTCAATTATTTGTTTAATAGGTGGGTCAAGAAATAAACTAAGAGAAACAAACATCGTTTTATAAAAATAACTTCAACAGGTTATCCTCCAGAATTTAGCAGCACAATCCTATTGCTGAAGGTGCTACATGCTTGCACTTCATCTCTAGGTCTGAGGCAAGCCTTTACAATGCTGAAAGGTGCTATGCAGGATAACTAAGAAGACAGTAATCACTCTTCTTACCCAGTTATGAACCCTGAAATCTGTAAGACATGCCCACTGGTGGCAACCTAACACAAATGCCATGCATGGAAGTTACCAACCTTTTTCTGATTGGATTTAAGCCCATTTCCACAGGATAAAACCTGGCACTAATATTGAGTCAACAAACTGTGACTAAACAGATCATAACCCTATGAGAGAATTTGTTACTATTACCCTGCCAAGTAGGCATAGTATTAAGTAACTCCTGAGATTTACCCTTATACTCATAGATTAATGATTCTTTCAACCCTCATTAGAGATGCTTTAATTCGCACTAGATGGTATTAACACAAAGACCCACAACTGGTCAAGGTACAAAGAAAAAGAGACTGTGGAATTCTTAGACATAAATAAGACTTCTATATCACACACTACCTCTCAAGCTTGGTATCATTGCAAAAAAGAAGGCAGAATGGAAGTGAGAGCCCAGAGTAGTGGGGGGATACAGCAAAGAGTGTCTTCTGGACACCTCAGGGCAGCTGCACATACAAACTCACAGTGGCTGTGATCATATGAATAGGACACATGTAAGACTCAACCAGACCAAATTCAACATGGAGGGGAGAGTTGGCATGAAGTTATCAGCAGCTGATGGCTACAGGGTAAGGAAGAGTCAGTGTTTTTAAGAGCACAACCCCTGGTAAGTCAACCATGCTCCTGTTGAAGGCCACAAATCCAAGAATATGTAGCAGGACAAATTAGCCTTGATGAGTGTTTTATAAAAAAAAATAAAAGCAAAACAAAAACAAACAAACAAAACCCAGAATACAACATTGGTTGGATAGGGAAAAGAGGTGGGTTTTTAAATACATTGCATGAAATTTTTAAAGAACTAATTTTTTAAATTAATAAAAAGAAAAATGGGTAGATTGCCACTCTGTGAACAACTGTATTGGGGGACAGGAATTCTGGGGAGGAAAAGTACATTATCTCATCAAAAGAATAATTATTCATTCTATCCCTTTACCATAGTTTAAGTATCACATACCTTTCCAAGGAGACACTTTGGCCAAGTAATTGACCTGTCCAACTGGATTAAACCTTAAGGGAAGTGACAATGGCTTGCCTCTATTTACAGGTAAATTCCATTCTTTTGGCAAGGAAGAAAAAGTTTTTTATTTATTGGGCTTTTCAATATTATGACAATAAATTTTTAGCACTTCCTTATTTTTTATAGTAATGCTTATATATCAGAAAATAACAAATACACAGCTATAAAAGCTAACTTCTGACTAGTGGTATAATATTGCATTTCCTAGGTTCAGCAAAAGCTGTTTACATAGTTCTTTATAATTGATATTTAAGTTACTGATTTTTTTCTATTAAATCATGCAAAGATAAGCAAATATTTATAAATATATAACTATGTTCTTAGAATTCATTAAACCAGCAGTGTACAACACAGTCTATCCAATTGTATTTTCAACAGCATTGACTACATCTGCATCTTAGACACTTATATTTTCACTACCATTGTTTTTTGATTGGGAACTTAACATTCTACAAAGAAATTTTGGTGACTTGTATAAGTTGGCTGAATAAACTATTGACATAGTTACCATCTTTGTATTGGAAGCTTTAACTTTTCCTTCATTAGTCATTAAGCCTTTGTATGATGAACACATTTACTTGTTGCCTATAATTTACAGTATTATTTTAGTCCTTCATTTGCCTTTATAATGTTTGTTTAGACCAATAAGTTTATTATTTTTCCCTTTTTAATTTAGAAGTATATTGATTTTCTCATTTATATTCTATCTCAGAGCATATGCATTTGAGGTATACAAGGTGATTTATGAAAAATTAGCATCTAAATATTTGTATAAGTTATTTTTGGTATGTGTATGCTGGGAATTGGACCCAGCACTTTCACACAATGCAAGTCAATAAACCTCTGAGCTATATCTGTACCCTCCCTTAAGAAATATCTCAAGTATCTACACATGAGGCATGGGAATCAATCTTACTTTGTTTTGTCCTTCTTTGTTTTTTCCTTCCTTCTTTCCTTTGTTTATTATGAATGCCTTTTTAAAAGTAAAGTCTCATGATTTTTGTAATATAAAGCATAATATTTATACATCTTATTGCCCTTTTACAGTATTTGGGATGAATAACCCACACACTAAGAGCTAATTATTATGCCTAAGAGCTATGGATTTTTTCCATCACTCAAGTGCCTGGCCCTTTTAACATACTATTCTGTTCATGTAATGGTTTCCACTCTTTTTCTTGGGGGCTTTAAATGTATACCATGTCGCTAACAAGCAAACATTTTTGCCTAATTTGCTACAAAGAAGTTACATTTTTATCTAACATCTTATATGCTGACTTGGATCCTAGAATACTGTCATGTGCTTTGATTCATTCACACCGAGGCTCATTCCCAGCTTCCAGTCTGTATTAAAGTCAGATATTTTTCAATTTTAAAACTTTAAAAGGAATAGACATACTCATTTTTTCAGATTATTCTTCTCAGATTTTTTTTAAATGGGAAAATTGCTTCCTACCCGCCCCTTGCTCCCTCGCTCCCTCTCACTTTCTCTTCTGTGTGGTGGTGGTGGTATCTTTGTCTTTCCAGTCCCAATAGCTAGAAAGCTTCAAATCTTCACCATTCCCTAGATGTTTCAGGAATGGATGATTGACTGATACAGTTTTCAGTCAAAGAACTGTTTATATAGAATAAAAGCATGTGTTTGTTTAGTGAGTATGTACACCAGTTCTGTTTGTTATATCTATTTATTGTTCAAGGCCACTTATAAAGTTAAGGAGTTTCATCTCCTTTGGGTGAAACTCTTGGCTTCTTGTTCTCATAGCTTGCTTTATTCAAATAGTAACCTAGGAGGAGTGGCCTCTTTGCTCACGTGAACTTAGAAAGGGTGGTTAAGGCCAGGTGGTGGTGGTGCATGCCTTTAATCCCAGCACTCAGGAGGTAGAGACAGGTGGATCACTGTGAGCTCGAGGCCAGCCTGGTCTAACAAAGCGAGTCCAGGACAGCCAAGGCTACACAGAGAAACCCTGTCTCAAAAACAACAATAAAAAACAACAAAGAAGAAAAGAAAAAAAAGAAAGGGTGGTGAAATCAGAGCAGGAGGAAGCCACACTTTTCTGAAACCAGTGGTATTCCCTAAGAAATGGCATGATCTGGCTATCTTAAGAATACAGAGCTTATATTTTTGGTTGTGAACCTCGACTTTAACCACTGAACCATCACTCCAGCCCAGCAGCACAGATCTAATAGTACCCTTTTTCTTTCTTTGTTCAAATTTGTTTTATTCCAAATTAAAAACAAAATGAAAGCATTAAATAGAAAAGACCAGGACATTCTTCCTTGGCAAGTACTAGGAGATAAATGTTGCATAATTGCTAGAGTACTTCTTGGCATGCTCTCAAATAATGAGCAGATAAAGCCAAATTGTATCATTGTATTCTTTAAAATAGAAAAAAAAGTATGCTCAGTATTTATGAAGAAAAGCTGATGGCTAATCCCCACGGCTCACTTGATTGGACGGAGAAATGCCAAGGATATTAGAAAAAGAGAACTGAGTGCATGTGATGCCTTCCCTGGACAGCTACATGGATACTCTAGTCCAAGAGTAGTGAACTCCAGTGATGAGTCAAAATTTAAATAGAATATATGAGTGGGAGGGTGGAATAGATGTGGCTGAGTGAAGGAAGTAGATCACTAGAGGCCCACCCGTGGCCTTGGTTCCCCAAAGTTCGGTGTCCCTACTGATATTCTTCTGTCATTTGACTGTATCAGCTGTTTTTTCCCCATAGCAATGCAAAGCCTAATATGGGATAATTCAGGACTATATGTCTATGACATGTGAATGCCATCAGAGACAGTAAGATCTGGTTATTTCAATTATATATAAATTATTGCCATATAGATGCTACATTGTGTTAGAATTAATGTTTCAAAAATTATGATAGTGGAAATTCTAGACAGATACAGTGCTAGATAATAAACAGATCATCAAGGAACAAATCATTCAGATGTAGGATTTTAAATTAGTTAGATATGCATAAATGGGACCTAGGGAAAAAAAGAGCATGTAAATTAAGAATTTTGTAATTCTATACTACCTTCCAAGGGGAGCCTAGACAGTCAATAACAATATAAATTATAACTGAAGTTTACTAGGAAACTAAATAGTTGGGTTGGGTTCTAAAAATACATATAAAATTTTCTAAGTAACACCAGCACTCTTTCATAGAAACAAAATGTCACAAGAAATCAGATATCATTTGTGAACAATGTTTCTGCAGCTATATTTGTATTTTGAATCAGGCCATTCATCATAACAAATTATAAATAAAATATGAAACCTCTGCTTCATGTATTCATAGCAAATGCATGTACAGTGAATGCCTAAATGAATTTTCGCTCTGCACAGTGAATCCGGGCCTGATGTGAAATAAGTACTTGCTATTTTAAAAGTCTGTAGGCTAGTTTAATTGAAACTAACACAGGCTGGAGAGAATTTCTAAAAGATGGCAAAGTTCACAGAGACCAGTGAAATCTAAAGCATCTCTTAGAGAACAAAGCCTGGCATCCCATCAGCTGCTGCCTGAGGTTATCTGATGCCACCTCCTAGGGTTATCTGCAATTCAGTCTTTTCAGTGACTCTGGAAATGACTTGCAGAAATTCTAGAACTATGAGAAGAGTTGGAAGTCACTGGGTAGTTTCCAAGCCCTAAACTAAAAGCATTGTGGAGCAGTTTTCAGCACCAAGTTTTCCTTTTATCTACATTTGTGTGTATGTGTAAAGCTCACCAATAATTAAGACCTCTTGTGAAATCAACTTCTGCTTTGTTTCCAAATGCCATATACCATTTTGAATTCTCACTTCTTTGCTCGGAATGAAAAACCTCTTGGAGGTCTTTACTTCATTCTATAACCCATAGAGTCAGCAAAATGCTTTGCTTGAAGAATAAATATTAATTAATGTCATTATGAGATGACTAAATCAAGTCCTTCATTTAATTGCACATCTTCTTGTCAAAGGAGATCTTGTGAGTTGTCGATGGTTGCAGTAACACTTTAGAAATTGAGTGTGGTCTTCAAGGCACTAAAACTTGAAAATATTCTGAAACTTAGAAAATGGATTAAAATAGGAGACAAGTGAATATACATAAAATAATGGTTTTATTTATGTTCCAAGAGCATTTAAATATGGGTATTTTATTCCACATTATTAAGTGATATTATTTCTTCTCAATTCTCCTTTTATGCTTGAGTTTCAACCCTAAGTAGCCCCTGGGAAAACATAGTATGGCAAAATAATTTGTAAAGTAAAACTAATTGTTAGTGAATTCTCCAAGGAATTCAGTTCTTAATATTAACCTTTTCATGTCACATATTATAAAAAATAAATCTAATTAAAGTACATAGCTTCTATAATTTCCCCTTGGACTTAGTATATTATTTATCTCCAGAGACAGCTATATTTTCAAAGTTTAATGTTAAATTAGAGATGTTACCATTTCAAACCTTATGCAATACTAATATATAAGTTGCATTTAACACTGCAACTTTTTCATTTATTCATAATGTAAAGATTTCCATTCAACCAAAACTCCCTAACAACATGCTCTGATGCTAGTCCATAAAAAGGATGGGAATACCCTCAAGAAAGCAGGATTGTGAGAAATCTTAAAAATCACACCCTCTTACTTTTAAAAATTCATCTTCTCTTCCCTCTGTGGGCTACTATCTTTTGATGAGAGAATTTTGATAAATATGATGAGTCAAAAAAGAAATATCAGCAATAAAGCATAAGTGATGAAGGAATTAAATTCTCTTTCAGCCATGCCAGCAGCATGTTTATTTGCTTTAGGCATTTAATGTGGAGCTTATTATGGTTTGAATACACAATAGGTGAATGTGGAGAATGTTTGGTCCTCATTAATGGCAAGATTTGGGGAAGTGGTTGAAATTTCAGGAAGTAAGGACTAGCTGGAGGAAGTAGATTCCTGAGGGGCAGACCTTTGAGCCCTAGAGGGCTACACATAGTGTGATGGTTTGAATAAGAATAGCCCCCATAAGTTCATGCTTGGTCACCAGAAAATGTCACTATTAGGAGGTGTGGCTTTGTTGGAGGAACTGTGTCACTGGGCATGGGCTTTCTTTCTCTTTCTCTTTCTCCCCCTTCCTGTCCCTCCTCTTCCCCTCTCCCTCTGCCCCTCTCCCTCCCTCCCCCCTGCCCCTCTCCTTCCTCCTCCTTCCCTCTCCCTCTGCCTCCTCCCACCTCTTCCCCCTCTCTCTGAGTGTGTGTTTCTCTCTGTCTATCTCCCTCTCCCTTTATCCTTTCTCTGCTTCTGTCTGTCTTGACTTTAAAAACTTCTTCTACCACACACTCCCATAGCCATATACTGTTCTGCCCAATGGAATAGGACTAAGAAACCGTGAATCAAGCCTTCTGAAGATATAATTCAAAATAAATACCTTTCCCCCTCAAAGGGTTTAAATGTGCTGTTTTCTCACAGGAATGCAAAACCTGGCTAATGTAGGAAGTCGATACCAGAAAATTGTCATTGCTATGACTACCAGACTGTTTGGTTCAGAAGCCTCTGAAACAGCTTTGGAAACGTGGGGTTAGATAAGCTTGTGTTAGCTATAACACAGCTTAATGGGTGACTCTGGTGAGAGCACAAATGATGAGAGTGCATAAAAAACATATAGGCAGTGAGGTGAGGTCTGTGAGAGTTCACATGGCAATAAGGACACTATGTGGGCCTGAACTAGAGGTTCTTCATTTTATATTCTGGCAAAGAGCATTATGTTGAGGTCCTGAGACACTGAGGAAGGCTGATTTTGATGGTGGCTAATTAACTCAGCAGAAGAGATATGAAGGCTTTCAATCTGTGGCATGTTTTGCTAACTATTGTAAGGCAGGTTCACTTACAATGAAAGTGGGATAGTTTTTAAGTGGAGCAATAAAGAAACGTTAAAATGCATAGTTTGGTCAGAAAAGTCAGTGTAAACTTAAGGTTTAAGAAGACATAGTTTCTGAAAAGATCTACATCAGTAAAAATAAAGCAAGTTCTTCGTATTACTACAATAGAAGAGAAGCTTTGAGGCTATCTCATCTCAGGAACTAGCCTGATCCCATCCAAAAGTCCCCCACCCCACCCCAGAAGTCATCAATACAACCATGGTTCAAAGTAGGACAGCTCCAATTGGAGATGTCTACAGACAGACACTGAAATGCTTCTGTAAGGCAAAGGACATCATCAGTCAGACAAAGCAGCAGCCTACAGAATGAGAAAAGACTTTTTAACAACTTCACATTCAAAAGAGCATTAATATACAAAATATAAAAAGAACTCAAGAAACTAGATATCAAAAAATCAAATAATCCTATTATTAAAAATGGATATAGATATAAATAGAGAATTCTCAGCAGATGGATCTCAAGTGGCTGAAAAACACTTAAAGAAATATTCAACATCTTTAACCATCAAGGAATTGCAAATCAAAACTACGTTGAAATTATGTTTTACACATATCAGAATGGCTAAGATCTATAACACAAGCGACAGCTTATGCCGGCGATGATATGGAGCAACTGGAACATTCTTCCATAGCTGGTATGAGTGCAAACTTGTGCAACCACTATCAAAATCAATATGGTTGTTCCTCAGAAAGTTGGTATTTGATCTACCTCAATAAGCAGCTACATCACTTTTGGGTATATACCCAAAAGACCTAGAGTAAAACCAAACATGGCTGGTCTAAAGAAAAATTAAAAAGTATCAATCAATGCGCTCTTAATGATATTTTGCTATACTCATAGATCAGTGCCCTATCCACTCATCATCAGAGAACCTTCCTCCCATCCTAGATGGGAACAGATGCAGAGACCAATAGCCAGATATTATGTGGGAAGAGAGTCTTAATGAGAGGTCTCCATCAAATCTCTCCCCTCAGAGCCCAAGAAATCCAGAAGAGAAAGAGGCAAAAAGATTGTAAGAGCCAGAGCGGGTAGAAAACACCCTGGGTACCAGGCCCTCTTAATGAACTAAGCAAGGCATATGAGCTCAAAGAGACTGAAGCATCAAGCACAGGGCCTATAAGATTCTACACAAGGTCCTCGGTGTATATATGACAGCTCTTAGCTTAGCCTTTTTATGGCTCTTTACAATGAAAGCAGGTAGGTCTTCGACTCTTGCACTTGCTCTTGGCACTCTTTTTCTCCTGTTCACTTGCCTTGTCCAATTTTGATACGATAGTTTTTGCTTCATTTTACTATGTCCTATTTTGTCATTTTGGTTGATTTCTCTTTGAAGGCTGTTCTTTTATAATGAGAGACAGAAAAGGGTGGACTTAGAGGGGAAGAGAGGTGGAGAGAAGTTGGGAGGGGTAGTGGGAGAGAAAACTATAATCAGGATATATTGTATAAGAAAAAGTATTTTCTATATTTGAATTCCAGAGTTTACTTTTAAGCACTCACATAGATAGTACTTTAAACATTCTTATTGATCTGTAATGAGTTGAATACCTGTTTTCTAATCAGAGGATACTTCTGAGCACTGACTGTATACTGTGTGTTATCTCTTATACACAGAACACACCACTTGTCTGGTTTAAGAGTAATAAGCAAGTTAGAGTTCAGACCATCCTCAGTTTTCAGTTTAGATCAAATTACTTAAGACTTACATATAATCTATAAAACATAGATAAACTATTCTCTACTTACCTCAGTAAAAAGAGATCACACATTATCTTTATTTTAAATATATATTAAAAACATAGTATATAATACATATATTTACATACATTATATATTATATTATGTATTTTCTATATTTAATATATATGTAATTCTAGTACTCAGGATGCAAAAACAAGGTCAGGAGTTAACACCACCTTCACTGTATCACAAGCTCCAGACCAGTCTTCGCTACATGAAACCCGATTTCAAAAACAAATGAATGGATTGGGCCTGGAGAGATGGTTCCCTGGTTAAGAGAACTTGCTACTTTTGCAGATGACCCAGATTCATTTTCAAGAACTCGTATGACAGTTCACAGCTACCTGTAATCCAAGTTCCCAGGGATCCAACACATTGCGCTGGCTCCTACGTATATGGTGTGCACATATTCTCACTACTCAGGTTTGTATGCAAACGTAATTAAAAACTAAGTATGCCTTTTCAAAAATTAAATAAATAAGTAAATAGCATAGACAAGTGGTTTTTATTCTCATACCTGTAATAGCAGTGATGATGTCTTTCTTGGCATATTTTTAATTTATTATTTTATTTTAAGGATGTGGATATTTTCCTTGCATGCATGTCTGTGCACCACACATGTGCACGAGAATTAAAACTAAGTCCTCTGGAAGAGCAGCCAGTGCTCATAACCTTTGAGCTATCTGGTTCTTTGCTCAGTACTTTTAATCTCTTAAGCTCCTAAGGGAAATGTTCACCATGTAGACAGTGCTTAAAAAATAATGGATATAGAAAGATAACTTGAGTTAAAGGATTGAAAAAGTCCACACTACCAAAAGTTATCTACAACTCCTGTGTGTATCTATTAATATTCCAATGGTACTTTTGTTACTGGGGTGTTTTTTGTTGTTGTTGTTTATATTGATGTTTTGACTGAATGGTTGTCTGTGCAACATGTGTGTACAGTACCCTCAGAAGCCAGAAGAGGCTGTCCAATACTCTTAACTTTTGAGCCATTCCTCTAGAAACTCCAGTGCCACTTTTTTAAAAATAGAAATAGAAAAACAAATCCACCAAAAATGAATCTAAATAGCCAAAGCAATCTTGAAGAAAAGGAATAAAACCAAAGTTTCACACTAATTTCAAAATCTACACAAAGATATCATAATCACAATACCATAATAGTGGCACAACCAGACACATAGACCAAGGAAACAGAATAGAGATCCAGAAATGGACCCACTCAGTTAAAATCAGCTGATTTGGGACCAAGTTGCCAAGAATACACAGTGGGAAAAAGAAAACAGTCCCTCTGGTAAAATATTATTTGGAAAACAAGATATCCATTCATAGAAGATGAAACTATACTCTTCATTTTACAACATTAAAAAAGCAACCACAATGGGTTAAAAACATAAATGCAGAATCTGGAAATGTAATGCTACCAGAAGACCTAAGGGAAAAAGGACATTCTGGTGACAATGTTGTTGATATCAGCCCAGAATCATAGGCAAAATTACAAAACTAAACAAATAGGATAATATCAAACCAAAGTGTTTCTGCACAACCAAGGCAACAGCCAACCAATTAAAGAGGCAACCTAAGGAATGGAAGAATATTTGCACACGTATCAAGCATATAAGGAGGTAATACATCTGTTGAAGGGTCTAATTAGAGAACAAATTCAACTTAATAGTTTAAGAAAAAGACAAATCATCTGATTTAAAAATAGGCCGAGGGCCTGAATAGATATTACGCAAAAGAAGACCAAAATAAGACTCAAAAGCTAGTTAGCTGATAGGTGTTGGAAGCATGATCATCACTACTAACCATCATTACATACAACATCACAATGAGATCTCATTCCATGTTCATTAAACGATTGTTTTTGAAAGGACAAAAGAAAAGTGTTGAAAGGGTAAAGAAGAAAGGTGCCCTTGAACACTATTGACAGGGGCTGGGTTGTTGGTTGGCTGTTTGGTTGGTTGGTTGGTTGGTTGGTTGGTTGGCCGGTAGCTTTTTGTTTTCTGTTTGTTTGTTTGCTTGTTTGTTTTTCCAAAATCGGGTTTCTTTGTGTAGTCTTGGCTGTTGTGGCTCTTTTTATTTGGATCAAAAAAAGGGGGTGCTCTTTTTATTTGGATCAAAAACTTCATGTGATGAAAGACTTGAGATAGTAGAATATTTTAAACTGTATTAATCCTTAATAGTATATATATATAATGAATTTGAATCATTTTCACTTCTTATTACCAATATAGGAGAACATCTTTAGCACATATGTGGCTCAGATTGCTTCTAATATGGACTCTTACACATTTCTACTTACTTTTTGATTGTACTTTTTGCCTAAATAATAGCAAGTTTAAAATAAATCAGTGAATTAAAATACATCCCACATAAAAACATTAGCATGTCTATCTTAATCATGTTCTGTGCCTGAGAGCAACACATGGTTCCCTTGTACCCCTGGGGTGATGAGTGCAGAACGGTCCCCTGACCCTCCTGCTCTCCTCTTCCTTGGCCCCCTTACTTCACAGCCAGCCTCTTTTTGGCTGCCATCCCAGATCCAGGCTTTAGCCTTCACTGCAGGACTTGGAACCCTAGCTCTTCTTCCTAACTTCATCTGAACTCATTAACTGACAATGAGCTCTTTTGTGTAAAGGACCCAGTGCTTCATCAACATGTGCTATTTTCCTTGTGGCTGATATTTCATCAAGACTGACCCATGAGATACAGTTGATCTGGCATAGCTGCAGCTGGTTAAGCTTCCCCACAGGCGGCCTCATGTTGTGGAAACTGGCTGTGTGACCATCTCCAGGCCTTCCCAGGCACTACTCATTACAGAGATCCTGTTTCTAAAAGTGTCCATATCAGTACGTCTCTCAGATTCCAGGTCATTTAGTCTCTATCCCCTGAATGACCTGGAGAGTAAGAACAATCACACATTGAAACAGATACACACATCTCATTCAGGTTAGTGAACCTGTTCAGCTCAGGAAATACTTAAAGACAAGAGGAGGAGAAGGAGGAGGAGGAGGAGGAGGAGGAGGAGGAGTAGGAAAAGGACAAGGAGAAAATAAGAAAAAACCTTGCCCTGCAGAAAAACCACAAACAAACAAACAAAAAACAGGATTAGGAAACTTGACACCCCCAACAGTAAAAATTTGCCAATCTTTGATATATTTAAAAACACAAACAATCCAGAGTCTTGACTCCAGCAGTAATTGATAGAGGCTCTCAGCAAAATCCTGAGGCCTTCATTCTTCAATTTAAAACCTAAAATAAGTGTTGGAACAGGCATTCTCACCTATTTTGGAACAGGGGCCCACTGTAAGGTGTGACACCAGTTGTAGTCTGAAGCCAAAGGTCCTAGTTTATGGTGAAGAATATTCTTCCATATCAAATATGTTGTTACACAGTACAGATGTTCTATTCTCTTCCTTGTGTTGGATATTAACTGTAGTGATTCAGACACCACAATGGTAATATATCTATAAGCTACTTTAGTAAGAGTTTTCTTTATACAAATATAGAACACCTTGATGATATAACATACAACCTAATAAAGTTGAAACAAATATCTTGGTTTTAGTAGAAAGACATATGGGAGTCATTAAAAGATATATCCTAAGGGAAAATATACTTTTTACTTTGTGTGTGTGTGTGTGTGTGTGTTTGTGTGTGTGTGTGTGTGTGTGTGTGTGTGTGTGTGTATCTGTGTGTTTGTATCTGATGACATGGTGTGTAAAAGCAGGAAGACAATATTTAGGGTGAAATACAAATTTAACATTGGCAACAGAATAAAAGCACATTTTAATGAAAGTACATATGTTAATAAGTATTTTAATCTAGTATTTACTGATGAAAATCTGCATGCTGCTTGTGTTTATACTTAAATATCTACATTTATGCCATATCTAAAATGCATATAAATATTATATTTGTAATATACATGGTTCAAGCATTCATATAAAAAATTTAGGTTATGTTTGCTCCTCCTAGTGTAACACAATAAAAGTACTGAAAGATGCAAAAAAAAATACAAAAAAATTAAAATAAACAAAAACCTAACAAGACATAATTGGATACTCACTTATATCTGCATACTAGCCCAATGGGCATGTCCCACAAAAGCCTTCCCTTCCCAGGAAACTGGGACAGAGGGGAGGACATCCTATTGGGACTCTAGATGAGAGAACAATGGGAGAATAGCAATGTAGAAGGATCCAGTGGGTCCTAGAAACCTACAAGTAGAACATTATGATAGGCAGAT
>OU015753.1:78784046-78836628 GCA_907169655.1 Acomys percivali
AATCCTAAGCTGAATAGGCTGGTTTTTTTTTTTTTTTTTTTTTTTTTTGTCAACATCACACAACAAACTTCATAGCTGCCTTTTAAAACTGAGAATATCTAATTCAAACAGTCTGGTTGGACGTAATAATTATTGTTTGGATAAATAATTCTGTTTTTCCATTTTTTTATTTTGTTCAGAGGATTTTATGCAGTTGCTGATCTACCCTCAGGCTCTCTCATAAGAAGACAGCCTGTCTCTCTTGTCAGCTGAGTAAATTCCTGCAAGGCCCAAGACCAGTGCACATTGCTTTTTCTTAGCCAAGACTTTGCCTCAAACCTCCACTCTCTCTCTCTTAAGCCATGCCAGGCAATACTAGAGTCTCAAAGACCACCGGGCCTCTCTCTGCTACTCTTCCTTCTGGTTCTCAGATGAGGTAGTCTCTAGTGTCTCAAGCTCCTTTCTTTCCCAGAGAGCTTGTCCCTACTCAGCTCATCAGGGCCACTGTCTCCCACCCACACAATGTACACTCAGATCAAATCCTTCATCACTAGATGACAAATGAATAGAGATATTCTCCATGATTTAGAATTCCTCATTCATCCAATAACATCTTGGCCGCTAGCTCCCATAATCTGGAAGACGCCTTACCCTACATTGTATTCCACCCACCACCTGCATAGGCATGTGACCCTTTAGGGTACACCCATGGCTCTTGTCCACAGTGGCCATCACATGCCTCTGTGCCCTTCCTCTTTAAAGAGATCTGATTAAAGAAGATGGCAGGTTAAAATATTTCTTAAGTCTGACAACCAGATTGCATCATAGTATATTAAGCATCATTTTACTGCTCATGGTGGTTGGAATGAAGATGACCCCCATAGGCACATAGGCAGTAGCACTATTGGGAGGTGTGGATTTGCGGGAGTAAGTGTGGCCTTTTTGAGGAAGTGTGTCACTGGAGGCAGACATTGAGGTTCCAGAAACTCAAGCCAGGTTTGATCTCTCTCCTTTCAGGCTGCCAGCCAAGATGTAGAACTCTAGGCTCTTTCTCCAGCACTGTGTCTGTCTGTGAGTAACCAAGCTTTCTGCTCTGATGACAATGGGCTACATCTCTGAACAGTAAGCCAGCCCCAATTAAATGCTTTCTTTTTAAGAGTTGCCATGCTCATGGAGTCTCTTAGCAGCAATAGAAGCCCTAACTAAGACACTGCTGTACTTTTAACATTCAGAATCAAAGTTTTATATATTTTATATAATGTTCAACTTCTAGTCAAAGAATTGGTCTAGTGGACTGGAAAAAAAAAAAAAACTAGCCACTAGAGTTTATGGCTATTCAAACTAGCCAGCATTGATGTGAGAAAAGACAGCCAAACAATCCATTAAACTCATTAAAGTCCTGAGAAACTCAAGAACACTCAAAATAAATTATGTTTTGGCACAGAAAATAAGGAGAAATATCTTAGGAAAGAGTTTCGAATTCTTTGTAATCTGTAGGGCTATGTTTTCTGGATTTTAAGGAGACTTGCAAACGTCTGGTTTTTATGGAGCCAGCTAATGTTAAGTAAATAAGATCCTTTATAGCTGAGATGACTGCTGCTTGCCCCTTTGTTAAGTGTGGGTGTGCTACTGTACAATCAAATGCACATTTGAAACACTAAGAAGACTTAAGGCCTTAATTGTGCTCACAAGGTTATTTGGAATTCACTGGTATAGAAACTTGTACTTTGATGCAAAATAAGTTTAATTTTGATACATTGGTATAGAATTCAAATTTAAGATTAGTCTTCACACATTATATATGATATATATACATATATATGCATATATATATATTTCTACTCTAATATGAGGTATTGTACCCATACCACTCAAGTAGAATACAAGGTTTACCTCCAATACTTTGAAATCACGATTGCAGGCTGTTTAAGATAGTAAATTATACAATTTAATTGTCAATTGATCAAAGCATGGTCATGTCAACTACTAGTCTATATTTATCATAAGAATATACATCCTAGGTGTAACAGATAGGTATCATTCTATACATAGATAAGGTAAAATAGTTAGATTAGGTCTTCAAAAGCCTCAGAGTCCTACAGAATAAGGCATTTAAATATGCTTTTATTGTTTTAAGTATTCTTTGGCAATAAGAAATGGTTAACTCCTGGCAACACCCAGCCTACTTCAAAGAAGATGAAGAACATCAAAGAATCTCCATTATGGAGATGGCTTCAAATGTGGCAAACAAACCACTGGGCAAAATTTCCTGTTTGGACCACTGACAGAATTCTACCTAAAAATGAGCAAGCTTGGATGCAGACAGAATCGATGGCCAAACTCTGCCAAGACAGGCTAAGCAAATCCTCAATAGTTCCTGCTTCACAAATATGTCTGTCAGATATATTGGGCCAGAAGGCTGAAGATAATGCTCCAATGGTATAGCAAGTTTTGCGTCACTGTTCAGGCAACAAACTATCTCTGTTATTTTTTTTTTCACTTTGGAAGCTGCTAGTCTGCACTCCCTGTATACTCAGGTACTTAATTTTATTCCTTCTCAAGTCTCTGATGGGGTTGAAGACCAAATAGTTTCATTTCACAATTAAGCTTAGTTGTTTAGTGGTCAAGATGATTTTAGATCTAGATAGATATTTTAAGTTGATAGAGATGAGATATGATAGATATTGACTTTCATTCAGAATTTTAGACTCACCAAGATAGAAAAATGTTTTCTTCAATGTTGCCAAATACATAGCCAAAACACTATGAATGTAACGTTAATATAATTCCTGATGGTTTAGGTTTCTTCTTGCTGTATGTAGTTTATCTTATACATGTGTAATAATATAAATGTATATGTAAAAAATAAAAATATAAAAAGTTAAATGAGCCAAATGATTTAAGAAAAAAACCTAAGCCTGCCTCCACCCCTCAGTCTGTCTATTGTTTCACAGTTGATAACAGGTCCTTTGGATACTGCCACTCTTCATGATGTGACAAGGCTGAGAAGGAGCTCACTAGAAGCCATCAATGCCAGAATCCTTAAGCCTCCAAAAATTATGGGTTCAATAAACCACATGCCCTTAATCGTTGACTGCTTCATAAAGTTTATTATCATGACAAAAAGCTAGCTAATAAAACATTGTAGGGGAAAGAGATTATTGTGTTTGAAAATAAAGGATAAGAAACATTTCATAAATGTAAGAGCATTTACAGCACTATAAATATTGATGCCTTAAAACATACACATGATCTCTGTCTCCAAAAACTTACTAGATATTTCTAGTGTTGTTTCCATCAAACCTCCATCTCAACACATCCAAACAAGAGCTAGTGTTTCCCCACTGGGCATATTTCTAAGATTACTACCTCAACCTTCATATAGCCTTGATAGGCAACACAAAACTTGTTGCATTTTCCACTGTCCAATATACATCATCCAGCTACTCAAAAATCATGGAAAATCTGTCTCTAAAATTATCTCAAATGTATTGTCTTTAAATTTCCTTTAAAGTCAGCCCCACACTTTCATCATCTCTCATTGGATTAAAAAGAAACATCTTGACTAAATTTTCCACCACCTATAGCTCATTCCTCTTCAGCCTTCCCAGCACAGCTGCCAGAATTATCATCTTGAAATATATTTTAGGATGTCATTGATCTGCTTAAGAACTGTCTTTATGGACTCCATTTTGGAGAAACGTGAAGCCATCTTAACAGCTATTTTCTGTGTGTATGTGCTATGCACAGCCTCTTAAGTCTTGTAAACATGAAGCAGTAAAGCATGAACTATCATCATGACAGTCCTCAGGACCACAGTGCACTGCTGAGAAGAAAGAAAGCTGTCAGCAACCACTTACACTACAGTAGAATGTCTGTAGCCAAAAGACTGTGCTCAGTTTACAGAGATAGCCTAGAATAGGGCACTGTCACTTACCTTAGCGACTTCAAAAGGGAAATACATATAAGCCTCAGGTGAGTCTGCAAAATAAAGGAAATAGCAAATTATAGTGAATAAGTTTAAAACAGAATTCCAGAAACTGCCTGTTGTAACTCCTTTCTGATTGAGCATATTTACATCAATATTTGAGACAGTAAACAAGGAAATATGAGTCACTCTTGGGTGTGGTATTAGGAACCAAGACCATCAAAGAATAGTGAAGAAACAAGAGCAATGCATCAGAGAAAGTGATGATGCCTCTGCTGACATGTCAGTTCATATGAGAAACTGGGAGTAAGAAATGCTGCTGCTGCCATTAACCTAGAGTAGGCCAGGTCCTTGTAAGCAAAAACACAGGAGCTGAGGACCAAAAACATAACCTGCTGAAGAAAATAAAGATAAACTCACAGACTGGGTTATCAGAGAAGTCAAAAAGAACAAAACCATTCAAAAGGATACTAAGACCCACTCCAGTATGCACTCTGCCCTAATAACACTCTGTTTCTCTTATTCATGAGCTCTCTCCTCTTTCCCTGTCCTCTTTAGCCCCTGTGATAATAATTGGAGGAACACTAATAATAAGAGCTTAGTTTCTTTTTTCAATGGCAATATAGAGAACACGTTATATGCCTCAACATTCAGTTCATATAATTCCCATATTCTATAATATGGCGCTGTAATTATCCCAAAGTAACAGAGAAAGAAATCACTGCTACAGACTAAGAAAAGTTCAAAATGACATAGGTAGTTATACAGGACAGTTTTTATTTAAATCTTGGCCTATTTAATACACTAAACCATTTGCCAGCCCCAAACATTGCCAAATGTTGTCATGTCTCCCTGATTTTGTACTTTCCTAAAATAACCTTTGTACACCCACCCTGTCTGGTGCAATCACATTCTTCCTTAGAAACACAATTTGTGGTTAACAAGTTAAGTGATTTCTTTGATCAAGGCTCTCTTTCTCAGCACTGCCTTTTTCCAGACAGCACTATCACCTCCTTCCTCCCAGTTCTAAACATTTTGTCCATCTTATAGTCATATATGTGGTAAGAATATGATACACAATGGGATCTTTACTGCAATTCTTGAATTAGAATGCTGCAATCCAGAGATAAGAAATATTTAAATACAAGGGTTATCATGAATTATTCAGATTAACCCAAGCTCATGACACAAATTCTTAAATGTAGAGAGGTTTCTCTGGCTAGAATCAGAAACATTTGGGAAAAAGAGAAGTCACAGAGACTATATGAGAGTCAGCCTTACCTTATTTAACAGGGCTACAAGGAACACACAAGAGGGGGAAAAAATGCGTTTAGTTCAATGAGGAAAGGTTGACAGCCTGCCGAAATAAAGACATTAGACCTGCAACCAGAAAACAGACAGCATAGCCAACAATCTGTGTGGTCTTGGACGCTGTCTTCCTCAGTTCTTCAAATAAGAAATTCAGTCTAAGCGAAGGACCCAACAATTTGACTTATTTTATCAAAGATAGACGTTTCATGCTATCAATGAGACATTTGTCCTTACAACTATGGATAGCCCAGAGAGCAAATGTAGCCCCGAGTAAACAGAACGGGCTCGAAGACCTTTAGGTTGCTCAACCCCATCACAAAAGGGACACCCATGTTGTGAATTTTGCTGTGGCTGTTCTGAGTTGCAAATGACCTTTCTTCTACTTGAAGATCATCTTAGTACCAGGGACACAAAGAGAATGTGCGCTTTCCTTACTTCAAGATTCCCAGAAATTGCCCCTAAAATCTGTTCCACCAAATGAGTTACATTGTTTTCAGAGAGTCCCCTGGTCTAGACACATACAAAAGCTCTACAACATGCACATTCCATTGCCTGCCAATAATTGTTTGCCAAATCATTAGCTGTTAGTGAACATGGGGTCTGTTATTTTGGTCAGAACTTGGAAACTCTCCCGTGCTAATGGTGTGCTACCCATTGACTCTTTGCACGCAAGCTCCTTAACCAAATATTTGGGGTACTTTAGCTCAATCAAAGTGATGTAAAAGTAATAGTAACTGTGTTACTGTGTTAAGTCACGATAGTCTTTGTATCACGGAGTTCTTCGGCTTAGTTTCCTCATTTAATACCATAGAAAAATATAATTGTTTGCCATGAGTCATCTGTTTCTTAACTATGTGTGCTTTGTAGAATATTCCCTTCATTATTCTGTCTTTCGTTATTTTCCTCACTCCATGCATATTTAACTAGTCATTGCTAATCTTGAAGTACAGCTTGCTGGGGAGAATTCAAAAGCATTCTCTTAAAACACATCCAGATAGTCAATGCTCTTCCCCTGGAAGTAATTCATAATGAGCGCACACGAGGATGCGGACAAACGGTCATTCATTCAGATTATTGTAATATTTCCGTCTGCTCCTTAGTGCAAAGGCAGAGAGGTTCCTACTGGAGGTGATAGTACCTCTAATGAGCTTTTACTTTCCCCTGGGCTCTTAGATGAAAGCCACAGTTGCCATTCATTAGTAGAACCTGGAGCAGCCACATCTCTCGAAATTCTAAAGAAAGGAACTTCCATCTTTTTATTTATCATGTTGCAGCCTCATTCTTCTTGCAAGAATCTCTGGAGTGTGTCTCAGTCCCAGACAATACCTTAGTTTTTGAGAATAGCTTTGGGTATTTGTCCTACAAAAACAAAGCAATTTCTTATCCAAGGTTAATACAAAGGCATATGGTAATTTGGACTTCAAATCCAAAAGCATAGTTATTTATTTCCTTACTAGCTGAGGGAAAGTTCCTTTATCTGGGATATTGATGTTAAGTTAATTTTAGACACTGTTTTTCTTTTTAAAATATTTTAAACAGAAAAATTCATATGTGTCCACTGCAGCTAGTTACACAAAGGAAATTTATTAATAGAAAACTAATAATTTCCCATACTGCCTTGAGAAGACTAATATCAGCTACTTGATGTGCATTGTTTAACCTTTCCCTAAGGTGACAGCAATACACAACAAACAGTATTCTATAGTTGTTTGATCTTATGAATGACATAGTACACACTAACCCAAAACAATTCTCTATGAAAAGTCTTATAAGATACACACACATGCATATATGTATGTGTGTATGTATGTATGTATATATACATATACGTAATGCTTTATCCTGTGTTTCTATAAAAATCCTGAGCCAAAGGTTATCCATGAGTAGTTGATTTTGGACAGAAAACCCAAGGCCAAGAAGTGGAGTGTGGAGACAGGTGAAGCAGAGGAGACAAGAAGTCGCCCAGGGATGACTACTCAGGTGACCATAACTATAACTTGTGGGGTTTTGAAGAACAGACTAGAAAACAGTCACAAACTGCCCACCCAAGAAACAAAGGAGATTCTAACCCTTGTTGATCCCTACTCCCTGGTGGTCAGGACATTCCTGTGCCCTTTGCAATTTCAGGTTCCCATGTGTACATGTGTCACAAGTTGAGTAGCTCTCTGCACAATGAAAGATATGATGCAGCTGAAGAAAAGTATCATCAATTATACCTACATGCAGCTGGTTGCCATAGCAACAGCTAGAGTATAACATGGACTGAGAGGATGTGAGATGATGCCCAAAAGATGCCTAAAACAGTCAAGATCATAACATTCTGTTTCATATCTGTTTAGCCGTACACAACTGAACAGATGCTTATATTCCTAATTTTATATTTTCTCTATCACAATATTATACTGAATATCCTTAAATAAGGATACTTACTTCCTAGTACGTTTATACCTATGTACTGTCTTCCCCATAGTGAACATGCTGTTTCAAAGCACTTTTCATCTGTTAATACATCCACCCCTTCCATAGCACAGCCGTTATTCATGTCTGCAGTTTTCAAGTGGGGAACACTGGAGTTTAGGGTGAAAATGCAGAGCAGTGTCATATGAATGATTCTATTACAAATACAATCATGAGCTTTGAAAAATAAGATAGTTCATTCATTTCCATGTTACTGGAGAGAGCAAACCCCAGGCCTGGTAGATGCCAGACAAGCACTCTACCATTGAGCTACATCTCCAGCCTCCATTCATTTCCTTGATCTACATACATATCATGTTCCCTTTCAGCCATTTCAGCATCATAACTCTAGGAAGGGAGGATGGATACCATTCCCAGAGGCATTGCTGTGATCCAACAGAACTCTTCATGCAGAAGGAAGAATGTTTCCTGGAAGTCCACCTTTAAGACAAAGTGGGATAAATAATCTTTAGCTAAGGACTACAAGGCTGATAGCTTAAGCATAGCACCTGAGATAGTGAAGTGCCTTTTTTTTGGGGGGGGTGTGATTCTACTAGACTCAATGGCTTATCCACACCTCAATTTCTGGTTTTAAAAGTTAATCAACAGAACATGTATTGTGGTAAAAATATCTCTGGCAAGTTTCTTCTTCTAATCTCCTACCAAAAACATGCATTCTTTCTATAAAAAAAAAATAACACTTTATATACTTAGGAAACTTATCTCTAAAGAAATCAAAGATATATGCATGCAATAATAGCCTGGTTACACAGAGCAGGAAATGCATCTTAAAATGCATTTAAATATATTTTAAATGTATTTAAATGCATTTTAAATTCTCATTTAAAATGAGAATTTTAATAAACACTATCAATAAAAGCCTCTTAGCCCTTGCTCTACTTATGGTGCTAAAGATTCAGTAATAACATCTCTTTAAAGACAAACAGAACTCGAGAAAAAAATTTTAAGAGCATAAAAATCAAAGATGCTCCAGGGAAATTTATCAGCTGTTGCCAAAAGAAAATAATTGCCAGACTTTCTGAGAGCATGGATATTGTTATTCTGATTTCTTTTAATCAATGTTAGCAGATTGTTTTCTATCTGGAAAAAAATTCAGTGGACAGACTCTTAGAAAGTAAAATACTTGCCATAACAAAAAATTCATAAGTCCTTAAGAACAGTTGCACTGCCAGATAACGTGTACTTGAAAACCAGGAGTTTTTTTTTTTCCCTTTTTAAAATTTGATTTATTTATGTTTGTTTCTATGTGTCTCTGTGTGTGCTTGCACACACGTGTGTATGGGTATACACAGGGGCCAAAGAGGGGTGTCTGGCCTCTTAGAGCAGGAGAAACAGATATTTGTGAGAATTCTGGAATGCAAACACAGGTCCTCTGACAGAGCAGTAACTAATCTTAACTGTGGAAACAGCTTTCCTGCCATCAGAGTTTGTCCATTAGTGGAGGTAATTCATTTAAATTCAGAAATGGTTTCCCATCCTCATTGTCACCTCTAGAAAGAGAGCAATTCAAAGTGTGCAATTGGCATTGAAAGTCCTAATTCTGCCACCTGTACGGCTGGGGGAGCCTTGTCTTACTCCTCCGCGGTATGTGAGGGGTGCAAGCCCCCGCCTCTAAGGTTTCCTGTGGAGATGAAATGGGATAGGGCAGGAGGTACAGTGAGAAAAAGTTTTCCACATTTGACAAGCAGAACATGTCAGCTGTTTACTGGCACATCATTCATCACAAGAGAAAGAAGCAGCATGCAATTGCAGCTTTGAGAAGCAATTGTACTTATGGGGAATATGATATTGCCAAAGCCAAGAGCACCGAGCATTCACCTGACACAGAACTCAGACCAGCAATAAGATTTAACTTCAGTGTAATGAATGAGAAGCTTCCAGTATAAATCAAAATGTAAGTTTCCATACAACTTCCTTTATAGGTAATTCTAGTCCTACTAGGAAATGCTAAGAAAGAACACATTGCAAAATAGTGCTCTCCAGGGCTTTGATTCATTACACATCACTACATTTAATGTGCTGGCATTATAAACTAAAATATTGATGGCATAGAAATACTACTCAATAGCCCATCATGTAACTTAGCACCATTGGAAGCAATCCAAATGTTTTAATTACTTAGAGTTCCATAAAGTTTTATTAAAATGTGGTTATAGCTGTCACATTCTTCATCTCTGAGGGTGGCATTCTAAAGAAAGCCAAAACCCATCACAGAACCATATCATACATGAGTTAAGGATTACTATATAACTCATCATTCAGTCCTTCTGTTGTATACCTAATGAAACACTGAGAAGTCTAATGTCAAGTAATGTTTTTAATGCAAATATAAAACCATACAATTAATGATATGGTCCCAGTAAAGAATGACTTTTTTTTTTGAAACATTGTCATAACCTTGTAAGCAGTGCAGAACAAGTCAGGAATAGTCTAATGGTCTTAAGAAAAAGGTAACAAAATTCTTAGCAGATCCATATCTGGTTTTGTCTTTAATCGTATTATGTTGATCATAGTACAACTTGTGTTCTCTCAGTTGCCTCAGTTTTCTTACGCCTTAGTTCATAGCCCTCCCATTTAGCAGTGGCCCTAACAGCTCAGCACTGAGTCATGCTTGGTAATGGCAACCTCATGCTACCATTACAGACTCAGCACCATATCTAAGGACACCTCCACCAGCCTTGCCTCCTGACCATCATAGCTCCTAATTGTCATGTTTAGCCTGTCTATAGAACTGGCTTAACTATCAAAAATAATCACAAAAAGCGAATAAAGTCTTGATTGAATGTTTATTTTTGGCATAGGCAAACCCACACCTGGAGCCCCCAATGTCTCAGTCCCATACAGTGGCAAAGCCTTCCCTGAGTGAGGCTTAGAGGAACAGTAAAACCTTCCTCAGATCCCAGTGTGAATACTCAAAGTGTGTGCAGAAGGTGTCCACCATTGCTTTCTCTACCTGGATGCTTATGGTCTGAAGACGTCTCTCCTATTGAGACAGATCCAAGCAAAATTAACCAGATCTGCCTCCTTGTTCATCTGTTATATAATAACCTTCATCCTTGCTCATCTGTACATAATAACATGCTTCCATGTTCATCTGTGTATAATACCCTGCCTCCTTCTTCTTCTGTATGCAATAACCCAGCTCTGTGTCCATTTGTACACAATAACCCACCTCTGTGTACATTTGTACCCAATAGCCTACCTCTGTGTTCAACTGAACATAATAAACATACTGAGTTTTTGAGTTGTTGCTGCTTCTCCACCCAATAGCCCAGCCACCTAATCCCAGCTTTTTTTTCTGTATGTGTATCTGTCCTTTTTCATTCCCTCATAACTCCTGGTCAAGGTTTTGGGACCCAAGCAAGGATGTAGAAAATAATAACAAAATAAAAATCTCTGATATGTTTATATACTATCACAGATGAAAATGATGCTTCTTGACTGCTGTTATATAGCTCTGGCTCAGTTCCTAGGGGCCGCATCTTCTTCCCTATAGCCCTGGCTTAGGGAGGCCAGCTGGCTCTCTGCCCCACACTGCCCTATACAGCCTGTGGCTACTCTTGCAGACCCTTCCTGCTTTGCCCTCACCAGCTCTACTCATCACCATGTAGACAAAGGTTTTGAGTGCTGGCCATCCCTTTAGTTATGGACCCAGCTACCAAAGGAAATAGAGAAAGAGGAGGGGGAAGAGGAAGCGGCAGATGCGCCCAGATAAGTTTCTCTGTTTTGTGCCAGCTTCCTTGCTCCTTTCCATTATTCTGTTTAAAAAAAGAAAAAATAGGTCAGTTTCATTACTGACCCATCAAAGTGAATCTAAAATTTATTTTTAGTTAAAAATAGTTCACTATGTTAGTATTAGATTTATCTGCAGGTTCTCATACCTGTATATACTCTTAGACACATTAATTATAGTTTTGTCTTATATATTTTAATAAATACTTCTAACAAAGTATGTTTAGTTCAATAAACATGTATATGTAGCATATTAAGTATTAAAATTTATTATTCTCATCATAATGTCTTAATGCTTTCTTTTGTTTTATATATTTACCTGTATAAATGATATATTCCTAAGCCTATGGGTGGTGACCAACTGTACTGTTTAATATCTTGGAAAAATTCAACATTTTATCTTATTTCTAATTATGTGTATATATATTCATGTGGGTATAGTTATGTATATGACTGCAATGCCTATGGAATCCAGGAGTGAGTATCAGACCCCTTGGGGCTGGATATACAGGCAGTTGTGAACTGCCTGGCATGTGTGCTGGGAACTGAGTTTCATTCCTCTGTATGAGCAGTGAGGGCTCTTTACTGATGAGCTATCTCTCCGGTCTTAATTTGGGAATTCCTACCTTAAGTCGTTATATTTTGAGGTAACTGTATGAAATGGAACAAACTAACCCAGTTATATCCATTTTTGTTTTCTGACTTCAAAATGCTTTTAATTAGCTATGTCAGCTTCACCATGGATGAACCAGGCATCCTTGCCATCAGCCTGTATCTTTTTACTGTACTTGAGTCTAAGAGCAATTTAACAGTTATATGGGCCGAACATTAGGAAATGCCTTCAAAACTATTTAGCATTATGAATGCTACATGCTTGTGGCAAAGAGTAAATCATTGACATGCTATTAAATGTCAGCATAAATCAGGTGCCGCCAAGAGTGAGAGAGGCTCTTGGCCTCAGGATGATTTGTTTGTTTGTTTGTTTGTTTGTTTTTTATAGATGTCAACACAGTCTATATCATATCCATAATGTAAGATTTTTACTAAAGGAGAAAGAAATCATGCCTTTGAGCTTCCAATGTATAAATACCTTTGGTGTAAACCAAGTAAACACTTAGTTCTGAAAGAGCTAACTGTTCAAGCTAGCTTTCCAACTAGACAGCATTAGCATCCACAGTTCTTAAGACTCTAAGAGAACCTGTGTCATACATTTTACAGTCCTCACCAGAAAGAATGAACAATAGTTACTAATTCATCCTTGCAGACACACTCTGGTACAGCTATGCAAACATGCCACAACATTGGCACCTCAGAAATGGAATGACCTTTCAGGAGTAGAAGGCACACACTAACATGCGTCACTGCCACGAGAATCATTTTTCAATCATACATTCAACCAAATATTTTTTTTACCTTAACCAGACAGAAAAGTTCAAAGATTTCTGATAGATACCAGTTGCATATTTTTCACATTAAAATGAAAAACTGTGTTTTTTTTTTTTTTTTTTTTTTTTTTAGCAATGTCATTTGTATCTAAGTCTCACCACTGAGGATAGAAATGAGGAAAAATCACACCATGTGTTCCAGTTTACTTTTGGTTTCTATGGCAAAACACTGACAAAAACAACTTGGAGGAGAAATGGGCTTATCTGGCTTACATTTCTAGGTCATAATCTATCACTGAGGGAAGTCGGTGCAGGAATTTGAAGCACAAACCATGGGGGAGCACTATTTTCTGGATTTCTCACTGGCTTATACTCAGCTAGCTAGCTTATGCACTTCAGGACTGCCTGCTTAGGGATGATAAGTGCACAGTGAGCTGGACACTCCTACATTAAGTACCAACGGAGACAAAGCCTGATGGCCACGCCCAAAGATGTTCCTCAGTTGAGGTTTCCCCTTCCCAGGTGACACTAGTCTGTGTCAAGCTGACAATAGAAATTAGCCAACATGCCATGGCGTTTACATTAGAAGTCAATTTCCAGAGTCAAATTAATCAGAGAGTAAACACTGTCTGGCCTGGTAGTTATTGAGAGTGATTGTGCTGTGTAACAGTTTCCTCATGCTTAAAACCTCCCTTCTAAGGAGGAAGCTCATTAAGATACAGGAAGTTTACAGAGAGGTGAAAGAGTGGGATGCTTTAAAGGAAGTGAAGCATTCCACTTGCAGACAAGCTCATTAAGCTCTGAAGGAAACAATCAAAATCATATCCGGAAGTCCCTAAAACGGATCAGATTGGTTAAGACCCTTTCTTCCTGGAATATATAAGCTGTACAGTCTCCTGAGAGACACTCTCAGACAAACCAAACTGTCTGAAAGATACCCAGACCGATACCTGAAAAGGACGAAACTGTTGAGCTCCGTGAAGTTTGTGCAGTGTGCTTCAGGTTTCCAGCTTCCCTGAGCTGTCGTCCATTCTGGTAATTTCGGTGATGCAGCTGTCTTTGAGTCATTTATTCCCCTCTAAATAACTCTTCACCTATATTCCTATAAGTCACCTCAATAAAAAATGCATTGATTCAGCAGCTTAGACTTTGGTGGTAGCTGTACTTTGATTTGTTGTTGAGTTCCTATTTGGGGTGGTAGACATTTGTTCACATCTCCCCAGGAATACTGTCACACACAGATTGATACTGTACAACTTGAACAGACTAAAGTCTAATGCCTATGGTGTTTCATAGGTTTCTGGAACAGTGAATGTGGATAAAGCCTTGTCTTGGAGCCAGATAATCCTACACCTGAAAATTCACTTTTCTTACTTCCTCTATGGGTATTATTGGTCAAGTTTCTTATCAAAAGGACACAGGAAACATGCCAGCCATGTCATAAGACCTAATTCTCTCATTTCCCTCTCCCCTGGACTTTTCTACTTTAAGGACCAGAATCTGAACTGTAAAATGTGTGTTATTTCATGTAAAAACCTATGTCTAACAGGATCTCTTAGTTAGGGTTTTATTACTGTGACAAAACACCATGACATGGAATTGGGGCTGGCTTACAGTTTCAGAGGTTTAATCCATTACTGTCATGGCAGGAAGGAGGCACGGCAGGGTGTAGGCAGACATGGCACCAGAGCAGAAACTTGAGAGTTCTGTGTCTAAATATGCAGACAGCAGGAAGCAAGAAGTGAGCCACTGGGCCTGGCTTGAGCTTCTAAAACCTCAAAGCCCACCCCCAGTGACACACTCCCCCCTACAAGGTCATACTTCCTAATAGCACTGCTCTCTATGAGCCTACGGAGGCCATTTTCATTCAAACCTCCACAATCTCTAAGGTTCACTTCACTAGGGATTATATGAAAACATTTTTTTAATTATCTAAATTAACTGCGCCCACATTCCATAATGGAAAATATACTAAGATGCCTGTATAACCTTACATAGACTATACATAGAGATACATCCGTACATTCCCTGAAGGATCTGGTGACGTTTGCACTATGAGCTTGTTTCTATACTCTCACTATCACTCACTAACTAGATTAGACCTGCTGTATTGAGTTCCTTCTTCCAGAATCCTTTAATAGGCTATTGTTATGATTTTGTTCTTGATTGAATTATTATTTTGAGGGCCAAGCTGGGGAGATGGTTCAATTAGTAGTGTGCTTGCCATGCAAACATGCCCCAGTTGGGTGAGAATCCTGTCTCGTAAGATAAGGTGGAGAATGATCAAGAAAGGCACCTAATACTGATTCCAGCCTATGCACATGTGCATATGCACCAACACAAATATATGAATATATATACATATAAATGTAGACATGCATGAGTAATATTAGTCTTTCTTTAGCATGTATTTACTTAGCTCTGCTGTGCATCAAATACTGTATGTACTGATTCCCTTCAGGTCAGCTGAGTCCAACAGGTTTATTGCTCTCTTGAGAAGCCCTAACTTGCAAGCCATATGGTGTGGGATTTTGTTTCACCTCCCTGTAGGGCCATTATTCTTCCCATGCTGTGGAACTTCACAAAAGTTTAAAGGCCTCTAGGCAAGGAAGTGATTTCCTGTTCAAAGCATAAAATGAAATCAGATCCATATGCTGGACGCCATTAGAACTTTCAATGTACTATATCATACTACTGGCAACAACAGTTCAAAGACATTTCTGTTTAATCACTCCATGCTCACTCTCTCCTTGCGGTCAGGAAATGTTATGCTGCATAACACAGGTGAGATAATATTTTAATGTTAAGTGCAAGGCGTTTAATCCCTGCTGCTATAACCAGGTAATGCATGTAACCAGGGGCCATGTAATGGTGAGTGACAGGAAGCAAATAAGCTGTGGATTTTGAGAAATTTGAGGGAGGAGAGAACCGGAGAAGCTGGGAAAGAAGGGTTCCCTTAAAGGAAAGAATTAAGGTTGAACCAAAAAGAATCTTTCCAAACCCAGACTAGAAGGGTTTGTTTTTATTTTTAAATTTACTTCAGAGTTACATCCTCGTGTGTGCTTCCATCAAGTCAGTCAACACTTCTATACTGCTTGCTTTGATTACTCCTTTTTCCTTCAGATGGTTTTAATTTCCAAGCTCTCCAATATTATTACTAATTCTAGTACAATTGACTTGTGTAACCAATAAAGAGCCCATGAGAACAAGAGTTTGTGAGCAGCAGTGAGAGTGAAGCCATTAACTAAGATGATTTAGAAGAAAAGGATGAGATCTAGGAGAGACTGGTAGCAATGGGTAGATTATAAGGATGAAAAACAGTTTCCACATGAAAGTTATTTAATACATTCTGCTTTGTAGCTTTCAAAACAATGGCCTTGTAGGTACGCTTGAGATGAGGTGAAGGAACGAAGGTACAACATCAGCTCTCTGTTGTCCATCTCTACATCTATTCTTTATCTGTCTCTATCATTTTTTTAATTTTTTATTTAAATAATTTATTCAGAGTATATGTCAATTGTTATCCCCTCACTTGTATCTTCCTGTCGCCCTTCCCTCCCTCTTTAACCCTATTCCCCTCCCCTAGGCCTATGACAAAAGGGGACCTCCTCCCCAACCATATGATCACAGCCTATCAGGTCTAACCCTGGTAGCCTGCTTACTCTTCCTTTGAGTACCACCAGGCCACCCCACCAAGGGGAAGTGGTCAAATAGGGGGCACCATAGTTCATGTCCAAGTCAGTTCCCGCTCTCCACACAACTGTGGAGAATGTGTTATCCATTGGCTAGATCTGAATAGGGGGACTAGGTTTACTGCATGCATTGTCCTTGGTTGGTACAGTAGTTTGAGCAGACCCCCTGGGTCCAGATCCACCAGCCTTGATGGTCTTCTTGTAGGGTTCCAGGACCCTCGGGGTCCTTACATTTCCCCATTCTTCCATACCTCTCTCACCTGGAGTCTCAATAGGAAGTCCCAGCATCTATCCCAACCACCCCCCTCCCGCTAAATGAAGACTCTCAGAGGACATCCCTGTTGGGTTAGTGTCCAATTATAAGAGAGTATATACCATGTGTATCTTTCTAGGTCTGGGTTAACTCGCTCAGGATGACCATTTCTAGTTCCATTTGCCTGCAAATTTCAGGATTTCCTTGTTTTTAATAGCTGAGTTGTATCCCATTGTGCAAATGTACCACAGTTTCTTTATCCATTCTTCTATTGAGGGACATCTAGGTTGTTTCCAGAGTCTGGCTATCACATATAAGGCTGCTATGAATATCTATTGCTATTGACCTGTCTCTATTTCTCTACCTTACCCATCATCTCTCTGCAGCCTCTAGTCTTATATCCAACCACATTTTCTTTTACTTTTGCCTATGCTCAAGAGCTTTGGTCCCCTCGTCCACCAACCTGAGCATTTCTCATTCTTTAAAGTTCAGTTTCAATTCTGCCTGCTCGACATCTGAGCTAAGCATCCTTTCCTCCACACATCTGTCACTGGCCTGTTGTACTTTTCTGACTTTTTTCTCCTTCCTGTTTATGTATATATGCCTTTACCAATACATTATACCAAGACATTTAAGTTGGCCTTGTATGTCAATGGCATTTGATCATCTAGTATTATTTGTTTAGTCCATACTAAAGTTTAAGTAGTAAATTGAAATATTAAAAAATAAATTTAAAAGTTCACATATGTATCAAGTGGTGTAGTGTTCAATTAAATTAGGCTTCTTAGCATTTCCCTTCTTCATTTGTATTCTAGGAATAACAGCAACTGTTTTTGCATTACATCATGAGACTGTTAGGAAGAATCACATAAAGTAAGGAATGCAGTGTCATGTTTGGTTGATGTCCCTGGGAGGCTGTTTTCTGTAGGAAGACCAGGTGGAAGGGTGGGCTGGAGCAGAAGGGGTGTGGGTAGGAACTAGGAGGAGTGAAGGAAGGGAAAGCTACAGTCCAGATGTATTGTATGAAAGAATAGATAGATAGATAGATAGATAGATAGATAGATAGATAGATAGACAGACAGACAGATAAAAGAGAAGGAAGGAAAAAAGAAATGAAGGAAGGTGGTAGGGATGTAAACTTTACTGTACTTTAATGATGCCTTTGAATGAAATAAGCTGCAAATTTTTTGACATGTCTTATGGAGAAATGAAGACTTTCTGACCCCTTTCTCCTCCACCTGCCACCAGCACCATAATCTTTGGCCCCCTGATGTTTCCACATCTTATACCATGAATGATCCATCTGTGGAGTTTCTGGAAAACATTTTGGAATAGTTCTAGAAGGATACTATCCCTGGAAATTTAGCTACCATGCTTTAAAAAGACAAAGCCACATGGAGAGATCACACTGAGATCCTCAGGTGGATCACTGTAGCTGAACCTGCTTTTCATGTATTCTAGAACAAGTGTGAGGTGTAAAGACTAGTGAAATGGCTCTGACTGCTGCCATTCTGGAGCTGCCTCCACTGTGAACCACAGCAGTTACTTCCACTTTGCACTTCAGAATTCCTGGCCCATAGAAGACACAGGCATAATACAAGTACCATTCCTGCTGCTACTGAGGAAACATTGTGTATACATTTTACAAACATATAGTGTGGAAACATTTTACATATATCATGACAGTTTTGCCTTTATCATTTATGAGACGGGCTACTCAGAACAGGCTAGGTAGCTGAGGAGAAGCCAGCAGTCTCAATGGTTTTAATAAAGCCACGCCATTTATTTAAATAACAAAATATTATATCTCAGTTTGTTTACAGATGACTTATACTGTATATACATGGTGAGTCAACAGGAAGGCTCACCTCAGTCTAGTTAATAAGGGGTCCAGATAATTGGCACTGTCAATCATCGAGCTATCAGGCAGCAGAATTCTGTGATGTCTTGCACCAGTAGTTAAGTGCTAGACTTGGAAATGCTATATGTCATTTCTGCTCATAGTTCTGCTCATCTATCAAACCTGAGCAAGTGACTCCCCCAGGCCTTAAATGCACCAGAATCGTTAGTCTTGTCATGTAAAATGAAGGGATCCAGAAAGACTTGATGAATTTCTCTTGGAATTTGTGTTTTGATTCTTGCCATCCTAAAGATCACACCCACGACTTCAAGAATGCTGCCTAAGCACTGTGTTATAGCCCTAGCTCCTAGAAGTAATTGGTAAATAGAAATAAAGATGATCACACAAAGATATTGCAAGAGTGGACGCTTTAGCCTAATCTCTTGTCTTAACCTCTGGGTCCAAGGTATTGCCTACTCCTCCCTCCAACGACCAGTGGCTTTTTATTGCTATCAGTTTATCATCCTGAACAACATCTGTGTCTAATCCTACCTCTCTTGCTTGACATTATCTGCATGTAAAGCAGTGGTGTGGTGGTCTCCATGGAAACCAGGACTATCTCATGGTTCTGCTAAAGCTCTAATCACAGTTTAAACTACTCCCTCTCTTTTCTTCCTTCCTTCCCTCCCTCCCTCCATTTTTTCTTCCCTCTCTATTTCCTTTCTACTCTCCGTTCCTCCTTCCCTTTCTGACCTTCCTTTTATCTCTCCAGGTGTGTCTTTTCTTTATCACATTTACATAAAGTCTAATGTCCTTTTAATTTAAAATAAATAATATAGCTTTGGACTTGCATCTCTGGTTTAAAATTGACTAAAAGTACAAACAAAAGGGAAAAGATAGATGAGATTTTTAAAAAGGAAAGACGATGAGTAAAGATATATATGAACTGGTGTATATTTGGGTGTGAATTCTAGATGAAGTATTAAATTCAAGCACCTAGACTTTTTACTTTACTCACTTTCTAATATTGTAAAATATACCACCAGAAGCTACACTGCTTCTCACTAAGAAGATAATTGTTAGAATAAAATAGCTAGATTAATTAAATAGCCAAGTAATGCAGCCTTAAAATAAAAAGTATCATTCAGAAAGGAGGGAGTACAAGAACTCAGCACTGAGGGGCCTCACGTGGTTTGAAAGATGAGGTCCTCAATGCATTCTGAGGAGGATGACTGTGTTCCAGAGCTACAAAGAAATGTTCACCCACTCTTCAGTATAATAAACTGGAAGTTCTGATCTGAAAAAAGAAAAGAAAAGAAAAGAAATGTTCACCCCCGAGAGTGGCCTGATTGGTAGGAAACACTTAGTGCAATGTATTAGAAATACCCAAACCAAGGTCATCCAAGATGGCGTTGATTGCACACTGTGTCTGATGCGTGGAACAGCACTAACTGCACAGTCAGCCACCAAAGGACCATACTGAGAGCTCCAAAACACAGTGCTGGTATTTCCCAGAAAGAAGGAAATCTAGTCATGTGGATCATTCATGCCCTCCCACCTCAGGACGATGGGACCAGGCTCCAGTGAGCTCTCAGGGACCCTGGGCCACCACCACTGCCACCACTGCTGTTCTTTGGGTTGTGGCCAGGCATGGTGCAGGCCAAGGAGATGGCGAGGAGTGGGTGCTGTTCCAGTTGAGCCCAAGAATAGTCTGCACTGCCCACACCACAGACCTCAGGGACCTCCTCTCACTGCCTGGGGTCATGCTCAGTGCTGAGAGCTGGATCGTGCAGAGGTGGCTACTAGCGGCAGCACCGACTCGGGGGTCCATGGCTGATGGAGCACGGTATGGAACCAGAGACTTGGGAGGCACTAATCAACAGAGCCACAAGTTCCCTGGGACAAGAAGCTGAGCTGGGCCAACATCAATGGTTTCTGTGGGCAACTCAATGAAGATTTTGAGGGGCCTCCACTTGCTACCTGCTTGATGGCCCACATGATCAGTACCCACAGGAGTAGGAGGCCATCCAGGCCTTGATGGCCAGCAACAATCTGGTGAATTGTACAGGAGCAGGAAAGCTGGTCCTGCCCTGAGGACACAGGAGCAGGATAGCCAGCCCTGCCACGATGACAGGGGAGTGGGAGAGCAGGCCCTGCCCTGAGGACAGGGAGCAGGCTCTGATCCAGGACTCTGAGTCGACCTCACCCTAACCTCTACCCCATGTATGGCCTGCAGGAACACAGGCAACAATGGGATATCCGACAGCAGTCCCAGTGAGGATCCAGTAACTATAGTGTAGGCCTCCAACCAGACCCATGACTTGTAGCAATGAACATTTGAAGGTAAACATATGTGGACAAAAGGCTATACTGTGTGATACACTACAGCTTCTGTGACAAGATCTTTTGTTTGTCTGTTTGTTTTATTTTACTGGGGGGAGGAAAGGGATTTTGGTGCATGACATGTAAATCATAGACATTCAATAAAAGTTTTTAAAAAGATACCATTCAATTTCAAAGTATTGGTAGTATTACATATGCTTTAAACACAAGCTTGATGGCTGCCCTAAAAGGGTCTCTGATAGATTTTGAAGATCTGTAGAAAGTTCTAGAAATCCCTAACCTATAATATAGTTTATTTGAAAGCTTAAGATTTCTAGGTATGAGGTGAAGAATGAGAAGCATAAGTAATGCTAAGGGATGTAATGTGACCAATTAAGCACTTTCAGGAAAGTCTTGCCAAAGGCAAAATACCAGAAATGCTCCTCTGAGAGAAATGCCTTCTTCCAACAGTATCAGTGACCTAAATCTCTTCTGTTGCCATCTTTTCCTCCTTGAGATTTTAACAAAATGTGGCTGACCCTGTTTCCAAGTTCTTTTTGAAACGTACTATGTAATGTTTGCTGATTTTTTTTTTTTATTTTAATGACCGCTACAGAGTAAACATTACCAAGTTTTAAAGATAATCTCTACTAAATAAGCTATCGTTCATGTGTTGTTTAATTTTATGTTAACTTGAAGCTATAGTCATCTGATAGGAGGGATCCTTGACCGAGAAAATACTTCTGTACCACCGGACTGTAGACAAGCTTGTAGAGCATTATTATTACTATTATTATTATTACTATTACTATTATTATTATTATTATTATTATTATTATTATTATTATTATTATTATTATTTTAGCAATTGATTTGAGAAGAGCCCAGTTCAATGTGGCTGATGCCGTCCCTAGACAGGTGGTCTTAGGCTCTATAAGAAAGCAGATTGAGCAAGCCATGAGGAACAAGCCAGTAAGCAGTTCTCCTCTGTAGCCTCTGCATCAGCTCCTTCCTTCAGGTTGCTGCCCTGTTTGAGTTCCTCCTCTGACTTCCTTCAGTGATTAAATAGTAATGCAGAAGCATAAGCCAAATAAACCCTTTCCACCCCAAGTTGCTTTTGGTCATTACAGTTGTTATGTCATTACAGCAATAATAACCCTAAGTAGGGCAATTCACATACCTTTACTTTTATTTATTTTGTTTGTTTTGTTATGGGAAGCAAAGTGATACAATGTTGGTTCAGCTTTCTTTTGTTGTTGTTGTTTGTTTTGTTTTGTTTTTAAGATTTATTTATTAGATATACAGTGTTTGCCTGCAGGCCAGAAGAGGGCACCAGATCATATTATAGATGACTGTGAGCCACCATGTGGTTGCTGGGAATTGAACTTAGGACCTCTGGAAGAGCAGACAGTACTCTTAACCTCTAAACCATCCTCTCCAGCCCAGTTCAGTTTTCTTAACCAATGTATTTTATTACAAACTTATTAACCGAGCGTACGTCCCTTATAACCCGACCAACTGAAGCAATAGGAAAAGAGGATTAAGGAATAACAAAACCGTAAGGATATCGGTTCTGAGGAACGATTCTCCTGTTGTTGCCATCAGGATGTCTTCTGCTGGAACCCGGAGTAACCAAAACCCGGAACCTCAGCAGGAGCGCAGAGCCCCGAATCCTTCCCTTGAGTGGTTCTCTCTAGGAGCGTCTGGAAGTGGAGCAATGAACAGCCAAAATTTTCCCAAGTCTCCAAAGGCCCCACCTCCAGTTTTGGCCTCATTTATATATCTTCTCCCAGCGTCTGTTCGCTGATATTTTCAGCTGGCAACAATCAAGCTCCCGCACAAAGTGATTTGTCTTCTAGTGGATTAACTTCACCTGTTCTCACAAGACCGTTCCGATCCCACACTTGGGATCATAACAAAAACAGGTTTATTTCTCCTTTAACAGCAATAATAACCATAATTAGGGCGATTCATATACCTTTACTTTTATTCATTTTGTTTGTTTTGTTATGGGGAACAAAGTGATGCATTTTAGAATGCATTGGGCAGTGACTAGATCATGGTAAGCAATATCTTTTTCTTCAACTGTTTAGCACTTTTGAAGCTGAGAAAGTCATCAGTTTATTCTGTTGGCAGCAGTAGAATACACAGTGGTAAGTAATTAGCTCTAACAGCTTTCCTCCCATGGCTCCTGCTTCTCATTCTCCTACACCTTTAAAGGATCCTCTTTGCTGTGTCCTAAGTGTGAAACCCTCACAGGGTTCAACCCACGGAAATGACTCGAGCCAGACTTGTGTCTAGACTACTGGGCAAAACCTCACCGGTACTCCTAACTTCATTTGCAGGTTCTAAACTTAGATTTCTCACTGCTCACTAGCAATACTATTAAAAACAAAAATAGCTACCTGCCAATGAGCCAAAGCACAGCACTCTGAGGGAGCTTTACCTACACGATTTCATTTAATCCACACAAGTAATTATATTTAGGTACCACAGATGTCTCCATTCCACTGATAAGGACCCTAAGGCCAAGAAGATTAGGAAAACTCCCCAAACGTGTGGCAGGGAGCGACCAGGCCTAAGTGAGTCTTTTTTGTGTCTCTGCATAACATTTCTTCTTTTTAGATTTTTTTTTTATGTTTCATTGGAAGCTTCTCAACATCAAGATACCTAAATTTAAACATCTGAAACCAAACTTCCCATTTCTGTTCATCTTTTTTATTAATATCCTATATTTTATTTTTATTGCCATGTAGTCACTGTGCTTAGGAATAAGTATCATAAAGATGATTCAATTGTCTCCTGAAATCATATTGTATAGCCACCCACTCACTGTGTTGGTCCTGTCTTCTCCTACGTTCCTACCTCACCCTCTTCTGCTTCCCTACCCGACACATACATATATAAGAAAATCTAGGATGAATATATGAGAGAAAAGGCTCATTTCACTTAATGTGATCATCACTAATTGCATCCGTTTTCATGGAGACTGCATGATTTCATTCTTCCTTATAATTGACTAAACACCACTGTACGTATACGTCACATTTTCTTTATCCATTAATCTATCTACAGACACATAGGGTGATTCTAAAACTTGCTGTTGTAAATAGTGCTGTAAAGAAATGGGGACGTGCAAGTACCTCTGTGGTACACTGGTGTAGAGTCCTCCAGATATATACTGTTGGGAATGAAAAAAAGAAACTTACTGTGGTTTTCAGACTCCATTTAATCATAAGGAGAGACTAAGTTCAAGGCTCCAGGCCCTAGGGGAGCTGGGGACTTCCCAATACCTGAACGTTCCTGTTGTGAAGAAACATTTGTCTGAGTCCAGACATCTCAGGGACAACTTATAAGGAAACAGTTGTCTGAGTCCAGACATCTCAAGGACAACTTCTCCATCTTGCTGTTAAGGTCAAACAAGTTCATGTTCCCAGGCTCAGGGATCTACTCCTATGCTAATAGATGCAAACTGCCCTGCTCAATTTCTTACGTCAAAATATGATTGGACAATTCCTTATTCTACCTTACTTCTCCTGGCTCTATAGTTTCATCCCTTTAAATATGCTGTACAACATCCCTTCAGGGTCACATTTCAGGTCCCTAGTCTGTTCTGAGACCCTGATCGATCAGTAACAGCTTGATTACAATATATTTTTGTCATCTGTATTAGCCTGGTGTTTGAGTTATGTTGGTTTTAAGCAGATGCAAGAACAATACAGAGTGGAATAGCTGGGTCATGTGGTAGTTGTGATAAGTTTTCTGAGGAATCTTTGTACTGCTTCTGCTACTGCCTGAATTAATTCTTATTTTTATCCACATACTAACCAACATTTACTAGGTTTTGTTTGCTAATAATATATATTATAAGTAAGGCAGTGTTAGCACATCTTTTAATACCAGCACTGGCAAGGCAGAGACAGTCTGATTTCTGCAAGTTCAACGGTTCAAGGCCAACCTGATCTACAGGGTGAATTCTAGGACAGCCAGGGCTATCCAGAGATACCCTGTCTCACCACACACTGGGATTCCAGAGAGTGGACCTGACCAGAGTCCACCCATTTAATTAAAGCTTGCTTCAAATTTGGCTCAAAATTGTGTAACTTTTTTTGTTTGTTTTTTTTTTTGGGAGGGTGCTCTTGGGAATCTTATTAACAGTTGACAGCCTGCAGTCAGATAAGGAAGAGCATTCCACCCCAAATTCTGGAGCTAGGTGGGCTGCCCTGGGGATGTGCACTTTGGAATATTAGCCCAAAGCTTTGGAGACACCCCAGCCAGTGAATGGCCATGCTCCAAAAGGAAATACAAATTTTTTGTTTTTTGTTTTTAATGGAGACCTCCTTTTGGTAAGTCACAGAAGCTTTTTAGCTTTCTGTGACACTTTTCTGCTGTTTCTGGATTTTGGTTATGGGGTACCTTGTTCCAGCAAAGATCTGACAAGGTCTATCATCTCCATTCAGGGCAAAGAGTGACATTGCTGGTTATTTCTGGTTATTTGGGGACTTCAGCTGGAGTCACTAGTTTCTCCTTACATGCATTTGAGCCTGTAGGTTCCATTGCCTAGGATAACCATAGGGGCATTCCACAACACTGAGGGTGAGGTAGGGACAAGCCGAGGGTTTGGAAATGCCCAGTGTGGGTCCAAGAACCAAGGAGGATTTGGAAAGGCCAGCCTCTAATGGGTTCCTAGCATCTAAGTTATACAAACCTATAAGAAAATTTCTTTTGGTCAGACTGGTGGATCTCAGAGGACTCCACTTGTTGAGTGCCATTTATCTCTATGTTTTCTGTAATTGTTTTCGCTCTACATTTTGTCTTGTGTCTGTACATGTCATTATATGTTCTAACTTGGGGCCAGTGGGTTTGAAAAACCCAGGTTTCCCATATGGGAAACTGGAGGCCACCCCCAATGAAGGGCTGAGGAGGAGGAAAGTCTCTCGTCCTATGGCCCTGGAAGCCAAACACTGATGCTACCCTGGTATCTGTGTCCCCAAAACAAAGTCATGGAGACCACAGGCGCCTGAGATGACCACTTAGATAATGGATTAGTCTCTGTGACTTTCACTGATACTTAGGCCATTTGGATTACAGTTCCTGTCATAATTCATCCTTCTCAGGTCTCTGAGGACATTGATGACTAGGCTATAGATTTGTCACCTTGGCGGCAGCAGGCAGCCAAATCCTTCTTCCAAGGCTGCAGACACCTTGTTAGTTAATATAGAGCTACTAGGTCACCTAATAAGAAAAGGAAAACAGGCTTTCCTTGCTAACAGGCTTCATATAAAGGACAATCAGGTTTTTAGCTACAACTTTTCACTAAAGGAACATGGCTTCTAATAACTGTTCTCAATAATAACTACTCATGTCTCTGACAAATGATTAGATGGAAGGAAAAGGGTTAAAGTCTGTACAAGTTACAAAAGTATAAAAATAATGCTACATGTTTTATGTAGACTTTTGTACAGCATGAGAAATAAGGGTCTCATTTCATTCACTCTTTCCCAGCACTATTATAGGAGAAGATGTCTTCTCCAATATCTATTTTCAGCATCTTACTAGGTAAGTGTAGCTGTGTGGATTTATTTCAAGGCCCTGTATTCTGTGCTGTTCATCTACATATCTTCTTTTGTTCCAGCGCCATGCTGCTTTTGCTATTATGGCTCTGAAGTATAGTTTGAGATTGGATGTTATGATACCTCACCTACTGTTCTTTTTGCTTAAGACTAGTTTAACTAATAGTGGTGTTTTTTTTTTTTAATGCTGTGAGAATTTTTAGTTTTTCCTTATTTGTGAATAATTTTGATGGGGACTGTATTGAATCTGTAGATTGCTGTTAGTTAGTAACAGAACCACTTTCATATTAATTCTGATAACTGAAGGCCTGGGAAGACCTTTCAACATTTAATGTCAACTATTTTCTTCAGTGTTCTAACAATTTCACTGTAGATCTGGGGAGATGACTCAGCAAGACACCTGCCTGAAAACTCAAGTTTGTTCTCTGGAAGTCAGTAACTGTGGTGTGAGGCATCCTGCATTCCTACAGCAAGGTGAATGGGCAAAAGCAAGAGAATAGCTCAGAACCCTACTGCCCAGCTAGCATGGAGTACAAAGTACACTGACAGAAACAAAAGTGATTCCCCCTCCTCCCTCTCTCTCTCTCTCTCTCTCTCTCTCTCTCTCTCTCTCTCTCTCTCTCTCTCGTGCACTTTCACTCTCACTCTTGTACTTTCTCTTGCTTTCACTCTGTCTGTCTCTCTGCCTCTGTGTCTCTCTCCCTCACTCTCTTGCTCACTCTCTCACACTTTATCTCTTGCGTTCATATGCACATGCACACATACAGACAGAATAAAAATTTTAAAAATTATAAAAGTTCATTATAGAGATTCTTCATTTCCATAGTCATCTTTATTCCTGAGTGTTTGGTTTGCTTGTGAAACTATTGTTAATGAAGTTGTTTTCTAATTTCTTCTTCAGCATGTTTGCAATCAGTACATAGAAAGGCTACTGACTTAATTTGTTGATGTTATGTCATGCTGCTTTGCTGAAGTGATCTTCCTTGCTTCACCCCCGGCACTGCATCCCATGATTAAGTCTTTCTAATATCCTTCACACTATGCCATGTTATCCAGCATCAATATCCTCCTAATAATTCCCCGTACTTCTCATTTCTATGTCTAGACACGATTTTCGGACTATTTGTACTATCTTTTTCTATATATTCAAGTTTAGGCCCCTGACATTGCTGCCACAAGTATGTGCTTAACCTGCCATCAGACTTGATTCTTACTGTCTATGTGTAAGAAGCTCAATTTGAGCACATCTAAACACAATGGAGTATTCCTTTCTTGCTCCTACCTTTCTCGTTCCATAAAAGTCTAACACATACCGTGTTGTATAACTCAGACTCCTGCAACTCCAGCACACCAAAGACAAGTGAAGAAGATGTGGCTCCAAGGCCAGAATAGGCTATGTAACAAGATCCTGTTTCAAAATGCAATTAAAATAAACTGCAACACTGCAACACTTCATACTATAATGAGATCCTTTGTATTGACAACACTAGTCAAATGCAATTTGTTCCATGAGGCTCAACATGCTCTTCTCAATAAGATCTACTTCTCTGGCTTCCTGAATGTTTTATTTATATTCCTCTTAATGTTCTTATCAGATATACCTTTGAGTTCTGGCCTTGTGTAGTTATCACACATGTTATTCTTGTGCTATGTAGAAAAATAATTATTTTCTATACTGTTGCATTTCTTGGAGTGCAAGTGATGCTTTGCACACACACACACAAACACACACACACACACACACACACACACACACACACAGAGTGATATGTGTGTAGATGAACAAAAAATGCCAGACTTGAAGCATATCTTCAGAAAGATGCCTTATAAAACACAAAAACAAGTAATTTATAAAGATTAAGTTGATAGTTCCATATGCCCTGTGTGTACCACACTATGCATCACAGTATATATTAGTCATCGACAACTACATCCAACTATTTTCCTTCCAGAAGCTACATCATCTAAGGCAGAAAGAGACTTTGTTTAGAGATCTTGTCTTAATTAAAGGCTGGCTCTCTCACAGTCAACATTGGAAGGAAAGTGAAGTGACTATTTCCAAATCTCTCTACATTACCTAATACAACTATGCTACATGCCAAAAGAAAAGAAAAACAATTAAAAAGCATGATGCCTATTTTGTGCAAAATGACAAGCTGAATTATCTGGTTTATCATGCAGTTGAGAACTAAACTGATATGAATTCAACACACAAAAATAGTATTTGGAAATGCTAAAATTTTAAAAATAAATGACTGTATATTTTTTATTCAGTCTTCCAACACAGTTTCTGAGACCTGCAAACATGTTTGATATAATTTTTATTATATTTATTTGTTTGTTTATGGGGAGATGTGTAACTCATTACTCATGTGGAGATCACAGGACATTTTGTGGGATACAGTGTCTCCTTTTACCATATTGGTTCCAGAGCTGAACTCAAATCCTCAGGCTTGGAGGCAATTCCTTTTATCTACTGAGCTATCTTGCCAGCTCCAAATATATTCAACATAAAACCTGAGAAGTCCATCATAAGAACTCAAGATTAATATTCATACTACTTTCTGTTATTTCTTAAATATTTTATGGTTGAGTTTATTAAAACAGTTATTTTACCCCCCTTAGACTCCATAGTCTGGCCCACAACTCCAGCTGCTTTACCAGAAGCCAGGCCCATTCTAGAAACTCCAAGTAAGACATCCCCCTACTGCCTACTAACAATCCATAAATCTCTTCCAACACCCACCAGTACCCCATGCATAGTCTGGGTCTGGCCCACAGCTCTGGCAGAAGACTTCTGTTTTATCAGATGCCAGGCTATTCTAGTAACCTCAGAGACCAAGCAGGTCTAGAGGCCACACAGGTATTTTAAACTCCAGAGACAACATTGGCATGCAAAACCCAGAGGTCATGCAGCTTGTAAAAACTACAAGGATGACACCCTACTGGACCTGAAGACTCAGTGGTCACTAGAACCTCAGGCCACTCAGTCCAGAAGTCCAGAGAGGAAACAGAAAACAAGATAAAAAACATCCATCAGAAATCAGCATCTGAACCTATAATAACATCAAACCCAGATGACTAGAGGCCAGCCTAGGCACACAATCAGCAGTAGCCAGGGAAATATTCACCACCAGAAGCCAGCTATCCTAATACAATAAACCCTAAATATTCTAACACAGCTGAAGCACAAGAAATTTGACTTAAATCCAATTTCATGAAGATAACAAAAGCCTGTAAAGAGGAAATGAATAAATCCCTTAAATATATTCAGGAAAATACAAAGGGGGTAAAGGAAATAAATAAAACTGTACAAGACCTGAAAATGGAAATGAATGCAATAAAGAAAACACAAACTGAGGTAATCTTGGAAACGAATAGTATGTAAACAGTAACCAAAGATGTAAAGATCACCAACAGAACAGAAAAGATATAAGAAAGAATCTCAGGAATAGAAAATATGACATAAAACATTGATAGATCAGTCAAGTAAAATGTTAACTCTAAAGAGCTTCTAAAATAATACATTCAGAAAATCTGGGACACTATGGAAAGACCAAACCTAAGAATAATAAGAGTAGAAGGAAAAGATTCCCAGCTCAAAGGCCCAGAAAAATATTTTCAACAAAATCATAGAAGAAAAAAATCTCTAATCTAAAGATAGAGGTAAATGTAAAGAAATAATGATAAAATAACCGTACAAAACACCAAATAGATTGAACCAAAAAAGAAAGTTCCCCTGCTACAAAATAATAAAACAGTAAATGTACAGAACAAAAAAATTAAAAGCTGCAAGGGAAAAAGGCAAGTAATATGTAAAAGTAGACATATTACCCCCGGCCTCTCATCAGAAATTCAAAAAGCCAGAAGGAATTAGGTAGATGTCCTGCAGACTCTAAGAGAAAAAAGATGTCAGTTCAAATTACTATTCCCAACAAAACTTTCAATCACCATAGATGGAGAAAACAAGATTTTCCATGACAAAACCAAAATTAGACAATATCTACCAACATGCCCAGCCTTACAGAAGATGGTAGATGGAAAACTCCAATCCAAGAAGGTTAATTGCACCAAAGAAAATAGATTGCACATAGAAAATAAATAATTTCTTGCCAGAAAAAATAAAATAAGGAACATACACATACACACACACACACACACACACACACACACACACACACACATACTACCACCACCAACAACAACATCAAAAATAGCAGGACTTAACAATCATTGGTCATTAATATCTCTTAGTATCAATGGACTAAATTCTCCAATAAAAAGACACAAGCTAACAGAATGGATGCAAAAATAGCATCCACCATTCTGCATGGTGTGCAAGAAACACACCTCAACATCAAAGAGAGATATTACCTCAGAGTAAAGGTTTGGGAACAGATTTTCCAAGCAAATGGACCCATGAAGGAAACTGGAGTAGCCATTACAATATATAACAAAATAGACTTTCTACAAAACTTAATCAAAAGAGATTGAGGAGAACACATCATATTTACCAAGGAAAAATCCAACAAGATGATATCCCAATTGTGAATATCTATGCTCCAAATGTAAGGACATCCACATTTGTAAAAGAAATACTACTAAATTTTAAATCACACATTAATAGTGGGATACTTCAATACTCTATTCCCACCAATGAACAGAAAGAAAGAAACTAAACAGAAAAATAATGGAATAGATGTTATGATGCAAATGGACCTAACAGATATCTAGAGATCATTTCACCAAAACACAAAAATTATACCTTCTCAGAACCCCATGATATCTTCTCCAAAATTGACCATATACTCAGTCACAAAATAAGTCTCAACAGATGAAAGAAAATTGAACTATCCACCTGTATCTTATCAGACCACCATGGATAAAATCTGGAGTTCAACAACAAAAAGCCTACAAACTCATGGAAATTGAACAGCTCTCTACTGAATGACCACTGGGTCAAGGAAGAAATAAAGAAAGAACTTAAAGACTTCCTAAACTTATGGGACACAATGAAAGCAGAGCTAAGAGGAATGTTCATAGTATTGAATAGTTTCATAAGAAATTAGAGAGCTCTCATATTCTCAAAATAACAGCACACCTGAAAGCTCTAGAACAAAAAGAAGCAAACATACCCAAGAGGAGCAGATGGCAGGAAACAATGAAATAGAAACAAAGAGAACAACACCAAAAAATGAAACAAAGAGTTGGTTCTTTGAGAAAAAAAATAAAAAATAAATAAACAAACCCTTAGCCAAACTAACCAAAAAGCAGAAAAAGAATATACAAGTTAACAAAATCACAAATGAAAAAAGGAGACATAACAACAGACACTAAGGAAATCCAAAGAATATTAGGTCATACTTCAAAAACCCGTGCTTTTCTAAACTAGAAAATATAAAAGTTTTAGACAATTTCATCATAGATACTACTTACCAAAATTAAATCAAGATCAGATAAACAAAATAAGTAGGTTTATAAACCCTAAGGAAATAGAAGCAGTCATTATAAGTCCCCCAACTAAAAAGAGCCAAGGCCACATAGTTTTAGCTCATAATTCCACTAGACTTCCAAAGAACTAATACCGATACTGTTCAAAGTGTTCCACAAAATAGAAACAGAAGAAACAGTACCAAATTTATTTTATAAGGCCATGGTCACCCTGATTCCTAAAGCACATAATAACTAAATAAAGAAAAAGAATTACAGACCAATTTCCCTCACTGATGCAAAAATACTCAATAAAATACTTGCAAATTGAATCCAAGAACAAATAAAAAAATCACCCACCATGATCAAGCAGGCATCATCCCAGAGATGCAGGGGTGGTTCAACATTCAAAAATATGTCAATGTAATCCAACATTTAAGCAAACAAACAGAAAAAAAAACCATATGATCATCTCATTAGATGCTGAAAATGCCTTTGCCAAAATCCCTTCATGATAAAAGTCTTGGAGAGATCAGAGACACAAGGCACATACCTAAACATAATAAAGGAAATATACAGTAAGCCAATAGACAACATCAAATTAAATGGAGAGACACTTAAAGTAATTCCATTAAAATCAAGGACAATACAAAGCTGTCCACTCTCATCCTATCTATTCAATATAGTGCTTTACACTTTAGCTAGCACAACAAGAAAACTAAAAGATAACAAGAGGATACAAATTGAAAAGGAAGAAGTCAAAGTATAGCTATTTTCAGATATTATAGTATACATAGGTAACCCCAAAAATTCTACTAGGGATTATCTACAGCTTCAGTGAACTGGCTGGCTATAAAATTAACTCAAAAGATCAGTAACCCTCCCATATACAAACAATAAAGGGCTGAGAAAGAAATCATGGAAACAGCAAGCTTCACAATAGCCATAAGTGACAAAATATTTGTTGTAACTCTAACCAAGCAAGTGAATGACATGTCTGACAAAACTTTCAAGTTTTGAAGAAGGAAATTAAAGAAGATATCAGAAATTTGAAAGATTTCTCATGCTCATGGATACATAGGATTAACATAATAAAGATGCCATTTTAACAAAACCAATTTACAGATTTTATGCCATTCCCATAAAAATTCTAACATAATTCTTTGCACACCTTGAAAGAGCAATTTTCAATTTCATATGGAAAAAACAAAAAACAAAAAAGTCCAGGAAATCTAAAAACAATCCTATGCAATAAAAGAATTTCTGGAGTTATCCATCCCTGATTTTAAGCTGTATTACAGAGCAATAGTAATAAATCCCACTTGATATTGGCATAAAAGCAGACAGGTTGATCAATGGAATCAAATCAAAGACCCAGAAGTAAACCTACACACCTATGGACACTTGATTTTTGACAAAGAAGCCAAAACTGTACAATGGAAACAAAGAAATAGCCTTCACAAATGTGCTGGTCTAACTGGCTATCTGCATGTAGAAGAATGCAAATAGATCCATATCTATCATCTTGCACAAAAATCAAGTCTAAGTGGATCAAAGGCCTCAACATAAAGCTGGATACACTAAATCTAATAAAAGAGAAAATGGAGAATAGCCTTAAATGCATGGGTGCAGGAGACAACTCCTGATTCTTGTTGTTAAGGTTGAAGTTTGGCATTACAAGAAAGCCCCTGGGCTCAGTGCTAAATGATGGACTGCCTTCCTCAGCTGGGTTCTCTCCATATACTCTAAGGAGGGTCATATAACCCCCAGAGAGATTACATAAGAACTATTCAACTTGATATGCCATGTTTGGTTGATATTCATGGGAGGCCTGCCCTTTTTTGAAGAGGAAGGATGAATGAATGGATGGGAGGTGGAGAAGAGGGGAGGGGTGCAGGAAGGACTGGGAGGAGAAAAGGGAGGGAAAAAGAAACTGTGGTTGTGATGTAAAATTAAGCAATTGTATTTTTAAAATAAGTTATTTTGTATGAAAAAATAAGAGTGTTCAGAAATTCATTGAGTAATGAAGCAGGAAGCAAGTTAAAAGGCCATTTCAAGCTTGTGGCTAATACATGAATTTATGTATATGTGTAACAGAAGGCCAAAAGGTCTTGAAACTTTTCCAAACCAAGTATCTCACAAGTTAATCAATTCCATTTTCAGAGAGAAATCATTGCCAGAAAATTACTTGAGAAAAATCTAGTGTTTTGTACTAAAGACCTAAGGCTTCTTAATAGAATGATCCTTTAATAATTTAAAGAAAATTGTCACCTCTGCCCTCATCCAAACAAAAATTTTAGGACAATATGTGCTACTTTTATTCCAAAGGATGTAATTATATGAAATACCAACTGTTGTATACATTTGGTGTGTTTTCTCTAGGAGTTTGTCTTCAGCCTACCCTGTATAGGCAGGTCTACCGATGTGATCACAGAAGACAGTCCTAACACACAGTGGATGCCTTAAACTGCAGACAATTACAGGAGTTGATTGTGGTCTCTCAACATTGTCCTGCACTCACCTTGACTCTTGTGAAATAAGATGGTACAATGCTAAACCCTTCAAAGTTAATGGAAAAGTCTGGTAAGGGGCAAATAATATGTTATAATATATTCCTTGCACATGAAGCCACTCACCAAGCTTGATTAATGTAGTTGTAAACCCCATCTTGACTAAAACCTTGGTCATTTAAAGATTGGAGACTTTAAAAACAATACTACTCATGAGAAAACCCGCAAGCAGCATTATCCTACTTCTTCTGTTCCTGCCTTAAGATTCTACCCTGGCTTTGGTAGATGATGGGATGTTAAACTTTAAGATGAAATAAACCTTTTCTTTCCCAAATTTTATTTGTTCATGGTATTTATCACAACAACAGAAAGCAAATGAGAATATAGACACCATCTCAGAGTAGGGAGAAAGAAGTAGAGAAATAAATCAAACAGTTGTGGAGGTGGAACATGTTAACAATGAGCATGAAAAAAACTCACATCTAGAGGACTCTTGGCTTTTAGCATCACAGAGAAGCCACAGTCACCACCAGGCAGCCATGTGCAGGACCTAAAATTCCCATTCATGAGTGTTTCCTGGGACACACTCGAAGAACGGGGGTCTTTACATTTGTCTACATTTATTTGATCAGTGTATGTCTCTCTCTACCTCAGAAAACACTACATAAGAATTATGCACTCCCTTTGTATCCAAGATGGTGGTGCCAATCATACACTGTGTCTGATCTATGGGACTTAGCCAAAGAAATTGGTTGGGAGCTACAGAACACCAGAACTGGAGTACCCTGGGTGAGAGGGGTTTTCACTGTATGGAACATGGTTAGGTCTGGCCTCTGGTCATCCAGGTGATCCAAAAAGGAGTCCCTGGTTACCTGCAGGCCTGTGCCCAGGCCTCAGAGTCTGGATGCTTGCCTGCCAGCTGCATCTACACTCTGCCTCACCAACTCTGTGTCTCAGACTGCATTGTTGGCTGCAGCAGCACCAGCGTTTGGGTCTTCTAGCTCAGAGGAGGCCCCAGGATGTGGCGTGTGTGTGAATCTGACCTCAGATCACCCAGCCAATCCATAGAAGTCTCCCTAGCCCAGATGGGCATGGATGCCGGTCTCCAAAGCCAGCCACATGCCAACCAGCAAGCTGTACTGGCACTCAGACTGAACTGCCTGCTGCAGGGCACCAGCATTTAGGTGTGCTAGCACAGGGGAGACTCTCATGGTGTGGAACATGGGTGATCTGATCTCAGGTCATCAGGCCAATCCATGGAGTGTTCTCGGGTCCAAGGAGGTATAGATGCCAGAACAGTCCCTAAACCTTAGCTACATGCCTGAAGGCTCAAAGCACCCTCGCTATCAGTCTCCAACCAAGCAGTGGGCTTCAAGGTGCTAGTGTCTGGGCTTTTTAAGCCAGAGAAGACCCATAGTGTGGAACAAGGGTAAATTTGACCTCAGGTCACATGCCTGATCCATGGAAGGGTTCCACTATCCCCATAAGGATTCACTGATATCCATAGGGGATCATTCTCAACCTATAGCCACTCACCTACGAGCTGCTCTCAAAGGCCAGTGAAGGACACCAGAGACTGCCACCCAATGCCAGAGACAGCAAGATGACTAAAAGCCATCAAATGCAAACAAATAGGTGAAGAAAATCAATAAAATGGCTCATTATTTGAAGAAGAAAATGGAACAATAATAAAAGCACAAACTTAGAAAAGTCTGGAAAGAAAGAACTTAGAGAAGAAAACAGGAACTGCAGAGGTAAGCATTTCCAATGGAATACAAAAGATGGAGGAAAGAATCTCAGGTGCAGAAGGTACAATGTTAATGGAATCTTCAAAGAAAATGCTGAATCAAAAAAATTCTTGACACAAAACATCCAAGAAATCAAGGACACCATGAAAGGACAAAACCTAAGAATTATAGGAATTGAGGAAAGGGAAGATGCCTGGCTCCAAGACACAGAAAAGATATTCAACAAAATCATAGAAGAAAATTTATCCAATTTAAGGAAAGAGACGCATACAAACATACAAGAGACCCACAGAAGAACAAATAGAGTAGAACAGAAAAGAAAATCCTCCTGCCACATAATAATCAAAATACAAAATGTACAGAACAAAGAAAAAATATTAAAGGCAGCAAGGGAAAAAGGCCAAGTAGGATACAATGGCAAACCTATCAGAATCACACCCAACTTTTCAGCAGAGATGATAAAAGCAAGAAGGATCAGGGCAGAGGTCTTCCAAACCCTAAGAGACCACAGATACCAGTCCAGATTACTATATTAAGCAAAGCTTTCAATAGCCATAGAGAGAAAACAAGATAGTCCTTAACAAAAACAAAATGTAGAAGTACCTATCCACAAATCCAGATCTTCAGAAGATATTAGGAGGAAAACTCCAACCCAAAGAGGCTAAATATACCAAGGAAAACACAAGAAATAGAAACTTCACTTTAGCAAAACAAAAGCCAGACAAACATACTACCACAACCAACATCAAATTTAAAGGACCTATCTGTCACTGGTCATTAATATCTCTCAATATCAATGGTCTTAACTCTCCAATAAAAATATACAGACTAACTTAGTAGATGTATAAACAAGACCCAACATTCTGCTGCATTCAAGAAACACATCTCATCCACAAAGATAGGTATTACCACATTGTGAAAGGCTGGAAAAAGGTCTTCCAAGCAAATGGACACAAGAAGCAAGCTAGAGTGGCCATTCTAATAGCTACTAAAATAGACTTTCAACCAAAATTAATCAAACAAGATGAAGAAAGATACTTCATACTCATCAAAGGAAAATTCAAACAAGATGATATAACAATTCTGATAAACTATGCTCCAAATACAAGAGCACCCACATTTGTAAAAGAAACATTAATAAAGCATTAACCACATATGGATCCCCATATTAATAGTGAAAGACTTCAATGCCCTCCAGTCACCACAAGATAGGTCAATGAAACAAAAGCAAAATTCAGAAATAATGACACTTTCTGATGTCATGAATCAAATGGACCTAACAGATATCTAGAGAACTTTTCATCCAAACACAAAAGATTATACCATTTTCTTAGCACCTCATGAAGGCTTCTCCAAAATTGACCACATAGTAGGTCACAGAGCAAGCCTCTACAAATCCAAGAAGACTAAAATAATAGTCTTTTATCCTATCAGACCACCGTGGACTAAAGCTGGACCTCAACAACAGAAATAACAAAAGGCCTACACACACATGGAAACTGAAGAACTCTTTATTTAATGACAACTGGGCCAGGGGAAAAAATAAATAAATTAGAAATTCCCTAAAATTCAATGAAAATGAAGGTACAACATACCCAAATATATGGGGCACATTGAAAGCAGTGCTAAGCAGAAAGTTCATAGCACTAAGTCCCATCATAAAGAGTTTGTAAACATCTCATACAGACAACTTAATGACACATCTGGAAGCCCTAGAAAAAAAAAGAAACAGAAACACCAAACAGGAGTAGATGGTTGGAAATATTCAAACTCAGGACTGAAATTAATAGGATAGAACCAAAGAGGACAATTCAAAGAATCAACAAAACCAAGAGCAGGTTCCTTGAGAAAGTCAAAAAGATAGACAAACCCTTAGCCAAACTAACTGAAAGGCAAAGAGAGACTGTCCAACTCAACAAAATTAGAAATGAACTGGGAGACATAACAAACACTGAAGAAATCCAAAGACTTATTAGACCTTTCTTCAAAAGCCTATATGCCACAAATTTTGACAATCTAAATGAAATGGACAATTTTGTTGAATGATTCCACTTGCCAAAGTTGAATCAAGATCAGGTAAACAAATTAAATAGTCTGATTTCTCCCAAGGAAATAGAAGCAGTAATCAATGGTCTCAAAAAGAAAAAAAAGAAAGAAAAGAAAGAAAGAAAGCCCAGGACCAGATGTTTTCAGTGCAAAATTGTAGCAGGCCTTCAAAAAACCCCAGCTAATACAGATACTCTTCAAATAGCTCTACAAAATAGAAATGGCAGATACATTACCAAATTCATTCTATGAGGACACAGTCACCTTGACACTTAAACCTCACAAAAATCCAACAAACAAAGAGAATTTCAAACCAATTTTGCTTTTGACCATTGCCACAAAATACTCAATAAAATACTCACAAGCCTAATCCAAGAACACATCAAAAATATCATTCCCTATGACCAAGTAGGCTTTATCTCAGGTATATAGGAATGGTTCGACATAATGAAATCCATCACTGTAATCCATCATATAAACAAACAGCAAGAAAAAATACCACATGAGCATCTCCTTAGATGTTGAAAAAGCATTTGACAAAATCCAACACCCATTCATGTTAATAATCTTGGAGAAATCGGAGATACAAAGCACATACCTAAACATAGTTAAGGCAATATATAGCAAGCCTATAGACAACATCAAATTAAATGGAGAGAAACTTAAATCAATTCCACTGAAATTAGGGACAAGACTAGGCTGTCTATGATATGTTTCCATATCACTTCAATATAATACTTGGAGTCATAGCTAGAGCAATAAGAGAAGTAAAGGAGATCAAGGGGATGCAAATTGAAAAAGGAAAAAGTGAAATTATCACTATTCATGGGTGGTATAATAGCATATATAAGTGGCCCCAAGAATTCTACCAAGGAACTCCTACAGCTGATAAACACCTTTAACAAAGTGGCTAGATAAAAAATCAATTAAAAATTGGTAGTCTTCATGTGTACAAATGACAAATGGCCTGAGAAAGAAATTAAGGCAACTACACCCTTCACAATAGCCATAAATAATATAAAGTATTTTGGTGAAACTCTAACCAAGCAAGTGAAAGACTACTAAGAAAAAGTCTTCAAGTCTCTGAAGAAAGAAACTGAACAAAATATCAGAACATGTAAAGATCTCCCATGTTCATGGACAGTAAAAATGGCCATCTTACCAAAAGCAACGTACAGATTCAATGAAATTCTTTTTCTTGTTGTTGTTGTTATATGAGGTTTATTAAATGAGTATAGGGAGAGAAGGAAAGAGGGAAGGGGTATGAGAGAGAGAGAGAGACAGAGACAAAGAGAGAGAGACAGAGACAAAGAGAGAGACAGACAGAATCAGAGACAAAGACAGGAATAGTGAGAAGAGAGTAGAGAATAAGAGTTCAATGCAATTCTTTACATACCTAGAAAGATCAATTCTGAACTTCATATGGAAAAACAAAAAACCCAGATTAGCTAACCTAGAAACTCAGAATCTTGTAAAATAAAAGATCTTCTGAATGAATCTCCAACCCTGATATCTCAAGCTGTACTATAGAGCAACAGTAATAAAAACAGCATGATACTGGCATAGAAATGGGCTGGTTGACCAATGAAATTGAACTGAAGACCCAGAAATAAACCCACACATCTATGGACACTTGATTTTTGACAAAGAAGTCAAATCTATTCAATGGGAAAAAGACAGCATCTTCAACAAATGGTGTTGGTATAACTGGATAGCTACACATAGAAAAATGCAAATAGATCCATATTTATCACCTTGCACAAAACTAACGTCTAAGTGTATTAAAGACTTTAACATAAAACCAGACACACTAAATCTGTTAGAAGAAAAAGTGGGGAAGAGCCTGGAACTCATTGGCACATAAGACAACTTCCTGAACAGAACTCTAGCAGCTCAGGCCTTAAGGTAAACAATTAATAAATGGGACCTCATGAGGTGAGAAGCTTCTGTGAAGCAGAATACGCTGTCAATAGAAGAAAGTGACAGCCTACAGACTGGGAAAAGATCTTCACCAACCCTACATCTGACAAAGGTCTAATATCCAAAATACATAAAGAACTCAAGAAATTAAACACCACCAAACCAACTAACCCAATTAAGAAATGGGGATCAGAATTAAACAGCGAATTCTCAACAGAGGAATATCAAATGGCTGATAAACACTTAAAGAAATGCTCAATGTCCTTAGTCATCAGAGAAAGGCAAATCAAAACAACTCTGAGATTCCATCTTGCACCCATCAGAATGGCTAAGATAAAAAATTCAAGTGACAGCACATGCTGGCAAGGATGCAGAGAAAGGGGAACACTCCATTGCTGGAGAGAGTGCAAACTTGTACAACCACTTTGGAAATCAATATGGCATTTTCTCAGAAAACTGGAAATAGGGCTTCCTCAAGATCCAGCTATTCAACTCCTTGGAATATACCCAGAAGATGTTCCACCACACAATGAGGACATATGCTCAACCGTGTTTATAGAAGCCTTATTTAATCATAATAGCCAGAACCTGGAAACAGCTCAATGTTCCTCAGTTGAAGAATGGATAAAGAAATTGTGGTACATTTACACTATGGAATACTACTCATCTATTAAAAACAAGGAAATCCTGAAACTTGTGGGCAGATGAATGGAACTAGAAATGAGTGAGTTAACCCAGAAACAGATAGACACACATGGTATATACTCACTTATAATTGGACACTAGCCCAAAAGGGATATCCCATGAAAATCCTCACTTACCAGGAGATTGGTATAGATGTAGGGACTTCCTACTGGAACTCTAGGTGAGAGGACTATGGGAAAATTAGGAAATAGAAGATCCTAGAAACCTACAAGAAGAACATCATGATGGGTGGATCTGGACTGAGGGGTGTCTGTTCAAACTCCTGTAACAACCAACGACAATGCATGCAGTAAACATTGAACCCCTATTCAGATCTAGCCAATGGACATTCTCCATAGTTGTGTGAAGAGTGGGGACTGACTCTGACATGAAAGCTGGTGTCCCATATTTCACCACTTTCCCTTGGTGGGAAAGCCTGGTAGCACTCAGAGAAAGGATTAGCAGGCTATCAGGATGACACTTGATAGGCTGTGACCATATGGTGGGGGAGGACCTAGGGGAGGGGAATAGGGTGGGAAGGAGGAACAGGAAGATACAAGTGAAGGGATAACAATTGAGATGTAATCTAAATAAATTAATTAAATAAAAATAAAAAAGAAACAGCGGTACATTTACACAATGAATACTACTCAGCTATTAAAAACAAGGAAAATTTGAAATTTACAGGCAAATGGATGTAACTAGAAAGGATCATCCCAAGTGAGATAACCCAGACCCAGAAAGACATGCATGGTATATACTCACTTATAAGTGGATAGTAGCCCAACATAGATGCCCTCTGAGAGACTATACCCAGCGGGGAATCAGGACAGATGCTGGGACATGCTGGACTCTGGGTGGAGCTCTGAGAGTGGTATGGAATAATGGGGAGATAGAAGGACCCAGAGGGTTCAGGAGCCTCACAAGGAGATCATTGAGGCTGCAGGATCCGGACGCAGGCTGGGGATGGACTTCACAAACTGTTGCACCAACCAAGAACAAGGCATGCAGTAAACCTAGATCCTCTGTTCAGATCTAGCCAATGGACAGCTGATTCTCTAAGGTTATACAGAGAGTGGTGGCTGCCTCTGACATGAACTCTGCTGCCCCTGACTTGATCATTTCTCCTTGGTGGGGAGGCCCAGAGACACAAAGGAAGGGGATGCAGGCTATCTTGATGAGACCTGATAGGATGTGGCCATATGGTAAAGGAGGAGGTCCCCTTCTCTCAGAGGTCTAGGGTAAGGGAATAGGGCAGAAGAGGAAGGAAGGATGGGAACAGGAAGATACAAGTGAGGGGACAACATTCAAGATGTAATCTGATTAAATTGTAATAAACTAAAAGTAAAAAAAAAAAAAAAAAGAACTCTGTACTCTTTCTTTCCATGTATCTAGATTACTGTCTAGCATCTAGTAAGTATATAATGAAAGTTTTTTTCAATGAAGAAAATATTTTTTAAAAGTATTGCTAGTGCAATAGTGGCATGACTGTTATGGAGTAAGCAACCACTCTCTTGTTGGATTTGAGGCCCACTCCACAAGAAGGAATTCAGACCTGGTACTGTAAACCTGTTCAAAATCCCATGGCTAAAGAGGTCTTTCAACCTTAGGAACAAATTTACTACTGATACTTAGCTTAACTGTTGTGCTACCAAGCTACATCCTTAATATTTATGTTTATACCCATAAATAAATATTATTTCCAGCCTTCAAAAAAAAGTGATGCTACTGTAAGAGAGAATATAAATTAGTCAAGAATAAATAATTAAGTACCTTGCACTGTTCCTGATGTTGTTGTATGAAATATTTTCTCATTTATCTTAGGATGGTTATGACTCAGTATATAGCTGAGGATGAACCTGAACTCTTAGTCTTTCTGGTTGTATTTTCCACAACCTATATTGTAGGCAAGTTCCTCCACATCTGGTCATATATATTTTTTTTTTTTCTTAGCTATTGTAAGTACTGGTATATGATTTACAATAACAGTATTTGCATGTTCTCAGGTAATCACTTTGTTGTGATTCCAGTAATTAATCTTTGTAGACATTATAACAGCAAAATGGAACAAAACAGACACACAAGAAAGACCTTTTAAATAGATTAAAAAATATATATTTCACTACCTGGAGATCACCAACATAGGATTCGATAGAAAACCACACCACTGGATCCTGGCACAAACAACTGCACAAATGTTTAAACATGGACTATTCCAGACTTGGATAATCCAAGTATTATGGAATAAGCAGTGGGTGCTCCAAAGTGGCACCCCTAGGTTCTGCTTCAAGGTGGGAAAATATCTCAATGATTTTTCTTTTGTCTTTTCTACATCCAATTTGAATGCTCAGAGTAATAGACAGCTCAAAATATAAAAGTTGATTCCACTCCAATTTTTTAATGAAGCACTTAATTAGCTGATTAAATGCAGTTTCTTACAATGCACTAATTTGAAAAAGAGTGAGTACATGAGCTCCTTGTGTGGCAAATGAGGGTACGCTTTTCACCTTGAAGCCCCATGAATCAGAGCACTGGATTGCTGTCCCTGGCAAGTGTTTAGGACTGGCATTGATCTCTTAGAATTTCAGAGCAGGTAAGTTGCCAATGCTCAAGTAAATAATCCCTAACCCCTGGTCCTCTAAACACTCGTAATTGTACTCATTTGTGCGTGCGTGCGCACACGCGCGCACACACACACATTTTAACTTTATTCACAAGCTTCACAAGCAAGAAACAACTCCCAGATCCTTTACTCAGTGACCATGTAAGTCACCTATAGAAAATACATCTTCTGAAATGGAATTAAGTACTTGTAAGGAAAAAAAACCATAAGGATACATTTAGAGAACCAGTCAATGGCAATGTGTCCTCAGGAAGTATACAGTAGGTGACTTGTAGATGAGGACGTAGAATTCTCCATCTGTCTTTAAGCTGTTCTTTGACATTGGCTCATTCTTGGTGAGTTATAACCTATCTTTCAAGACATTAATGCCCCTCTGTAATATTTTTCTCCGAATTAAACATTGCAGAATGAAGCAGTCTATCCAAAAGCAGCCGTGTTATAAATATGAGCACTATTATGATCACCAAGAAAGATGGATAGTGTTCTGTGTCCCTGAAAATAGTTTTATTTAGAAATTCATCCTCATCCAATGATGGCAAAAAATAATTTTTATTAAGATTATATGTGTGTGATATATAACACATAGTACATGCACATTATACATACATACACTTGGTTGGTGTTTGCATCGTCTGTGGTAAAAATGCATTGTAATAGGCTGCACCTCTATTCCCAGGTGAGTATTTTACAGCATTGTTGCCCATTAACATTGGGAGCATTGTTACCTTCCATTGTGATAACAGAACCAGCAAAAATATGTCTTACCTAGATTAGTAGACAAATCATATGTTAACTCCAGGAATGGTTGAGAACATTTTTACCTATTAAGGTTTAAATTCCAGTTAGTTCTAATCATCCGTCATACAGTTCTAATTGCTTTAAGCAGTTCCCCTGTAAAGGCACAAACCTTTGACCTCCAACTGCTATCTTCTCTCTCCTACATGTCTAAGAACGTTTTAGCAGTGTGTCAGCAGCCTATGCCTCATTTTTCTCTCTTCCTTCAGCATGGCAACTTGAATGAGGTATTTTCACCTCCTACCTTCATGTACTCTCTGCTCAGTAATATTTTACTTGCAATTATCCCAAGCCTCCTACTGATTTCCTTAAGGAGTAAGGGACTGGAGGTTTGGTTCCCCCTTTGTTTTTCCTGGCAGACACAGTTTGCCCTATAATGTGCAACACCCACAGTAATTGCTGCTGCTTCAAAAACTCTGTGAGCTCGTTTCTGAGTGCTACTAAGCCATGCAAAAAGAGAGTTCACAAAAATAGAGATATTACTTTGTTTGTATTCTAGCATTCTCAGAGGGAGGAAAGTGCAAAGCCTTTCACCCTGGTGTCTCATTAATTCTGACAATATCCCTAGAGGCAGCAAAGTGACGAGAAGCATTATTCTTGTTACAGCGGTGAAAACACTGAAGAACCCAGAAAGGTTAGCTATCTTGTTGAAGGTGATGTGCAGTTATTTAGAGCCCGGAGGGGATTTTTTTAAATGCACACAAACTTCAGGTTTCTGACTCTTAAGTATTCCATCCTTTCTCGGCTCTACTTATGTCTCTGTCTGTTAAGGCTGATTCACTTTTAATTATTACACACAGTTGACCCTGTAATTTATTGTAGTTTAAACCCCAGGGGGAAAAAAATCTCATGTAACTCCAAACATGTACATGTTTGTATTTATCAATAAGAAGAATCATATGACTAGTATTTAGGCATCAAGTAAAAAAGGCGATTGAAACCATGCATACTAATGAGTAGGTTGCCAAGAATTTATTCCATCCTCCTGGTGGGTATTATTCAGGGGTTGAGAACCTGAGAATTCATTTCCTCAGGCTCCTTGGCAGTTAGGGTAAAACTCGTACTTACAATAAATGCCCTTGTGCAGTTAGGAAGACAGACATGAGGAGGAGGCTGTCTCTGGGTTCTCTGGCTTGCTGTTGCTAGCAAAAATTCTCCTGCAAATTTTTAATGTTTTACAGATGAACCTAGTGGTGCAGACTTGGGCGGTACCTAGGCTAGTCTTGGCAGCCCTGCTCTGCATGGAACTGTCCATCGTTTATCCTAGCAGGAGTATCAGTTCTCATCACCAGCAGCTAAGTGCTTAAGAGGCAAGAATGATGCAACTGGAAAAGGCAGGGACCTTTGAAAGGCCTAGAATTAGATTTTTCTTCTGCCTTTGCTTTGTATTGCATTCTGGTCATTAGTAACTTACCCACTTTGTGTGATAAGGTAAGGGCTCTCCGAAAAAAGAATAATAATACTTTAAACAGGTATGATTACCATTAGAGAGAACCTACTGAAGTGTTAGGCATGGTACCTAGATCAGGCACCCATCCTATCCAAGCCAAAGCCCCAAGGATGCAGAAGTGATATATGACTGGTTCACTTTCTCTGTGATTGATGCTCAATGATAGGCCTATTCATGGATTCATTTATGGATAATTCTGGCCAAACAATAAATTATGACCTATCATTCTCTCTCTGAATGAATAATCTTGCTGGGTATGATGTACATGTCCAAAAAGCCAATGATCCAGCACTTAGGAGGATTGATGTGAGTTTGAGGCCAGCCTACTCTATGAAGAGAATTTCAGGCCAGACAAGGTTATATAGTGAGACCTTGTCTCAAAAAAAACAAATAAAACATCTACATGAAAAAAAAAAAACAATCTCGCCAAGTATGGATATAGGAGACAGGTTGTATTCAACTATGACTCTTAAAAATCTCCACATTGCACCTGTGTGTGCATATAAAAATAAGAAGATATTTATAGTCTAAATGATGCTCCAATAGGGACAGTTTGTTTCTTCCTGTCTAGCAGACATAAGGGTCTCACTGCCTGGCATTTCCTCATCACCTATGTAAACATAATTTATGTGCTACTTCTTCCATTTCTAATAATACTTTTTCCTCTGTTCAACGCCTCAAGTTTCCATTGGTCTTGTAAAGATGTTCTTCTCCCTCTAAAATTACAGGTTATTTTACTCTCAGATCTTAGCCATGCTTAGGTCTTAGAGATTATTTTTTACCGAGCTCATCCTGCAGTAGCAAGCTGAGAATATAAATTAAGTTTAATTTTTGAAAACAGCTATGATAAAATAGCTCAGGTCATGGGGAAATAACAAAAGTGTCTTAAAGAACAAGACAGAATGCAGCCTTGAGAAAGAACACAGACATGTTGGGCAAAGGAGAATCATTAAGAATACTCTCTTTGTATGTTTCACACTTGTTTCTTTGGAAGCCAAACTCCAAGGATCTCTAATCAACAGGAGAGATCTCAGCTGTCAACAGATCTGACGTTACCTGTTCTCACTCCAGTCATGCAGCATCTAGACCTTTCTCTAGTTCCCTCTCCCACACTCCTAGATAAGACGTTACAGTTGGTTCCACCGTGATCTGAGCACACTCACACCGACCTATGGAAATACACGAGAGCAACAGCTTTGTGCGGTTTGTTACTTTTTGCATAGTGCATATAGCTGAGTTCCAGTACATTTGTGTCCCATGAAAACTGTGGAAGTATGGTTATGGACAAAGATGGCTGCTGGGAGTATACCCTTGTGAGTTGAATCTGGGATCCAGTTAAGAATGTCCTTGTGAGGTTGACTGTCTCTCCAAGATATCCCCACTGCACATACTTCATGATTGGTCTCCTGGCTCCTGTCTAATTTCCAATCACAATATTGCACTATTTTGTCCCTTAATAACAATAGCTTTTTCATAGCATAAGACTTTCTAGTGTCTACCCTGCCCAGAATTCACATTTGGCTTTTACAAAGTAACACAGTCTTATCTTACTGTAAGGACAAATAACTACCATCTAGTTATGTCCTTCATAGATAATGCTATGATCTAAAACCATCCTATGTATTAATTTACTGTTCCTTCATGTTGTTTCTCTTTCTGTATTGGTCCCTATCCCAGCCCTAATAGCTAGTACAGCATCTGAAAATTATAGGGTTCCACACACACTCAGTGAGTCAGTGTGGCAAGACACCAGGCTCCTCCCATGTCTGCTTTGTCATATCATTACAGAACTATGAGACCAAAGTCTGAATTCCTGAATTTACAACAGAAACCTTCCACTTGTGGCAAACAATTAAATCAATAGCTTTTTACTTGCTCATTGTGAATGAAAAAAATAGCCTTTATGGTATTTGTTCCATAGGCTTACATAAGTATGGATTGATATGCTACATGGGATCCTTAGAGGCTGGAAGGCGAAATACTAACTTCATCTATAGAATAGCTCTTAACAGTGGTACCTGACATTCACAGGAAAGACTATGTTTGTCTGTTTACATAGAGTCAGTACTGAAACTTTCCTGAGCTGATAGTGCTGGACTGTGTGCTATGACCAAGGAAGATCACATCAGCTCTCCAAGCCTTTTTAAAATATAAGTAGACCAGAGTAGAATAATTTCCTTTGGTTTCCTAGCAAAGCTTCTTTCCATAGACTGTCACTAGTGCAGGGGACTTCTGTGCACTTACCTTGGCTGTTTCTACTTCCCACAAAGCTCTTCTTTTCATCTTAGCTCATATCTACATCCTCCAGCTCACAGATTCCTCCTGTAAACACTTTTCTTCCTTGGCACTTTATTATACTTCCCATGGGCCTTTTTTCCTTAGCAGGCTGTAGGTGCAGGAAGTCTGATGAGATGGGTGAGGGAAGGTGGGCAGGCTTGTGAATTGGGAAAAAGAGGACAGCAGGAAAAGACAATTTTTGTTGTTATTGTTGCTGGGTTGTTTTTTTCCCCAAGGAGGGAGGGAGGGAGGGAAGGAAGGAGGGAGGGAAGGAGGGAGGGAGGGAGGGAGGGAGAGGAGGGAGGGGAAGAGGAAGAGGGAGAGGGAGAGAGAATATGCCCGTGGCAAACAGGAAGACAGGAAACTGATACAAACTACAAAAAGAAATGAGCCATAAGAACTCCTCCTTTTCCCCATTCAGTTCCTTTTCATTTTTCCTTAGTAAACCTATGCTTACTCTTCCTTTTTTTTAAATGAGCACAGACATGAAAATTGAACGATTAATATTCATTCTTGACCTCAAAAGAAGAGTATCTACTATGTTTTCTGACAAATTGTGAAGAACTAAATTCAGAAAGATTGTTTTACCTATGTCTTATATAGACAGCAAAATATAACTGAATGTTAACAATCTGTCAAGCATGTGTCAGGTGTTTTACACGTATCATCGCCTCATTTACTTCCATAGCAACTCTATGCATATGCTTGTTATGCCCACTTTATAGGTTAGAACGCTGATGTTCACAGAGGCTACAGAACTTGAATAAGATTTCACAGGTAATATGTAACTAACTGCTAGCACCATGTGTCACAATCACTATGTTTATTTTCTGCACAATAAGATTTGCATAATAGGCATAATTATTTTTTATTTTTTAATTTATTCTTGTTACATCTCTATGGTTATCCCATCCCTTGTATCCTCCCATTCTCCCCTCCCTCCCATTTTCCCCATATTCCCCTCCCCTATGACTGTTCTTCAGAGGGATTACCTCCCTCTGTATATGCTCATAGGGTATCAAGTCTCTTCTCGGTGACCTGCTGTCCTTCCTCTGAGTGCCACTAGGTCTCCCCCGCCAGGGGACATAGTCAAATGTGAGGCACCAGAGTACATGAGAAAGTCAAATCCCTCTCTCCACTCAAGTGTGGAGACTGTCCTGTCCATGGGCTAGATCAGGGTAGGGGTTTAAATTTTACCGCCTGTATTGTCCTTGGCTAGTAACAGGCATAATTTTTACAAATAACCGTAGGATTTACTAAATAAAATTCTCTTTTTAACCTTGTTGTGCAGTTAGAAAGAGGAAAGGGAAGGGCTCGAGAGACTGTGTGGTGGTTAAGAGCACCTTGTAGTGGTCTTATGTTTGGTTCCTGACACTCACATACCATTCTACAACCATCTGTACCTCTCATTCCAGGGCATCTGACCGCTTCTTATGGTTTCTGTAGGTATGCGTTAATTAAGTTGTGTTGGGCTGCATCCATGGCTTCTCTGAGCTGGATGCTGTCTCTGTGCTGAGGGTTGGCCAAGCCTGGTGGTGATTGTTCTCAGCACTGGAGACACTAATAAACACACCATTCTGGATGAGCGTGCATGCTTTACCACAATCTCCCTGTTGTCCTGCTCTTAGATAGGATTTCTAAACACGCGAGCAAGTTTGAAGGATCTAGTTAAGTAACTTAACTTCCTATCCCTCACACTCCCAGGGTGTAACTGGAAATAATATTATTGACATGCTACAAAACTTACATTTCTCCTTAAACTGTTCTGTTTTGCCCCCACAGGAAGCATCTAATAAAGATCATCTTTGCAGTTATAATTATTAGTATTATCAATAAGGTCTTAATATATAAACATCTGTAAGTGAGAATTTTGGGCTGGGCCCATTCTGGAATGTTCCTTCTGAATTAACAATTTTGTTGGACTTAGCAGATGTTAGAAACCAAAAAAAAAAAAAGGAAGAACCGAAGAAATGGGGCATTGAAATCAGTAATAAAGAATTAGAAATAAAGAATACTCTTCTTGGTCTACCACGAGTTACTCTTAGGCACATCAGTTCTTATGTAAAATGACACTTTTTAAATCATTTATTTTTATTGCTACTGCAAGATCCACAATGTAGATAGGTCAGGCCTTTTACAGTTGGGCACTTTGCATACCTAGAAGTTGTTGAAATATTTAGAATATTTATTCTTGCATTATTTAAATTTAACCAGCTTTGTAGTTAGACTGAAAGCATGGAAGTGATAAACACCTCCTCAGCCAGGGTCTGCATGTGACATTGCACCAACTCCCAACTCCTGGCTAGACAGCTGTACCTCCTCATACTGCTGTTTCACAAAAGAGCACATATCTAAATTTTGGTTTGGGTTTTTGTTTTCAAACAAATAGGTTAAAATTCTTTGCACATACTCACATATAGAAAATATGGTACACAAACATGTTTCCAATAAAAATGATGTAAAATTAGTTCAGAATCTGTAAGGAAGTTTGGCTAGGATAATAGCACAATATAAATAGAGCAGGCTGTGGGTAGGTGACAAAGGAAGCCCTATAAGAAAGGTAGTCAGCTCACACAATTGCAGATTTGAGTATAATTTTAGCATCCATTAAGACTACATTGCCAGCAATTTTGAGCTTTATTCTACATTTTCTTCTCTTGGTGAATAGCAGCCAACTCTCTGTGTGTATGAAGGGATAGAGAGGAAGAACAAGCTGTCTAGTGTCTCTCCTTATAGGAACCCTGCCCCCATGACACTATGTGTCAGTAATAATCCCAAGGCCATCATTTTGGGATTAGGATCCCAACATATGATTTCTAAGGAGCACAAACCTTCAACCTCAATGCATACAATCTGCACAACTTTAGGCACACTTCATCTCATTTAGCCCTTAGTCACTACCCAATGAGATAGTCAATTCAATTGATTTTATTTTTCAGAAATAAAGAATCTGTGGTCTTGGGGTGAATTTTTTTCTATAATATTCACACAGCCAGTAAATAATCATTTTAAGCTCTTCTGTGAAGAGCCTTTCTTTCTTTCTTTCTTTCTTTCTTTCTTTCTTTCTTGCTTGCTTGCTTTCTTTCTTTCTATGTTTTTGCTCATTCATTTAACTTTAGCTGTCTGATTGGTCTATTGGCTGGGTGAGTAGGTGAGTGAATAGATGGTTTTGGTATGTTTTTTTTTCTTCAGCAAGTGTTCTGAGTCTTAAGACATTAATTGTCTGCAACTTCCCTTGACAAGAATGTCAAGAGATACCTCATTTTTGCCACAGGTAAAATGAAGGTCATATTCAAGTTTTACTTCTCTTTTCAAATTATTTTGTTTTTATGTGTGAATACTATTAAATTACAGAAACACACATAGCAACACACACACACACACCTTAAATTTAAATTCTATGGACCAAAACATTAATTTTTCTCTGAATTGTTTTTATACTCCCAACGGGCATCAGAATCTTCTAAAACATGCCAATGATTCCAATTAAGGCAATACCGCTTCTTTAGTCTCAGTCCCGACTTACAAATTTGCTCCACAAAGGAAAGGTGTCCAGTAGTACTCTCATGACCTCGAGTAAAATAATGACCTAAGAAACCGTGCAGGCTAAGCAGCTTGGCATTGTGTGACTGTCTGTGGGAGTTCTTTGTACTTATTCAAGAGTTTCTGGAGAGAACACAAAGAAAATGAGAGAGAGCTAGAATAACTGAGGAAGACCAGCACTCAGAGCAGGTCTCCCAGCCAATCGCTCAACATGGAGAATGGCCTCTGCTTGTCAGTGTATCCCTCAGAATACTGACCTGCTGTGTTGATTCCACTCAATCTGCCACGCTGAGTGGAATACTTGAGCACATGTTTATCATTAGTCGACAATATCTACATGATGCAAATAAGTTCTGAAATGAAACCTGCTCACCCCTTGCAGAAATTGAGTGGGCTTTGTGAGACCAGACGTTTTAATGTGGCGCCCCTGGATCTCAAGGAGAGGCAGAAAATCAATTCCACTTCAAAGCGTGAAACTTTTGTTTTTATCACTTCTTAATTCTTTTTAAAAGCAATTTTAAAAATGTATTTCCACACTTTATCCACTTTAAACGAAGACCAATACACATACCAGTCAGAGCCTCCTCCCTGTTCTCCTCCCGGTTCACCCTCCCTTCCCCTCCCTTCTCCCTCCTCTCCTACTCCTAAGACAAAGGAAGCCTGCTTCTTTATTCTCACCCCAACACATCAAGTTGGCTCAGTACTGAGTACATCCTCTTCCACAGAGGCCTGGCCAGGCAGCCCCGCCAAAAGGAAGTGATAAAAAATCGCGCATCAGAGCCTATGACAGAGATAACCCCTGCTAACCTTACTAGGGGACCCACATGAAGACCAAGCTACCCATCGGATACATCTGTGCAGGAGGCCTAGATCCAGTCCATGCATGCTCCTTAGTTGGTGTTTCAGTCTCTGCAAGCACCTATCCCCCTCACCCCCGGGCCAGGGCCAAGAGTAGTTTGGCTCTGTTAATTGTCTTTTGAAGCTTCTCTCCCCTCCAGGTCCTTCCATCCTCCCCTACACACACACACACACACACACACACACACACACACACACACACACA
>OU015753.1:78845354-78872088 GCA_907169655.1 Acomys percivali
GTGTGTGTGTGTGTGTGTGTGTGTGTGTGTGTGTGTGTGTGTGTGTGTGTTTGGGCATAGACCTTAAGGACAAGGCCTGGGAGTAAGTTTGAGCTACTCTGGGAGTCCAAAATTTCATTGTCTTAGGAAAAGGCATATATAAGATATTGATGGATTAAAACTCTTATTTTCTTCGAAGGGTAGCTCAGGAACCTAGACAAGATGACGAATCATTTCTGAGAGGCACTAGACAGGATTACAATTCAAAAAGTCACCAGGTGTGGTAACGCACACCTTTAATGCCAACACTTGAGAGGCAGAATCAGGCAGATCTCTGGGAATTCAAGGTCAGCCTGGTCTTCAACAGCCAAGCACGGCCAAGGCTACACAAAGAGACCCTGTCTCTAAAAACGAACGATGATGATAAGGTCAAAGTTTGGATCACAGTGATGCTGGAATGTAAGAAATCTTACTGTAAAAGTTAACAGTCTTGTTTGGAGATTCCAAGAGTTTGTCTGGGGAAATGATTAAAGCCATACCAACAACTATTTATATTCAAGCCAAGTCATTGCTATTAGAAGTGAAATACCTGTCTAAGAAAGAAATAGTTCAGCAACTTTCACAGCAAATATGAACTGTTTTTGCAGTTCTGGCTTTTCAAACTGCTATGAAAAGGGGATTTAGGATATCCTATGATGGCATATATGTTCTTTGTGTCTTGAGGAATTATGTAAGCCCCATAACCAAGGAACTGGGTTTATCTTTCACAGGTTCTTGGTCTTCTTGATAGAGGAATTTTTAAACAGAGTCAAAGCTTAATTATTACAGTTTTAGAGAAAAACCACAGAACAGGCAAGCCATGATGAATATGGAAAAGTATAGAGGAAATTATGTCCTTTGAGTTAAGATCAGCAATAGAGGTCTGTATGCAAGCCGATTGATAACAGAAAGACCATGGTTTCAGGGTTTTGGTTGGCATTCAAAGAAGAAATATAAAAGGAAAAGATTCATTTTCAAATATGAGTTCAGAAAAAATAGACAGGTTTAGCAATGACTCTCTTCAAACAACTGCCTGTAGGGAATATTCTGAGATGAATATAAACATCATCTCTTCAGGAGACAACTCTTCCTCCCATCTTCTTAGCACATTGTCGGGTGAATCAACTTTCTTGGGGAGTGGTCTCCTAGCCAGATGATCATTCTGGCCTAGCTGCATTAACTCTTATAGGAGGGGACAGTAGTATGCAATATTCTAATCTTCAGGGCATATCAGAATGTCATTTCTCTACATAGGTAGGGACAGCAGTAGAATTCATATTCCATTCTTTTGACCAGCAGCAAGCAGATTCCCCTCCTCCACCCCCCACCCCTAACATCTCCATATTTTTTATGATAATTGTGAGGTCAGATCCAAATCTGATCATGAGAGGACTTGTTCATCTTCACTGGCCTTTAAACTTGCTAATGCCTGTCTACCTCCCTAATACAGTGATGGAAAGCTCAGTTCTTTCTAATCATGAGAAATGAAGACAAGATGCATTGTCTTTTCTCTCTTTTCTTTCCTTTTTTTCTGTATGTCTCTGAGGTTTTATTGTTACTTACAGGGTTATTTTTAATTCACTAGTATAGAATTTTGTATATAGATGCAAAATAAGTTTAAACTTAGATACATTGTTATAGAATTCAAATTTAAGATTATTCTTTACCCAAAACAAAAGAAAAATGGGAAACCACAAGCATTGATTGTCTTTTCTAACAAAGAGTTAAATAACACAAGAGGCTATCCACTGTTTGAAAAAGACACCATTTAGTAAAAATCCCCATTAAGTCATCAGTTTCTGAAATCAAAATATGTGCTGAGATTTTATCTCTTTTTTGAAACTATACCATTCTGTATCAGCTCATGGTGCCAAAAGGTAAGGCTGAGCTCTGACCATGTAAGTGAGGCATGAGGTCCTTGCATTACTTATAAAACCCAAGCCGATTTGCTGCTAGATGAATTGCTTGACTGGATTTTCACAGCTTTGCCTTTTTATAGAAGTAAAACTTATAGCCTTAGAAAAATACTTCTGAGTGTGTGGTCATTTTCCTGAGACCTCAGACCCATTTCTCTATGTCCCCATTGTAACCAAGGGCAAAGTGAAACCACTTAACTAGGCCATTTTGTGGGTAGAAAGGAGTTTATTTGGGAAAACAAACTGCCTAGCTGTCTCAGAGAATGTAGAACATCAGGCTTGCCAGTTTTATTGGGAAGACAGTGGTAGCAGGAGGAGATACATGGGCCACAACAGTCTGATAGTTAGAATGGAGTCTTTGATCTGTTGTAGGCTATGTGGGTTAACTAGGAACTAGATACATTTGCCCAAGGTAGTTGACCATTGTAGCTAAATGAGGGATGTGGTGGCTTTCCTGTTAAAGAGAAACTCACTTTACGTAATCCCTGAAGGATGCTGAGTTTAATTTACTGTTTGCCTAATGAAAATCCTTCTGTTTACTAAGTCAGAGTTCTGCCTGGGTGAGGGCAAGGCTTAGTGCATACTGTTAGGATATTGGCAACAGCACTGGCATTGTGGGGGGTCTACTTTGGACCTAACACCTATAACCTTCCCTGTCTATCCACTCTGCCTCAATATCATCACACTTAATTTTATCTTATTTTCTTGCCTCCTTAATCCATTATGTGTTGGTATAACAATACTGCACACTGGGTATTCACAGTGAAAAGAAATTTGTTGGGTGGGTCATACCTCTCAAGTCTAGTGTCTAATGAGGACCTTCTGACTATTTGGAAGCTATTTCTCTACTCTTGGTAAACTTGCAGAATTAGGGTCCTGGACTGTCATGGTCATCAAAGCCATCCAGAGACAGTGGATTCCAAATTCTGTGTCTCACACTCAAGAAGAAAAAGAACAATAAATAAGCAGAGGGATCATAGATTTATCTAGGGAACATGCAAAAACAATCCTGAGAGTGGAGCAGGTTCTAAGGGATTCTGATGTGCTGCCCTGCCTAGTGGTCTTCTGCTGGACTTACAGTGAGAATTAAGTGGAGACTGAGGTCAGCTATATTGGGATTGCACCTTTTGTTTCTTTGTTATGGTAGTATTTGGGAATGAACCTAGGGCTTTGTGCAAGCTCATCAACCATTTTTCCATGGAGCTGTCTCCAAGGTCTGGATGGACATTTTTGAGTGAATCATGGCTGATCCAGTAAACAGTCCACATATTCTACTATGCATGCTCCCTGAATCCAACCTCAAACCAGAGTTATCCATGCAGGACATGAGATTAGCACATAGTCCACGGTGGGCCCTGCCCTTGTTGCTAACTAGTCTTCATCACATGGGGAAAGGGGAAACAAGTTGCAAGAAAGGTCTGAATTGGCCTTCTTGTACTGGTGTTAATCTCCCCAGCAGGGTAGAATTCTTATAACACAAGCACTTCTGAAAGCCCTCATTTCTTAACACGATTACAATGCTAGATAAGTTTCACCGAGTTGAAAGGAACAAACCTTTAAAACATAACACTTACTTGACACACAGATAATTTATTCCTTGATTTGAATACTCAGGTTGACCATGTTTCCACTTAACGCTGCAGAAAAACAGCCTGTATGTATGACCATCTTTAGGTCTTGGACAGAGCTTAAACAACTGCCTTGCAAAGGCAGTGACTTTTGAAAGGCCTTAACGAACATGTACTATTTCATCTGCCGAGAAAGGAATTGCTGCATAGAAAAATAAGAGTCAAAAGCCCGGAGGAGCAAAGGCCTGGCTCAGCTCTGAGCCTCTATTTTATAGCTAAAGAAATGTTCCCTGGAGTGTATCTTTAAAGGGCCCAGCTTTTGTGTTGTTGGACTTGGCTCTTTAGTGTCTGGAGAGCAGTAGATGATTTTCAAAAAAGTCAGTATCATTTATCAAAAAATGCTACCTATAAACTGGAAAAAAAGAGAGAGAGAGAAATAAGAAAAACAGAAAAGATAGTTTGAATGAGAATGTCCCACAGAGGCCAGAGGCTCATGGATTTGAATACTTGGTTAAAGGAGATATAAACCTGTTTTTTAGGATCCCAAATGTGGGATTGGAACAGTCTTGTGAGAGAACAGGTGAGGTTAATCCACCTGAAGACCAACCACCTTGTGCGGGAGATTGAGTGTTGTCAGCTGTAAAGATCCCATGAACAGACTCTGGGAGGAGATATATAAATGAGCCCAGAACTGGAGGTGGGGCTTTTTGGAGACTTGGGATAGTTTTGGCTGTTCATCACTCCACTTCAAGACGCTCCTAGAGAGAACTGTTTGAGGGAAGGCTTTGGGCCTCCAGCTCCTGCTGAGGTTCCAGGTTCTGGTTACTCCAGGTTCCAGCAGAAGAAATCCTGCTGATCATGCCAGGAGAATCGCTCCTCGGAACTGATATCCTTACAGTTTTGTTATTATGTTCCTTAATCCTCTTTTCCTATTATTTTGGTTAGTCAGGTTATAAGTGACGTATGCTCTGTTAATAAGTTGTAATAAAATATGTTAGTTTAAAAAATCGAGCCTAACCAACCAAGGACAATATGTGCAGTCATCATCAAACCCCTACCCAGACCTAGCCAAGGGACAGGATATTCTCCACAGTTAAGTGAAGACTGAGGACTGACTTTCACACGAACTCTGATGCCCCATATTTGGCCATGTCTGCTTGATGGGGAGGCCAATGGCACTCGGAGGAAGGATAGCAGACTACCAAGAAGAAACTTGATACCCTAGCATCATATTCAAGGGGAGGAGGTCTCCATCAGTCACAGTCATAGGGAAGGGGAATGGGGTGAAAGCAGGAGGGGAGGGAGGAATGGGAAGATGCACGGGATGGGATAGCAATTGAGATGTAATATGAATGATTTTATTTTTCAATAAAAAAGAAAAAATGTAAAAAAAAAATCAAGTCTACTTGGTTACCAAGTAATGGCACTATTTGAAAGAATTAGGAGGTGTGGCCTTTATGGAGAAAATGTGTCACTGAGGATGGGCATTAAGGTTTCAAAAAGCCCATGCCAAACACACTCTCTTTTTTCCTGCTGCTTGCAGCTCCAGATGTAGAAGTCTCAGCTACTTCTCCAGCACATCTGCATACAAGCCACTATGTTCCCTGCCACGATGACACTGCACTAGTTTCCCGAGTTGTAAGCCAACCCTAGTTAAATGCTTTCTTTATAAGAGTTGTCATGGTCATGGTGTCTCTTCACAGCAATGGAACACTTATGAAGACAACCAATTAAGCAGATATTCAAATAACAGCAGAAGTGATATTTTAGGAAGAAATAATTTGAATATTTTTCATGTAAGTACTGAAAATCTCTATTGCTAACCAGAAGCCTATACCTTTTGTTAAACATGCATTATTTTGAGTTTCCATTTGGCTCCTGTGTTTAAACTTAAAGTAATTATGAACATCAATGGGTTCTCCTCTCTTTCAACATTTTTTACACATCTGTCTGTGCTACATCTACGTTTCTATAATCTGGGGACACCAATAAAAATCACCATGTGATTAACTTAGTGTCTATAGAAATTGATATAATTATCTTCTTGGCATCAGTCTTCTTATTACAGACTCCTGGCATGATATACCCTCAGTCACATTTACAAGAAATATATTATTTGAGTTTTGCCACAGTAAAGAATTTATTAATTGGGTACAATATAAAGCATTTGACTTGCCAAAGAAATTCTAGGCAATTAGACTCTGTCTAGGGCCTGTTAAGAATGGAAACAGGACATCTGCTCCTGCCTATCCTACAACCTCAGCAGGCTTCTTTTTCATCATCAACATCTGTCAGGGCAGCAACAGCCAGAACAACCTGAAGAAACAGGCCAGAAAAACTAAGTAGTGAGGGTAAGAGACTGTTTCAGATGGCTTAATTATTATTTAAGACAAGTTGGATCAACTCGAGGGCTGGCAACTAGCCACAAATGTTATCTAGAGTCAGGAAAGACACTGAAGGTAACATAGACACTGGACCAGCTTTTGAGGTCTGGGACTTGGTCAGTCAAGTCAGAAGTCACCATAGCCCCAAGCCCTTAGAGGGTTTCTCAAATACACAGACCTAGGAAGGAAACAGATGCTTCTCAGTCAAGTGACATTTAAATAGAAGGAGGAAATGGAGATGTAAATTGTGCCCTGGCCATCTATATTCTGGGGAGAGGAAATAGGAAGTGTAATTAGGTAAGTGCTTGGTGAGAAGCAGATGGCAAACAGTGCTGAAGCACACTGAAGGAAATGGGGAATGGGAGCTGATGAGCTCAGACAAGTTCTTGAGCAGAGAAGACTCAAAGGATCAGAGACCAGGCTTTTGACTGCTGGGCACACTGGGAAAGGGCATGATCAGAGTGTTTTAAAAGAGCCACACTGCTTGCAGTGGAAAGTAGATCTCATGAGTTTAGGGCAGATGCAGGTGACCTGGAGAAAGAGCCTCACAGTAATCCAGGAGTTGATGGGGTCTTGGTGGAAACCGAAAGCAATGGAGACACGTGTCATGATATATAATTGATAAAACTTGCTGAAGGCGATTGAGTGTGAGGAAGGAAGGAAAAATGACTTTGGGATTTTGCTAAGAACAATTGATATGCTAAGGGTTGCCACTCAATATAATGTGATGAGGACTGTAGAAAGATCTGGAAGCAACGTCAAGGATGGTGTCAGGGGTCTTTTGAAGTGTGAAGTTTGAGATGCCTGCCTCACATCAGATGTAGACATCAGGTTGTTGCTGGACATAAAGACTGAACTTCAACTGGGAGCTCTAAGGTTGAGTTGTGAGGTTTAGGATCTGTATCATTTAAAATATGAAATTATATTGAGATTATATAGGAGGCAAGAATAGGTCGAGAAGAGGACTGTCGCTAGGGGTGAGGTTCAGGACATTTCAAAACATGAGATTGAAAAAAAATAAGAAGAGCCCATGTGAGACAGGAGAAACAAATGCTGAATGAGACAGGAAAGAGGTGTTTTAACATCCACCTAAAGAAAGAGAGCTTAGATGAGAGAAGCTAATTAAAGCTAACTTTGATTATACAGATCAGGCAATTGGAGGACTAAAAGTAATTGTTAGAATGGTGGACAATCAGTCAGATGGTCTTGAGAAGAGAGTGTTTGGTGGGATGGAGAAGGAAAGCTCAGAGAGAAAACGAAAATAGATAAGGTAAGAATAGACAACTTTCCTTGGAGTGTTGCTTAGAATGGAGAAAAATATGGAAGAGATATGAAAAGAGGGCGATATCATCCAGTATGGCTCATATAATCCAGTAGAGGATAACATGAGGTGCTGTGAGAAGGGCGTGGCACGGGTGTGGTGCTATGAGTGGGCGTGGTGCCGAGATGAGTGTGGTGCTGTGGGAGGGGTGTGGTGCTGTGAGAAGGACATGGTGCCAAGATGGGGTGGAGCTTCTAGACGGCTGTGGTGCCAAGATGGGAGGGGCCGTGGTGAGGGTCATGATGCTGTGAGAGGGGCATGTTGCTGAGATGGGTGTGGTGCTGTGAAAGAGAAAGTGCTTTATTAAGTGGAGCTCGGTATATTCTGGAGTAATCTATAACCTTGGTGAGCAAAGAGCCTTTTCAATGTATAGTTACTCTGGATGCTTCCCCCTGAATCTTCCTTCACCTTTATCAGCAGTTTATAAGTCCTATCTATCAAACTCAAGTTTCTAAGAGGCCCTGCTATTTCTTCCCTCCTTTCTGTGGCTATTTGTTGTCCTTGTTACTGTTGTTAGAGCATTAGTAGGTTGTAACTCACATTGAATATCATTATAAACCCTTCCTCCTCCATGCAAATATTGCCACCAGCATCATGGTAGAATATGAAGAAATGAGAATGAACATTCTGAACAATTTGAGCAATGGCATATTTAAATTCTATTCTTTGGGTTTTATCATCAGTTAGATTTTATTTATTTATTTATTTATTTTTGAAACAAGGTTTTTCTGTGTGTGTCCCTGGCTGGCCTGGACTCACTATGTAGACCAGGCTGGCCTTGAACTCACAGGGATTCACCTGTCTCTGCCTCTGGAGTGCTGGGATTAAAGGCATGCACCACTACGCCTGGCCTAGATTTGATCTTTTAAGGGTATTGATGGCTGACAGAATCTCTAGAAAAGCTAAGGAAAAAATGCCTGAAATGTGACCATAATTATGCTGCACACTGAGGGCACTCTCCCCCCTCGTCCTGTTGTTAGAGCACATCCCAGGGCCACTGCCAACCCAAGCTATGCTCTCTTCCTCATGTCCCTACTCCCCATGAGGGGATTCTCAACTAGCCAGCAGCTGGGTTATCATGTCTTTTTAGCAAATCTTGTGTCAGCAGTAATGAACATAAAAGCAAGTAGCTAATATTTCCACTGTTTGTATCTTGAGATTGGAGTTGGCCTCCTTTCTGATTGCTACCCTAGCCCCATCAGCTTTCCCTCAGTAACACTGGCATTTACCCTATGAAACAACACATGGAGTCTATGTGTTGTTGTTGTGTAACATCTTGGTAAAACTTTGAATGTCTGAAGTTCTAAGTCTGTCCCTTTATGCTCCCAGAATCCCTTAGGAGAATAAGTTCCACACACGCCATGTTCATGTCAGCTATGAAACGGAGCCCAAAGACTTTGAACAGTTGAAGCATTGTGCCATCGAGGAATGTGAGAATGCATTTAATAGTGCAAAGAGAGGTGGCTTAATGGGCAGGTGAACAAGAATGGAGTCTGACTTTTGTGAGAGACTGCTATGAATCTCAGGTGCAGTCAGACAGCTTTCACTTTCATCATAGCAACCCTACATATTCAATATTATGAGAATGACTAAATGAACTTAATTTAATCATTCACCTAATATATGATGGAGATAAAATGGAAACCTAAGAATTCTATTCTCTCTCTCTCTCTCTCTCTCTCTCTCTCTCTCTCTCTCTCTCTCTCTCTCTCAGGGTCTCATCTAACCCAGGCTGAAGAAGTTGGTTTTGACATCTTCCACCTCTGAAGTGCTGGGGCTTTCGACACATGCCACAACATCTAAATCAGAAACTCCCTTGGGAATCCCATGGGTAGGAAAACTGTCTGACTCTCTGTGCTGCTTAGAATGAGAATGGCCTGTATAGGCTCCTATATTTGGATGTTTCGTTCTCAGTTGGTGGAACCACTTAGGAAAGATTAGGAGGTGTCGCCTTTTTGAAGGAGGTATGTTTCTAGGGATGGGCTTTATGGTTTCAAAGCCTCCCCTCCACTCTCTCTCACTCTCTGCTCCCTCACCTGCCTGAAAATCAAGATGCTAGCTCTTAGCTACTGCTCCAGCCCTATGTCTACCTGCCTGCTGTCATGCTTCTCACTATGATGGTCATAGACTAATCCTCTGAAACTGTAAGCCAGCCCCTAGTCGTGTGTGTGTGTGTGTGTGTGTGTGTGTGTGTGTGTGTGTCTGTGTGTGTGTGTCTGTGTGTTTAATAGATTCTCTCAGTCATGGTGTCTCTTCACAGCAATAGAACAGTAACTAAGACACTCTCTACCCAACATCTCATTATTCCATACACATTCCATCTGCCCCTCACTATTTCAATTCAATCCAATTTTAATATCATTAGTGTTATGTGTAAGATCTTGGTAAGAAACTGTGGCTTATAAATCATAATTTAAAAACCAATAAAACAGCTACAAATAGCTACCACTGACGATAATGATCTATAAGTATCTAGGCTACGTTTTAGACTCTGGCCTCTACTACATGTGAGCTGCAGTTCTTGACTCCCTTACATTTTCATCCCTTCTAGATCTCACCATTTTGTCCTCAACATCTTGGTATGATGTGTTAGTGTAGAAGAATTTTAATCCAGCAGCATTGCTGCTCTGGCAAGGGATCACGTCCAAAGACTTTCTAGGTGTCTGTGATCTGGCTGGAATGACACACCTTTAATCCCTCTGGCTGGAATATAGACACAAACTTAGTATACACTTTTAATTCCAAACAGTGAAGGTAAAGTTAGTTTGTAAAAGGAAGCACCCATGTTTGAAAGTGATGTCTAATTGAGGGGCAGGCAAAGTGACACATCAGAGAAAGATTTGCCAAAATGAGTCAGAGAACGTTATGCCCAGCTCTCATGAGAACAGACAAGAAAGAGAAGCTACTTAAGAGCAGTACAGTAGAGAAAGAAGTATAGTACAGTAGAGAGTTCAGAAGAGAAGACAGTACAGTTGAGGTGAATTCAGCCAGCTAATTCAGAGTTCAGCTGAGAGAGTGCAGTGCAGTAGAGTTGAATTCCTTCATGAGTTTATGCAGAGCCAGTTGAAGCCAGAGAGTAAGAAGGAGCCAGACAATTAGAGCAAATTGTCAGAGTTAGTTTGAGGCCAAGCAGAGCTATTCAGTGAGAAACTGAGAGAAGCCAGATTGAGTAAGTCAGCTTGTCAGAGTTTGAGCCAGAACAGCTGAGTTGGAGCAGCCAGCCAGAGTGCAGAAAGAACTAGAAAGGGTGAGCTTATTTAGCAGTAAGATTCTGTTACTTTTACAGGTTAGTCCTGCCATCTGACAGTTCTAAACACTTAATATTTTGTACTTTCTTTCTGGCACACGCTGACCTCCTAAACACAATAGTTTGCATTTCTGTTTGCATTCTGTCCAGTTTCACTCCTGTCCAGTCAATCCAAATCTTGTCCTGCTCTAACTCACCTTGTATATTCAGGAACCCCCATCTCAGTGGGACAGATGATTTTTGGACATGGTGTAAGGCTCTCTTGAATAGAATCCACAAATAAAATTCAAGGTAAACAAAGAACTTTTGATCGTTGATAGGATTATTAATAATCTGTGAACAGCCTGAGTCTCTTCTTTCTGTTTTCTCTGCAAACTTCGAATGCTCAAGAAAATGAATTCTACTGAGATGTGTGTGGCTGTTCTATTGCATGTTTGCCTCATCTGATTTGTTCTACACTGCAATTATGGGCTATTCAAGCATTTAGGCTAAGTATATCTGAGGGTTGAGAGTCAGCAATGAGCAGTAAGTACAGTTCTTTCAGGCACTCTTACCCACACAGTTAAATACTAATTTGATCACTCTGGCCTCTTTGAGAGCCACTTAATTTATAATCAACCTACCATTGCCTGTTTTTCTGCAAACCTCAAGATGCTTGGGCAGTAAAAAAAATGGAGTGAAGACTTAACCAATTTTCTGACTATCTGAATGCTGACCATCAAGCTATGTAATTTAAAACTTTGTATTTTGATGAACTTTAGCTGTTTCCTGGATTATTTGATTTAGATGGCCACTTCAAACAAGTTCATTCAATAAATAATATATAATTATTTAATGTAAGTTCTAAAAACATTTTAATTCCATAAACATACTTGCTTCTGATGTTATTTCTATTTGCACCCAAGGGACAGTCACTGTTCTGTCACACAACTGATGCCAATCACTGAGTGTTTTTGTCACTTTTGAGGGTACCTTCCTTTGTCCAGAATTAATATGATGCTTCTGTCAATGCTCTGGGAGATTAAAAAAATAGGATTCTTTGTTGTGTCTAAGATTTGGAGATTTGTACAACTTTTTCCTAGCCCCCAGAACATCAAAGATCTCTCTTCTCAGACCTTGTATAGGTGAGCTGCTACCAAAAGACTAATTGGCATGATACCCTCTGCTGATGAGAAAGAATGAGTTACATCAGTGGCCCTCTGGGATTTTGCTTCAGGTGAATTCAGCATAGACCACGGCTATTTCATGGCATTTTCTTTAGGTAAGGAGAGTGCTGTAAAGTCAAAAGCACAAGGAGCAAGTTGGTCTTATTGAAAAAAAAGTTATAAATTTAAGGACTTAAATGCAGAATAGAGCTTCTAATTTTACAGATTATTCCAAATTTTCTGTAAACTTCATGACACTTAATGCCATTTTCATATTTCTTTCTGACTGTGTGGAATTATCATTTGTCGGTTGGTCCTTTGTGTATTCATAAGCAAGTTTATAATTAAACAGTATACATTCTACATTTTTATCTACAAGCCAAAATACAATTTGATCACATATAAGTCTTTTTTCTCTTTAATTATAGGAAGACATATTTATTTTAATAAATAAGACTGGAGAGAGTGCTCAGTGGTTAAATTCACTTGTTGCTTTTCCAGAGGACAAAGGTTCAATTCTCAGCCCTCACATAGTGACTCACTACCAACTGTAAACCCCAATTTCTAGGGATCTGTCACCCTGTTTTTGACCTCTTCAGGCACTGCATGCACGTAGTACACAGAGATACAAGCTGGAAAAAAATCCCGTAAAATAAAAACAAATACATAAAATATCAAATAAGTAATAAAAACAGAATTAATTGCTTACATCAACTCTCTCCATGCACTCTACAATATCAACGACACTCGTGCCTTTTAGAATGAAAACATGAGTAGAATTTAAGATAACACCTATATGGCCAGTTTCATATCCCACAATGCTTGCTCAGAGGAACCTCTCAAAACCCAGCACTAATGATAATACAGCTGACGTGTTTGTTCAGTCACTCCTCAAATGCTAGCTACTACCCACTAGTAGGTCCTGAGTTTGTGACCGAGGTCATGGACACGGTCCACTCAGTGACACAGATAAGCCTAAGCCACATTCTTGGATTGAGTAGACCAGTGTGTAATGGAGAAGTCAGATAAATAATAATTGCACATAAATGCCAAGCTAGGAGCGAGCTGCTTGTGCACAAAGCTTCGTATTGTAGAAGGAATGAGTATGGATTGCACAGATCTGAAAGGGGGTCATAGAGCAAGGGACTTTGGGATTTAGCTGTTCTGCAGGAAATTTTCCAGTTACCAGAGTCACTAAAAAGGCCCTTGAGCGAAAGGAAAGGTCACTGGGTAACATTTATTCTCTAGTTCTTAACACTGAGGCTAAGATCTGCACACATCCCTTGCTCTGACATCTCAGGGATAAGTCCACCCTCCTCCCCACGGTTCCAGCTGGAGGCAAGATCAACTACACTGCACCAGTGCATGAGGGTATTCTGTGACTTCCAAAACTAAACTCATTGTACTCCCAGTACCAGGTCACAGGTGACACCACCAGAAGCCCGAGTTTCTCAAGAAACTCAATTTCACAAACGTTTATTCCCACCCTTTTCTCCACTGCTGTCTTAGTTAGGGTTTCTGTTGCTGTCAGGAGACACTATGACCAAGGCAACTCTTATAAAGAAAAACATTTAAACGGGTTGGCTTACAGTTTCGGAGGTTTAGTCCACTATCCTCATGGTGGGAGGCATGGCAGCACACATGCAGACATGGTGCCGGAGAAGGAGCTGCGAGTTACTCCATTATCATCCTGGTGGGAAGCATGGCAGTGTCCAGGCAGACATAGCACTGGGGAAAGAGCTGGAAGCGCTGCATTTTGATCCACAGGCAGAAAGGAAGAAGACTGTGTTCCACACTGGTCAGAGCTTAAACAAATGAGACCTCAAAGCCGCCTCCCCCCCCCACCCAAGACACACTTCTTCCCACAAGGCCACACCTACCCCCAATAAGGCCACACCTACTTCAGTAAGGCCACATCCATTCCAACAAGGCCACACCTCCTAATAGTGTCACTCCCCATGTGTCAAGCACTCAAACACTTGAGTCTATGGGCAGGTGGTGGGGCATACTTATTTAAACCCCTACACCATCTGACACCACCTCCCACGTCTGTGGCCACTAGCACTGGCTTCCTGCTACCAGAAATGCCCATGTCCCCTAACCTCTTCACAGAGCATTTCCTGGAGACTTTTGTTTTAATCTGGCACATAAGGATTAGAACTTTTTTTTTTTTGGTCCTACAACCAAATGTCCACAAATGTCTGGAGACAGAGGTAATGTTCTGATCCCACATGCTATTTCCAAGCTCTCGCTGCTCTTTCCCTTTCAAAACATTCACATCTTTTGAAACTCCTTGTCACATTTCACCATCTGTGCTCCCTGCTGAACCACAGGCAAACCTTTGGGTCAATGTCCTTTGGGTCAGTCACTTGTGTCATTTGTATTATCAACTTCTAAATACAACCATGTGATCCAACTAAGATGTCAGCTCCCAGTCCATCTGTTTCCCCAGTGTCTACAGTTCCATCCATTCCTCTCCATGACCCACTCATGTCATGCCCAGATCACATCACCCTACATCATCTCCAAATTTTGATTTCAAACATTTCATTCTGTCATCTTCTCTTCTTTGAACCTGCTTGTCCCAATATGACATTAATTTGATTTTCTAGCTCATTAAAGCCTAACAACCTCATGTTCTCCTCTGTCCCTTTATCCAGGCTTCTCAAAAATTCTACCGTGTGACTGTTTTTTTAGTATTGTTTATTTATACTTTGAATATTCATACACATATTCAATGTATGAACTTTCCCCAGATGTTCTAATTCCCTTTCACCTTTATCAATTATTCCTCCATGTCAAAAGCATACATTCTAGCCAAACCCAAGCCACCTAGCATTTGTGTGGTTACACATTGCTAGAGAATGTTTAAACTTTCGGGATCACTTCATAATTACACTTAATGGAGTCACCCGTGAATAACATCTTGCCAAAAAAAAAAAAAAAGGTTAATGTTATACTTTCATCTGTCACTTCTTCCCTTTGGAAACTAGGTTTATTACTTATAATTGCATGTTGTAGCTCTGAATGTGTGCACGGATGTATGAAGGGTGTGTGTTTGTATAGGCACAAGTGGACTTGTATGTAGAGGCAAGAGTGTCAGTTCTCACCTTTCATCTTGCTTGAGTCAGGACCTCCTAGTCATTTTTTGTTGCATTTGATAGATCCACGGATTCTTCTGTTTCTACCTCTCATCTCCCCATGAGAGCACCAGGAATATTGAGCACCTGCTCAAACTATGGCACCAGCCAAGGACAATACTTGCAGTAAACTTCGAATCCTTACCCAGATCTAGCCAATGGACAGGACATTCTCCACAATTGAGTGGAGAGTGGGGACTGACTTTCATACGAACTCTGGTGCCCCATATTTGACCACGTCCCCTTGATGGGGAGGCCTGGTGGCACTCAGAGGAAGGATAGCAGGCTACCAAGGAGAGACTTGATACCCTATGAGCATATACAGGGGGAGGAGGTCCCCCTCAATCACAGTCATAGGGGAGGGGAATAGGGGAAAATGGGAGGGAAGGAGGAATAGGAGGATACAAGGGATGGAATAACAATTGAGATGTACTATGAATAAATTAATAAAATATATTTTAAAAAAAGAAAACTAGCTGAGCATAATCCAGTGGGTGAGGCAGCATGCAGAGTTCCTCTATGGTTTCCTCTTCAGGTTCTTTCCTTGAGTGTCTGTCGTGACTTCCCTTAATGATAGATCATGACCTGGAAATGTAAAATGAAATACTCTCCTTCCTATACAAGTTGTTTTGGTCATGTTATTTGCCATAACGATGGAATGAAACCAGAACAAGCAACAAGTACTACTGAGCCATCTCCACATGCCTATGTATACATTTTAAACCACCAAAAGTATATGTTTGCACATAATTACCCTCATATAATATTCTATATGCCAGTAGTTTGACTTTTCTCAACTCTCCAGAAATAACAAAAATGCAAAGGGTCCTCATCACTAGCCAAAATTTAAGCACTGCAAACTGCAACAGAAGATATATTTAGTACATCATATATTTTCCCTGTTGTGTTTTGTTCTTTTTTCTTTACCACTTTTAACCTTTAATAATATGTTGCCTGGGACAGCCTTTACATATTTGGTTTTATAACACTGAAATCCATAAATGCTTTATTTTTTCCTAGTTCTCCATTCAAAATATGAGACCTGATACTCGCTGTTGTTTCCATGGTTAGGATGAAATGCTCTCTCAAGACTTCATATCATGTTCAAAGTTCTGGCACCAAGCACTTAGATGTTAGCAAAAGACATTTAATTTCCTACTACATGTTAAACATACTGATCTCAGTTGTGCCAGAAGCTGTGGGATAATACAACCTCCTCTAGGAATTTTGCCTTTTTTCCAGATTTGTAATGCTAGCATATTCCAAATTTTGAAGAAAATATTAAAAAGTTTCTATTACATGTCAAGTTGTGTAGTAGTACTGGTAAAGTTCTGGAGTGTATTAAGCATCATACAAAGATCGTGTCTATAATAATCATTACTATTTAGCACACTCTCAGTCCCTGGCTTCACATCACCAAGTATTCACCCATCCATCCGTAAGGATTCTGAGTTTGCTATTACTGATTCCCTTTTTTCCCTTTGCCACAATTTCTCTTCCAAGCAATCTGCTCCAGTCTCCTATAGGCTCCTATGTACATGCACTCCAAAGTTCTCCATAGTTTATCTCCAATAATTGCATTATTTTTCATATTCCCTGCGGCTTTCTGAGAAATTCATCAACTAGTAATTGGGGAAAACCTACCCTGATTTCTCTTTTCATTTTTAAATTTTAATTTATTATAACTTATTCAGATTGCATCTCAGTTATTATCCCCTTGCTTGTATCTTTCCATTCCCACCATCCCTCCCTCTTCTGCCCTATCCGCTCCCCGCCTCTAGACTTCTGACAGAAGGGAACCTCCTTCCCCACCATATGACCACAGCCTATCAGATCTCATCCGGATAGCCTGCTTTCTCTTCCTTTGTGTGCCTACATGGCCTCCTCACCAAGGGGAAGTGAGCAAATTGGGGAGGAGGGGCACTAGAGTTCATGTCAGAGGCAGACCCCACTCTCCCTGCAACCATGGAGAATGAGCTGTCCATTGGTTAGGTCTGAAAGGGTCCTAGGTTTACTGCATGCATTGTCCTTGGTTGGTGCAAAATTTTGTGCAGGTCCCACTGAGTCCAGATCCTCTGGCCTTGATGGTTTTCTTGTGGGGCTCATGAACCTTCTGGGACCATCTACACAGTGAAATACTACTCAGCTACTAAAAAACAAGGAAATGTTGACATTTTCAGGCAAATGGATGGAACTAGAAATGATCAGACTGAGTGAGGTAAGCCAGACCCAGAAAGACATGCATGGTATAAACTCGCTTATAAGTGGATATTAGCCCAACATAGATGCCTTCTGATTTCTCTTTTCAGACTCACCAAAGGCCTTGATGAATGAGCTGAAAGGGCCCCTTTAGAATACAAATAGGAGCCACCAGCCCTCTACTGGTAGACAGTGCTGTGCATTCTCTGAGGCTGAGTTCTCCTCAAAGAAAGTGGAAAATTAGTATTATTTATGAAAATATTTCTACCCAAAGGTAACTAGACATTTTACAGATCCTTGTACACATTGTATCACCGTTGATGGTGAATTCTTCATTGCACCAAAACCAATGCTTGGTACCAATTCCAGTTAATTCTTAAAATTGATGCCAATCTTTATTAAAGGAGAGAGTCACAAAACCATGATGAGTATCAGTTCTTCCTGTCTTGAAAGTGGGTCAAATAGTTTAGAAAAATAGTACATTTTAGAAAAAGAGTACGTTTATTAATGTGCATCATATAGGTATGAGGACTAGCTGTGACCACCTTATGTATGTGACTCACAGAGGGCAAGTAAAATCCACTGAGTTCTCACTTTTAACAGTGTTTTTAATCAATTAATTAATTAACCTTGCATCTAACAGTGTTTTGATTTAAATCATAGCAAAGTAAACCTTAGTTATCAGCTTGGCTGGATTTGGAATTTACCAAGGAACAAGCTTCTGGGCAGACTGGTATGGAATTTTCTGGATTAGGTTAATCGAAGTGGGAAAACCCACCCTTAATGTGTTTTGTTGTATCCAGTGATTTCCCAGGTAAATACAGAGATCCCAAGGAAAGTATTTCAGTCTTTGCCGCTTGCCTTCAGGTCTCACTGGTGAATTCATCTACTGTTGGTGCTGTCCTGCTGCTCCATCCTTCACTGTATCAGGACCACTTTGAGCATCAGTAGCTCTCTAGCTCCTCCAGAGAGGACCTTTGGGTAGATAGGCACTGCTGATGCAACTGTGGCACAGGCTCCTTCCAGCCCCTCCTGCATGAAGACAGCCATTGTTTACTTACCTAGTAAGCCAATCTAATAAATCTCCTTTTAATACAGCTTAATTCTATCTGCACAAAAATTATTTTCAAAAACCCTAAATTTTGTTTTGTTTTGTTTTTAGACAGGGTTTCTCTGGGTAGCCCTGCCTATCATGAAACTTGCTCTGCAGACCATGCTGGCCTCAAATTGACAGAGATCTGTCTGCCTCTGGCTCATGAGTGCTGAGATTAAAGGCGTGTGCCACCACCACACAGCTAAAAGAACTAAATATAAGTTGTGTATCCAGACTAATATACTCCATGAAACAGTAGAGTAAGTGCTTATTGACTGTACAAAATCACCATGGTGCCTTTAGTTTTGAGTATTAAAGGAAAATAAGATTTATCTAACATATTACAAAGATAATACTTTCACTGGAAGTGTATGATTAATTCTGAGTCCACATGTGACTTTTGTATTGCTAAATAACATTTTTAAGTAGTACACCACTTTATGAGATACATAGCCTTCAGCTTTCTTTTTTAATATTTTATAAATTTATTCATATTATATCTCAATTGTTATCCCATCCCTTGTATCCTCCCATTCCTCCCTCCCTCCCGCTTTCCCCCTACTCCCCTCCCATATGTCTGTGACTGAGGGGGACCTCCTCCCCCCCATATATGCTCATAGGGTATCAAGTCTCTTCTTGGTAGCCTGCTATCCTTCCTCTGAGTGCCACCAGGCCTCCCCATAAAGGGGACGTGGTCAAAAATGGGGCACCAGAGTTCATGTGAAAGTCAGTCCCCACTCTCCACTCAATGGTGGAGAATGTCCTGTCCATTGGCTAGATCTGGGTAGGGGTTCGAAGTTTACTGCAAGTATTGTCCTTGGCTGGTGCCATAGTTTGAGCAGGACCCCTGGGCCCAGATCTGCCTGTCATAATGTTCTTCTTGTAGGTTTCTAGGACCCTCTGCATCCTTCTATTTCCCCATTCTCCCATGCTTCTCTTACCTAAAGTCTCAATAGGATGTCATCCCCTCTGACCCATTTTCCTGGTAAGTGAAGACTTTCATGAGATATGCCCCTTGGGCTAGTGTCTAGATATAAGTGAGTATATACCATTTGACTCTTTCTGCTTCTGGGTTAACTCACTGATTATGATCATTTCTAGTTCAATCCATTTGTCCACAAATTTCAGGAATTCCTTGTTTTTAATAGCTGAGTAGTATTCCATGTGTAAATGTACCACAGTTTCTTTATCCATTCTTCTACTGAGGGACACTTATGCTGTTTCCATGTTCTGGCTATTATAAGTTAAGCACCATGTTGCAACTTTTAAAAACTAGAAATGAATCTCCCTCTTTAGTTTGATTACAACTAGCAAACCAGATTATATTTAAATGGCTATCTATAAATGATTCCAGTAATTCTATGTAGTTAATTTAAAAGCATTAAAATATTTGAAGGAAAAACAGTATTATAATATTAATGAATTGCTATATCCTGTGACATCTTTCCACTATGAACAAGAAGTTAGTCTGTGCTATTTAATTGTATTTAAAAACAAAACATTCTTCCTTAACTGTTATTGAAAACATATATACTACAATGAAAACAAAGTAGCCTGTCATTCTTCACTCATTTTATGTCCCAGCCAGCAGAGTGTTCAATGGGTACCTGTGGAGGTGGCAGACAAGTGGGGGGACAGGAGACACAAATAAATGAGGGCAAGTCTGGATTCTGATCAAGCCCCGTTTATTGAAAATTTTCACAGAGTTTTTATAGGCACGGACGCATGGGGATTTGCATAAGCAAGGGTTGCTATGGATACCTAACTCTGGAATGCTCCAACAGGTGTCTACCTTTACAGCTGCTATAATTGCAGAAGATGGAGAAATTCCAGAGAGAAAGGGAAGTTGTAAAAGATCTGGTTAATCAGGAAAAAGTTCCCAGAACTGCTGCTCGCAGGCAGCTGGCCTTTAATCTGATTTTACTGCCTTACTGGAAAAGCTAATTTATAGCCAGAAAGGAGTAGCTCGGGGGTCTTAGAATGACCATGCCCCACAATAAACCACAACAGGTGTCTAACTGCCGAACCACCACAGGGTCAGCTGGTTTCTGGTAAATGACAGACTGCTGGAGAAATAGGAACCTAGGCCTAGGCAATGGAAGAACATTGGCCATATAGGCCATCCCCAACAATTTTATTTAAAGAAAGACAACTTATAGCCATTTTTATTCATATAGAATAACTCTATATCCTATTTTAAGGTAAGTCACTTTTATTTGTTTGTTTTTATTTTCTTGACTGCATCTGCCAACTTAAGTTGGACCTGGAAGTGTGTGACAGAGGGCTGGAGCTTTTTCTATTACATCCATAGAATCTTAATTAGACTGGACTCCTATACCTAAAAACAGACTAACTAGAGAAAAATAAACAAAAGAGTCCTTAACATGTCTAATCCATATGTGCAGAGCACATCCACAGAATGAGTATCTCAGAAAGATGCTTTTAATTTCAAGAATAAATCTTAACAAAAGAAGAATCATAGTGTTTTTTAACATTTTGTTTTTATATTTATGTATATATATATATATATGTATGTATGTATGTATGTATGTATGTATGTATATTCCACATGTGTGTGTGCGCCCTCTGGGACCAGAAGGGACATTAGATAGATACTCAGAGCTGGACATATAAGTGGTTGTAAGATGCCCAGCATGGCACTGTGAAGCCAACTCACGCCGTCTGCAGAGCAGTAAATGCTCTGAAACACTGAACTGGCCATCTTTTCATCCTCCAGAACAGTATGGGTTTTGGAGACATACGGAGAGAAAGGATAATGACTTTGAGACTGTGAACAGCAAACTAGGCATAAGCATGGAAATGGCAAGAAAAACCAAGTTAGTGAAAGTATTTAGTGTAGATGCCTTTGGTACCATCTCCAGATGTAAGGATCTAAGGCTTTTAGCTTAATAATTTTGTGTCCTTTGGGGCAAAAAAAGGAAGAACAGAGAGCATCCACACACCTACACCCACTAAGCTAAATTCTTACTTTAGGGCTACATTTTGTGGTCACCTACAGTAACTGTGTAGAGTTCAACTTGTTTACAAAAAACCTGTAAGGCTGTTAGATAAAATGAAGGATCCCTAGTAACGTGCTAATTTTAGACAACTGAAAAATGGATACACATACACGCACACACACATACACAGACACACACACACAAGTCACTCACACACACACACACAAAATGTGTTCTATACAATGCATCACAGGTATACTCTTGCAATAAATAATACTTATTATTAATATGAAACTCAATTTAAGCTAGGAGCCTACATTCTTTATTTGATAAATGTGATAACTTCATGAAGAATTTTTAAAAATTATTTTGAAAAGAAATCTCAAACAAACATTTTTCCAACCACACCCCAGTTAGTTATAAAAAGAGATGGGTCTCAGAGTCCCTTGAAAATGCACAGCTAACCTATAAAGAGTGTTCTGCACAAATGAAAAAGCCTCAGCACTTCCTCCAGATCAAGACCATTTCCTTGGCTTTTGGTGTATTTCCCATCCTGGCACAAACAGCACAAGTAATTCAGTGCCAGAAAATGTCCATGTTTGAGAACAGTCTGAAATATAAAAATGATGTAGAACTCTTGAGAATAATGCCTCTCCTTCAAAAATCTACAGTTTGTAACCAAAACCAAAGAAACTCATATGGCAGTACCTTCTGAACCACAGTGAAGACAGAAAGCATAGCACGTTCGCGCAAACTCTGTCGGGAGGGTTACATACTGAACCTTACTCATTTGAGGGTGAGGGCATCAGTTAGACTTGAAACATGTAAATCCATGACAATTGGATGACACCTTCACTTGGCCTTATGCTTCCTTTTAGAAACTAAGAAAGGTGCCATTTTTAGGTCAGCTCAGCCTTGAGGGGTCAGAGCTTGGCTAGCAGAAGCAGGACTTTGTTGAATTCCCTCAGCTGGACACTCTTGTGTGATGAGTAAGCCACTCTTGTCACCTTAAGGGACAGCCTTGCCATTTGATGCCGTGCAAAATAAAACCCTGAAAGAAGTACAAGTATGCTACGAGCTGGCCATTTTTTAGATCTTCAATGCTCTTTTAGTTCTAAATTATAAGCCTCTTTGGGATAAAAGTTATTACTCCTAATGTTTGCTTCTGTCAAGCAATCTTGAATCCTTGCTAAAAATATTTTGGTTTTGCTGAAGGTGGTTTGAGCACATTCCAGTCACTTGAAAAAAAAATTACTGTAGTTATGTAAGCACTGGCTTTAAAGTGATGTCTTAGGAACCATTGGCAAAGCTTGATAAGGTTCTAGTAATAACATAAACATTGAATTGACATCTGCATATACTGAAGTGCCTTTCTTTTGCTTCTATGTTGGTTTCTTGGAGTTTGTTTCAAGTTGTAGGTCTCTCAGGGTTTCAGTGACTGACAAATCTTTTCTGAAGGCACTGAACACAGAGGATTGCCCTGTATTGCACATGGTAAATCTAATTTTCATTCACTTCTTGTGTATAATGGCTTCCTCAAGATGGACAGTGAGACATGTTGCTTAGTAGAAAATGTTCTCTCTTTTCCTTGGAATACTTTGTAAATGTGGAATTGGAGAGGTAGTATAAAAGAAGAGACCAGAAGCTTCCAAAACAACCCACCCTAACAGGAAAAAGCAAAGCTGGAGGCTAAGTGTTAGACAAGCAGAAAAAACAGAATGTCTTAATGTTAAAACATCCTTCCTGGACAATGGTTTGGGAGTTTTTGTATTTAATTTCTGAAGTTTGTTTTGTCTTGATGTATTTTATTTTATTTCTATGATGGTGGGGAAAGTTTTACTTTTTCATATCTGTGGCATCTTGGGTATTTGAACGCCATCTTTGTGTATATATTTACTTTCCTTCCAGGCAGAGGAATAGCAAGTTGTCTCTTATTTTCTTTATCATGGTGTACAAGAGGTACACTCACTCAAGTACATGGTGCATTAGAGATATCTCTAGTACTCAAGTGTTTACAAGCATCCATTTCACATGACAATGTCCAGAGACTACTTCTGCCACTCTTTGTAGTGTGCTAAGATGGTTTTCTTTCTTACAGTTATAATCACAATTTACATCTAAATAAACACTTGTTCTGCCTAAGAATTGCCATTTCTTGAATCTGAACTAATAGATTTAACTAGATTAAAACATCAATATCCATATTCTTGTATTAATATTTAGTTTTACTCTCTAGTAAGAAGACTAAGGAGTGAATTTCCTAAAGCCCCTAGTGTGTTCCAGGAGCTAGTTTCTTAAGGTCCAGGAATGGTAGACAATCAGCTAGAGATATAAGATATAGCTCTGACCACAAGCAAGTCACGTGGGCTGTCTCCTGGGGAAAAGTAAAGAGGAGGGTGATGCAGAAAAAGTTATCATCAAAATTCTCCATCCCGCTCCTTTATAGAAGCATGGAACTCAAAGTTGCAAAGAGAACCCAACCTCAATGGTCAATGTCTGGTCTTCTATGCAAAAGCAGATTCAAGCTTGCATAATGTGCTGGGTCCCAGTGGGTCTATCCTGAGCCTAAAGGCAGGCAGCTCATCTTGGCTTTTTGGGTGAAACAGGTTTGATGGAGGCTGTGTCTGTTTAAACGTGTTAGTTGAATGAAAATGAGGACATGAGCACTCCAAGGTATGGTTGAGGAGAAGGTTTTTATTGGAGATATGAGGGAGAGAACAGCCAGAGGCATCTGGAAGAGTTCAGACTGAATACAACCTGCAGAATAGGCCAGGTCATGAGAGGATAGGCGAGAGAAAGCCAGAGAAGTAGGTTAGAGAGGGGACCAGGAGCCAAGAGCAAGCCAAAAGGATGAAGGAGAACCGAGAAGAGAGCAAAGAAAGTGATGGCCAAAATGTCTGAGTTATACAGGAGTCAGAAACTGGTGTAAGGGAAGGGCTGGGGATGTTCAAGGTAGGGAGCTGGGATGAGATGTGCTGGGAGGAGACAGGGTTTTCTAACAGGTACTTGCTCAGAGAACCTGGCATCCAGCTCCTCATTAGTATGCAAATGGGCACCTTAGTTAGTCTTGTCCTGGGATATTTTTAGGACCTTACATTAGTAGGACAAGATGTGTAGTAGTTGTGTGGCTGTTATATGTATTGCATATGTTCCCTGGGCCTATGATCCCACAGGGCTCTTTCCCATGATCTAATTATTCTATTGCCTATTAGCATACAATCTCAGACTGACTTTCTACTTTTTCCTAATATAGTGACAGAAAAACAAATAATTTAATTTGATTAGGCAATGATTACCTTACATGTGTTTCTTGGAAATATATATCAGGATGGGCTTTGAATTAAGAGATGTTATCAAATAATGGCTGCCAACCTTCTAGTATGACTACATGAAATAAAAAATACCACTAATCAAAGCCAGTTTGCCCAACTGTACAAGTGGTACAAAAAGCTTTACTTTTCAAGGCAATCAGGCAAAAGAAAAAATTAATTCAAACACTGCTAGCAACATGTTTTAGCAGATTGTTAAATAGATAGTCACTATGAATGAATTCTGCATAACATCATTTCTCAGTTTGACCTCACTTTCAATATGGAGGACAGTGAACGTGACTTGTAGAAGGCTAGAGCACTGGGCTGGTGACCTGAAGGAGGGAGCTCAGTTAGTGAAACAAAAAGGAGACAATACAGTCACCAAGTACCAAGCTAATACTGTCCTCTTAGAGTTTCTGTTGCTGTGATAAAACATTTTGACCAAAGCAGCTTGGAGCGAATAGGGTTTATTTTAGTTTAGACTTCCACATCACAGTGCATCACTGAAAGAAGTCTAGGCCAGGAACACAAACAGGCCAGGACCATGGAGGCAGGACCATGGAGGCAAGACCATGGAGGGGTGCTGCATACCACTTTGCTCTCCGCGGCTTGTTCAACCTTCTGTCTTATACCTCCCTGGAATACCTGCCCAGAGATGGCACTACTCACAATTACATGGGCTTTCCCACACCAAGGACTAATTAAATGTGCTATATACTCAGCCACGTGAAAATCTTGTGGAAGCATTTTCTCAGTTAAGTTTCCCTCTTCCTAAATGACCCTAGCTTGTGTTACATGGACATAAAACAAGCCAGGCAAGTGTGTGATGACAGTGTGCAAGCAGGAAGGCATACACCTTAATGTGAACATGAAAGCGAAGTTTTTGATACAGAGTGCATGAGGCTTGGTACTTGTTGGAAATGAGAAATATAAGAAAAATGCTGTCAAATATTCTTTCAAAGATCATGTTAGAATACATGGAGGAATCATAGCACTAAGAGAAGTAGAGCATCTGGAAAGGCTATAGGCTGCCATCCCAAACCAGGAATGGGAAATAAGAATTCAGAAAAGTGATCAAGTCTACAGGGAGACCAATATGAGCATAGTCTATATACAGGCAATTAGCAGTTTGCTCTATACCTGAAGCAGTGAAAAGGTAAAAGTTAGAAACAAACAAACAGAAAAAAATGAATAATGAGGAATAGAAAAGTCTGGATGAATGAAACGACAGATGCCTTGGAGCTGAGAGTCCCCTGATGATTTCATAATGAGTGCTTGTCCCCAGCAAAATCGAGGCATCCAAGCTCAGGTAGGTGTTGGTACTCCTTAGCCTCAGGGGATGGGAGAGGGTCCACCACACAGAGCCAGGATTTCATCCTTCAGGGCTAACTAATAAGCCTTCACATTGAACAACGAAAATTCTAAATGATAGGCTTGGGAGACTGTCACTAAGTGGCTATTGTCTACATGCTGAGAAGTGGTACCCTGTAATGTAACTGGCCTTGTGGAAACAAGGATACTCAAAAGACGTACTTGTGTCTCTCAATCCACTAAATCTGTGAAATAATGAACCCCAAGGAAGTGGGAAATTTCCCAGAAATATCATCCTGCTTTTTCAGAGATTCCAATTTGTTCCAGTATTGGGAGATCACCTTGCACAATGAAACAGGAAGTGATGGATCAGTGGTGGGCAGGGCCACATTTTATTGGGACTGCTCACATGTGCATATGGTGGGGATGGTGGGGATGGGATGGGGATGGGAGTGGTGGGGGCAGGGGTGTGTGGAGATCAGCTGGATCTCATTTTCACTTCTCAATGTAGCCACAATGAACAAGCCTCCCTTTCCTGACGGTTCTTATTAATTTAGTTATTTTAATGGCAGACAATGATGAAATTTGACTTCTTGGTACATAGACTGTGGCTGCAAAGTTGTAACATTAATTCCATGGAACAGTAAGTGCCTTGGGACCCTTTCCAAGCTCTCCATTTGGCTCTGCATTCTTATGGTGAAGTGTTGTCCCAAGTTTTGGAAACCAGCTTAACAAAGTATCAAACTGTAGAGGGAGTTATGGGAAAGCTTCTTGGCCATAAGGTGTCAGCTGAGGATTTGTGACTAGTTTTTGAGGTGCTGGCAGTCATATGGGGATGACTCTTTACCTGTGTAGTCTGTGCTAACTATGGTTAGTACCAAAACTGAACTGAGTTGCATAAAAACAGTTCATCACTGGTTATGTAGATGCCCATATCCCACAAGGATGAGGCTTATGTCAATTGTCTGGATTTGGTCATTGGGCATGCCTGCTCATTAGTATGATCCTCACAATGGTAGGAAACTGAAAGTTGGATTACCCAGACTTAAATAGAACCCTACATAGATGTGAGTTTCTCTCTCTCTCTCTCTCTCTCTCTCTCTCTCTCTCTCTCTCTCTCT
>OU015753.1:78872098-78893531 GCA_907169655.1 Acomys percivali
TCTCTCTCTCTCTCTCTCTCTCTCTCTCTCTCTCTCTCTCTCTCTCTCTGTGTGTGTGTGTGTATGTGTGTGTGTCTGTCTGTCTGTCTGTCTCTCTCTTTCTCTTTCTCTCCTTTACCCAAGGAACATCTAGATGATAGTTTTGCTGAATAGAAGACTGTGAAGAGAATGTAACCTTGCCTTAGGCTCGGCCCAAGGTGAAAGCAGTCTTGGCTGGCATGACTCCACTGAGATCTTGTCTCTACAAACTGATAAAGATCTTAGATAGACTCAGAGAGAGAGGAAGTTTCAGTCCAAGACAAAAGACTGGCTCTGCAAGGGTACTGTATTGCAAAAAGGATCATTGATTAGGAGGAGAAGGACTTTGAGGAATCAGAGTGAGAGAGATCTGAGTTGGAGGATTTGGCAGTGGGCGGTGAGCTCCATGGATTCCTCCAGATTTGGCCCATGGAATTTGCTGCTTCTTTTGTCAGATAGAGGATCTGCTAGACTCCTGAGACTTATGCTAGGGAATTTGCCCCGCAGAACTGATACCCAGAAGGTTTTGTTCTTGTTCTCCTTAATCTTCTTTCCCTCCTATTTAGGGTAGTCAGGTTGTGAGGGAGGCACATTCCTTTAATAAATTACTAATAAAGTAGAATCGTTAAGGAATCAGAGCCGACAGAAGACCCTCCATTAAACATCAGGAAGTAGGACCAAGGAATGAAGTGGGCTGGAAACACCCAAAAAACAAACAAACAAACAAACAAACAAACAAACAAACAGGATTTGCCCATGTCACTGGAATATCTAGTAAAGAGTTAAGGGTCTCTGGCCTTTCTCCGTTTAATATTTAATCTAAATTTGAAGACTCTAACCTTGATCAGCCTGAAATAAAACCAAAAACAAATTTTAGGGATGGGGATACTAGGGCCAGTAAAAAGTGAAAAACAGAATAAGTAGTCTAGAAAGCAGATGATGTTCTCTGGCAAATCTACAGAGCAAGCTGTGGCCGCTACAGACATATTGTGTTCAGGAAACACATCACTAGTCTCTCTGGAAAAGCAGTTGTTGACTAGATAACACCATTGGACGTGGAGGGAGTTGGGTAGCTCATTAGCAAGGAAGGAAATGTAGTTGGATTTTCCCCTGGAGACAAATTATTATACTTCAGGAGTGTATTTGCTCACTTCAAATTGTTCCTCCCTCTAAGAGCAGCTTACCCTAAGTAACTAAGTGTTTTCAACATTCCCCATCTGAAAAGGAGAGTTTGTGAGTATCAAGATTTGGTGTGTGTTCTCTTTTTGGCAACTTAAGGCAAGCTAGGTTATCTGGGGAGAGAGAACCTTCACTGAGAAAATGCCTCTGTCAGATTGGCCTATGGACAAGTCTGCAAGACATTTTTATTGATACTTGATTAATGGCAGATGGCCCATCCCACTGTGGGTGGTGTCACCTCTGCAGAAAGTCTCTAGGCTGTATGAACCCGCATGGTGAGGAAGTCATGAGAACAACGTGATACGCGGCATTCCTCTATGGTCTCTGCCTCCATTCCTGGCCCCAGGTCCCTGCTGATTTTCTGCCTTGGGTCCCCTTTCCCCACTCACCCCTGCCCACACTGATTGTGGACTATAATCTGTAAGTCAAATAAATATTTTCCTACTCAAAATGTGTTTCGTCTTGGCCTTTTGTCAAAGCAATAGAAAGAAAACTAAGACAACATAGAAATATGAATGGAATAAGGAAGATAGTAAAGCGATTGAAAACATAGGATCTGGTGGCAGGAAAGAGACTTCTCTGTAATATGCTTGCCCTACAAGCAGGAGGACCTATGTTCCATCTCCAGAGCCATGTGAAAAAGGGTAGACATGGGAGCATGAAGTTGTAACCCCCACTGGGGAGGCAGACGTAGGTAGATTTCTGGAGCTTGTTCAAGCCAACCTGACCATATTAGTGAGTGATCAGGCCAATGAGATGCCATCTCAAAAAACAAGGTGTTGGTGCCTGAGAACATTTGAGGTTGTTCTCTAGACTACACACACACACACACACACACACACACACACACACACACACACACACCAATATACATATACACATTCCCAAAACACACACACACCCATATATATACACACCCCAATATATATATACATGCACAAACACACATACACTAATATACACACAAATATACACAATACACACCAATATACATACACACTATATATGTACATATATACAGAACCCCATACATATACATACACATACACATGTATATATACATATACATACATACATACATACATACATGCTTTGGACTCAATCTTCCAGAGTGTGATCCCTTCAGTCAGTCACTTTCTTTGAGCACATACATCTTTCTGTTCCCTCATGTAGAAAATGAAGTTAATGACCTCACAGTGTTGTGAGTCCTACAGTGAACAGTTAAAGGTCTCCTGGTGTTAAGTATCAAGGAAGAACCTATGGAGCTTACAAATTTTAAATTTCTGCCAGAATACATATAAATTCAGAAGTCATTCCCTCTTTATTTTTTATTCTACAAGTAAAATGTATTAAGTAGAGATCAGAAAATACTGGTGAAGTTTCATTCACATTCCTTCCTTTGAACACAATCATGTTTAGAAAGCTTTACTTAGAGAATTTAGTAACTATATATCCATCTATACCTACCTCCAAATACTCAAGCAGATAACAAGTGGGGTGACACATAAGTCTTTCATAATTCTAAGTCCTCATCAACATATTGCAACATTTCTTTCTGCAAATAGTTTCATGCAGAATAACTCATGTTAGTTTTTCATTTTTGTTACTAAATATCTGAGAAAATCAACTTGAGGGAGGAAATATTTATTTTAGCTCATGTTTTCAGAGGAGTCAATCCATCATGGTGGGCAGGGTGGGGCAGGGAAAGACACTCACTCATATGGTAGTGAGCATTCTTCTTTTATTCCACCTGGTCTTATAGCCAGCAGCTTGGATCTGGCCACATCCAGGGCAGATATTTCCCCTCAGTTAATCTTTTTGAAAGTGCCACCATAGACAACCCAAAGGTGTGCTCTAATAATTTCCTAGACAAGTCTCAATCTAATCAATTTGACAGTCAAGACTAATCATCACATAACTTAATGCAGTGACACCCAAATACTCCCATGACTTCATCATATAGTTGTATCAGTGTTCCTTAAAAGAAACCTGGCAGTCCCATTATTGCACTATTCAAAATGTCTTCAGTTAACCTGCTGATATTGTACAATGAGCTTATGCCAACAGAGCGAAACCGTCATCTGGACAATCCTAGTGTTTCCAGAGCCTGATGTCAAACTTGAACTCTGGCCTCCATCAGCTCAAGTCTTGCATGAAAGTAAACTGATCAAAAGTAAGAAAAAGTTCATGATGCAGTGGTTTAAAAGCAGGGAACACAGTAACAGAAATATATTTGAAGGAAGTATATTTAATTTTGCTACTATCACCCGAATTCAAGCTATAGTTTTTCTCCTCTTATTTTCAAGTCAATCACCACAGATCAGTAGAATTCACTTCTTTCACCACAGCCAGAATGAATGTTTCAGAAACACCACACCCAGCATTCTCTATACTTGCCACTGTTCCCACAGCACTTCTTGTGCTATTTAAAGGGTCCCCCAAGGTCCTCACCTGCACACTCCACTGACTCACTGTGCTCTCTGCACCTTGGCCACACTAGACCTCCTTCCCTTCTCTGAATTTGTGAATTGACATGTTGCATCTTTCAGAATAGTATTTTTTATGCCTCACCTAGTTAGTACCTACTTGTTGTCTAGATCTAATTTTGTTCATCCTTTCTCAGAATAACCTTCTGTACCTGTTTTGCCAAAGAATTCTATGTATACTTTAAAAAAAAACATCTATGTATATTTGTGTGTGTGTGTGTGTGTGTGTGTGTGTGTGTGTGTGTGTGTGTGTATGTGTGTGTGTGTATCTGTCACTTGAGTGCAGGTTCCCATACAGGCTAGAAGAGGACATCTGACTTCCTTTTGTAGCTAGAATTACAGGCAGTGGGAAACCACCCGCCATGGGTACTGGGAACTGAATTCTTTAGAAGCTGGACGCTTCCTCTACTTAAATATTGAGCCATCTCTCTAGCCCCTAAATGCTTAAAGTTTTTAGGACTTTCCCCTATATTACTTATATTTAATATTTTAGAAATGATTTAATGCCTGTTTGCACAACTTGAAGGTAAATCCTGAAAAACTGAGTTATCTACTACTCTGGACATTATATTCTTAAGAGTGTGCAGACTAATGGCCCATGTCTATGTGCACATACACTATAAAAATAAACTGCTGCAAAGTTAATGATTGTCTATTCACATGTAAGCTTCAGGGTACTTTGCTTTGTTTCTCACTGCTGTGTTCCCTGGCAACCCACCCACCCACACGGATTCCTCGCCTCCACAATCGAAAGCACCTTTTCACACTTAAGTTGAGAACACACCTTTCTCATTCAGTCAGACAGTTGTGAAAAGAGATGTTGTTCCCAAATAGCGATTAATTGCGCACCCTCACGTTCCTGCAGATATAATGGATACAGAAAAACACTACAAATGAACCCTATTAAAGATAATGAGATTGGCCCTTTTCAGGGGTATTGTCATAACTTCTAAGTACAGGAAGCATGGAAGGGAAGCACAGGCCGTGAGTAATGTAAAGTGATTATTCATGTAAGTTTAGCTGCCCACAGGTTTGACTGGAGGTGGGTAGTTCTACAACAGAACAGCTCTCAAATAGCATGCCAAAGAAAAACGGCACAGTATGAAAAAAATGCAACATGCGGAGAATCCAAACATATATCTTTTCAAGTATTAGCTTTAATTTTATCCCTGGTTTTGAGTTAAGATGATAACACATTTGTCCAGACTTTTGACATAAATCCCCCCCGCCCTACCCCTTGCTATTTTAGATTTTGGTGACCTCAAATAGCCTAGGAGCTCAGGTTTCAATCCCTTACAGAAAAACTTTATGGTTTTGGCACTGAGCAGTCTTCTCCATTAGCTGCCCAGACTGGCAGCCGCTTTTCCATCCTCAACGGGCTTCTTATAAGACTAACCTTGGATTTACTACCCCAGTGACTGAGAATCTGTTGGACATAGCAAACCCATGAATGGGAAGTTTCCACGGGCCAGGTCTGGAAGTGCAGGAAGTACTTCTGTTCTCACACCTTTGCCAAAAATATATCCTCAAGTTAGGGATGTCTGCTATATATATTCGAGCTATGTATAGAACTCTAAACCTAAACCTATTTCTGCAGTGGGATGGAGCACATCTTGCTGAATAGGTTCAGCAACATGTGTGATGAGGCAAACAGATTTTGAAATTTCTTTCTGGGTTTTGAAGACATGAAAGTGTAATTATATAACCAACATTGGGAAACCCAGAAACCCAAGAATAAAAAAAACATCAGTACCTTGATGATCTAGGAAAGTAATACTTGTAACCTGGGCAACGATAAATTAGTTGGACTTCTCAATGTGCAAATGGGATAGATACGCCATAATTATATAGGTTCCTTGAGATGATATTAAGAAATAGACCTTGGTTAAGTGTCATTATGTCTCTGTAACAAATACCATGACCTGAACAACTTAGAGGAGGGAAGGGGCTATTTGACTTACTTTTCCAGGCAACAGTCCACTGTTGGGGATGGGCTAAATGGCCAATGTTCAACCATCTTGTCAGAACCTAGGTTCCTATTTCTCCAGAAGTCGGCCATTCACCAGAAACTAGCTGACCTTGTCGTAGGTCAGCAGTTAGACACCTGTTGTGCTTTATTGTGGGGGCTGGTCTGTTCGGAGCAGGCCCGGGGTCATTCAAGGCTAAAAGAATCTACTGGCTATGGAAAAATACTGATGCCCCGTTCCAAAGCTAAACTTCTTCCTTTCAGCCTCTGCATAACTTCCTCCTTTCAGCCTCTGCAGATGCCATTTAGCAGGTTAGCTCGGGAATTTCCGAGAGATAGTTAGCTAAGATGAGATAGGAATTGTTCCTAGAATGCTGCAAGACAGCCTGAGTAGGCTCATGGCTAACTACTTACTTCAAACAGCCCTGAACCACCTGCCCAGGGAATGGTAGTGCCCATAGTGAGATGGCTCCTCTGCCTACATTAATTAACAATCAAGACAATCCCCCACAGTCATGCTCAACAGGCCAATCTGCTCCAGGCAATTCCTCACTCGCTTCCTTCTCAGACAAGTTGTTAAGAGACGGCAGTTAAAGCTAACTAGCACAGATGCTGAGGTCTATTCTGGACACCGCATGAGTTACCTGCTTGAAACAGAGTGCCAAGCCCATTCTGGGCACTAGAATTATGCACAATAAAATCTCATTAAAATTTTTTTTAGGTTTATTTATTATTATTTTATGTTTATAGATGTCTTGCCTGACTATTTATCTGTGCACCACATGTGTGCCTAGTGCCTTCGGGGACAAGAAGATGGAGATAGATCCCCCTCAAAATGAGGTTATAGTTGGTTGCCAGCCACCATGTGGGTGTGGCATCCTCTAGAAGAGCAACAACTGCTCTTAATGTTGAGCTGTCTCTCCAGCCCCTAGATGTTCACCTTTTCATCAAATAAAGTATTAAGTTATTTATTTTAAAATCAAATTTTAAACATAAAGAATCATGCTCTGCAAATTTGTAAGAAACTATCACAAAAGCATATAAGCAAATAAACAGAGCACAACTGAAGCAGTCTCGGGTGTAAATGAATATATGATTTCCTGGAAGGGTCTTTCTAGTAATAATGACGAACTACTTACTTAGAATATTAGTAATACTGTGAAGCTGTTCATTATAATTCAGATAGTGAATGAAAACAAATCCCACATATTGAAGGCCTGTGGTGCTCTCAAGAGGGTAAGCGAGATCTGAACTGGGTGTGGCAGGACACACCTGTAATCCTAGTATTCACAAGCAGATCTTGTGAGTCCGAGGCCAACCTGCTCTACATAGGACTGCATAGTTACTCCCCATCTGGAAAAAAAACAACAAACAAACAAACAAACAAAAAACAAAAAACAAAAAACAAACCCCCCCAAAACAAAAACAAAAAACCCTAAGTGCGACCTATTTAAGCCCCTAGCATAGGGCTACTGAGGAAAGAAACAAAACAGGGCAGGGAGCCAACAAAACCTGTGCAGCACCTGCCTTATCCATTACAGAAAAAGGAAAGTAGATCCTTACTTCACACCGTTAACACACAAAAGCTCAGTCAGGTTTACATACTGACCACGGTCCTACAGTGTCAAAGGAAAACGTTTTTATGGCTTTGGGGATTTGGAGCGGCTTCTTCAACAACATAAGATACAGAGATCACACAGATTTTCTTGAAACATGAAAGATCTTAGTTCCCAATGTTAAGATCATCGAAGAAGTGAATGAAATACTTCAGCGTTTCGAAAGACATGAGTCTCAGTTGTGTGGAGGGAATGGGAAGATGTACAGGTGCTAGTGCAAATCAGGAGATGTTTCCACAGACTCCCTAGGTAGAGAAACGGAGAGAAGCAGTTATGTAATCTGAAAGTCTTTAGGAATTGGGACGTGGTGAAGACATGAGAGTGAAAGTAACCAGGGTCCGGACCTGTCAAGGCTTGGTTTAGTGTACTATTTTTTTCTTTTTACATTCCATCCCTAAAGGAACCAAAAAATGGTACCTACACTGAGATGGGGCACGGTACGTTTCTTAAGTGAAAATTCCTGGGAGAAAATTGACAATACACAGACTTGTGATTGAATTGTGGGAATGTAGGAAACCCTCACACGTCACTGAGCTTTGGAGGAAGCACAGGCATAAGTTTGTTTGTTTTACCGGAGCTGGAATATCCAAGAGGAAATTTCCAGTAGGGAACGAACAGATGAGCTGGAGCTCAGGGAGATGTCAGAGAAGAAGCATCCAGAAGATCCTAGTTTGGTTCCCAGCACACAAATATAAAGCCAGCTTCCATGGGCACTGCACACACGTGCTACATAGACATAGAATACTCAGGGGAAACACGCATGCACGTTTGGGGAGGGGCAAAAGAAGGGGAGGGATAATCAAACCGGAAGACTAGAAATGAACATGAGAAGCCAAGCAAGAAACTCTGTGGAAAGGCTCATCAGCAGAATGGATCAAGGCGAGGACTGAGTATCCAAGCCTCAGGACAAGGTGGAAGAGTTAGAACATTCTGACAAGAATAAAGCTGAACAAGGAAGAAGGGCTACACAGTGCTTTCATAGTATTTAGGGCACCATAAAAAGTGTTGGGAACACAGTGTGAAGGTCCTTGTGACTGCAAATCTCCCGAGAAATCAGGGACGTTAAGCATGCAGGATTGTCTTTCCAATCAGAAAGATGTTAAAAAACCAAACCAAACCAAACCAAACCAACCAACCAAACCAAACCAACCAAACAAAAAACAAAACAAAACAAAAAACTGTTCTACCTAGAGAGGTGGGAACTGGAAGTGATTAACAGCTTGGCCATCTGGGTTGTTTGTTGAGCTAGGCCATATCAAGCTCCTACAACCAGGACCAGAGGTGGCTAGTAATCTAAATGGCCTTTACAGCCAGGGACTCCCCCGGATCCCACAACCTAGGCCAGAGGTGGCTAATAGCCCAAATGACTGCCACACTATCTGTATGATGGACATATTAGGCTAAATGTAAATATATTTGACACTAAACTCAAGAGTCATTCTGTTTACAAGTTTGCCTTTTAAAAAGCAACTCTGTTTTTCAGCTATTCCTAAAATGATAAAGTAGGATTAAAAGAAAATATAATCAGTATGAATACTGTCTTAAGGAGGCCTGGACTTTAGAAATAACTGTAAATAGTAAATATTTTTAAATAAAAGAAATATTTTAGTGAGACCACAATACAGGTCGAACATCAGAGCAATTGTAGATTAAACAGTTTGTATAAAAATATACAAGTTTATTGTTTACTAATTTGATAATGATATATCAGGTGCAGCTACATCTTCTTTATTTTACTGAAAGATTATTCTAACCATTTACAGTTTCCATTCTTTTAAGTAGCTGAGGTAAATACTGTGATTATGTAGACTTCACTTCATCAGTACTTAAGGAACAATTTTCTTTCTAGTTGTAAAAATTACATTATGCTTATTTTTAAAATTTTTTTTTCTTTTCTTTTGGATTCAGGGAATAATATTAAATTATTCCACTATAACCTGGATCCATATATTTAAGCTATGTATTAAAAATGTTTTGCCAAGACTAAATTATTTTTTCCTTTCAATTTTAGCTTGATTATTAATACTTAAACACTACTCTTTCTTTCTTTCTTTCTTTCTTTCTTTCTTTCTTTCTTTCTTTCTTTCTTTCTTATTTTTGGTATCATTTTTTTTTCCTGTGTTACTACATTTATACCAGGTGAGCCTTGTCTTTTATGGCCAGGATTTAAGACCTGAATACATTTCAATTTTGTTATTTAAAATGTTCACATTTAGCCAGGCATGGTGGTGCATGCCTTTAATCCTAAGGCTAGGGAGGCAGAGGCAGGTGGGTCTCTGAATTTTAGGCCCAGCCTAGTGAGTTCCAGGCCATCTAAGGTGACACAGTGAGACCCTCTCTCAAGCAAATAAAAATGTTCAAATTTAAGGACATAAAAGACAAGATCTGTTTCGGGGAAAAAAAAAAAATCAAAGCTATGTAAAAACCACAGAACATTTCCAAGCAGCTTCCAAGGGTGTTTGGCAACGGCAACTGAACAACAGAGGTCTCCAGGTAGGAAATGCACAAGGAAAAAAAAAAGGAGGGGCGGGGCATGTGCAGGTCCCATGTGCTTGGCAATGTCAAAATTCATACTAGGACTCTAATACATAGAAAGAATAGCAAAGGATGCAAGTAAAATGGAGGGTAAGATTATAATAAAACAGGCCAGTAAATGACATTTTCTTAGGCAAAACAATGCAGACACCGAATGATGACTAAATACGAAAAATATTTTCTTGTGGTGTGGAGTGGGAGAGCGCTATTAGAAGCATGAACAATGTTTCTAAAACGTACAACAAAAAAGGCATTTAAACATCTTTATGACCATCTTGAGCACTTCAGTTCAAAGGCCACTCATAGGCAGAACGGCATTCTTTTAAAAAGGAAATAAAAGAACTAAGAACAGTAATGCAGTAATAGCCGCTCAGGCAACAAAGCCTATAGGTCTCCCTAACTGAAAGTTATCTATCATATTTCCGCTGTGAAATTTTAAGTGCATGATGCAATTCTAAGCACGGAGTAAACTAGCAATAGGAATGCAGGATTTTGTGGTCCCCTGTTGTAGAACAAAAACCAGCAATCTGAAAAAAAAAAAAAAAAAAAAAGTTCATGATGCTTCTGTTTTCAGTCAGCCTTTAAATCTGCAATTGCCTTGTTTATTAAAGACCCAAAACTGGAGAGAAGGCCCATAAATTATCTTAGCAACTAGTGACAACTTACCTATCTTATGTGCTAATTTTTTTTTCTCCATGCTAATTTTTAAGCAACAGTGGCAGATATGCTCAAGAGCAGACTCGATGTTCTTGAACTCTTAAAATGGTTTTCCGGCTAGTAGCCCCTGACATAGCACACTCCTGCACCCCTACTTGGCCTGCTCTTTGAGAATGCTATCAGAGAACTAGCTAGCGACCTCCTCTCCCTTTCTCCCTTAGCGAAGCGAAACCCGCTAGACACGCCCACGTGACTGTAATGACGTCAGTCCACCCTCTGGGTCGCGTGACCCACAGCCAACCTTCCTACGGCCCCACCCCCTCGCCCCCGGAGTGGGACATCTCGCGAGAACCCTTCTTACTATCAGAACTTGCTGAGGTTACAGGGTAGTTAACTCAGGAGAGGGAAGGAGGTGTGGCGGAGCGTTGGACTTTGCTTTTCATTATTGTTAGGATTTATGGCCAAGCAAACGCTTATGGGGATTGCCCGAGTCGGGAAAACAACGGGAGAGGAGGGAGAAAAAGGTGACAGTAAAACCTGAAGTGAAACGTGGCGCCCCGGCTATCCTCGCCCTTAGCTGAGGGACAGCGGGGCGCTGCAGAGGTGGTCATGGCTGGCAGCCCCCGGCCGTCGTTGCACGCCAGGGGAAACGTAGGACGCGGGTTGCGGAGGGTGAGGGACCAGCAAACGCGAACCGCGCCCTGATGCAGCGGTTGCATCCCTCCCTCCCTCAGCTTCCCTGGCACTGTAGCCTGCAGTGCCTCAATGGCCGGCATAGAGACACCCCGGGTGTGGGAGCTGCGAGTTATCCCCCTCATCTTCCCGATCCATCGCGGGGTCACTGCGGCAGACACCTCGGTCCGGTTCCCTAAGCGCGCTCCCCGGTGCTCCGCACACCCCCCTCCCTCTGGTCTCCCTAGACGGCTGCAGGGAGAGCAGCCCGGAGGGACGCGGCTTGGTGTCGCTAGAGGGAGGTGTGGGGCCGGCGAGGAGGGGGTTTCGCAGGGCGGGGAGAGGCGGGAGGAGGCGCCGGGGAGGAGCTGGGGCGGCCAGCTTCGCCGGAGCCGAGCGCACTCCGTCGCCGCGCGGGTTCCCAGCCTTGCGGCCCCGTGGGGAGCGCGGGCCACCAACGTCTCCTCCGCCAGCAGGAGCAGACGGGCCGGGTATTCACTCTCGGCTGCCGCCCGCCACCTCGGGAGCAGTGGTGCGCTGGCCGTGTGGCTCCGGTGTCCACGGCTGCCCCTCCTGCCGGACCCCCCCCGAACCCCCACGCCCCGGCCCCTTCGGGAGCACTGAGCCCCGCGCCCCGCGGCGGGAGGAGAAGAAGGAGGAGGAGGAGGAGGAGGGATCGCGGAGCGGGCAGGTCTGGCCACCTCGCCCCGCGCCCCGCCCCTGCGCGCACTCCCTCGCGGGCGAGCTACTTTCGGACTAGGAAAGTGAGGGCGGCCCCGGGTGACAGCGCGGCGGCGCCAGTCCGGGGAAGCCGCGTCTGTTCGCTTGTCGCCGGTCGCGCTCCCAGCGGCGCACTGCCCAGAGCCCGCCATGGCTTCGACTACCACATGCACTCGGTTCACCGACGAGTATCAGCTCTTCGAGGAGCTCGGAAAGTAAGCGTCCCTTGCCTGGCATCTCCTCGCTGCGACCCCACGTCTCCCTTGTAGGGATAGGGGAGCCCGCGGGCCGAGGCGGGGTGACGGACCCATGGCTTGGGTCGGGTGGGGCACAGAGGGGAGGAAACCCCTGCCTTACCGTGGCGGGTGCCCTGAAATCCCCAGCCCACCTCCTCAGGTCCTCCACCTCTCCCCACTGGAGACTTAGTGAATTTACGATCTCTGCAGTTGTAGCTGTCATCCTGAGTAGTGTGCGCGCACGCGAGTGTGAATGTGTGCTCGGAGAGGAAAGGAGATGCATGTAAAACGCAACATTTACACGTTTTCGGTATATAGATGCTTCTTGCTCTGCCTGCGGTGTGTCTGCGGTTCTGACCCAGGATCGGATGAGCTGATGAGCACTCGCTCGCAGAGATGGTGCCATGTTTATCGATGCCGAAAGTTCAACTTGGCTTGGTGGAGAGTCTGGTTCGGCATCCAAGTAGTTGTTCTGTCCAGGAAAAAGGGCCTCCCAACAGAACTTACGCCCCTGCCCTATATTCGCTATCCTTTGCACGAGACGACACCGTCCTTCTTCTAGGATTTACTTGCACATCATTTCTGAGAGGATTTATCCAGGCAGAGGAACAGCCTCCCCCCCCCCCCCCCCAAGCTTCGGAGACCGCTTGCAAAGGGTAGCTTAGCGTTGTGTAAAACGACCTCCTCCACTTAAGTGCCAGAAGTTCTTGGACACGTTAAGGAGGGACAGACAGGGTACCTACTGAAGATCTGTACAGGGGCAACCAGAGAGTGTTGATTTACTAAGCATCAAACCACAAACCAGTCCCACTATCGCTAATTTCGACTATTAGGGAAAGGATGCTTTTGTGTGTGTGCTGTAGGTTCTCGTACCGTTGCAGAAAAGGAAGTGTAAACATTTTAAATGAAATGAAAATGATATCTTTATAGATGATCTGCTGTTGAAACATGGAGACATGTCGGAAGAGCAGCTTAATTCAAATCTCTCCCCTCCCCCAGCCCAAACCAGGCAGAGTGAAATCACCTTACCTAGGATCTGTAAAAGCACACCAGTGAGCTCGAGATTTATGTTTTAATGAAAACAATCGCCATATTTACTCTCTCGGAGGCACGTTAATTATGTTTCCTACCTAAATAAACAGGCAGCAGATTTTTGTATTGCTTTGCTTCTTGTTTTTTATTGTTTTTTTGCTTCTGTTCCCCAGCTCTGCCCTTTACAGGGTTTGCTATGAGCGGTTGGTGTTTTGTGAGTATGACTTACGAAATGCTTTCACATTTCATGTGCAAACAAGAGTGATCATAATTGGCATTTCCTTCTAGTTTGTTTATTAGTAATGTGTTTGCAGCCCATTAAAATTACTTTTATTCCTCAGCATTAAAAAAGACCCGGCAGGAACTGTTCATTTTCTAGAAAATGCTTTTATTATACTGATGTTTGACAGACCACTAAAAAGAAATGTCTAATTTGTAAGTTTCTAAGTGGGCACTAGGCATGGTTATACTGATGGCTTGCTAATTATTGGTTTCCAGGGGGGCATTCTCAGTGGTGAGAAGATGTATGAAAATTCCTACTGGACAAGAGTATGCTGCCAAAATCATCAACACCAAAAAGCTTTCTGCTAGGGGTGGGTATTTTAAACCACATTTATTTATATATGTTAATTTTGTATTTGTTGTGTGGATTGTTGGTGTCTGCTAAGTAAATATAGCATGTAGTTATAATTGAATTTTAGACTTAGGAATCGTATTATGCAGTATGTTTCCTTGCCATATGCCTCTTGGGCTGTATATTTTGAAAGTAAAACTGTAATTGTTATCGACGACTTATTAAAACGCTCTCTTACGAGCAGTGACATAAATATCTTGCAAAGCAAATAAATGTCATGAGGTGCTTTTTGCTTTTAGCTCTAGTGTGAAATAACTTTCAGAAGGATCCTAGAATGGAAAAAATGTAAGTCTCATAACTGTCATGATTCCATTTCACTTTTGAGACAAAAAATAGGTCATGGTTCAGTTCAATGCATATTACAGTTGTAGTTACAGCTGAACTTAATACATCGAGGTATATTTAACTTCAGTGGCTTTGAGAAGTAAAAAGAGATTGTTGCTGTAATCTAGGAAGTTAGCTTGATTTTGACTATGTGTAGGCTAGGCCTTTTCTTGGTCCTCTGAATTAAATTTCTCACCAGATCATGCAACATATTTTACACCGCTAGATAATTCATACTTACAGCTATTGACGTGAGCTAAGAACACGACTTGGAACAGTGTGCCCACATATTTTTATTTATTTTGTATAAAATCATGAAAAAGTACGCATTCTGAAACGCTGGCGTGACAGTGGCTGCAGGCATTTTCCCAAGGTATTTCCAAGGGAATTTATAGTTTGATGAAATTAAACCGGACTCAAAACGAACAGAATACCATAACGCAGACCCATCACAGTGACCTGGTTTATTTTAAGTAATGAGAGGAAATTCCATTAGACTTAGTTTTCCTCGCTGAATATATCTTTTAAGACACGCCACTTAAGGATGTCTGGATATCATTGCCTTTGTCCTCCACTCTGGTAAATAAATTTTCAAATTCTACTTTTAAGATGTACTTTAGGTCTCAGCTTATTTATTCGCTTCAGTGGAATTCTGTTGTAATTTTATTTATCAGATTTGCTATAGTTCTGAGAAAAGCTATATGCTAAACCGATCAGGAGCACCATAGTGTACTGGTGTGAAAACTAATGAGAACATGGTATGCTAATTACATTTCCCTTTTGAGCCTCCACTGCATTCGAAGGTTTTTTTTTTTTTTTTTTTTTTTTAATGACAAAGGGGTGCAGAAGTATAAATGCCAGTTCAAGGGAAAAAAGAGGAAGACGGAAAACATTCCATCATTATGTTACTTCTTCTAGTGTGATTGGGACTTTGGTAGTGGTGGGCTATCAATTTGGGGGAGGAGTTACCTTTCCTAATCTGAACTCTTTAGTGGCTTTCAGTTGCCTCTCAGAACAAGTGAGTCTGGTACTTCCCTTTTTCTAACTTTCTATATTAGGGTCGACTTTTTTTTTTTTTTTTTATCCACTTCGTCTCATGCTCCCCATATCAGATTGGCAGTGTCGGTGTCTCTACTCACCCCTTTCTCCTCCATGAGAGAGGAGCACCCCTAGCCTGATGGGCCTCCAACACTTCCTTCTCAGTCCACTCTACCAGTGTCCCTCATCTACTGGTCCTGGGCTTCTGCAGACACCTTCCTGACTCAGAAGGCGTTCTTGTCATCTTCCTTTGCTAGTTTTTGGTTATTCATATTTTATTATTTTTAGTAGTGTGTGTGTATGTGTGTGTGTGTGTACACCTTGAGTTCAGGTGCTCTTGGAGGCCACAGACATCTGATCCCTGTAGTTGTAAGCCCTCAGGTATGGGTAGTCAGAACTGAACTCCTGTTGCCTCTCATCTGCCGAGCCATTTCTCCAGCCTCTGCCTCTGCTCTTTTTTTTTTTTTTTTTGCCTAAGAATATCATCTGTCCCAGAATGATATGCTCTGGCTTTCAATCCTGATTCCTGTACCTGCTAGCCATGTGGCCTTGGGTGATTTACCCATTTGAATCCGAGTCTCTGTCTTTTCATCTGTAAAATGGGGGGAAATGGAACCCTTCCTTTTAGGGTTTTGATTGATCTGATTGGTTTAGTGTGTAGTGTAGATAAGTGCTTACCACACAGTATGCTATGACTATCAGCTTCCATTATTATATGGTAGGAACATGGTAATGGTCAAATTGCATTACTTTAGATAAGAGGTCTTAGCACAAAAGCACTTGAAAGTTGTTGATCCAGTGACAGTTCTGATGTGGCCTAATTCAAATAGTGGCTTAATCACTTAGAGTGTAAATTTGACCCAATCATGTAGTTTTCTAAAATCTTAGAATCTTCATCAATAAAGTGGTAAAATTTATGCAATAAGTCCCATGAGATGTTTTGGGGAATTTGGTGAATTTTGTGAGAACCATGCCTTAAATTGAAAAGTATCTTGCCCATTTTACTTATTACAATTATTTGTAGAGAATATAGTAATTTCCTACAAAGTGCTTGGCAACATTATTTTATATCAACACACGATTAGAGATGGTTATAGAATAGTTTTATTTTGTAGGGTATACATTTGTTTCAGTTGTAACTACACTGAATCACAAATTCTTTGGAGGAAAGCATGATGCTTTCACCTTTGACCTACCATTCCAGCATACAGCTTTGAGGATGTTGAAGGACTTCAAGACAGAACAACTGGGATGCCACACGCTCATTACATTAGTTGTACTTTGATTATTGCTGAGAGCAAGCACATACTGAAATTTGTAAAGTATTCTTAGAGACTGTGTTTCAAAATGTAGATTTTGGAGCCTGGAGAGATGACCCAGCAGTTAAGAGCACTTGTTGCTCTTGGAGAAGACCCAGGGTTTGATTCCCAGCTCTCACATCGTAACTAAGAACTGTCTGTAACCCCAGTTCCAGAAGATCTGAGGCCCTTTTCTGTTCTTCATGTGTACTACGCGCATGTGGTACACAGACTTACAAACAGGCAAAATATTCAGACATATAAAATAAAATACATAAATATTAAGACATATATGATCTAAATTTTTGTTTAACAGTACCATTAAAATAATCTAGTATAAAGGTTTTTGCAGGAACATTTTATAGTGAGAAACTTTCAAAGGCAGATACGGAGTTTATTGCAATATAATATGTTTAATTTTTTTCCCCAAGAAAATAATTTTTAGGAGCTCCATCAGACACTTTTGTGGAATGGACAATTTTTGTGCAACTTTTTGTTTATATTATTGAACATAACATGCCTTTGAATATCTAATCCTTAAGGTATAAATTAAAAAAAAAAAAAGACTTTTCTACCACTCAACTAATTTTTTTTTTTTTTTTTAAATTCCCTTTGTGCCAAGAATTTAACTTAGGGCCTCATACGTGCTATACGAATGCACTACCATTGAACTGTGTTGTATGCCCTCAACCAGTGTTCTTTAGCTGTAGGAGACAAAAGAGAAAGTGCTATTTATCAATAAATTCCAGGCTATGACGGGAATCGCCAAACATTTGGCTTGAATTCTGCACATATTTGCACATCCTTCTCTGCTGTCACTCAGGCCTTGTGCTGTGCCTAGACTGTAATGGGCTCTCAGCAGACAGTTTTAGTTGCATCTTTCTCTTACTGTTAGTCACATACACATACCGTATTTGGGAGACTCAGAATCTGTTGCATAATTTCTTTTGCTTTCATTTGCCTATGCACACAGAACATTTGGTATTAGTGTTATTGAGCATGTAGGTCAGCAGACTCAGTATATCTTGTTTGGCATCTCGTTAACGTGTTTTTAAAAGGCTCCTAAGAGGAGAACATTTGATATCGTGTATGTAATTTATGGATTCTGAAAAGTTGCTTTAATGAGGCATGATTAGTGAGTAGTGAGGGGTGACAGTAGAACTTGTCTCATATCTTCATTATAGGAATTAGATAGTCTGTCATTTTGATCCAGACAATTATCAAATGCTTACTTGCTGCAGGGTAGATATCTTGTCTGTCATCTGGGCATGTTTAGAGCTATAAGCTGTTACTAGGTGATGTGAGAAACAGTTTTCAACCCAAGAGGTTGGTGGCCTTCAGAAACAGTTCATGTGGTAGATGGCGCATTTTAAAACTTCTCAGCAGCAGTGATGACATTTTGATGTTCATTTTCTACATGTGTTTCCATCCTTAGAAAGCCCTTACTACTACTGTAGTTATTATTTTTCATAAAGGAAAAATAATTATAAGCTTGAAGTAACTTAAGACTTACAAGTTATTTTTTACATTTACTCTATTGCTAAAATGAATGAGTTATATTTCTGTAATTTCATACCTCATTTTAATTTTATTATGCCAATTTTATTAATTCCTAATTTCTTAGTATTACTAGAGCACGGATCAGGACTTTAGGAAACTACATGACCATGTATATAAATTCAGTGTTGTATGTATACCTGAAATAATCTTTTTGGTTTTAAGAAAGTTGTCAAAAACCAAGGCTTGCTACATCTGTTTTTGGCATCCAAGGAGTTAAGAAGGTATCCTATTCTTTCAGCTTTATGCCTACTTGCTTGAATCGAAGGTAAAATTGAGAATAGATAGATTTAGTGAAGTTCTAATCCTACCTTGTTGATTTGGCTATTTGGAACCAATTGAACAACAGCAGCAAGGCAAAAATAACATTTTAAGAAAAAATTAAAAGTTATTTTTATTCTGTATGTGGGTCTTGAAGTATTATGTGCTATTCATATTATTTTGTGTCTTGTTTCTATGTTTAGTCAGTTTTTGCTTTAAAATATTTTTTATTTTTTATGTGTGTTTTCCCCCTCGTAAGTGTGGGTTCAAACCACATGCATATCTGATGCAAGAAGCCCACATATTTCCTTGGAATTGGAGATGTTTGTGCTACTTTGTGGGTGTTAGGAACTGAACCCAGGTTCTCTGCTAGAGCAGCCAGTGCTCTTCACTGCTACATCATCTCTCCAGATCTGTATTCTTTTTTTTTTCTATTGAAAAGGTTTTTTTTTTCATACAATGTGTTTTGATCACATTTTCCCTTCTCAGATCCTCCCAGATCCTCCCCACCTACTTACACACCCAACTCCTACTTTTTCTCTTTCTTCAGAAAATAAACAGGCAAACAATCAAAAGCCGTAAACACACCAGAATAAAATAAGCAACACACACACACACACACACACACACACACACACACACACTAAAAAAAAAAAAAAAAAAACTAAAAAAACAAAATAGAAACCTATAGCATACAAGCAAGCAGACAAACAAAAAATACCCAATCGAGGCAATATGAGAAAAAAAGTCTATAAAAACAACATTGAGTTTGTTTTGTGTTGGCCATCTATTGCTGGACCTACCTTTATGAGTGGTTAATATATCCACTGAAACTCCATTGAAGAAAACTAATTTTTTTCTTTTCAAGCAGATGTCAGTTGCAGGTAGCTTCTTGGTTAGGGGTGGGATCCCATGTCCCAGTCCCTCTCTCAGAGCTGGGGCCTCTCTGGCTTGAACCTGTGCAAGCCATGTGCATGCTACAGTCTCCGTGAGCTCATTTAGGTATTGTTGCTGTTGAGTGTGAAGAATACTCTTTCCTTAGAGTCATGCATATGTTGTTTGGTGGGCCTTAATAGTGAATACTTATTTTCTTCAGCAAGTGAATTAGATTATTGTTGATAGTGAAGCTATTTTAAAGGAGTAAAATATTTTAATCCATATCCAGGAGATAATCAGAATGATTTATTAAGACAGACTTAATAACCAGTGTGATGTCAAGTATCTGTCTGTGATATTTATAATACTGCCAGTGCCTCCCTGACTGTGTGAGACTACCCACCCACAAAACACCTTTGCTTATACATTTAGGTGAACACTTTTATTTTCATTGAAATATTAAATGAAATCAATGTGAAAATTTAATAATAAATCATCTTTCAAGAAGACATTTTACTTATTATGTGTGCAAGAGAGAGGCAGAAAGGAGAGTGAAAGAGAGAGGGAGAGAGAGAGAGAGGGAAAGAGAGAGGGAGAGAGAGACACACACACACACAGAGACAGAGAGTGTTCATCCACAAGCAAGTTGGTGCCTGTGTAAATCAGAAGAAAACATTTGGGAATGGGTTCGCTCCTACCATGTGGCTTCTGAGTGGAGGTCAGGTTATCCGGAGGCGTGGTGGCAAGCACCTTTACCTGCTAAGCCGTTTCTCTACCTTGTAAACAATTTTTTATGAATCCATTTTATGTTGACTATGATGTAATAGCAATCATATACTGAGATTCTCTTAGCATATTATCCTTAAAAGTGTTTGCCTTGAGCCAATTCATATGGTCCTTCATGTTGGTATATTTTTTTTTCAGCGTTTTTCCTTCCCCTCCATTTTATTAGGATACAGTGTAGTTTACCATGTTTATATATATTAGTGGCAATTAATTCATGGTGGTTTACATAGGGATCTGTGTTAAACAGTTTGTTACACCACATTAGGAAAATGCCCTGAGACACACTAAGTGGAGTATTAGCAGGCTTTAAATTCTTACCACCTGTCTATCTGCTGACAACTTATAGTTCACTTCCTTTTATAGGTTATTAGACATGTTCACGTATGACTTAGTTAAGTAAGCATTAGTTTTGAGTGTAATTACAGCCATCAGAATACTAAGAAACTAAAGATTACACAAATAGACATCATTGAAGATGTGTTACATTCTAGCATGAATGAAATAATACAAGTTTTTAAAACAAGAAAAGATGATTTCTGCCTGCAGAGACCAAGGAAAGCTCTTGCTCCTGTTGTAGGTTTAAAGTCACAAATCCCCACCCGCAAGCCCAGCCCTGCAATTTGAAGAAGCTGTTCAGAATGGAGGAAAGATCTGATTAGAAAGAAAGTGACAGTGTGTTACTACCGTGTATTTATCCTTTTTCAAAATACAATATTTTTATTTTACTTTCTTTTTTGCGTTCTAGGGGATTTTGAGACAGGAGCTCACTCTGTAGTCTTGGGTGACTTGGACTCAGTGGGTTGCTCGGTGTGGCTTAAGACTTCTACCAATACTCTTAGTTTCCTAGAGCAGAGAAGATACGTATGGGTGGCCACACCCACCTATTTTATTTATTTTATTGTGCTGCCGGGGGTTGAACTCAGGGCCTTGAACGTACTAGCCTAGAAGAGCTTTATTACTGAGCTGTATGCAACTCAGCCCTTTGGGATGGAACTGTTTTAAGTAAAGCAGGGCAGTTTTTAGCTGACAGAACTGCTCTGATTGCAACTAAGATGTGTTCTGTAATTGTACACAAGCACAGGGAACTTCATCAGTTTTTGTACTCAGTTGCCGACCTCCTTGCTCTTCTGATACTGTGTTACTCTCCCAATCAATAATGCCATGTTTGTCAATAAGGATTTAGAAACCGCACACTGCTCTCAGCTGGTACTCAGAGTGCCTTGTAGATGAGGCAGGTTCATATCCATACGATGCTTGGTTTCATTTTGCTCAGTCCATACTGCATAAGCTCTTGGATAAATTGGGGCTTCGGGGGTGGGGGTGGAAAATTGTCACTTATCTGGTACAGTGCTAGCTTAGCATGCAGCAAGCCCTGGGATAAGCCAGGCACAGTGATAGTATAGGCCTGTAGTTCCAGAACTCCAAAGTTCAAGGCCATCCTTGTCTGTGTGTTATGAGGTCAGCCAGAGCTTCATGAGTGAGACCTTGTGTAGTCAGAGAGAGAGAGAGAGAGAGAGAGAGAGAGAGAGAGAGAGAGAGAGA
>OU015753.1:78893541-78912547 GCA_907169655.1 Acomys percivali
TTAGTCTAAAGGCCGACTCTCCAGTGTCCTACATCATGGCCTGCTGGTATCCAGAACTCCTGTGTATTTGCATGTATGTAGTTGGCTCCATACAAAGGCCAGTGTCTCTCCTTTTTACATTTTCCATCGCAGTGAGGGCCATGGGCGGTAGTTCTTGGAAAATACATTTAAAATTCCAACTTGCGAGAAAAGATAGTGTTTTAATCGCTATGGTAACGTAAGATCAAGTTGAAGTTGCAGACGACTCTGTGACTCTGTGTTACTTTCTAGAAGGAAAAATAATACAGTGGAAAATGTTATCAAAATGCTAGAGAAGTAGCTACGGAAGAGTGTGTGAGACTGGCAAGGAGTCTTAGGATTTCTTCTGAAGGCTGCACTTTTTACTTCAGAGAAAAGCAGCCATTGAACCAAAGGAAAAGCGAGAGAGGTGGGCTGGGGAAGCCATTCTGGCCTTCGGGTTCATTTTGTGTTGCCGCCCGTGAGGACAGACGACGTTTTGTTGTTTTGTAGTTTCCTCTTCAACAGTAGTGTTGAATGTGTTAGACTCATAGACAAAGAGTGGAGCAATTAAAAGGAAATAAAAAGTCATATCCAATGTATATTATAAAAAAGAGGTGTAGCAGGAACAGTGCAGGCATTCAGATGACACAGGATGATAACATTGGTTAACAGTTAATCCTTCCACCAAAGGCTCTCAACTGCTTTTAGATTACATAGGGATTTGGAATTTTTTATTTCATAATTTTTAGCATATAGAGTTATATCCCATATATATGTCTATATATACACACATATTTAATTTTGAGATGATAATCAAGTGCTCAGAGATGCTGTAGTTGACTCTGTGACGGGGCTGCTGCTTCCTGTGCTTTTGAAGCTGTCTGTGTGCTCCTTGCTCATCATTATCCCTTCCCGGTTCAGAAGTCAGTTGCTGTCCCTAATGATTTCAGGAGTGAAACCCCTTATCAGCTGAGCAGCTCATTTCTAATTAACTGGGAGAGCTTCAGGAATGGAAGATTTACATACTCATTATATAGGTTAATTGTACTTCATTTTGTGTTGTATAATATAGACTCATAGAATAAAAGGAGTGTGTGTGTGTGTGTGTGTGTGTGTGTGTGTGTGTGTGTGTGTGTTTTAGTGTATTATTCTGACCTGGCAAGATGGCTGGGTGAGTACAGGTGCTCATTCCACAAGCCTGGCAAGTTAACTTTGATCTGATCCCTAGACTCCATGTAGGGGTGAATGAAGGGAAACAACCGCACAAAGCTGCCTTCTGACCTTTATATACACTCTTGTACGCATACACCAGCAGCAGCAATAAAATACCATTTTACCTCTTCTGTGAAGGCCTTCAAAATATACAAAATATTTGCAAGTTTTAAAAGCAAATTGATTTTTCCCTACATCCTTGAAGAAATTTTATTAGTATGATGTATACACATTGAAATATTAAAAATGATTTCTATGAAATGCACTTGTTAAAAATTAAGGCTGGAAAGCAGGGCATGGTGGCCCACGTATTTAATCCCAGCACTTGGAAGGCAGGGGCAGATGGATCTCTGTGAGACTGAGGCCAGCCTGGTCTACAAAAGAGTTCCAGGACAGCCAAGGCTATTACACAGAGAAACCCTGTCTCGGAAAAACAGAATTAGGGCTGGAGGGGTGTCTCAGCAGTTAGAAACACTTGCTGCTCTTGGAGAGGACTGCCGTTCAGGGCCCAGTGTTCACATTGGGCGTCTCCCACCTGCCTGTAACTTCTGTTTCAGGGGATTAGAGGGTTTCTTCTACACTCCATGGCACCTGCATGCACACATGCGGGCATATATAGACACAGAAATAAAAACTACATGTTTTTAAATAATTAATATAGCATGAGCAAGTTTATAAAAATATCATTCTCTCCTTTAAAGTCTGTGCATGGTTGAGTTATGTCATCTTACGCTATTTGTAGTTAAGTTAAAATGTGAAGTTTAAATGGTGAAATAAACAATTTGTGATAGTTGGAGGGCTGTGCTTTAGAGGTGTGTCCTCTGCTTTTTCAGCTTCAAACCATGAGTGGGTCATTTCATCTCCTACTGCTCTCTTCCCTGAATGGTGTCTGGATTTCTCCCACATTACAAGCACCTGTGGTTGTCTTTTTCTTTACCCCATCTCAACATATTTTGTGCCTCTATGGTGTTTGTAAAGACTCCTTCCAATTGAAGCTCAGTTTCTCCTGGTTACAGCTCCCTTTTTTTGGGGGAGGGTGTCTGAGACAGAGTTTCTCTGTGTAGCCTTGACTATCCTGCACTCAAGACCTCAAACTTGCAGAGATCCGCCTGCCTCTGCTTTCCTGTGTGCTGGGATTTCAGGTGTGTATCACCACACTCAACCTGGCTGGGTACAACCTTTTCCAGTAGCTTCCCAAACAGGCTTTATGGCTGACAGTTGTTACATTTTTAGCACATACACTTTCATTCAGTTCATCCTTAGACAGCGACTTTGTTCTGTGGATCTTAATATGTTCTTGCCGTACAGAATAGAGAGACCCTCTAGAGCAGTGGTTCTCAGCCTTCCCAGTGCTGCGACCCTTGAATACAGTTCCTCATGTTGTGGTGACTGCCACCCCCCCCACCACAACCCCCATAAAATTATTTTCGTTGCTACTTCATAACTGTAACTTTGCTACTGGTATGAACCGTAATGTAAATACCTGTGTTTTTGGATGACCTTAGGTGAGCCCTGTGAACGTGGGTGGGGTGGGGGTGGGGTCCACAGGTTGAGAACTGCTGCTCCAGTAGTTCCTGATCTACTTACTGGACTGGCTGTCAACCTGAAGAATACAGAATTGTGAGAGGGCTGTTAGGAGGTGTAAGACCTTTGGGGAAGTTGTGCCTTGAGTTAATACCAGGAAGAGATAGCTGTGCAGGCCGAGGAGGCTACCGTGTAGAGGAATGAGAGGTCTGGTATCACCCTAAAGATGGAATGTGAAATGTGAGCATTCCAAATAGTGTTGAAACCTTCCTCCTCTAAGGTCCAACTCAGGTGCTGCCTCCCTATGACATCCTCTCTCCCTTCCCCCCACCTCCCCCAGCTCTACCCAGAAATGCTTTCCCTCCCCTCCCCTTTTTCAGCCTTTTGTCTTTTGAATTGCTTCGGGTGCTTTTCCTCTTTGATTGCAATTATACATGTTGCAGTTTGGAGATTCTTAAGTTATCTTCAAATCTGTCCGTTGTGGTGATTGTAATGTCACTTCACAAGTACCTGTCACTGTTGAACGAGTGGAAAAATGAGTGAGGGAATGAGTCAATGAAATGTTGCCTCTTAGAATAGACCTCAAAGAGAGGCGACAGGCAAGTGACAATGGAGCTGGTGCTTTATGTCACACGGCACCCAGGCACTTCAAAAATTAACTGCCGATTCATATGTTATTTCCTCAGTCCTCCTGTTACAAATTCCGTTCTTGAGCATACTTCTTGAATTTTCTCATTGGTATTTCCCTCTTGTTCCATTACAAGATGTCTGTTAATCAGGAGTGTGGTAGCATTTTAATGCCTGTTAGCCCCAATTCAATACTGCCAAACTTATGTCATCATTATATTACTTTAAAATGTATGAGCTTGTGAATTATTGATCCATTCTACAAAGGCAAGCGATTATTCACTTTTTCGTTTATTCACGAAACTCATTTTGAAAGCATTTTGTTGATATAGAGTTTTGTATATACAACTCCTGGATGCTGTTTGCTTAAGGATTCTTTGTTTTTTATTTAAATTTTTAATTTTAGTAATGACAGTTAGAGGCCAGTTGATAACATCCACTTCTCTGTCACTTCAGAAGTGTCTAAAAGGAAAGATGAACTTGTTCCCTTGGTTCAAGGGCTCTGGAAGCAGCTGCGCATTTGTCTTCTGTATAAGTTACACGACTGAGAGGCTACAGCGTATTTACAAAAGACTAGAGATACAAGTCTAATGGATTCTGATAAAATTACATGCTGCATCCTGTTATATATTATGTAGAATAAAAAGTCCTTTGTAGAAACATTTCAGTGATGTTTTTAGATGGTTTCTTAATGGTTTCAATCATGGGGAAATTATAGAAATTAGTTCAGGTGAAATTGTAAGCATTTTTAAAGATACTACCTAGTATGAACCCTTTATGATTCTAATAAAATGACATTCTTATATTAAGAATTATATATTAATATTTGTTAAACAGAGGTGGTTACAAACTTTGGGCATAATTCTGAAAGAAATTATTAATTTTTTATAAATACACTTAAAATAATTATAGAATAAAATACCTATAGTGATGTAGAATTTAGAAAAATATAGAATAACTAAAAAGGGGTATTTTTCTGCCTTTCCAAACAAGCACTGATAACATTTTGTTTTTTATTTCTTTTCAAATTTATATTTTTATTTTAGCAAATTTAAATCATGTTTATTTATTTTGTGTTGCATGTGTGCCAATGATATTACTTTATAGGGAGGTCGTAGGACAGTTTGAAGCAATTCTGGAAAAGGACTGAGTTCAGGTCATCAGGCTTGGGTAAAAGTTAAGCTGGTCCTTCTCTCCCTCCCTCCCTCCTTCCTTCCTTCCCTCCCTCCTTCCCTCCCTCCCTCCCTCCCTCCCCCCTCCTTCCCTCCTTCCCTCCTTCTTTTCTTACCCCTCCCCCTGTTCCCTCTCCCTCTTTCTTTCTCTCATTCTTTCTTTCAACTGGACATTTTGGTGTGTATTTTTACTAAAGATTACAACATGTCTCTGTGCTTTTGAATTGTGAATAAGTGAACTGTGCATCAGTGAGTGCGTGAACACCGGGTGATAATTTTATATCTTCATGCACATGTCTGCTTTAACTTCTGCTCACAGAGGAGAAGTACTGAGACAGACAGCTGGCTAAGTGTTTTCAGAATCCTTCATCTAGTGTCAGAGTGCTTCCTGGACGGAGGCTTTGTCCATTTCCACTGAAGACATTTAATTACAGTGTGATACCTAAACTTAATTTTGAAGAATTACATTCTAACTTTCAGTTTCACTTTAATGGGAAAAAAAAGTTCTTGTCAAGTCCCTCTCCCACTGCAGATAAGTAAAGCTGGAAAGACAAAGGCTTCCATCAAGATGAGCAGGTCAGAAGCAACTCAGTCACCACGGGCTGTAAGTGGCCGAGGAAGGTGCTGTCCTGGTCCCGGGCTCTATGGAGAGAACTGTCCAGCTGATGAAGGGTCAGGGGGAACTTCTTTGGGGAGTTGGTATCTGCCCTGGATTCTGAAAATAATCAATTTTGAATAGACAGGAAAACAAGCAAGACAATATGAAAAAATAGTCTAAAAAACAATCAAATCAGAAAGTGAGAATGAGGAATGTAGTTTTCATGAAAGCATGCAGAAACCCGAGAAGGGAAGTGGAGTTCTTTTCCCTATCTGTGAATCACGAAGTGGCAGGCTCTGTGGGAAGGACGAATAAGGTGGGTCCTGAGATTTTACAGCCCTGAGTCATTAGGGATGAACAGCTGATAAGAGAGCCACAACCCACCGCTTATCAACCTCACATTCTGTTTTATTTAGCCTTGGAGCAAAATACAAAAATAGTAAGAGCAACTAAGAGGACTTGAAAATAATTAGAGTTTTAAAAATCAAGTATTATAATAGTGCCCTAGAGAGAACGCTGTTTGTGTCGATAAACCAGAAGACCGAGCCTGCAGTTGCAAGTATATTCTGTGACTGTTGCAAGAATTATTGGAGGTAGTTAGCATCAAACTCCTGCGTTTAGAAGACCTCTCCCTGGTCTGTACTGATCCTATGGGGGAGTAAATGCCTCCCAAAGTCTGGAACCCAGAGTTTTTATATCCTACACCCAGCTGCTGCTTCTTCTTCTTCTTCTTCTTCTTCTTCTTCTTCTTCTTCTTCTTCTTCTTCTTCTTCTTCTTCTTCTTCTTCTTCTTGTTCTTCATCTTCTTCTTCTTCTTCTTCTTCTCCCCCCCATACTCTCTCTCTCCCAACCCCACCAACTGCCTCTTCCCACCCTACCCCAAGAAGCTGAGGCTTACACAGTGAGAGCAATTTTATTCTACAGTTTTGAATTTATCAACCTTTCTTATTTCTGTTTACTTAAATAATGAAACAAAAATCATTCATTCACTTAGATGACTTAAGTTTAAACATTTAACCTCCCTAGACTGGCTCAGCCATGTTAATTTTCCTTTGTTTTTAAAAATAATAAAAATTAATTTGTAAGAGCGCTTAGTTTTATTCACATTAAGGTTTTCATGTTTCTAGTTAAAGAAGAAAGATCATTGTTTGATTCAATGCAAATATGTCATCTTCTCATTTTTTTCAATACATCCTGATGGCAGTTTCCCCTCCTTCCATTTCTCCCAGTTCCCTTCCTTCTCTCCCAAGATCTACTCCTCCTCTATTTCCCTTCAGAAAAGAGCAGCCATACCAGGGATACTAGTGGGACACAGCAGAACAAGATACAGTAAGATGAGGCACAAACCTTCCTATCAAGGCTGGATGAAGCAACCCAGTAGGAGGAAAGAGCTTTGGGTTAGAGCACAAGGCCATCTGTCAATTAAAGGATAATGACTCAGAAATGACACAGCCATTGGAAAGATTAGGGAAGTTCTACTTCCACAAGAAGCGTGTGACTGTCAGTAGTCAACCCTGTCCTCCAAACTTGGGTAGAATCATGACCCACTTTCCTCCAATGTTATAAACAAGTTTTAGAAATAACTTTCTCAGAGTTAACATTGACATTTGCTCCCTATGTATCTGTGGTATAAGCAAGAAAAAACAAAGTGAGATTTAACTTAATCTTACTTAATTCTGTTTGCAAGAAAAACATTTGTAATGCTTTACACTGGCAGACAACTAGTGCCTGTCTAGTCCACCCACCGTGATAATCATAAATGCCTGGAACTCTCCAATGGCAAACGGAGATGGCGTCATGGCCTGAGTGAGGATGGCTCATGGACCACTGAGATAATTGTGTTTTAAATGATAATGATTTTAGAAGCTGGAATTAACATTGGTTGACTTTCTGTAATCTTTAAAAAGATGTATTACAGATGGAATGTTTTAAAGTATGCTTCGAAATGACCCAAATCAGCTAACCCAAAATTTAGAAACAGTAGTATTAGAAATCTACATTGACCACACACAGGGTCAGTTTAAAAAATGTCTCACGGCTTTTAGAGTATAATTTCATTTCTCCCTAGCATGAAATGATTTATTCAGATTGTCTATAATAAGCTTAGGGGAAAAAGAAGGGAGGAAGTGAGAAATGATTCTTTGAGCAATCCTTACAGCTCATACTAATGCTTACTTAGCTTCTTTCACTCAAGGATATCAGGGATCTCTAGTTGAGATCTACAGCTCTTCTGGAACAGGGCTGAGGGACACAAGGCATTCCTGTGCCCAGGGATGTTCATCTGCCTCCCCTCAGTGGCTTGTCACAGCCATATCTCCACACATCTCATATTCCTTCCAGAGTCTAGGAACAGATAACATATTTTCCTGCTGCGACAGCAGAGGGATTCTGGGAACAAAAGTGATTACCTGGATTGCAATTTCCTCTGTCTTCAGATCAGTAATCCTGTAAAAATGTCCTATCCTGGAGATGTTTGATATCCTACTTCATCCCCTCCACCTCGACTCTTCTAATTGTCTGCGAGACACATGACAGAGGACATCCAAGACACTACGTAGCAGGAGTGAGTCAGTCAGGTTGCCTGACAAAGAAAGAGGGACACTGAGATTCAGAAAATGATGACTGAGGTTTCAAGGCTAAGTCATCCTCCTGGAGGGACAGTCATTTTCATACAACAAACTGAGAGGTATCAGTTGATCTTGGTGATGGAAGATGAATTGTGCTGAAGACAGAAAAGCTAGGTTCAGGATTCAGTGCCTAAAAGAGCCTAGGAAACTGGGTGTGGTCCTTCAGAAAAGACGCTTGGAGGCAGGGCATGAGCTGCATATGCTGGCAGCATTGGTTCTGAAATCGGGTTGCCAGGATTCAACACTGTTTCTTTCTCCTTGTGGTTCGGAGGAAACCTCCCAACCTCCCCAAGCCCTGGTCTTCTTCTCTATGGATCTTGAGCAGACGCTTCAGCCGCTGTCATTTATGATCTGTGCATGGCTGGATACTACTGGGGAGCAAGTATTTAGTGGATGAAACAAAGAGGCGGGCCTGGTTTAGAGGAGAGAAGAGGATACATCAGAAAGGTAGGGAAAAACAAAACAAAACAAAATGGGAAGACTGAACTCCAGAGTTCAGGGAGTTTTCGCAAAGGCTAGTGAGTGTGTTCATTGGTTGATGTCCACAATGGAGGTATTTGGGAAGAGGAAGCCTCTCTCAGTTGAGGAGTTGCCTTACAGGTTGGCAAGCCTGTAAGGCGTTTTCTTGCTTGCTAATTGATGGAGAAAGGGCTAACCTACCTAGAATGAAGACTAAGCAAAGACCTTGCATTACCATATAGCAGGATTAAAGGAGTTCCGTCAACAAACTTGTATGGATTGGGCCATTAGCCTTATGCTGTTTTTTCTTCCTCAAAACCTAGTACATTGCAGGAAAAAATAATAAACATTTGCCACTTAGATAAAAAAAAATAAGTATTTTTTGAAACGAATGAATAAGGTGGTAGCCTGCAAAAACCTTACTTATTGATGAACATGGTGACCAGGCATAGGGAGCATGCATAGCAGTGATTACCCGAGCCAGAGGAAGTAACGTTAGGGATTAATCAAGCTAAGCTTGATTTGAAAAAGAGCGAGCATGAGCATGAGAACAGTCCCACAAGGAAGAGGAGAAAATTCATGGTGCAGAGTCCAGGAGGAGGTTGGTATGAGAATTTGAAATTAGACAAGTCAAGAGTTTGGGTGGCCTCCTGGGATGGTAGCAAGAAGTCTACCAAGAAGCTGCAGTGGTGACAGCAACCTGAAGGATGGCCGGTGACGCGAGGATGATGGCATTTGCCTCAGAGCACTCCAAGAGACTCTTGCTACTTAGGACCTGGCAAGGCAACTACAAGGAATCTGGGTTTTTTTTTTTTTAAAAAAAAGACTCTGAGAAAAACTTATTTTTTCAGTCTTACATTACTTTTCTTAATTGGGATGGCCAATGAGAATAAAAGAGCTGGAAATTAAATGGAAGCCAGGTAAGAGAAAAGCCCCGTCCACCACATATACAGATGCTCTCATGTTATCTTCAGGATGCTTTTAGCAAAGGAGATGAAATATGGAGGTGATCAAAAGCAGAACACTGGCTTAAAAAAAATATCTAGGAGTAACTTCTAGAATGATGCGATTTGGATTTAAAACTAGAGTGAAAACAAAAACAGTTGCTGCTTAAACCTGAAAACAAAGCCTGGGAGATCCTTGATTCACAATCAAACCTAGCTACTCATAGTCCACTCACCTTAGCTCCATAAGCAAAGACCTTGTAGACAGCTTTTGATACACCTAGGTTGTGCATGATTTTATCAGTAGGAAAGTTTATGGAGGAAAATTACTGTACATTAGGAATAATATTGAACTACTGTACAGACAAATGCTGGTTCACCCTGGTTCTGTTACTATGGTTACAGAAGGCTCATTACTCATATATGCTATTCATGCACACTGCCTGTTTCCTGGACCCTCCCTCCTTTCTTTTTAATTTGGCTCTCTGGTTCCAAAATTATGATGACACCAACTTTTGATCCAGAAAATTTTACCAACTGTCTTAGTATGGTTGAGGACTTCTTAAAGACTTGTATTCATTTTCACTTTGATTTTTCCAAGTTTACTAACAAAGGCCTATGTTATAAGGTACACACAAGGATTCTTATTGATGTAGGTATGATTGGAATATGCTTGATTTTTTTCTTCTTACATAAAATATTTAAAATTGTTTTTGTTCTAACCCCATTCTTTACTCCATCACTGTTTATATTGATGCTTAGTGTATACTTATGTCTACATTTTGCGCTGCTTAACAATCCATTTCTCATTCATAAAACAACACCATGAAGTTACAGTCCTATTCTAGAAAAGAAGACATCATGTTTTTTCCTCTTTTTTAAAATTTTAATTTATTCAGATTACATCCCAATTGTTAACACCTCACTTGTATTTTCCTGTACCCTTCCTCCCTTTCTCCCTCCCTCCTTCCCTCTATCCTTTCCTCCCTCCCTCCCTCCTTCCTTCCCTTCCTCTATCTCGGTTCACTTATATAGAACTTGATTATTTTTTATGGTGCAACTTTGGAGGACCTGGACTTTGTTTTCTCATTTTCCAAGAGATATTGAGCTTTATCTTATTCCCCTTATGTCACTCATTATCAGTTAGTAGCTTTCTATTGAGTACATAATAGATGGAGGTACAGGTCTTGATTGTAGGGATACAAGATACAAGGTACAATGAAGAAGCTCTGTGGGAGAAGTGCAATTAGTCATTCGGGCAGAAGAGTGCTATTTGGTACTATGAAGAAAAAATAAACATGTTTATTAATTCCATAGTAACTCATATGAAGATAATTTACCTTGGCGTCTCAGAGCATGTAGCATTTAAGTTGAAGCATTTATAATGAGAAGGAATGAACCATAAGAAAATAGAATGGAAGGTCATTCTAGGACACAGGATGAAGGTGACACAAAGCTTACATAAGGCTAGAAAGAAAGTGAACACGGCTGGAGTGTAATGAACAAGGAGGAAAAAGCATGATTATGCTAGGTCGTAGGCAGAGGACAGACTGGATAGAGCCTTTTACTCTGCAATCTATGGGAGATATGAGGGTTCAAGTGAAAACAGAGAGTAAGTTTTAGAGAAAGGAAATAAGACCTGCTGATGGGAAGGAAAGGAGGCTTAGGACTCACAACTAAAACAACAATTACAATCTGTAACTGACATGGAGAGAAGAAGAATAAAATTGGGCTGAGGTGGACAGCATGGAGTTTAGGTTTTGGTACACTAAATGGGAGCTTCATTGTCCAAATGCTATTTCACATTCTTACTTCTCCACTCTCAAATCTGGGAACTGCTGGTCTGCCTTCTGGCTTCATAGAGTTATGCATTGCTTAGTCCTTCGTGATTGGCATTCTTCTTTCTCTTAGCATAGTTTTCTCAAGGCTCAGCAGAGTAGCATGCTCTATTGTTAAACAGGGTTCTGTTCTTTACCATGTGTTTATCCATTCATGCATTTATCCACTAGTTTTTTTGGTAGTTGAATTGACCTCTGCCATGAGTATTTGTGTACACGTGTAGATGTGGGTTTTTATTTCTCTTGTGTATTCACCTAGACATACTTTACACGCTGACATTCAAAAGCTGGACTTGGTGTAATCTGAAGCAGAAGGATCTCTGCAAATGGCCAGGCCAGTTAGTGTAGCATTTCAGCCCACCTGTGGCTATTCAGCTAGGTGTTTACTCAAAACAGCAAGACAAAGCAAAACAGTTAACCAGAAAGCAACACAAATCAAAGTTAAGTTTATACCTTAGATACCCTCTTACAAGACACTGTAGGAATTAGGGACCACACCTCTGATTCAGTGTGCACATTCAGGTAAAGTCTTACAGTTTAGATAGCTGTAAGAGAGTGCAAGAGAGAACCGAGTTTCCAAGTACGAAAGTGACATAAGGTTGTGACCCTGTGAGGAGGAGAAAGCACATCTTTTAGGAAGGGCTTGATTTAACCATTATTTAAAATTAACTCAGCCCAGACGTGGAAGAACAACCACTTCATGTCAAGGATGTATCAGTCTGAGCGATTACTGTAGTTCTGTTTTTAAAAACCATGTTTAATCATTAAATTAAATATTCTAGTTGAATGAAATAAGGAAAACTGACAAGAAGTGGTGTAAATTATATATTGTATGATTTTTATTCCTAGTACACAGGAAAGAATTAGATCATTTTAGCCCCTGCTCCTCACATTGTACACTGCTTACTTTGTAGTAGTCAGCATGATGCATCTTTGTTTCCCTACAAGGGAAGGAGGGATTGTCCCTAATGTGCATATTTGATGACCTGGTGGGGTTTGCCTGCTCTAAAGTCTCATTTTCGTTTTGACTTCTTAGTATGTGGTGATGTGCTTCAGAAAGTCTGGAAGTTTGTCTTATGGTGCTGATTATGAAGGTGTCAGTTTTAATGCCCAACCTTCTGGGCTGCAGCTGCTTCTTAACCCAGGAAGCTGCTTCACATTGCTATCTGAGGCTCTCGCTCTCCTGTTTTCGAACAGAGTCCTGAACGATTGGCACCACTTGATGGGCATACTCATGAGGTGCCCACGCATGCCATGGATTGGAATAGCTACTGTGAGATAAGTAAATCTGTGAAAGTTCTGTAGAGAAGTCGAAGGGAAGAATGGCATATTCTGCTCCATTACAGCATAATGCAGTATTTTGTAAGTTTTAAAGACAGTCTGCAATAATTGCTTCTGTTACTTTCCCGCTAATGTCCATTTGATGAAGTAAGAATCACCAGAGGCTTTTCCATGCCCGTTCAAAGCTTTATTTAGAAAAAGCTAAGAGAAAAAACAATTAGAAATAAGTGAATTAATAATCACTTGCCACCAATATCCCAGATAAAATATTTAAGTTATACTTGGTTGTCTGTATTTTTTAAGGGGTTTGTGCATACAGACTTTGTTTTATATCCTGGCCAAAGCTGAAGTAGTCAGTGTCTATTAAAAAAGTAAACAGGGAGTTTTAAGAAATCTTTTTTTTTTTTTTTGTAGCAACAAAAGAAGTTTTTTTATTTATAGATCCCAAGGAGAAAAGAGAACTCTGCCTAACACACCCAATGGGAGTGGAAAAAATCACATATGTACGTCAACCACTAGTGGATAGGAAAAAGCTTCTACAGTAGTAGGTTTCCATACTGAATTTTCTTTTTAAATTTTAATTTATTATAATTTATTCAAATTACATTCAGAATGTTATTCCTTTGCTTGTATCTTCCTGTTCCTGCACTCCCGCCCTCCAGCCCTATTTCTGTGTACTTCAGAAGTTAGGTGAGATTCCTTATATTTAAAACGGATGGCTATTGTTTCCTTAAAAATAAGATTTTCATGTAAAAGGCATGATGGACATTTGCTCTCTTTTATACGTGTTTGACCTGGCCCCTGGCTTGCCAGTGGTTGAGTCATGAGCAAAGTGAGTCTGTGTCAAACAATCACTTTATGAAGAGGCCCATTTTTTTAAAATTAATTTATTCGTATTACATCTTGATTGTTAGCCCTTCCCCTGTTTCCTCCCATTCTTCCCTCCCTCCCACTTCCCCCCTTCTCCCCTCCCCTATGTCTGTGATTGAGGGAAACCTCTTCCCCCTATATATGCTCTTAGATATCGAGTCTCTTCTTGGTAACTTGCTATCCTTCCTCTGAGTGCTGCCAGGCCTCCCCATCCAGGGGACATTGTCAGAAAAGGGGCACCAGAGTTCGTGTGAGAGTCAGATCTCACTCTCCACTCAACGGTGGAGAATATCATGTTCGTCGGCTAGGTCTTGGTAGGGGATCGAAGTTTACTGCCTATATTCTCCTTGGCTGGTGCCTTAGTTTGAGGAGGACCCCAGGACCCAATGAAAGTGTGCCTTACAGTTCACTCATGGAGGAAATGCCACGGATAGAATTGCATACTGGAAAAGCTGGGCTTTGAGCAGAGTTTTTATATTTCTATGTTTAAAAAAGAAGAGTGGGCCTTTTCCCCTTAAAAATTTGAGAACGAACCAAGCAATATCCCCATCTACATACTTCTGCCTTTACACTTCTGTCTAAGCTGTCAATGGACGAAGTAGCAATTTCCAATAATTTAAGCATGTGTCTAATTCTTTGACTATTGTCTTCATTTGAAAAATTTAGCACATAAAAAAACACAGCTGAAAAAGGCAGGAAACTATTGAAAAGTAAAGAGGGAGTTTTAAGAGATCTTATGCTTTTTGGGTATTACAGAAGTTAGGTAAGACTCCTTATATTTAAAACCAAAGGTTATTGTTTCCTTAAAAATAACATCTTTTCTAGTAAAGCACAATGGACATTTGCTGTCCTTTATACATGTTTGGCAGTATAGCAATTAAAAGGGATTTGTATTTGCTGAGAATGGATTTTTAGGTTGAGCCAGAGTCTAGTTCCTCTTTGATGTTTCCTTTGCTGCGGTATTTGTGACTAGACATTTAAATGCCAACCAAAGGAAGAGTGCTTACATAAAGGGCCAAGGGGCCCAGGGGCCAGGGTGCCGTTCATGGACACAGCGCAGCTGTTACAGGCCATGGAGAGCTACTGCTACTCATTTGAAGTTGCTCAGAAACCCTGTTCAATGGCGCTGGTCCTGGCTCTGGTTTATTCCTCAACACCATCCACCATTAGGCCCCAGCTTCATCATTTCTTTCTGCCCATTCACCTGCCACCACCTGCAAGTCAGTTCAAGTGTCCCTGTTCTGCCTTCAGTGACTTGTCACTACTTACATGGACTCTTTACTTATGTTGTGTATGTTTGTTCATTTTTACTGTCGAATTGAAATCACTCGTAAACTGTAACACGTATATACACAAACTATGTGGGTGTGTATTTGACATGATGCACTACATAGATGATGTACTGATCCCTCTAAGTACATGGCACAAACTTCGTAAAGATGGGCCAAGAGCAGGAAAAATTCAAAATTCAGCTGCTTTTGTTTGAATGTGTGAAAAGTCACACTTCAGATAACTTTTTAAAAAAGAGCATATAGTATGTAAACATGTTAAGTTCTTAAAGTGGCTCTATCAAATGGAAAGCCTAGTAGAGCAAACATTAGCTTTGAATCATTAACCCCCTCTCTGAATAGTACTGAAACTCTACAGCAAGTGTGGCTATTGTATCTTTTACCCGATTCCCATTTTATAGTTTCACATCATGTGATAGCTAGGCCAGGGCAGGCTAGGAGAGTCAAAAGCCACTCTAGTCAGCAAGCTCTCAAATTGTGCAAGGCCTTTGCAATTTAATTACTCCTGGCAGCCTTCAGTTCACACTAATAAACCATGTGAACTACTATGTAACTGATACCGCGGTGAATTAATATATTCATGTTTAAGGAAGATTCACTAAAAAGTTTTACTGAATCCAAAACAATTCAGCTCGTAACACTGGAAGCACAAGTGCCCTCCCCAAGCAGTGAGTGTTCTGACAGTAGAAAGGAGGATGCTGTTGTGGCTAGGTGCCTAGACTGCAGACCAGAGAGACAATGACCCACCCTTGCCACCGAGAGGGGTCAGAGGTGAGGAGTGGGGCACAGTCTCATGTCAGTCATTTCATCATTTTCCCTGAGATCTATAGACCTAAAGCAAGGGATGAAATTTGTATGACGGAGCAGACATCCTTGCTCAGATTATTTTTCATGATTTGAAGTATTATTATTTTTTATCCTTAGAAAATAGCAAGCTAGGGATAACTTGATTAATGACCATAGTATTATACAGCACTTATAATAGCTTTATGTATGAGTATTAATCTTTATTACTCTCCACAAACTCATTAATAATATCAGCAGTGGCACTTAGATAGCACTACAAAGTTTTTTGCAACTACAAACAATTTTAATGTTATATCTTTAAAAGACTGGTAAATAATTAGAGATTTATTGAATTGCTCCCCCTATATAGACCCCGGAATGCTGACACAGAGAATGTAAACAAGTGTTCTGTGGTCCCAGACTTTCTAAGGCTCTACACCTTCTCAGTTCTATTGTATGTCACATTTTCATGTTCTAGTTTTCTGACATGTCTGTGTTCTTTTAGTGAGAGAACAGATTCATAGAAAGAAGTGGGACCTGCTGGTCATTTATTTGCTTTTTGACTGTACATCTTAAAAGACTCAATTAGTGAATTTATTAAAATTGACGAACAAAAAAAATCTGAGGGACAAATGTATAAGGTTTTAAAATTCAAATATTTTAGGTATATGTTACCATAGTGACTGTTAAAGAACTGGTTTTCTATTATGGTTTACCAATTAAGTCTTAGCAGGGATCATGAAAGCTAGAAAAAGAAGATATGATTATAGTAAGTTTGACATGGCTGTACCTGTCATGTAAAAAAATGAAGAAGTTGAAAAACTTTAGCCATGTGTTCTCTGTGCAGAGTCAGGGTCAGTAAGTGAGATGGATCAGAGACCCAATAGAGGGCCATACTGTGTGGGAAATGACTTAAGCAACATCCAGCTTTCACTGTAGCTAGGTGATGGCATCACAATAAGGCCTCCACATTTTATGAGTATTAGAAAGTATCGGGAGGGTCCCGAGTCACAAGCTGGCTTTATGAATAATACAGTTCTTGGGTTGTGATGAACCTATGTGAGTTAAGTTTTTCCTTTGTGATAAGTGTTTATTTTTTTTAGAAGTTATTTTAGAAGAATTGCAATAGAAGACATATAGCTAATGCTATTTGTGAGTTTCTCAGCAAAATATCTTTTAAAATATAGGAAAGACTTGCTGCCATTTATGTGAGATTCTTTCATCTTAGAAGACTTTCAATTACTGTCAAAATTATCTTTTTTAATTACTCACTGCTTTCAGAAGAAACCCCATCCTACCAAATCAAATAACTGTGAGCATGAGAATTAAGCAGCAATAAAACAAATATTCTAGAAAAAGAGTCGACACACTACATTCTAAGAAGTTAGAGTTTCTCCCTTTCTTTTACAGTATATGTGTTTATTATACAACATTTATGAACATTTGCTGTCCTCATAGAACATTGAACGCTATAGATGAATAAGACATTTAGCCCATGAAACTACAACCCACTGGTGAAGAAACGCAAACATACGTTATGTGTATAGAGCTGTTAAAAACATGTACCTTTGTGCCAGCATCGCACAGTACCACATGAGGTGTCTAATAAAGAATACACTTTCTTTCTCATTGCTTTAGAGACTAAAAAGTTCAAGGTCAAGATGTCAGCAGTTGATGTCTAGGGAGCTGACTTTCTAGTTCACAGATGCCTTTCTGCTCTGTCTCCTTCCTTGGTAGAAAGAACAAGGGAATTCCCTGGGGCCCTTTTTCTAAGAGCAGTGATCCTATTCTTGAAGGCCACATGTCTATGACCTAATCAACCATCAGATGCTCTGCACCAAATATCATCCCTCTGGGTGCAAGGGTTTAAACCTTTGAAAAGACAGGAAAGCATTGTCAGGTGATGTCATAGGAAGGCTACCTTTTTGATAGCATGATCAGGAAAGATCTTCCAAGGATGACATTTGAGTTAAGTATGTGAGGAAGAGAAGAAACAAGCAAAATCACATGAAACACAGGAAGTGTCCAGTTCAAAGTGCAGGAAACAGGACAGAACTCACTGTCTGAAAAAGAAAGAGCCAGCGTTGCTCAGGTGAGGCCAGTCTGGTAGGAGGAGACCTAACTGAAGATGAGTATGTTTTTAGCCACAGTGGCAGAACCTTGGGGGATTGCAGTAAGAAGTCTGGGTCTTAAAAACAGTATGTGGCAATGCACGCTTTTAATCCAAGCACCTAGGAGGAAGAGGCAGACAGATCTCCTCGTGAGTTCAAGACCAGCCTGATCTACAGAGAGAGTTCCAGGACAGACTGGTCCTGGAACATAGTGAGATCTTGTCTCAGGAAAAAACAAAAAAAAAAACAAAAAAAAACCACACCATAAAATAGTATTTAGCAATGAAGTAATTTAAGCAGGGCACATTCTTAACTCATGTTTGTACAACAATCACTGCCTCTCTAGGGCAGTAGATCAGGAGAAGGCCTTACAGCCAGTTCAGCTACATGTTAAAAGCTCCAAGATTCTGAAGTGCTACAAGGAACACATGATAGTGCTGACTGAGCTTAGCGCTTGGCCTTTTAACAATAACTTAAAGTTATTGTGGCTTCAAAATTAAGTCTTTTATTTCTCCATTGTCCATTAAAAAGCAATCTTATAATAATTACTGTTTTTAAAAAAATCACAATTGTAGTGTTATGAGGCTTTTTGTTGTAACTTACTGTGGCAAGAAATTAGTTTGAGATGAAGAATTGTATGTGTACTTTTAGCTGTGATTGTGTTAGGCAAGTTCTTTGGAAAGCTTTGGTTAGTAATGAATTAATAATAATAATGAAAATATCAGCTTATCCATGCACTGTAGTGTTTTCTATTCTTTATCTTAGTCACTACAATACTGTGGCTTAAGGACTGTAGCAGAGAAGTTGAGCAACTTTCCAAGGTCACAAAAAGAAATTATGCAATTGGAAGTTGAACTTAGTTCTTTCTGCTATCACAGAATGCTAAAAAAAAAGAAAGTAGCTTATCTCTGTTGAGATATAATTTAAATATAAAAATGCACAGATGTTAAATCTATAATCTGATGAATTCTGGCATTTATTCATGCTTGTTAGCTACCTCCCCAAACTAAATATAGACTTTCTGCCACAAGAGAATGTTCCTGGGAGTCAGTTTCTATGAGCTTGCCCCCAAATTCTTCTATCCCATAGACAACAACTTTTAGTTTCTGTCAGCATTTATTGGTTTTGTCTCTCTTGAATTTTATGTGGATAAAAACAAAACACAAATTGGAAACTAAAGTGTTATTTGTTTTTATTGCTCACACATAGTATTCCATTCTGTTAACGTAGATCTTTTTCTATGTTGAGCCCTTAAATAGGTCCTGACCCTAGATATTTGATGAGCAGCATTGTCATGAGCACTTTTGTACAACGATACGCTCCATCTCTATTGGGCTAATACTTGGGGGGAGATTTGCTGGGCCATGAGGTCACCTGTGTGTTTTCCCTTTCCTGGAAGCTGTCCAGCCACTCTCTGCAATGTTACACCATCTCACTTTCTCATCAGCAGTGAGTGTGTACCACAGCTGCTCACACCCACACCAGCAGTGCGTATTGACACTTTTCTAGCCATTTTTGTTGGATGAGAAGTGATACCTCACTGTGCTTTTAATGTCCTTTTCCCAAAAGACAAGTGATGGTAGGTACCTTTTGATGAGTTTATTGGCTGTTAGTACCTCATTGTGTGTGTGTGTGTGTGTGTGTGTGTGTGTGTGTGTGTGTGTGTGT